>CM040745.1:40028143-41228143 GCA_022829145.1 Albula goreensis
TAACTGATTCAGTAATGCCGAACAGCTTTTCCTTTTGAGGCGATGGATTTGCATGGGATGGTTTTTCCCAGCATTGGCTGATGCGTGTGACAGCGTGAGTGACGCAGAATCTCACCTCCCACATCACAGTCTCACTGCACCACTGCTGGCCAATCAGAGCGTGGCCGTGTCTCTCTCAGCCTATGGAGAAAGGGGGGGGGAGGACGGTAGGTGGCTTATGATGGGGGAACCTGGCCTACCTCACTGCTGCCAGAGTGAGAATGAGTCACACAAGTTTGGGAAGAGACACACCTCTATATGAATGAGAGAGTCGGTCTCTCCTCCATCCTCTCTCTCTCTCTCTCTCGCTCTCTCTCTCTCATCCTCACTCTACCATCCTCTTTATATCTCATATCACAGATTGGTGGGGAGCTTAAAACCAAAACACACATTCCTGATGACACTGGTAAGAGCAAGACTGAGGGTCACTAAGTCATATCACAAAATATCCAAGAACTACCTATTTGAATTAAAACTACTTCTAAATATGTTTCAAACTTAGACGAACAATGTTTTGAAAAAGCAACAGTTCAAGGTAAAAATGAATATTAAGCAAATATTAGGCAGAGCAGTACTTGCAACCAAGAATAAGAAAAAATCTTTTGGATTCCTCTTCTGCAGCAGTGCGTACATAAAAAGGAAACACATTTCTCATGAGGATGCTTATTAAATCCAGTTTATATCTATAAGTCTTACACAAGGTGTATTACTGTGTATACTAAAATATTGAATTCACTACAGTATTAAATGTTTCCAGTACATTCTCAATCAATCCGGTCAATTAATAAACTTGGCTACTAGTCCATGACATGCAATTTACAATTAGTATATAGTTTGAAATACAGAAACTGCTAAACATGAATGTGTTTGTCTCTGTTCATATGTGTTTGGTGTGGGTAGCTATGTCTGTTTTTATGCATGTGTGGTGTGTGAATGTGTATGAGTGTTTGCCAATGGATCCTGTTTGTGTTCATGTGTGCAGTTTTTTTTGGGGGGGAAGGGGGCTATCGGTTTGTGTGCATTTGTCTGCTGTGTGCATGTGTGTGTTTGAGGGAGGGGTCCTACCTGTTTGTTTGCATGTGTCTGTGTGTGCATGTGTGTATGTTTGCACATGTTCATCTATTCAAATCACAAAAATACAATTCATCATGTCTGTAGTTCTATATCAGACATAAACACAAAAGTAGTTTGTCTGTAGCAAAACATAAAGTCTATGAAAAGCACTCTCTGAATTCAAATCAATTAACATTGAATGCCTATATTATGAAAAAATGGAAATTACAAAAGACTGTAAACAATCTATTTGAACCTCTAAACAGAGTGTGATTCATTTCCAATATGTTTAGTTTCTATAAATTATGATCAGTTTATATAAATGTTATGCCAAACGTCATTTTATGACGTCATTTTATGTCAAAATGTCATATGTACCCCATCTTCATACCCTACCCAGTCAAGGTATCATTCTAGCACACCTAATTTAAACACAATGTTCCTAGACTACTCATTCAGTTCAGACTTAATCCCAACTATTTAAACGAGATGACACCTATGAGATGTTTTAGATCCTTCAACAAAAACAAATGAATATTTAGATACAAAAATCTGGTTCAGCATGTCCACGCAGAACGGAGGAATACCCGCAAGAGAGAAAGGTTTTGATTAGGTCAAAAGAGAGATTATCCTTCTTTAAATCGCGACCGCCATATGACCGACTGACTGAAAAAAAAAACGTTCCTATGACATAATAGCCGGCCAATCCGCTTCTTTTCTTCGATAATCTCCCTGAACATTCGATGTTTAAATAGCTGAAGCACTTGAATCACCCCGTCATCAGACAGCGTGTTTGCCCGAGGACACTTGTGTGTAGATCGTCAAATTCTTATAATTCCCGGATATAGTTACTTTAGTAGTAACTGACCCTTATTTACATGCTCTGACGTTTGCTGCCACGTCATATCATTGATAATTATATTACACGACTAGAGATGTAATACACGAAGTAAGGTGGACGCACTTGCGTACTTCAGTTAGTTAATGTTGTATTAATAATATTATTAAACAGCAGATATAGTTTATTTGGACTTCTTAGCTTGTTCAGTTTTTTTGATGCGAGTAGATCATTCCGTTGATTTACATGTGGTAACTTCCTTACTTGCATTATAGAATACTACACACAAATATTACAGCACAATACCAATTTTAAAATGTCAATTTGCTGCATTAGTGCTACGATGAACGAGAGTTGTGCTACTGATAATACAACATAAACAATCAAATTAAACAGACATTGAGCAATGCGCGACGACAGTATTACCTGTCATTCAAACCATATATATTAAGTGACTGAATCGATACTGTCGTGTCTTACCAAGGGACACTAAAGTCAGAAACTCGCCGCACAACGAAATGTCCTCAAAGCAACACAGTTACAACCAAGTTAGTCGGCCTAAATACACCTTAATTAACATATGCTGAATATTTTAATTAGAATAGTATTTAATTACAGAGCAAGTTTATTAATATTATTTCCTTGGGCAAGTTACCAATATAAACATCGGGAGTTCAGACTCAAATTTTGTTTTCTAACTCCCTCATTCTCTTAAATTCCTAAAACTCGCCCTTTCAGCGCATTACTTTGCTTTCTCCTCCTTAGAGAAAATTCTTCGTCCTGGTCTCCTTCAGAGCCAATGGAGGGCACTAATGGGTCTAGTTGTAGAAGATCAGTTTTCAGGCTTGTCGGGTCTATGCGCGTCAGCGTGCATCTCCGCGCAAGAATTGAGATGCACTATCGATTATCCTGAAAGTCTTCCCTTTACTATCATTTGGTTACGACCCATACATGGATATGCATGACGAAAACAATTACACGAAATGAATCTAAAAAACTGACCATGTTTAAAACGAAAACACAGTTCATAGTGGACCAATAACCTGGAAAATTTAAACAGGCTAAAACACGCCTCGTGCAGATTTGCGAAGTCTGTTCCACTGGAAACAGGCAGATCTCCACATCCTCAAACCTTAACCTCCCAACACTTCCCTCGACCTGAAAATGAACCAACCTGTCAGTAGGTAATACAGTCAAAGTAATCTTCGTGGATAGAGTACGGGGCAGAGAGACAACAACAGAAAACGAATATTTTTGGTTTCCTGTTGTCCTGTCAAAAACTGTACTTAAAGACAAATGTTGATGGTTCTAACAAGCGAAACCCCACACCACTTAAGAAAATGGAACACCCGATCTATGATATCGATTTAATTGTGCTGAAAGGGGATGGTAGTTGTGTAGATGCTTCGATCGTTATGCTGTTCCAAGTGATACCACAGCGCCCTCTGGCTGTCATTAATATTCTTCGTATGTTTGTCTGATTTTTTTCAGGGACAGGCTAAGGGTCAGACGCCAAGAGGCCCAATAGGCAATAGCCTAAGTACAGCAAATCGTCCAAAAATATGACCGGTGGAAATATTATTAGAAAAAAAAACACACAGAAGTCTGTTTTTACGGAATTTATATCTCTTAATACAGCTGATAGAAATATATATACGATTCATTGATCTATGTTTAGAGCAGCTCTTGGCACAACCATGTGAGTAATTCAAGAGTTTCAGCATTAAAGTGTGCGTCATGCTTTAGTGTACAGTAAGAAGAATGGAGCAGGCCATTTAACGTTTCTTCAACTGAATATTTTTTATACCGGAAGGAGAGAAAGTACATTCTTTCCTCTTGCGTACAGCAGTACAAAAGTGGCAAAATAGTTAACTGGAAACAACAGTACTACTACGAGAGGAAGAAGATGGTGAAGAAGATTCACCATCACCACAACCATCATCATAATGGACACATAAGTATTTCCAAAGTATAACATTTACATATAAGAAACAGATGAATGCCACGATTCATCTGAGAAAATATGAAAAAATTACATAACGAGCCAAATGCAATCCAGATTGAGGCTAGCAGATACCAGACACACCGGGCTTCCATTTGACTGCCGCTATCCGTATAGCCTAACATGCACGATTACCATACAAAATGTAATCGCATGCCTGAACTCAAGTAGGTATGGCTGCAATAAAAAACTAAAAAGCCCGTGTTAACATTTCGCTAGTTGCAGTGCAGGTATGGTATTAAGACGTATTCGTAAAAAGCTTCTCCAAAAATGCAAAGGCAAGCATTGATAGTAACCATATTTACAGGAATCTGTAAACCCTATATGTACGCAATTTATAGCGCACGAGATGTAAGCTTAATTTAATTCCTTAATGTAAGGTACATCTATATTATATTAAAAGAAATATTGCGCGGCGTTTAAATTGTTCAATCAGTAAAATGACAGACACGAAAAACCTTTCGTCAGTTCGGCTAAATGCCATATACAGCATCGCACACAAAAATAACATCGACAGTTCATTTGCTTAACTGGGCAGATCATATTCGATGTAAATAAATTAGACGGGATATAAACCGCTCTCTTACCTTTCTTGCAAGCAACTATAGATAGCGTCGTCAGTGTAGGAAAAGGGTCGTTTGGATTAGCCCGGACAGTGACAAAGAACGGCCCAGATTGTAATTCTTTTCCCCTCAGAATCGCTCACTCGCTTGAGCGTTGAACGTCCGCGCATGCAGGTTCACTACGTCAATACGAGCCCCATCTGGCTAATTGTGATATCAATACAAATCTGGAGTCACGGACGGGTGGGAGAGAGGGGGAGGGAGCTGTTTCAGTGCCTAGTGCTGAATCAAATCCGCCAATTAGCATGCGGCTCGTTTTGAAGCATCTTGACTTCATTTGCCTTCATGGGGGCAGTGATTGGAAGTTATTTAATCAGGTTCTTGAAACTCAGCACTGAAATTACTGTTTTGAACGGTTTTAATGTTTTTTTTTCCTTCACGATGACATTTTATTTAGGCCCTTCATTTACTCTTGCCCAGACTCACGTGAGTGAATCCGCAGTCGCATCCTGAGCCAATGAGGAGACAGGACCAATTTACATCATTGAAGCAACGCGATAGTAGCAGTGCACTTTAAATATGATCAGGCAAGTGCCATACTGGGATCCGTACTCTCTCCAGATCTGCAAAGCATTTGCACGTGATCTGATAAAGCAGAATAAGCCAGCCTACTACCGCCTTTCATAAGGACAATGCAATTATAACATGAATATGTCATAACGACTTCCTTTTATATGTCATCCGTCCCAACATCCATACCTATGTGTGGGTGTGTGTGTGCACTCACAAATGTATGCAACAATATTCGGAAGAAGTACTAAAATGTATTTAACCTCTGCTGTTTTATGTATAATAAAGGAGGAAATAAGTGAAGGGAAATGTTAAGAGAGTATGTGGTTGGTTGTGGTCGTTTGTTTGCCCATGTCACTGAAATTGTATGGGCAAAATGTAAAACATGTGCTAAAGGTTCTTTGATAAATCTGGCCCTTTGATTTCTGCCATAGTGGAGGAACAGCTGAAAAAGAGTGCTGGGAATGGACTTGAGACTGATCATGGTAGCTCTTCCTCATCCCTCTTTGAGCACAATGACGGAGGCTGTTATTTCAGATACATACCATGTGATGATTCATTTAGTTCTATTTATGATTATGTGTGGGAGACTGGAATGTGGATTTCCATCCAATGCCCATCTGAAAGGATGCTACTAAAACGATCCACATATGATTCAAATGTACATGAAAACGTAACATTGATTTTGTATTCTTTTCTCACTGCTGTCAAGTTTACTATTTATCAAACTCCTCATTGGTACACCATAATTCAACCTTCTTAACTGTTTTTCACAATGAATCTGTGGCTAAGTATTGTTTAATCAGAATAAATAGAAGAAAAATCTTTTATTTTTTGATTTTTTCAAAGGAAAGACTGTTTTCTTGTAATTGTCAGGTCATCTCATTTTCAATATTATTCAAACACATTTCCTGTGTATTCTTCTGTAATATTTAACTGAATTAGACACTTCCATGAAGATATAAAGCTTAGCGATATACTGTTAGGTTACTCATTATAATTTGATAATCAGAGGTTAGATTAAATAGTACTATATGGGTGAGGAGAGGTAATATATGGATATAACTTCAAATATTTCTACCACATTTCCCTTTTCATACACACCTGTCAGTGATTCCACACCATATAGTACCTGGTGATAGGGAAGCCCTCATACCTGTAGCTGAGCATGAGCAAGGAGAACCTCAACTGGAGAGGTTTTCTGTGCTAGTATCTGTGGTTTATTCTTTCTAAGTGTAAGGCCCATGTTTTCTCTGGCTACCCGGTGAATTAGCGTGTGAGAAAATTAATTCTTTGTTTTTAAAGATTTGTCTTAGTGAAATATACACTTTTCCACGGCTTTGCCCTGCACTGTTGGTTGCAAAATCTGCGAAACAGTCCTGTTTCTTACTTCTTTAAACAAGCCGATCTTGATCACCTGCCAAGATTACGACGATTACCCGAATCAAATTCCTGGAGGCCATTTAAAAGAAACACTATTTTGTAAAAAAAAAAAAAAAAAAAAAAAAAAAAGAATAATCGAGTCGAGCGATAACAAATGAAATCTGGCCATCTGTGCTACACCAGATTGGGCTGAGAAACCTGAATAATCTCCTTAACACGCTGCACGCGATACACAGGGTGAACTGCCGTAATGTGGGACAGTGCCTAATGTGGGACACGTAAGCTCCAGTGGGCCAGTGGGTATAGGCCTTCCTCAAACAAATGAAAGTCAATAAAAGTATTGGCTAACACAAGCTTTTGGTTTGATTAAGACACATCCTGGGGATATCGGAGTGGTATTGGATGTGGATTTAATGTATATGCTTCATATCGCAATATATTCCAAAAGTCTGAATGTCCCACATGAGGCTAATTCACCCCACATTTTTTTCCATGAGCGCGCAATTTTTCCCAAACAGAATAAGTACAGAGCGCTGACAGCAGCTCGAACCTCAGCTCCATAGTGACATCTGCTGGTAAAAAGGCCAAAGCACATGATTCACCGGGTTTAAACACAGTTTTCAATGTTCTCGAATGTATATCCTGCGATCAAACTCCCTCGTTCACCGAAACTTTGCTCGTCTATTTTCCCACTACATCGGGCTAAACAACAATGTGACGGAATTAAAATTGAATCCGGTGCATCAGTTGGCTGCGTATTAGTACGTGTATTCTTGTGGCAACATAGATAAACTAACCGACAAGCTAAGTCTAATGTTACACTAATAACTCTAAATGAATCAAACACATATCCAATGATTATACCATTTCTGTTGTCCTAACCCAGTAGCGAAGGAGAATTCAGGTGTTAAATCTGTACAAATGTTGCACAAACTCTTATTTCTCATGTCCGAATATTTAAAATAGCTGACGAGTGAGTGATACTCGAGTGAAATTCGAACGGTCCACTTTTTAATACCACTCCACCTCGGCTGCCTGGGAGGCGTTCTAGTATTCGACAAGTGCAGTATTTTCAACACTGGCACCTCATCTCCTCTCTCCCCCCAATGTCCCAGTGCTGAAGGAAAAGACGTAGAAGTGGAAGAAAGGATGGTACAGTTTTCAAGTATTGGGAACCTGTAACTTATGTATTAAATAGGGGCCCGGGCCTCCAAAATGTTTTGTAAAATAAAGAGAGAATACTTTTTTTATTATTAAAAAAGCATCAACAATTTCATTCGCTGTCTTGGAAGATTTGAGTTTTATGAGTTACTACGCGCTTGGTTTTGAAATACTGTGAGCCTGTTAGCTATCTGAATGTACATATACACCCAGCCAAAATATGGAACCAAATGCAGGCATGCAAGAGAGTCTCATTAAACTCCTTCCAATCATCATTATACAACCCCCTCCCATGTAGGATGGGGGGCAGCCTGTAGTCTAGTGGCTAAGGTACATGACTGGGTCCCCTGAGGTTGGTGGTTCAAGCCCCAGTCTAGCCACAGCAAGAGCACCACTGCTGTTGGGCCCTTGAACAAAACCCCTAACCCCACATTGCTCCCAGGGAGGACTGGCCCTGGCATGGCTAGCATAATCAACTGTAAGTCACTTTGGATACAAGCATCAGCTAAATGATAATGTAATAATGTAATGGTCATTCCAAGGACAATCTTCTCTATTAACAATGACAGTGCATGGTTCAAAACTAGACTTTATGTCTTGGACGTGGGTGACGAGTGTATCTGATAGTTCCATTGGCAGGTGCATGTGCTAGAACCTCACTGACAGTATATCTAGTGCTCATTCTTAACATCTTCATTAGAACCACACTCAAAGAGACATGGGTTGTGAGGACAGTTTGGACCCTTTTAATCGTGTGCCACATCCATTTCCGTTGTCTAATTGAATCTAAATTCGGGTGCACATCATTTTGGTCAGTGAACAGATACAAATACTCATACGGCTACAGATGGAGCTACAGATGGAGCTACATGTACAGCTACACCTACAGTTACAAACACAGCTACAGCTACAAATACAACTACAGACACCACCACAGCTACAGCTACTAATACAACAACATGTACAGCTACAGGTACGGATACAGCTACACCTACAGCTACATATGGAGCTACTGAAACAGGTAACGACTTCTGTGCAGACTCCTGATGTCTGCACCACCTTTGGAGCTAAATCTGTGAGTCAGGTCAATAAGTATGGTGGTGAAATGTTTGGAGAAAATCACTGGTACAATCTAATTTAGTCAGAGAATAATTTCACCTCTGTCCTCATCATTGGCTGTAGGCTGCCGACGCCTTGTCGACTGCTGGTCTGAAAAGCCCTATCTAGCACACAGCCAAGTTATTAGCTCATGACATGTTTTAGGGTTTATGCTAGACTGCTGGTCTCATTGATCTAGCTGGAGACGTCCACAAGGTGTTGGCAGATTCTCTTCTCAAGTGGAGCCGAAAATGACCACATCATTAACAGAAGCTGCGGAGTAAATCTCAGCACCCCCGGAGAGCCTCATCCATCATACACTGGAGAACTGCTGCAGGTCTGTGGAGCTCAAACAAACACGACCATGAAACAACCGAGCCCGCTGGCAGCCTTGCGGCCTGTCAGCCCCTCGGCTAACTCAGTCAGGGAGACCTGCTGACAACCCCTGTACAAACACAACATACCGTGCTTCACTTTCCCTTCAGTGTTAGCATGCAATGTGGTTGTTTGATGATTCCTCGTCCTTGATACAACAAGCCCAGGTTTGAAGGTCTCTGGTCTCATCACTTGCTCTTTCAACAGGTTTATGTGGTAGACTAGCTTTTCCTTATGACAGCTTGGTGTATGTAAATCCAAGGTCACTGAGCCCATTGAATCATTGAGTTTCTATGGTCATGGCAACATGACCATAGAAACTCATGCATCCCGTGCCATAAAAAGCTTCAAGAACTTATGCACTGGACTGCAGGATGGGCAGTCATACAAAGTCTTTTCTTTGCTCTGAGCTTTCAGGTTTCTCCTGAACCAAGCCAGTGAATGTTTCCTCCTTTTTGAGAACATGGGACAGAATGTGCAACTTTATGGGGCTATTCCCCCCCCTCCTGGCCCTCATTCAGGAGGTCAGGGGCCCCCCCCTAGAATGACAGCCATAAAGAAGGTCAAATGGCTAGTCGCCAGTCAATGTCTCCGGGAGCTCTGTAAGCAGAGGAAGCAGTTTCGGTCCCTTTTAGTTCCTGTCTCTACAGCAAAAAAAAATATTGACTGAAGCATTCAACCAGACCATTGGTCTGAGGTTGATATAGCATGGTCATAAAGCCCCTGATCACTACAATGCTTATTCATATTTTTTAAACAATGTGGAGGTGAAATTAATGGCCTGGTCTGTGATCACCCCCTTAGGATAGCCGACCCATGAGGAACGTTACGCTAATTCATTGAAACACTGCCTGGAATTGACATTCTCTATGGGGAAAGTCATAGGAAGTAAGGTTTTAAAAATGCATACAGCCATAATGGAGCAGTTACCAGTTCTAGTCTTGTCTAAAGAATGAATTGCAACCATGGCTAAATATGCAAAGGAAACATCAATAGTAGGCAAGCTATTCTAACCCTTGATTGCATCTTGGTGTGTCTGTAATATCCAGCCAACAGCACACAAACACTGGGTTTCAAGTGTTTTTACCAGATGCTTTTATCCAGAGTGACATAGCACTTCATACAGCTAGATGCTTTGACAGAAGCGATGAAGGTTAAGCAGCTTACTCAGGTAAACAACAGTGTCTTGTTATGGAACTGAACCTCCAACCTTGGGATTGCAAATCCAGTTCTCTAAACATTACACCACACCGCCATTCCTATGGAACAGCTCTGCCTCACCTCAAGACACTTCTTGCCTGACGGTGTCACCTCAGTGAGGTCATCATCCCCGACAGCCTTGACAGACAGCGAGCGTAATGCCTCACCTTGTGGCTCAGTGACATTCATGGCCAAACACTGGAACTCATCGATGGCCAGCTCGGGGAAAATTTTACACTTAAATGCCCTTAATGTTTGTCTTGTCACTTCATATCGCTTTTTAAAAGGCAGATTCAGTGCTGTGATTATTTCGTTTTGCAGCCAGGGTAACGTGGTGCCCTACAGTAACCAGTGCATGTCGCAGATAACAAGGAAACGAGGCAGGTTTGAGGAAAGGAAAGCTATTGCTTTAATGAAACGTATCTGGCAGCCGGAGAATCTTCCTGGTACAGGTATTCAGAAAGTTTTGAAACACAAAATAAGGGAGAAAACTACTCAGTCTCCTTATCAAAAAACGGAATATGCTCTGGGCTGTTAAACTATTTATCAGAGAATAACAGATTCTTCTCCCATCCTCTGCCTGTTTCTCCTACACTCCTTCTATGGAAACAAAATAAACCGCCCAGAACTCCTTCTCCTTTCCTATCCTTGCTTTGTACCCCCTTGATTGCCTTCAGGTTTTATTTGTAAGGTGGAAGGAAGCAGCAATACCTCATATGTCCAACAGGGGGAACCCTTTCACTCTGTGGTATGTGGAGTTGGATATCTGGCACATTACCATGACCCCCTGGTGCATTACACCAGTTTCATGTCTATATCATATATATATATATATATATATATATATATATATATATATATATATATATATATATATATATATATATATTACAGGCTACATCATATATATGGTCTGGGTTCAGGGAATGCATAAAAAAATGTTTTGTTGCACCAAGTCAAATCACAGGGCTTTGTTCCATTACTTCACCCAGAGTTCATAATGCCTAAACTTCAATTCAATTCAAAATACACAGATTGAAAAATGTATTATCGCATTTAAGTCCCAATCCTATTCACTTCAGATTTGAACTGGAATACGTTTATGAATTGAATGTTAAATTAAGACTGATCTCAGCCCTGCTACATAAGTGAAAGTTAGGTCTACCTGCTTGCTATGGTGATGGTTCCCTCTGGGTGGCGCTGTTGAACTACGATTGGCTTAGAGAACAGCACACATTACAGGAATTAATAATCACTTCCTGTCTCGTTTCGTCTCTATCACTGCTCCGACACACTCTCCCTCTGTGGATCCTTCCTGTCTTTTCCTGTTCAAGGAAGTGTCTCTCTCCATCAAATGCAATATAGAAGAGCTAAAGAATCAGCAGATCAGTTTGAGCATGTTTTCAAGGTCAATTTTTCCCTGTGGAGAGACAGGACTCCCAAAGCAAAGTACAGACTACAAATACACAACTTGTACATAATCACAAAACTAGGTACAATTATGTGATCATCATATTTGCTATCAGTATGCGATTAAATTATTTTTGAGAAACAAACTAATGCTCGCTACCTACCATTTACACATATGTTAACAAAGACAAGCACTTAAACACACAAAGCAACAAGGAAACAACCCACCATATCAATCGACAACTGATGCCCAATGAAAACAAAGGGATTTTTAAATATTGTTCTATGTCATGTCCACTTCATGAAACAATCAGAAAAACATATTATTTGCTAATTAAAATCAAGCTTTTCTACAGCATTGTGGTTTTGTGTTGACAGTTCAGCCTTTTTTATCCATTGTCCTCCCATCTGATACATAGTTGACAGTATGCTTAACTCTGCATCTACTCACTTTGACTGCATTGACTATTTGGCATCCAGGTAAAGGCACAGACAGCTTTGAAATAAACAATCTAAATAAAGTTATGGTTTAAAATCAGATGATGGGAAGACTGTCGAAAAACGGCAGCAGGAGTTTCAGAGCAGTATTCATACGTGTATCCATTCTGTATTTAAGGTCAAATAATCAAGAGAAATCTCAACATAAAATTATATATGATAATGGAATTGACCACACTCACATGGACTGCGTCTGTAAAACACTAAACTGATAATTTGAATGAGGAACTAATCGACAACACCAAACCAAAATTAAACATCCAAACCAGATTAGAGATCAGACCTCATTTTTTTATGTATTTTTCTGGATTGCAAACCAACTAACACTCATTTATGTTTCTTGATGGGTTTATGGACAGAAGCCATTCATGTCCACTGCAATAGTAAAGAAGCAGTGAAATGGCACATATGGGAAGAAAGAGCAGACAGTCTCACTGCTTGATGAAAAAAAGGGAATCAACACCACACAGACAGTTTCTATGCGTGCGAATGTTTGGCCTCGTTTGAGAGAAAGACTGAGAGAGTCCCTTAGGTTCTCAGTGGCTGTGTGTCTGTGTGAGATTGGGCATAATTGTGTCATGCTGCTATTGTGTGTGTTTGTGTGGGTTGGGAGTAAGATGTGAGGTTTGGGACCCCCCTGTGGAGAGCCACTGAAATGTAACAGCTGCAAATCCCACCTATTCAGTCCTGGAGTTACTATTTCTGCCTGTGCCCCCTCCAAATTTCACCTGTTCCATTCTTACTCCTGAATCCCTGATCTGGTGTTCTTTCTTTCTCTTTCTCATTCCCAGACTGACACAAGCTGGGTGTACAGATATACAAAAACAAGACAAAAGAAAACATTAGCGCTGTAAAAAGTGTTTAAAACGGAAAAACTGAACTTCTTCTCTGTTGCCAGGTGTCTGTCTGTCTCAGGCAGCAGGTGTAAATAGAGGCATATGCAAAGGACCAAAAGAAGGGGGCGAGGGAAGGAAAGGTGTTGAGGAAAGAAAACGGGACTAAAAATAATGTGTTTTCCGCAGCTTGCGGGGGAGATCTGAGCTGACAGTCACCGCCCTCAGTCCGCTGAGCAGGACAGCAGGGAGTCAATACAACATGACAGGTTACATGGCAGTGGAAGGTGCTTTAGTCAAAGGGAAAGGAAGTTTTGGTATAGGAATGGATTCTGCTCTCTCCCTAATTTCATCCTTAATGTTGGACTTTTTAACCCATTTCTTTAAAAATTCATTTAGTGCAGTAGTTCAAAGTTTTGTTGTTTTTCACTTGACCCTGCTTTGGGTCAAGCTGGCTGAGCTGTCCTCAGGTGGGCCGAATCTATATGCTTATTTTGTGCGGTAGCTCATTAAAAGGCAGCCAAACTATCGGCTATCAGGAGTACTTGGGCAATCAGTGAAAGCCACACCACTCTTGTGTTTACTGGGGGTCATACCTGTTGCTCTGGAAAGACATGAGGAACGTATCCGACCCTCCTAATACCTGCAAGGAAAGCAACAATGGTAAAGTGGGAGGGTGACCAACCCCCCACTATTAATCTGATGGGCATCAATTGGTGATCTCATATCTTTGGAGAAACTGTGACATCTTATTACATGAGAATTAAATGCATTTGTAAAATTGTGGAATGAACCCTTGAGACTACTGGGTTTGAATCCTGGCGTGGCTATTTTCTCTTGAACAATATGCAAGATAATTTGAATGTATTCTGTGGATTGTGTTGTGGTTGTGCTGGACATATATCATTTAAATGATTGTGTGCTGTCAATGAACTGTCTGCTGTGATGATGTGTTGCTGTTGTTTCCCTCTGCTTGCTCTGTATTATGAGGGATAAAACCAATAAAAATAATTTTCAAAAAAGGCAGCCAAATTATGATTACAGGCAATTGCATTTAGTTGTGGTGTTTAGTTGTATATATTTTCCTGTCCAGTGGTGACCATCATGACCAGTAATTTCAACATGTTAAATGTAGAAAGTAATACATATATAGGCCTATTTCCAAAACATTAAAATATTTAACACATTTTAATTATGTATGCAGTTTTACTCAGCACACATTTATATCACAATTATGTCTATATTACTAATTATTATTAAAATGTTTAAATAAACATTAAATACTTTTCTCTTATGCTAACATGGATGATAGTGGTATGGTGTCAGTGGTATAATGTCTCCTGGCGTTCTCATGGCTTAGAGAATGGGGCTATGAGAAAGGCGAAAGGCTGTCTCGGGTATTGCAGGACCACGATGCATTGTCATGTAACCGATTCTCTACTTTGTGCTGGCTTCCGCAACATAGCAGAACAACACCGCTGAAAAGGAAAAATGGGACAACACTGATGAGAAGAGAACATATTAAAATGAGCGTCTTCAGGAAAAAGGACGGGACTACTAAATATCTGGTTGTGCTGTGGTTCCACCTGTCAGTTGGTTAATGAGGTCAGTTACCTAGCCTACTTTGAACAGTTGGCATTCTTATAAGCAATCTATTGGTTCATGTTAGTGAAGACAAACCAATTAAATTGATGACAACAGCCAGGGTTTTCAACCAGGGGTCGGCGGAGGCCTAGTAGGCCTCTGTGCTAGGAACTACAGGGGTTCCACAGAAAAAAAAATCAAGTCAAAACTAGTGGTAAGTAAGCGTTCATATTAAAACTGAGGGAAAAACATTTTTTGTGTACTTCAAATTTGTTTTGAATACACTACATGCATTCCTCCCATCATAACTAAAAGAACATCACCATGGTTTTCAGTACAATAACTGATAAATAAAAGGTAAACTTAGATTCTCCAGTTTATGACCACAATCTCTTAACATTGTTCTTATTTTGAGACACTTGCCGAATGCATTTAGGTAAATGCTATGAAAAAACTGTGTAGGCTGTACTGTATTATCCTCTTAAAACAACATTTATGGATGTTACAGCACTTAGAACATCACATTTCCTCTGTATGAAAATATTTTACCAGCCACCTTTTGACAAAACGAAGTGATAGACGTCATATCCGTTAGTCCGTCAGTAATACGGTCCCTCTTCTTCCGTCCTCATGTGAAGTCCTGTTCCATGCTTATGTCCCTATACCTGCGGTACGCTAATACCGCTACTGTTCCACACCTGTTTTCGATACTTGCTTGTTGTGGCTCAATTTCTACTCCCTGCTTTCCTAAAGCAATCAGCCGTTTGAGACTACAAGTACCAGTTACCGTCGCAAACATTCAAAAGCGCTACATGCAACCGCCTGAAGCGAAGCGCAAGTGTACGGAGAAAATGTCGGTGCTTAAAATTGGTACCCACAATGGGACTTTTCATTGTGATGAAGTTTTCGCATGTTTTCTCCTTCGGCAGCTCCCAGAATACAAGGTAAATAGAAAACTTTATCACTGGCTAGCTACTGTATAAAATGCACGAATAATGCATTGCTCTCAAACGTACAGCGGTGTCATTATACCGTTATCACTACAGACGTGGAGGCACTTCGCTGTTGAAACCAAATTGGAAGTCAGAATCTTACTCCAAAGTACCCCCATATCTGTGGTGATGCATAGTGGCACCAGGGTGATGGTTTAGCCTGGGCTGGGACGTCTTACACTTTGGCTCAATACAGTCCACTTATTTAGTTAATCATGTAGCTGACGTAGTACCCGAGTACAAAAATATCAACCTCATTAAACAGCTAAGAATGTCACAAAGATGAATTCAGATGCAAGAGGTTGCATTTTAGGCTGAGGCTTGAAAACCATGTTCAAGGGAAGCACAGTTCCAATTCTTTGTCTATCTTGCTCAGCGTGTCTCGTCTTTAGCTAGAGTTCCTATAATTCTAGAGATGACTGTTATGCTGCAGTTGTAAGCATACTATGCACTACTAACAAATCACACAATCAAGGATTCCCAAATAGGATCTATGCACCACTGTGCTTCTGGGAAGTCCATCGCCTTTATGAAATTATGTTCATGTTTACATGTATTATAAAATATATAGTGTGCATTCAGGTGTCAATATATATCCCAAGTATTGGTAATTATCAAAGGTAGGCAATGTTTTATGGTGTCTACAGCGGGAATTGCAGTCACAGTTTGGATAAATTGTCTCCACCTCCCTCCCTCCTGATATTCATTTCGACAAAATTAATTCAACATCATTAACCAGAACTGTAAATATCAGTTGTTTGAATGCATGTAATTCTATGCCATTGGCAAGATAGCCTAAACTTTGTCCCTTAGCCCCTTTTTTGGGAATCATGTGTGCAGTGGATGGAGACCTCATATTAAATAGCTTTCGTAGATCCATGATATCACAATTTTAGTCCATATACTTGTGTGTGGATTAGTGACTGCATTGCAGCTTGTAGTGGATGTTGGATATAGGTGTCAGATGTAATTATTTTACTTAGATAGTGGGTGTCCTCAGCCACAAGTGTGAATGATTATTTGAAACACTGATAGCTGGTTTGCTGTCTAGTGGTTTGTTTCCAGGCAGTTGGTACTTAGTATAGATAAAATATAAATTTTACTTGGTAAATGTAATGAATATTTTAAAATGATTAAATTGGATGATTTAAAATGAATTCACCACTATTTATTCTTCTAGATGATTGCTATATTTAAATTAGTTGAATCCTACATAGTTGTAATTAGGTGTTCTGTGAGTGACTGTTCCCTGTTGCCTCTAAATCACCAAAGGATGCAGAAATTGTGAGGACGCGCGACCCGGCTGCTCTGGCCGAGTGCGACATCGTAGTAGACGTTGGAGGGGAGTTCGACCCAAAGAGGCATCGCTATGATCATCATCAGAGGTACTGCACTTCTTCACAGTCACATCGTAGAGCCGCCATGAGCTAACATTACACCTCGCATGTGTGTTTTGCAGTGACGGTTTTCAGTGTTGAGCCTCAGTCCTATATCCTGTTGAGTGCCTACAGAATGGAAACCTACACTCAAAAACTGTGAGAGATGAAACTGGCTGTCATGGGTTAATGCTAGAGTATAACTGGACTGTGGGACAATGGACACCAGTGTTAAATGTATCTTCAAGTAACAATTTTGCGAGAGCTAATCAATAATAGCCAGGATGAAGCCATTCAATGTACGGATAGTCCCCCAAATGGAAATCAGTGTAAGATTCTTTATGCTGGATATATTTTTGTGCATTATACATATTTTGCTTGCATCATACAAATGGAAAATTAAGCCATCATTAAGTTATGAATATTTTATTTTAGTAACACCCATTTTTTCAACTTAACATTAATTAGTTTCTGAAAGAATTAACACATCATTCCAGAAGAAAAAAGTGTATTTTTTCACAATTCATATTTACATTCTTAATTAAGGACTTACTATGCACGCTAGTACATCACTGCTTTATATTTAGACAGTTATTATGTATATTTATTTTGTTAAAATGTTTTATTTCTGAAGACCATTGTTTAATGTAAGTTGAAAACTTGCTGTAATGCTTTCCACACAGTTTACCTCATTTAGACTTTGTACCCATTGCTCCAGGGTGGTGGGTATGGGTCGGGCCAGTTTATAGTAATGATTTTATGGGCTATTTCCATAAGAACTGCAAGCTTATGCAGTTTGGTATCCAAAATGAAATGACATGTTCAAAAGATATGTTTATATTCTCTTTATGTCCTCTTTTACATTATCCCAGCACTTCCAGCTTTGGACAGTCCCAAAATGTGTATAATTACCTATTAGACCACAACCTCTCCAACAGAGTGCACTAGACTTCTTATTAGTTGATAATATAAGTGGGGTTCTGAAGTCTCTTTAGTTTCCATACAGATTCTCTCCAATTAGCTGTATTTAAAGCTCTGTGCCATGACTCCAAGCACTCCTCCCATTCATCATCCACAGATATGGTGTTTACCTCCAACTCCCATTACCTCAGATGTCTACAGTATTATCTGTTATATCCAAATGAATCCTTCCATAAATACAGGACACTATATTATTTGAACATACTTATTTCAACTATTTCAAACCAGTATTGTTAAAAATTTGTTGCCATTTTTGTGCTGTCCCATTCTTTACTATACCTTATTTGAAGGTACCTAACAGACTGCTGGATGCAATTCCGAATTTGATCTGAAGCTGAGAGAATGACCTGAGCGTGCTGCTTTCAGAGATTTGATTAACTGTAATCTGAGCCCAGTAATTAAAAACCGTTACCCATTCATTTTGAAAGGCTTAAGTTCCCGCCAATCTTTTGGATTTGAAAAGGGAAGAACTCATAGGTAATCTTTTGTTTCCTGTGCTTGTTCCGAGTGTTCCCTTTTACGTCTCTAAGTCTAATTTAATCCATGGCACTAGTGTCCTGAGGTGTGCAGCCCAGTAATAACTCCTACGAAGAGCTAGGGCTAAGCTACCTTTCTTTTAGAGGGAAAATCACTTTTAATTGCACCTGGGGTCTTTTTGCTTTGCTGGTGTAGGCAGAAAATGTTACAGGCAGAGCTCGCAACAGAGGGAAGAAGCTTGGTATTCATCTCGATTCCTAAACATTTCTGTGCTTCCCACCAATTACAGGGGAGGTGTCTCGTAGTACTCCAGATCCCTACCGACTTGCGAAATATGTTTCTGACAGTTAGCTGAGAATAGTTT
Organism: Albula goreensis; assembly: GCA_022829145.1. Classification (NCBI taxonomy): domain Eukaryota; kingdom Metazoa; phylum Chordata; class Actinopteri; order Albuliformes; family Albulidae; genus Albula; species Albula goreensis. Next base: position 40,046,941 of record CM040745.1, read on the forward strand.
AATGACACTCATTTAACAGCCAGTTTCAGGGAAATTCTGTATTATTTAAAGATCTTTATCTCTGTGTGAGGTGTGTACAGATTGGTCAAACTGTGCAGAACAAAGATGCTGTGAGCTACTCGTCGAGCGTCCGGGTTTATTTTGTCAAATAACTGGCTGAGTACCAAAACAAACCTGCGATTGTTGATGATAGTTTCACCGCCCTATTCATCACGTCATGTAGTTTGGGAAAACCTGGCACCATATAACAAGCAGTGTCTTCCACATTTTCAGTATGGAACACATTTTGAATAGGATGTATATTTTTTTACAGTGGGGAGAATAATCTGACCAACCCTCTCTTCTCATTGGTTGGAATTCAGGTGTTGTGGGTGCCGAAATGAAGTGACCTGACCTTTATGCAAAATGACCAGTGTTAGATAAAGTGTGGAGAACAAGATCCCAAAAGAGTTTATACTTTTTTTTTTTTTTTTTTTTTTACCTTTTTTTTTACTTTTTTGTTTGTTGCAGGATGACTCAATAGTTTGTTTTTAACTGTCTTAGAAATTATATTTATTTTATGACTCCTCTGCAGATGCACAAGCCGAGAGCTGAAAGTCATCTTCCTGGTGGATGAAAATTCCGCTAAATCAGTCTATGAGATGAGCTTAGCTTTCAAAAGTTTCAGTCGTCTCTGTGGAGCACAAGACTCATTTGCAGTGGCCCGGAAGCGCAAAATAAAAGCTTAGAAATTAGAAAACAAAATGCAACAAATCAGAAATAAAGACATGATTAATCAGAAATCAGAAAACAAGTGATATGGTGGTTACCTAGTTGCCTAGCTACCTTATGGAAAGCTCAGTGAGCTGGAAAAAATCAGTTACTCAAATGTATGACGTGTTAATTTTTAACCAGATCTTCATTACATGGTTGATTTGTTGCTCTTGTATGTAGTCATCCTTATTATCCTTTAAAGTGACAAATATCGGCCTGTTCAGCAGGTCTTCTGCAAAAATATTTCTGGGTTAAGTGGGGGGAAGTGCCGTTTCCTTTGTGTCTAGTAACATGTTTTCCAAGATGTCCTCACAGTTATGGATGTTATGGAAACAAAAAAAACAAAAACGTTAAAGGCAGTGTACGTTTGAAGAAATCGCCAACTGTAGCACATAGAGCAAGCACACACTTCCCCTAAAAAATTGTCCAGAATTTATCCTTTAACATGTTCATTGGACACATTGTCATAGTTGTCAATTAGCATGTCAAAACAAGGTCTTTTAGGTAGCTCAAAGTTATATAGTGAGGGGGAAAATGACTTCTGGGAACTGGGAAATATAATTCTGTGTGGTGACCGATCCGGCCTTTCTTTGATCAAGCAAGAGTAAATGATTACGATTTCAAGTGGAGGCTTTCAGCTGCTGTTCATCTCTCTCTGAAAGGGGTATTTGTGGCACATCAGCCTCCATTTTTTCCCCTCGCTGCGGCGGGGGATTTCTATAAAAATCTCTGAGAGATGCCGCCGCGCGTTTCTCAGCGGGGCGTAACGATAATTACTGTACACCATCGACCCCCCTCCCAGCCGGCTCAGGTGGTGTGCGGTCTGTCATCTCTCCCGCTAGCGGCCTCCGCGTGCTACCTGACCTTCAGTCTTACGCCTAAGGTGACATATGGAACAGGTGGGGGTGGGGGCGGGGGGAGATATCACAATGGTATTGCCTGTCAAGCCACCTGTCAGGCTTTTAGTCAGGTGTATACTATAGTTGCCATTACACTCTGTGTAGATTCAGTACAATGATAACCACAAACATGAGTGCTGGCCAATATGGTACACATCCTGTGTATAGTCGATCTCTTCTGATTGGTCTCTCTTGCTCTCCGTTTCTCTCTCTTTCTCTGCTTCTGCCTCTTTATTAATGATGCAGGGATTCCTCAGCTCAGCCAATTAGCCCGCTAATGACTGCTTCGTTCTCCGCCACCCATTGAGTTTGCCATTAATTACACGCCTCAGCATTCAGGGCCAGTGTGCGGAATCACATCAATTATGCCGAGTTTGAACGACACCCAGCCTGGTCCAGTCTAAATTGCAATCATCTTCAGACGCAGGCACCATAATTCCACATGATTATTATCAATTCATCCACACACAGACACTTGCGCATGCACAACATGTGTATCTGAATCTCCCTTACTGGAAAAAAGTGTGTTTGACTTTGATTCTCTAGTGCATGAAAGTGTTTGATGAGGAGATCAGGCCAGTCAGCCCATAAAAGGGTTTGTTGGCAGGTACGTAATAGTGAATACAGGCAACAGGGTATGCCAGAAACTGCCAGAAAATATGAAAATGTTATTTTGGTTGCGTTAAGGTTTTCAGTGTTGCCATTGTAGTGAAAAGTTAACATCACAGTTTATATTTTGTTTGAAGATAAATTGTACAAATGGTATATTTCTGTTGCAAAAAACATAAGTAAACTATATTAAAAAAAAAAAAAAAAAGATTAGGTGATGGATGCAAGGTTGGTATAGGCTATTGAGTGAAATTCTTTAAACCTTTCCTCATTAGATCGCTGGATTATTGAACAGTTAAAGATGAGTTGGTATTGCTTAATTATAATCGCCAGGGGCCTCTGGGTGGCTCATGTGGTAAGACGTTTGCTTGTGAAGCAGGGGTGAGCCCTGTGACTGGGCGTTTGAGTCCCAGCCATGCCATTACCGTCTATGGAGAGATGTCCACATTGCAAATTAGCCCAGTGTCACCAGGGAGTAATAGGAGTTAAGCCATTAAAGTTTGTTGGTCTCATTGCTTTTTAATGGCTACTCCTGGTTGGCCAGGTGCCTGTGGAAGTACAAACTGATGTAAGCCAACTTCATCATCCACCGGGTGCAGGCAGTGTATTGTGGGAGGTTCATCTGTGAGGGATTGTCATGCAAATCACCTGCTCACGGCCTCCTCCACCCTATTTCGGTGGGAGAGGGTTGCTGCGCGAGGCTAAGTAGGGGTAGGATCAATTATAAAATAAAAGGTTTCGATGAAAGATTTTTGACCATTGTGGTTGGTGGTGAATCTGCAGTGTGTAAAAAAACCGAGGGCTTTTCATCACATGACTCAGAGGAGCCACATGCCCATGGCTAAACGTTTGTAGCTGTAAATAATTGAAGCCTGTCCTTTTCACACAGGCGCTGTATAGTTCTGTATGCTGTACTCATAATGCTGCCTCACCAAGCAATTCAACCCTCCTCAACATACCTGGGTCTCATTATCGCGCTTTTGAGATGAGTACAGTGTTGCTGGCTCTATTCTCCTCTGAAAAAGGTGCCAGGTTCAAAGTATATAATTTTTGCAGTGGAAACAAAAATAAATAACAGAATGCAAAGGTATTGAATAATTTTTGCAGATAATGTTTTTTTTTTTGTCAGGAAATGCCTTCCTTACTTTCGTGCAGTAATGGAAGCGCAGACTCAGCGACAGAAGGGGACGTCATTTCAAACACTTTTTAAACAACAACCACATTTAGGTGTCATCAGATTTTAATATTTTGACAGGCAACTGAAACTAGTGAAATTATACAGGCTTCCCTGCTTCTCTGACAGCAACATTAGTTATATTAGTTTCTGATATGAGTTGTCCCATAACTGTTACCCTTGTAGCTATAACTGATTACTCCTAAACTAAGAAGCACTCTTCTCTCAAACATCAACTGGGTTTTATTTACCCTGAGTTTGCTTAACATCTGCATTTTAAATGTGGAAATTACTTCTTGAAGAAAGTTTAGTTATGATTAGTTATGTTCATTTCTCCCTCAAGAAAGTTTGAATGTCATGAAATTTTAGAGAGCCAATGAGGAACTATTTCAAGTTTCGAAAATAAACGTGTTTGTTCTTGTCTTATTTGTAATGCATGAATTGATTGTCTGTTGGACTAAATTTTGGTTTGGAAAAAACGCTTCTCCAAATGTTCCTCCAGGCAGGCCTTGTTGCTTGCATTTAATATTGAAAAACAGAATTATATATTCATATTAATTGCCAGCAGAGCAGAAGCTGCACCAGCATTTCAGATTATCTTTAGCCATTGCCTTAAAATTATAATTAACATAGAAACACTTTACTGTGCCATGATGCTCTCTCCATGACATACAAATGTAGTGCAAGTTAATGCTTTCACATAGTTACATTCTTTCACATTCTTGCAGTCGGTTCCTAGCCTGTAGTGCAAATAATCCAAATTACTGTAAACTGCTCCAGTAATTTTGCACAGCAGAGGGTGACAGATTGGTGGCACAATCTCTTGGTTCCAGTGAATTGAAATGGAGGAGAAACAGTTACCGCCTCGCTTTTGTTGCAGAAAGAGAGGATTGGACCTCTTAGAGGCTCAGTGCCCCCAGGTGGCTCATGCAATAAAGATGCTCATTTTAGCTGGGTGTTTCAGTCCCAGCCATGCCAATGCTGGCAATGGCCGTTGTTCCACTTTGGAGAGGCTATAGTTGGCCCAGTTTTGCCAGGGAATGGTAGGGGATAAGATGGCTGGTTTTGTTGGTCTCAACGCTCTCCAGCAGACACTCATGAACAGGCCTCATGCCTGCAGATGTATACACTGTGAGTGGATGCTGCCCTCCAAATTCTCATGGGTAATATGAGATTGGTGGAGTGCCTGCAGTGTGGACAGAAGCAAGATTAGCCATCATGAGAATCAGAGTGTCTATGGCTCTCTCCTCCTGAAGTCAGCGGGAAAGGGTTGCTAGCCAGAGATCAACAAGTTCAGTTCAGTTTAGGTTAAGAAAAAAGGGGAAAAATCTGGGGTAAAAAATAGAATAAAAGTATGAAAATTATACAGCAAATTTTATTCAAAATATGTAGTGTGTATAATCTCAGAATGACCAAAAACAATGTAATTATGTGTATTTATCACAAATCACACAGTGCTATGAGAAAGGCCTTTGTCTGTTTTTCTGCATTTAGTGTGGTTTTCATTTTAAATTTAGTGAAATATTTTTGTTGGATGCAGTCTGAGATAAATGAAAAAAATGATACCAATTTTTGGTGATTCTTGATTTTTTTTTTTAGCTGTTTTGTTGTTTGTTTCACAAAAACTTGAGACACCCAGATGAGCTCCATGAGAGTTCTGGAACAATGTTCTAGAGACCAATAAGGCTTCGTTATGACTGGCAGACCATACCGCCGTTTCCTCATGGTGCTGGAAGTTTATGGTTTTAGGATGCTTTGCTGCATTAGGATCTGGATGACTTGCCATCGTTGAAGGATCCATGAATTCTTCTGTCTGTATCAGAGAATTCTACAGGAGACTGTCAGGCCACCCTTCCACGAACCGAGACTGAAGCATAGCTGGGCCTGGCAGCAAGACAGTGAACACACCAGAAAGTCTGCATCAGAATGGTTGAATAGCAAGAAAAACGTAGGAATGGCCTAGTCCAGACTGCATTGAGATGTCATGACAGGACCTGAGAGGAACAGTTTAGACTTGAAAACTGATTTGAAGCAGTTCTGTGAGGAGGGGCCAAAGTTCCTTTACAGCACCATAAGAAACTGATAAATATGGCAACTCTAGGAAGCATTAACTTTGTGTTAACGGTGGCACAATGTGTTACTCAGTCCAAGGAAGCAAATACATTTTCACACAGGAGCAGCGGATTTTGTATCATTTTCTTGAGTCAGAATTTGTGTTGTTTGTTCACTCAGGTTCTCCTTTATCTAATAATTAGGCTTTGGTTGAAAAGTCGATAACGTTTGGTGTCAGAATATGAAAATATGTATTTTTTGCATATGTGATATTTCTACACCTCCAGCCATAGTCACACAAAGGGAAACCTAGGGAAGGGATGTTATCGGCTAATTACGGCTGAAATTTAAAAACCGTGTTCTCCACATGGCTGATGGAGAAGGGTCACCGGGATGCAGATTCCAGGAGTGCCCGTGCTTCGGGTTTGCAGACTCTTTGGTATGCACGGTCAGCATTACCCCTTCTGCACTCATCTTAAAAAAAAAGAAAAAAATCTCTGTCATGAGAAATTACACGGCACCTCTCTGTACACAAGATCATTTGTGGCACCTTCAGCGTCCATATTTCCCTCAGAACTCCCTATCAGTAAGTTTCAGAAAGATGTGAGCATAGTCAGATCCCGTAAAGTGTGTCATTGTGCTGAAGCCGAAATTCTGTACGGCGAAAACATTGGAGCTAAAGCTGAAACGCTGTATTGCAAGACACTCCACCGCACAAGCTCATTTTACATTCAGCCAGTTTCTATTGTTACTTATCAGTTCCCAGACGTACATCATTAATGCTTTTTTGTCTAATTAGCCATACATTTCTCCTCTTCGCTGCTGTGCGGCTATGTACTTTCCTACAAGGGGCAACGTAATAACCGTCGATAGGTGAGAAACCACTGATTTCTAAGACTGTTATATATCTACAAATCCAGTGGTTTCTTAACATTTAATTTCCTCTGTTCAAATGAAGTACTGTTTCCTTTGCTCCTCTTAGCTCTCAATGTTTTTGCATGGTGGTGCAGGCCTAAAAAAAGTTTTTATCATTCAGTGTTAAAATGTCATTCATATAGCTCAGAGCTATAAATATGTATTTCTTACACCACTAGTAGAATACGAAAACATATAGGCAACAATATTATAAGGGCAATATAAATTCACTTTGGTGTATTTACTATGCTTTCCTGCATAGTGTAGCATGAGGTTGTGGGAAATCAACAGAACATCAACCACATTATGCTAACTACTGTGTCTTAGTGACCTATACTTTTGTGATACACTAACTCATTTAACTTGTAGCAGATATTACAGAATAACACTCCCTATGCATTGCTTGTCTGCTGATAGTGAGCTTGGTTAACGTTATGTGCTCACAATAGAAAAGTGTGAAAAATAAGCTCATTGACGAGTATCGTTACTGATGTTTTGAGATCTGAGATAATCTCTATTTTTAGTGCAGTTGGCTTCGTCATATCACAATTAAAGCAAGCTACCAAGCCCAAGTTTAGGAGAATTCTTTGTGGGGTTTTCATTAGCAGGTTAAAGAATATGTGGGTATCTGTGTAGCTGCTGCTTTTCATACCAATATGTCCATAAAGCACAGACTCTGGTGTGTACTTTGATTTAGTTTTACAGTCCGTCAGTTTGATGAATAGTTAATCACAGACTGACGGAGTTTATACAGTAGCCGTTGTTGAAGGGAGTGTCTTCGCCCCTGGTCAGAGCTGGTTACATTATAATGTTACCACGCTAATGCGTCAGACTGGAGATAGGCTACATTGCTAATGGTGGTATCTGATTTGAAGTACATCCACATCATGCCATCTTATCTGTTTAATTGGCTAGCTGTTACACTAGCCTAGCAAGCATTTCAACATTTGCCATTTATATGTAGCTGCCTGCTATATGTAATGCCTACAGAATGTTTGGCAAGAAGCTTGGATAGCTCTAGCTATAGCTAGCTCGGACAGCAGGCTAAGTGAATCTTTGCATCGCCGAGGCTTTGCGGCAGATTTCATTAATGACTATGATAGATAATGATTAGCTACTTTACACAATATGTGGTCAACTCAGATTGCTGAGGATTCAAACCTTCTAGGCCTAGGGCATTGCTATGTAAGCATGGATTGTTATTTTATTGCTTTTGTGCTTTGATGCAGACTAAAAAAATGATATACTACAAATAATATCAAAAACACAACAAAAACAATATTTGTAGCATACTGCTACAAATAACCGATGACTAAACTGCGTACATGAATAAACTGATGACATTGTTTTTGTTGTGTCTTTGCTCTTTAACTTTTAATAAAAAAAAAAAAACTAAAACATGTATTTTTAGACCTGTTTCCCACAGAGATAATGTCGTCGTTTACTCCACCAATATTTTCAATGTACTAAATAAACACCAGCTTGATTTTTTTTACAAATCCAACACCTTAATTCTCACATTTATTGTCTTTCTTTTGTTTCTTTTATTTATTCTCCCTCCTTCCTCTCTCCACACTCTCATTTAGCAAGAAGCCATATTAGCTGAAGATCCAAGATGCATGGAAAATATAAATTTTCTAATGAAAGCTGCAACGATGCTCTTCTTTGTACAGTGATATGTATGTATATTTATTGTGTATGTGTTTGTGTATATATTTATATATACACCAATCAGCCATAACATTATGACCGCTGACAGGTGAAGTGAATAACACTGATTATCTTGTTATCATGGCAGCTGTCAGTGAGTGGGATATATTAGGCAGCAAGTGAACATTTTGTCGTCAGAGATGATGTGTTAGAAGCAGGAAAAATGGGCAAACATAAGGATTTGAGCGACTTTGACAAGGGCCAAATTGTGATGGCTTGACGAGTGGGTCAGACCATCTCCAAAACTGCAGCTCTTGTGGGGTGTTCCCGGTCTGCAGTGGTCAGTACCTATTGTGGTCCAAGGAAGGAAAAGCGGTGAACCAACAACAGGGTCATGGGTGTCCAAGGCTCATTGATGCACCTGGGGAGCAAAGGCTGGCTTGTGTGATCCAATCCAACTGACAAGCTACTGTGGGTCAAATTACTGAAAAAGATAATACTGGTTCTGATAGAAAGGTGTCAGAACACAGTGCCTCACAGTTTGTTGTGTATGGGGCTGTGAAGCCGCAAACCAGTCAGGGTGCCCATGCTGACCCCTGTCCACTGCCCAAAGTGCCAGCAATGGGCATGTGAACATCAGAACTGGAACATGGAGCAATGGAAGAAGGTGGCTTGGTCTGATGAATCACGTTTTCTTTTGCATCACGTGGATGGCCGGGGTGCGTGTGCGTCGCTTACCTGGGGAACACGTGGCACCAGGATGCACTATCAGAAGAAGGCAAGCCGGGGAAGGCAGTGTTATGCTTTGGGCAATGTTCTGCTGGAAATGGTCAGCAGAATGGTCCACATGAACGGTCCTGCCATTCATGTGGATGTTACTTTGACATGCACCACCTACCTAAGCATTGTTGCAGACCATGTACATCCTTTCATGGAAACAGTATTCACTGATGGCGGTGGCCTCTTTCAGCAGAATAATGCGCCCTGCCACAAAGCAAAAATGATTCAGGAATGGTTTGAAGAACACAACAACGAGTTCAGGGTATTGACTTGGCATCCAAATTCCCCATATCGCGATCCAATCGAGTATCTGTGGGATGTGCTGGACAAACAAGTCCGATCCATGGAGGCCCCACCTTGCAACTTACAGGACTTAAAGGATCTGCTGCTAACATCTTGGTGCCAGATACCACAGCACACCTTCAGAGGTCTTGTGGAGTCCATGCCTCAGCAGGTCAGGACTGTTTTGGCGGCAAAAGGGGGACTTACACAATATTTGGCAGGTGGTCATAATGTTATGGTTGATCGGTATATGTTAGTATGTCAGGAGGAAAAAGAAAAACATGAATATTGTAACAGGAGATGGATCACTTGGATTGTAAGGTGTTTGGTGTTACAGTAAAGTATGAAAAAGACATAATTTTCAACTTCATCAATAAATCTGTGATTAAAACAAGCTTCTTTGAACCCGAAAATGTATTTGTGACTCATTTCATCTTGCAAAGCAGTTATTTGTTGTCTAACAACAATTTTTTTTTTTTTTTTTTTTTTTACCAAAATTTGCAGTGTTGTTCCGGTGAAGAATTGTATGGGTTATTAGTGAGGAGAAAAGTATTTGCTGTCTGCATGCTGACAGTGGAACTGGTATTTTTGGCTTGGTTTCTATATAAACTGAGTAAAACTCAAGAAGGAAGCAAACATTTTTAACAGGGAAATAACTTTGCTAAAAGGTCCAGTCAAGCGGTTTGGTGGCAAAGGATGTATTTTAATACAGTTTTTAATTTAGTGGAAATGAAGCCAGAATTAAGCAGGGGGTAGGCTAACATGAAACCCAAACTCGCTAGCCAGCAAATTATGATTAGTTCATGTTACATGAATTAAAGATTTGTGATATAAACTCAACCCCATTATTGTTATTGCAAAATTCCGCAACTATTTTTTCAGTAAGTTGAAACCTTTTCGACTTTCCACTTGTCTGTTACCGAATATGTGATAGTCATCTGTGTTGTCTCTTCACAGGTCTTTCGGGGAGTCCTTCAGTAGCCTGTGTCCAGAGAAGCCCTGGGTGACCAAGCTGAGCTCGGCAGGACTGATCTATCTGCACTTTGGCCGGCGGGTTCTGGAGAAACTTACGAGTCTGAAGCCGGATGACAGACAGCTGGAGGCACTTTATGACAAGGTGAGGGATGTTGAAGAACTCCTGGAGCTTCAGTCTGAGAGTCACAGAGATAAAGCAACTGGAAACTTCCTGAGTAGACTTTGATAATGAAGGTCCTCCTTTAAACATAGAGGGGTACTGTGGAGAATAGGAGTATGGACACCCTCCTTTAAGACAGAGGGTCACTGTGGAGTCTGTGAGTGTGGAGGTCCTCCCTTAAGACAGAGAGTTACCATGGAGGTCCTTGCTAAAGCCACAGTGTTTCCGTGGAGACTGTGACTCCTTTCTCTGAAATGTGTGTGCCAGGTGCTGCCATTTTGTGAAATTCAGTCTCCACAGATGTAAATGAAGCGCAGTGGAAAACATGGCATTTCAAACTCTGTGTCTCACCAGTATTACGAGCATTAAGACTGACGGTTACCACTCAGGCACCAGCGGTCTGGGTGAGCCTGTTCGCCTGAACGCTTCCCTTATCTGTTGACAGCTGTACGAGAACTTTGTGGAAGAAGTGGATGCGGTGGACAACGGCATCTCTCAGTATGATGGGGAGGCTCGTTACGCTGTCTCCACGACCCTGAGCGCCCGCGTAAGCCACCTGAACCCACGATGGAACAGCAAGAGCCAGGACACTGAGGTCAGTGGACATGGTCCAGAGGTAGGACATGGGTGGTACAGGAGCTCAATCACACCCATTTGTGGCAGCACGCTTACGCTCGGGAAAGGGAATGGATGTAGCAGCACTGTACAAAAATGTTATTGGACAAAAAAAGCGTCAAAAATACATTATATTGCATCTTAAACGAGGCATATCTGTGATCCTCACGCAACTGAATGAACGAATAAGTCTCGCTTCCATCGAGGAGAACGCAGTAATGCAGTATTGAACTCACATTTCACACTGCCCCATCTAGAGGGCTCCGAAGAAAATGCTGAAATCAAGAGAACAAAAACCCTTTGTTTTATTTTGTGCATTGTTGTGGCGTCAGTAAAAAATACATTTTCAAAGTTTCAATGATTTGATTTCCCTTCCAACTTTAAAATGCAGTCAGTGTAGTTCCCAACATCTGATTTGAACCAGACTCCTTCACGAAAATGTTTCAGACATCAAGAATCCATATAGGTGGTCAGAAACTACCCACAGACCCCTCGAACCCCACACCAATTCCGCCATCACAGACAGTACATTATATCAGTTCTGTATGTGGGACATGATGTATGAAGCTGCGGCTACAAGTATTGTTCATCATCATTCATTTTATAATTAGTAATTTATTCCCAGTGAATTTGGGTACTATCAATTCCCCCTGTCCAGGTTAATTAGTCTTTGATGTTCTTCATCTCAGATCCTGTTGTGTGACAGTACCATATTCTGCTCACTAGAGGGAGCTGCTCTAAGAAGTAGGGGCAGCACCGCTAGGTGGCCGGATTGTGTTGGTATCACATATTATAATAAGACATGAGATGAACAACTACAACGATGTAATAATATAGACACAGGGAATTTACGGTAACCAGACCAAGTTTTTGTGGTTGGTTCATAGGCCGATTGTAATGAATTTTTTGGAGTCCTCATGTCTGAAACTATACCAGAAAGGAGCTTGGTCCAATTCTGATGTTGGGAACTGTGTATTTACTGAATAATATATTAATCCTACAAAAAACGAAAGTTCTGCTTGAATATGATATAATATTTTATCAGGCTCCTGAATACGTTTTCTTAAAAATAAAGCTTCGGGAGTGCTTATCGTGTATTTCTCTAACCACAGAAGCAATTTCAGGACAATCTTAGATGGTGAGTGTTGAAATCCACTATTCTTTGTTGGTTTTAAAAGGAGTGACCCTGGTGAATTAAATTCATATTTGGGTCATATTATATGAGTCAGTATTTGCTATTTTTATAAAAAAAGAAGGAAGGAACAGACCCTATATTTAATGAGGTACTAATCATCTAAAATAACATGAAAGAGAAAACGAAAAAAATCCACCCGTACTTCAGAATCCTGACGAGGCACACTTTGCTGAAACGTTAGTTGTTTTTTTTTTTGGTGTAATAAAAAATTAGGAGCATAGAGAGTGTGCAGCCATTTCTTTTTCCTCTTTTGTATTTGCTATACTGACATGCACTGTATTAAAATGTGGCTCTATGAGAACCAAAACTGACTCACTGCAGAGATCAACACTGATTAACTTTTTCAGGCAGGGAAATGAATGCCATTTATGAATAGTCTGATATTATGTGTGGGGTGTTTACTTGTACTCCATACATATTTATGAGAGACTAAAACTGCATTTGCACATTTGTAATTTTGTAATTTACCAAGCATTTTAATACAGATGCACGAAATATTGTGTATCATATTTTCTGCATCATCCCTGGTTGTGTTGAAGCATTTTTCATTTATGGTGATAAATGATCTGTCCAGCTTAAATGTTTTTCATGTATTTGACAGAAAATGAATTTTCAAAGATATTATTGTCTAAGCAGTGGTATTATGGGCCCCTGGGTGGGTGTAATAGAGAAAGTGCCAGTTCATGTTACTGCAGCCGTGAGTCCTGTGACTGGGTTTTTACTGTCCCAGCTGAGCTGTGGCTGGAGGCCTACATTAGAGAGGCAGTGTTCGGCCCAGGGGTTAAGCTGGTTAGAGTTCATCAGTACTGTGGCTCTTTAGAGGCCACTACTGGCCAGTCAAGGAACTGCTAGCGGGTGAACCCACTCCGTGTTCCTGTGATGATGGGACTTGGGATATGTCTATACAGCAATGAGGGGCACACGCAAGGTGGATGCAGTCACATGATGCAGCACTCTTTATGGTCCAGTGGGAGAGGGGTTGGAGCAGTGGGGCTCTGGAAGTTTGGTTTTGATGGGGGAAAAGAGGAGGGTTCGATACAAAACAACACAATGGCGTGTGTCATATAATGTAGAGGCTAGTTCTGTTTGGTGATTTTATCCATGCTGTAGTGTGGTAATGGGGTGACTGGTAACTAGTGAACTTTACTTATCTGTGGCTTAAGTATCTCATCTATTATGTGGCTTACTCTCAGTTCCGGGCTCAGCATAAAGCTGCTTGCGTGTTGCAAAAAGCTCTATACAAATAAAACTTAACTGAGTTAATAAAATAGCTGTGAGTCAGCGAACTGTTGTGTGATGAGAAAAACGCAGACGGCGTGTGCTGTGTGAGTTTGTGTCTGTGCGCGAGGGGGACGGAACGAAAGGGGCGAGCAGGGAGAGCAGAGAGAGGAGATGCGAGAGCCGGAGCGGGGATTGCGCCTAGAGATTTAGAAGCTTAAAGAAGAGAGTCGGACTGGCTGGGTGACTTAAGGTCACGCGGCGAAATTGGGTTTGACTCAGAGAATGGGAACCGCGGTACACACGCGCGGCAACACAGCGCTCATTTAAAGGCAGAGATGTGTTTTTAACTCCAAGTCATTAGGATTTGTACAGCAATTGAGCAACTAGGTCAGAAACCTCTGTGATTCATCAGAACCTGGACAGGAAGGGAGAGGGAAGCAGCCACCCGTGCTGCGGGGCCTGTGGGCGCACTTGCAGAGAGACTGAATGAATGAATATTATATCGCTGTCTTATATTGCTTGACACCGAGTCCATATGGGCTAATGATACACACTTTTCATATTTAAAAATCCATTTAAGAAAAAGCTAAAATTCACCACTGGCTTTTGTACATGCAGATATAGTGTAAACAGTTTCCCTGCTGAATAAACTGCAGTGTTTGCTGGGAATACACCGCATATACAGCTGTTTTTCCTTCAGCATGAAGCGCTTTGAACAAATACAAGTTGAAAATCACTGGTGAATAGAATTTCTGCTATCAAGACCACCACTGTAGTTTTTTAAAGGCTCCTCGGCTATTTCATGGAGAATAAAACTTAGAGATCATTTTTATATGGTGGTCCATATATGGTGTGCTTACTGTGCCAAAATGAACTCCCCTCCACAAAGGTTCATTTTTATTACAGTGGAGGAGATGTAACGTTTTGAAAGATGACATGGAAAAAAATGCTCTGGGATACTGCATACTACTTGTGTGAGTGTGGGTTAATTTTTAAATAAGGTGTTCAGGTGAAACTTGTCCAACTAAATGCTTCCATGGATAAAGGATTCAGATCCTTTAAATTTGTGTTTTGAAGTCACTTTGCAAAATTGCTTGTATCTCAGAGCTCTGAGCCACCTCTATTACCAGTGTATTCAGATGACAGTTGATCTGTGCTACTTTGGCTTTTCCCAGAAAACGTAGCAATTTACTTCCGCTGCAGATTAACGCATATTTACAATGATACAATATGTATTGTAAGGTGGCAGTTTTTTTAGAGAGTGATAGAGGCGTTTCTTTCAGTTTCACAGGCTTGGAGACTGGAGTTATTTAGGAGCCCTGGACTTTATTAGATTTGAATATTCTCCAAGTGCGTAGCAGGCTATGGGATAGTTAATGGTCTTATCTGACCCTGTGATTTCTCTTAGCGCTGTGATTTCTCACCCGGCCAGTTTGCGATAATTGAAAAAGTAATGGCTTTTTCTCCACTTTCAGGAGCGTCTGCGCTAAACCATGCTCCGCTGCCCCGCCAAGCGGACCCGGGGAGGTGACAATTAGCGAAGGGGTGGGATGTAAAACGTGCTAGACTGCATGCGTGTGCCGGGGTGGGTGGGGGTCCGCATTACACCCGCAGCCTCGCATCAATACCGACGGTATCACAGTACAGTCCCACCCCCAGGGACATGGGAGGAGAGGGTGACACTTATGCTGGCTGGCTTTCCGTCCGCTGTCCCCTCCAACTTCTCCTGCCTCAGCCTCTGGTTTAAAATACCCTTAAAAGGGCGCGTCAAACGTCTTATCCAGTTTACAGCCCTAATGAGGCGATCAGACACCGAGTAAGAGCCGGAGCTAGAGCCCATGCAGACACTTGAAGCTAGTGGGATTTTAATAGAATCAAACTGGCAAGAAGCTGCATGAGTGTTACGTTTTCTTTTGAAAATGGTAGTTTCCTAATGAAGAATACATTTAAATAAATGATTATTAATCTCTCCAGTGGACCATTAAAATGACCAGTTGATCCAGTTCCATTTTGAGTCAATTCATGCCAGAATTTTCCAATGAATTGAGTTTCGGTTAATGATCTGAGTGATCTGAAATGGAGCTCGGCCCAACCTTGGTGTTTGGTGTCTTTTTTTCTCCAGGAGGGCTTTCGTACGGCCATGGGGATGGTTGGGGCGGAGTTCCTGGACCGAGTGGATTTCTTCCAGAAGGCCTGGCTGCCGGCCCGCGCGGTGGTGGAGGGAGCGGTGCAGATGAGGACTCAGGTAACGAATGGTTAACGCTCGGCCTTAGCTCTAATACACAAGCCTCCTGGTCCATGTTCACTAACACAGTAACGGTGACTTCAGCGGTCACAGAAATTAAATCACAGAACCGTTTCTGGCCAAAAAAAAACGCTCATTAAATCAGCGTTAATGACAAGCGTTGAACGAGGCTTTTGTCTGCACCCATACACTCAGATCAAAGCTGCGACAGAAATCAGCAATGCAAAAACAAAGCGAAGCGCCTCTCATCACAGACTGGGGTGGCAGCCAGCATGCTCAGTACTGTGTGGCTCATTCTCTGAAGGGTGATGCCAGAGAACAGCATTTAAAAGGCAGTGGACAACACTGGGGAACCTGTAGCGTTCTCCATCTGGGGAATCGGCAGTCTGCAGAATCTTATAGTCTGAGATAGCATGTTAAGACCGCAGCATTTGTCTGAGTGTGGGTGTCGATGGTGGTTGCCAGGTGAACCCCAGAGTCTGAATGTGGGTGTTGATGGTGGTTGCCAGGTGAACCCCAGAGTCTGAGTGTGGGTGTCGATGGTGGTTGCCAGGTGAATGCCAGAGTCTGGGTGTTGATGGTGGTTACCAGGTGAACCCCAGAGTTTGGTTGTTGATGGTGGTTGCCAGGTGAACCCCAGAGGCTGACTGTGGGTGTTGATGGTGGTTGCCAGGTGAACCCCAGAGTCTGATTGTTGATGGTGGTTGCCAGGTAAACCCCAGAGGCTGACTGTGGGTGTTGATGGTGGTTGCCAGGTGAACCCCAGAGTCTGACTGTGGGTGTCGATGGTGGTTGCCAGGTGAACCCCAGAGTCTGATTGTTGATGGTGGTTGCCAGGTAAACCCCAGAGTCTGAGGATAGGTGTTGATTGTGGTTGCCAGGTGGATCCCAGTGGAGAGATAATTGTGTTTGGACAAGGCGGCTGTCCCTGGAAGGAGCACCTCTTTTCCATTGAGAAGGAGATGAACGTGGAGACCCCCATTAAGTTCGTCCTGTACCCTGACCAGAGCGGCCAGTGGAGGGTGCAGTGCGTCCCTGCTGGCCTCCATACCTTCCAGAACAGGTGACCCTCTCTTTCACCTTTATCCCTTAATCCTTGTATCTCACCCTTCTAATGACCTCCTTCTTCTTCTCCTCCTCCTGTGGTGGAAGACCTCGTCTTCCTCCCTTCATCTTTCCTCAGGATGATAAAACAATTATGCCAATTACTGAGCCATGCTTTTAAAATAGGATGCTTTTCCGGGCAATTTTGGTTTGGCTAAAAAAACAGGTGGCTGACAGGTGTATTATTTTGAATGTCATTATTATATTGAATGATTTACATTTTTATCAGCCATAGAAGAATCACATGTTGGTTATAATTTATTGTATTTAGTTTTGATGTAGTATGTTTTCATAAGGAGAAAAAATAAATGTTCTATGAACACTCATAAATGAACAGACATAAATGATTATGATTGAACACAGTTAATTATTGATGAACTGGACAATCTGTACATAATAAAACAGTGTTTTTATAGTAGTAAATATAATTCAGACCCTCAAAAATATACTGTTTGGAGCAGTTCAGTTCATAACCTCAATGGCATATGGCTTTTTATTTTTATGACCATTTTCCTTGTCATACCCAAACAGTAACTGAAATGCATAGAAACATAACAGTAAATAAAAAGGAAATGCTTGTAAATTACATGCCTATGACCTGCATGTTACCAGGGGAAACCCAGTAACTCCCATCTGTCAGCTCGCAGTTATACTCTTGTTTAACGCTGTTTATTTTATGTATGCAGGTAGTGGTTTAGGCTCTGAAGGGTGACCTTATTGACTGACTGACTTTGACTGACTTTGAATGGCAGACAGATTTATTTAATTAATTAACTTTGAATGTGACTCTTTGTAATGTAACATTTACTTCAGAAAAATCCACAAGCCGAACCACTAATTTCACATTTTGTTGTCATAAACTGTGGTTGGTCAACTTACTCGTGGTGACTCGTACTTGTTTCTCACAGATTTGCTCTTGAAAAAGGATTGTTGAAGAAATGGATATTGATCATAACTTCGACAGGATGCTTGGGTATACTGGCAAAATATTGATTATGAATCAGGTTATGTTAAGGAGGTTGTGCTCATTTTATACAATGTCTTTGAATTCACTTGGAATACTGTGAGCAGTTCTAGTCATGCCACTGTAAGGAAAATCTTGAGGCTCTTGAAAAAGTACAAAGAGGTGCAACAAAATTTGTTCCTGATACCAAACGTAAAAGCTACGAGGAAAGACTCAAGACACTTAACCTATTAGGCTTAATGAAAGGGAGAGTTTAATAGAAGATTTTGCACATCTAAAAGTGCTCTACAAAATATTTTTATGTTGAGTTCTGTCAGTAGAGCAAGTGGTCATAGATATTGCAAGGTGAAATACACAGTTTTACCAAATATTAAACTGCTGTATAAAACACAAATATCAACCTGTCATCCAAATGAAACATTTTGGTATTGAAGGGATTGTGTTATAGTTGAGTGAATCAGTTTTTATTGATTTCAGGAGTACATCAGGAGATGTGGCTTCATGTCTGAAGGGAATTAGGACCAGGCCAAATTACACAACGATTTTGTTTTCGTAAAACTAATCACTACAATTTGTCCTTACAGGTGGTTAACATTACACTCATCATCAAAAAACAATTGTGGAAAATCGTGAAAAGCAAGTGAAATCACGCAGTAAAGCAATACGTTCTTGTTGATTTTCTAGTTTGAAAGAAGTTGTGCTTTGCTCTTGCCGTGGCAGGCAGAGTGATATCACCAATATAAAGATAATTAACCCCCTCTTGTCCCCAGAGAAGGCTGTGTGAAACAGGATGTGCAGAGTCATGCTGTTGCTATGGTAACGCACGCTGCTCCTAGCCTTGGGGAGCTGGTGGGTTCCTGGTCATGTCCACTGTGTGAAGCCCTTCATTGTTAGAGCCACACGGCTAGCGGTGCCGACTGCATCACGCTGTCTTTGGGGACTGGTTCCACCCAGGAGCCTGTTTGCCGGTTGCCCTGTTCACAGTGGTAGTCCATCCAGTGAAATTTCAGTGATTTTCAAGATTAAAACAGTGACAGTTTGGTCCAGAAGCAAAAAAAGAAATAAATTCTGGACAAACTTTGCATTGATTTAGACCTTTGAATCCAAAAAAAATTGATCAACTGTCTGTCATTTAAAAAAAAGTCTATATTAAAGATTATGCAACATTTTACTGCTTGTTCTCTAAGCTCAGACAAAATATCTACAACCTGTAAAAAAAATCTGTTGGTATTTAAATTGATTTTCTTTAAAAATCCACCAGAATAGTTTGATTCCTTACTTTATCATTCATATCTATTGAAAGTGCTGTACAGAAAACTTGTAACCTCATATTTCACAGTAGGGGTAATTGAACTGGTCACTATGGGGCTTGAAGTTGCCACATTCAAGCAGCCAAATGTAATGCTGGAAAAATGGAAATTACTATCACTGGGTCCTTCTGCCTACAGGTGCTAAAATATCAATGTAGAGGCAAGATTTGAAACTCTCTTCTTTGGGGCATTCACACAGCTTGCCTTAAATGTCTTGTGTTTTCGCAGCCAGCTTGCATTGCATAGCAGGGTAGTCTGTACATAACAATTATGTTATGAAACAAGTAATTTACAATTTAAAAGGCTTTTCAAAGCTTTTCTGTCAGTGAAAGACTGTTTCAGTTAGCGATTAAAATGGTAGAGATGGCATGACTTGTTTTTATTTTATATTGTTCATTTTCACAATGAGTTTTAATAATAATTCCATGGAATTTATTTTAAATTTTAGTTAGGTGAACAGTAAATGAAATAGGAACATTTCATGCAAACAGTAAGAATCCTATGTGTTCGTACTGCTTTCGCCTAACAAGATTAGAAATTAACCAGGAATTATCTGCTTTATCTTCTGTAAGTAATGTTCATGACATTCTAAAGTGAAAAATAGAAAGTGAGCCATTTGAAAGGTCATGGATCCAGTGCATTATAAATGTTCTCACATACAATGCATCACTAGATATCTTTTATCTTGACAAAAAAGTTATTGCTTACAACACCGGGTTATCCATTTTTAATGGGGTTGTGGTCTTACATGGTAAGTGTAACACCATCCGATTTCCCCAGATATGCTTCTGTTTTAACTGCACTTTCATATACAGTATGTTTACTGCTCATGTATCGAGCAGGCAAATGTATTCGATCCACTCAGTGATCCATACGATCCACATTAGGTAAGGTAAGGTACCAACGAGCAGAAAGTTGAATACTGCGTTATGATTTTCATGGTGTCTGCAAATGTGCAAGATGTAGGTTTCTCCAGGTTGTGAAATGAATGGAAGTGAATTCTAAGGTAGGGTGAGGACTAAATGAACAGACACAAGACTATTTGTACAGAGCACAGGGTGAACAGAAAAAGACTGCACCTCGCTCATGAAAACTCACCAGATTTAAGGAAACTGTAGAGCTTAAGGTTTACTGAAGTGAAATGCCTCTCACCCTAACGTGGACGGAGGGGGCTGCCGCTAGATTCTGCTGCATCAAATCCATCTGACTGCTCTCCAATGTCTTAAATAAATAGACAAGTAAATTTGACGATTTCATGAAACATTTATTGATAATTAAATGTAGGTTTTGACATCCATAGAACAGCACAGGTGTTGCCCAATTTTCATTGTGTCGGACAAAGGGGAGGAGTTCTGAGTTTTAGAAACCTGTGATTGGCTGACTGTTGGATGAAATCCGAGGCTGGGACTGAATGAGTCACAGGAAGTTACTTAATGAGTCTTCCCTTTATAACTCAAGCTAATTCCGATAAGCTCGGTTTTATTGCTGTTCTCAGACACAACATTCATCCCTTAATGTTATGCTTTTTGTGGTATAAATAGAAACATAATTTGGAAAAATAAGTTGTGTGCATGTGTGACAATTAAAGTTAATACTCTAGCCATAGTTGCGGGGATTTATATATGCGCAACTGCTGAATACAGTTACAAATTTAGACCCTGACCATCCTAACAGGTGTTTTATTTCAGTGTTTATCATGGCTGCAAAGAAATAACATTCTGTAAACATTTGTGCATCTTACGATAGCTGCATCAGCAGACAGAACAGGAAGCTTACTCAAGCTTAAGTACTTTTCTACTTCCACCGATTTTTCTGCGAGGGCAGTGTCATCGCCCTCAAAGAAGCCTGTTCAGCGCCTGAAATTTCCTGCAGAGCCTAAATTTATTTTCAAAAGTACTAGGAAGGGGTGCTTGAGTCGCGTCACCATAGAGTTGAGCGCAAACAACCATGACGTTGCCCGGGAACGTGGGTCCAGATGGCCCCATCTCGGGGAATCGTTGTCGTCCAACCAAGCATCCGCCGGCACCATTGGCGAGCACTGTCCTCGGCGCCACCTGCGTCCACTATACACAGCACCTGACAGGAAATGGAAACGAGCTCTATTATTAATCCCTTTTGGATGAGGAAACTGAAGAGCCCGCAGCGTTCGCCTGACGTCTGGATTAAGAGTTTCAAAGGCGCGTAAATCGAGCGTTGCCTCATATGCTTCCCGGCTGGGGCGTTGCCGCTGTATTCTCGAGCAAGATGCTTAATCTAAATCTTTCCTGTACATATCCATCTTGAGAAAGCAATAATTCTGACTCTGCGTGATTCTAAATCTCACACTTACTGTATATATTTACATACATATTTCACCTTTCATATGTGTAGATAAAACCCATGCGATGTAAAGTTGGACTGGAATTGCCGTCCTCAATTTAGGAAATACTCAAAGGCATATTAATGGTGTCATTAGTCTTGTAAATTAAGATTACTATTGGTAATCAGTTTTCAGTGCTAAAAGTGCTAATTTTAAAATATACCTATAGAAATGATTTATAGATCAGAAGTGAAATCCCTGATATCATTGGTTGTTTCATACACTCAGTTGATTGCATCATATGACAGAGATTTGAAATTGAGATTGTGGAGTCATCCCTGTCACTGTGATAAGTTACAGGTGGTTAGTTTCTGCCACTACCGCCAGCATGTTGACATCATCATTGTGCAGCAAGTTCACAAGGGACCCTTAAGCCAGCGTGCTAGAAGAGGGGGATGCGGTTGTGTTAAACAGGATGACGTGGTCTCACTCTCAGCCCATATAAGCAGTGGGCACTAGTGAATGGACATATTCGTACATCGGACGTGTTTTATGAAACTGCAAGATAAGCTTGCTATGTAGCTGACTAGCTAGCATCATGGTCCGTAAAATATTGGTGATGAAATTGCATTTTCATTTACCAGATGCTTATTTTTCACTTTATTCAGCCTAAATTTTTACAACCGTAAATGCTCTCTGAGAAAATTGACAGTTTTAAAGCAAAATTTAATATTTAATATTTTTATTTTAAAAATTAAAATGCCTTCACTGAATTATAGCTACTTGTGATTATTGCACTGTAGTGAGCATTTTAGAAAAGAGTGCTACATTTCAGTGCCAGGTCATGTAAATTTGTACTTCAAAATGACCTACTCTGCAAGATTCCGTCATTGCACTGTGTCTGCGTTATGTTAAAGGATATTTTTCCATCAGTGTCCGTGCACAGTGTGATTGCATTTTTATAGTGACTTATGGCTCTTCGTTCATTTTCATGTAAATTTAGCCTCAACTCTTTTCCCTGCTACCTTCAAGTCAATAGTGTTTTCAGAGATTTCTATTTACTGCTCAGCGCCCTCCTTTTTATGTGTAGTGCGCTTGGATTTTATGCAGACTTGCATCAAGAAAGTATCTCTGAAGCAGAATGAGTTATTGACTGATCCTTCTGAAAATTCCAAAGCATAAAAATGAGAAAAGCTGAATTTTCAACCCTTTTCATGAATGTGTGGCGGTGTTCTTGGGAAAATTCCTGTTTTTAAAGCTGCATTACTCTACTCAGTACCACGGAGAGACGTTTATGCCTGAATTAAGCCTCATGGTCTGGGCAATTTCTTTCCCTGGCAGGATCAGTTATTGACTTTGAGGTGGAACCATGCTGTCACTGGCCGTGTGGTGATCAGAGATTTTATTTCGCCCGATTAGAAATGGCTTGTTGCTGTATGGAGCCTGAACAAGTGTCTGAAAGCAATCAGACTTAGGGCTCTGTCTTTATTTACTTCATGTTTCTGAAAAGAAAGCAATCAGATGTTAGGGCTGGTCAGGATTTTACTTCGCTCCATACTTAGACAGGTTGGGCACAACGTATTACATCTGATTGACCTCCTTGTGCTTTGAGAGGTAGCCGCGAAAAGGTACATTTTGTGTGTTGTGCTTGACCAGGGGAAGTAGCCGCAAAAAGGTACAATTTTGTGTGTTGTGCTTTACCAGGGGAAGTAGCCGCAAAAAGGTACAATTTTGTGTGTTGTGCTTGACCAGGGAATTTTGTGTGTTGTGCTTTAAAGGTACAATTTTGTGTGTTGTGCTTTACCAGGGGAAGTAGCCACAAAAAGGTACAATTTTGTGTGTTGTGCTTGACCAGGGGAAATAGCGGCGAAAAAGGTACATTTTTGTGTGTTGTGCTTGACCAGGGGAAGTAGCCCTGAAAAGGTACAATTTTGTGTGCTGTGCTTTACCAGGGGAAGTAGCCGCGAAAAGGTACAATTTTGTGTGTGTGCTTTGACCAGGGAAAATAGCTGTGAAGGGTACATTTTGTGTGTGTGCTTGACTGCGTGTCGGTCATTTCCTCCTCCAGATTGTCCCTGCTGGAGGAGTGGCAGGGAGTTCGGGATGAGGCCCTGTCCACCCTCAGCGGGATCCCGGGCTGCGTCTTCGTGCACGCCAGCGGGTTCATCGGGGGGAACCGCACGCAGGAGGGAGCGCTGGAGATGGCCCGGCGGACGCTGCAGGCCGCTGCCAAAGCCGCGGCTACAGGCACAGGGCCTCAGGCCAATGGTAGCTGATCCAACAGCGCCGACCAGACCGCCGGCGTATCGCCACACCCGCTCTCTCCCGTCCTTATACCACCAGCATTCTCCTCAGTTCCTCTTTTGTAATAAAACTGAGCTTGGAAAACATGTGTCCTTGTGGTCATTTCATATTTTACTTGCTGGTCAGAATCTGTTATTTTGGCATTGTAGGATGGGAAAAATTTAAATTTAGTATCATAATACCCCTGAAATATCACATTGTTGTATTTTAAACACAAATGCATTGTTTTAGAACCAAGAGCACAATATCCTTCTGGTTTATTGTTTAATTAGGATTGTAATATTAACATAAGGGAAGTTACTGACAGGAAGTTACTTAGATTTCGTTGTTAATTTTTATCCCAACACTGACTTTAGTACCCTTGTCCCACTTGTTCATTCCCTGTGTTCCCGGCTCTTGTTCTCCATGTTTAAGCATTCACAATCCTGATAGATAGTTTTGTGGAGAAAGGAAGAATGCTATTCTTACACTTTCATTTTTTTCTGTCTGCCTCCTGTCTTCACATCTCACCATCACACTCTATATCCTTTTCTCTTGCTCTTTTTCTTCCTTCTCTCTCATTTAACACCCATGCTTACCTCATATAACTCCCCCCCCAGTGCTATCAGTCTTCTCAAAATGTCACCGCAGTACCTAATCAATTAATTTATTTTTAATTATTTATCCCTCCTCCAAGCACATATCCAACTGCCTGTCTTTCACAGTATATATTATTGTGTCGCATTAATTTGTTACGCTGTCCCTTAATGTTTCAGCCTGTACTTCCTCTACTCTCCCATTTCCTATGGCTTCGGCACTCTCCACCTCTCTGAGCCTTAATCAGAATGGATTTTTTGCAGTGCCCGTTAGATCTCTATTTGAGATCCAGGAGCATTGTGGGTTTTTGAAAGTGAGCGCCAATACCAGCGGTTTGGAGTCTTTAATATGATCCCCAAGCTTATAATGGAGTTGCCATCTGGGGAAGACGTCATTTTATCATTCCTCGTGAAATTTCCTATTATCTTGCATCCTAGATGGGCAATTATTTTTTCATGACCAGTAAATCCTTGCAATTTATATTCATTTATACTCTTATACAACCAATCCTCTGAAAATAATGAGATAGAAATATTCAATGCTTTTGGAAAATAAACCAATTGAATTTTTCTGGACATGTTATAATTGGACAGATTAATTGATATAATTGGAAAGATTTTATTTCTTACCCTCTGACATATAAATGTGAAACAAATGCATTCAGTTGTAAGGGATGCTGGTGATAGTACACATGCACATTTGCTTGTTAGCATTTATTTATTTAGGAACTCTGTACCACTATGGTTTTTCGTTCAGCGGGCCCTGTGCCAAAATCTCCATCTCAATCAGATTCTCTCGGGGACAACATCTCCTATCACGTGAGCTGTATTTAATCTCTGAGAATCCACTCTGTAATCTGGTTTGATCAGAGAAAAAGGGACGAGTGTGTGATGTTATCGGCAGAATGGCATCAACTGATGCAAGGAATTTGCACAGCTTTTGACCTCATTGGTAGACCGAGAGATTGACTGCTAAACAGACAGAAAAAAAAATTTCTGGGTGAATTTGTCATTTTATCCCAATGTTGCTTAGTCCTTAGAATTATCACACAAACACACAAGCTGGGTATTAATAGAAAGGCAAGGTGGCATGTTGTGGTGTCAGGCTGAAGAAAGCTGGACTGAGATTATTGGATGCTGTACTGATAAACAATGTTTGTTTGGATAATGTCCAATTTGTGGCCTGCTGTTCCCTTTTTTCGCTCTCCAAGGCTTTGAGCATTCTGGTTCTGTTGAATTTTGATGAGTGTTGCAGAGCAGGCTGGTGTTTGACGAAGGGGGTGATGTCACTGGGATTGAGCAGTACAGCATGTTAGCGCTCTCATTAACAACTTTCTAATGGCAGTGCTGAGCCCCGCTTACCAGAGACTCATCATCGCCCTCTTCACCTCCCCATCCACCTAGGCGGTCATGGAAACAAAAATTGAAGTGGTTCTCAAGTTTGGTCCTCAGGCTCCCTGCATATGCTGGTTTTTGTTTCTGCCAATCACTTGATAAATTAAGATCACTGAGCGTGACTTTTAAGATCTACAGTAATTTTTACCTCAAAGTTAAATTCACACAGTGTAGTTCTGGCTTATTGTCATTTGTTTTTCCTCATGAATTCTTAATTTTTTAACAAATAGCTTGATGTCAGTGACCAGCTGTCCACACTTTCACTAATCAGGACTCCAATAGTCCACCTGTCTGTATAATGCAATCAATTAAAATGTGCCTTCTTTTCCATTTTCCTTACATCACAATCAATCCTATCATGGCTGAAGAGAGAAATTATCCCTCACCACATTAAAACTAATTAAGAGCAAACAACAGCTTGCTACAATTTAGGGGTTAAAGATGCAGTTGTTATGAAAACTGACATACATGTTAGTCCCCCATGACTGAGCTGGAGAACCGCCAGTCTAATACACATCATTCCATCAGCTACTCATCTGTGCAAAGGGTGTCGAAACTCCAGTTCTGGAGGGCCACACAGTCTGTAGGCTTTTGTGGTTCCTTTTAAATCGGCAGCCGGTTCAGGTCTTTGGAAGCCAGGCAATCAGTTGTTTAACTGAATTAAGTGCCAAAACAGAGCAAAAACTGTATGCCAGCCAAATGACTGTAATGAAACATTAAGTGTCCTTTCAGTGAGCAAGTCACTTATCTTTCCCTTGTTCTTAGACCTCCCCCAGCTTCCATTATTTGTCTACATAGAGAACAGACAGGTGATTTATATGAAATGACACAATCTCTATCACACCGTGTAACAAATGCATTCAGAAAAACAGGGACAATTACGATGTTTTGAGGGACAATTTCACAACGGACTACAAAGTGGTTGCGGGCCACTGTTCCCTTGAGCGATCTGCTGGCAATTAGCAGATTACACACTTGCCGAAATCAAGACAGATGGCCGTTTATGCAAAAGTTTATAAACAGAGGAAATCTTCGCCATGCTTCTGTGCTTTGCTCCTTGAAAGACACAGTGGGGCAAAGGGCACAGAAATGGAGAGCAGCGCAGTGTAGGTGTCACAGGCAGTGCTGGCAGTGTGGATGGAGAAGTGTGCGGAGGAGGTTTTAGTTTACATGAGGACGATTATTGGTATTTTGAGACATGTGACAGGGCACATCACAGATGCAATGTACTGTGTCAGATCTGTCTTGTAGAAGAGTGATGGAAGGGGAACAGAGACAGGAACGAGGTCATTTATTTAACGTTTTCATAACTGTCTCAGGCCATTGATCTGGCTGGATGATTTCGCTGATGTGTTTGCCCAGCCGCTCAGTTAGTCTTTTTTTTTGTGACATCTGGAGCTGGATAGGCCGTTTGTCTCCTCTCTTTGTCCTCCTCTTAAAAGGCTACAAGTTTTACTCACTCGTCTGATTGTCAATGCTGAAGTGGTAATGATTTTAAGATCCTTTCCGAACATATATGAATGTAAGAATGAGTAACGCTTTAACAGGCAAATATTTCCTGTCTGGATTACATTATCATGTACATGTACTCAGTATGGCGGATGACGATAATGTATTTACCACAATGTGTTTATCTTTATATTTTGATTTGTTTGGTAAATATTGTATAGATGTTGTTGGGGACTATGCAATAATTGTGATTCCTGAATATCCAGTTTCTAGTTTTAATGGCATCTTGTCAAGAATTTAAAAGAAAATTAATTAGGGTTCTACTTGCAAAATGAACTATGATTAACATTTCTGTCAACGCGCCAAAAAGACTGCAGTGGTAAGTTGTTTCTCAATAATTTTGGTCCTGAAATTCATATGATCTTCTTTTTTAATGTAGGGACCTGGCTTCTTGTCAGATAACACATTTTTCAATATGCAAATGAAGCACTTATTTCAATAAATCATTTTTCAAAGAATAAATTAAACATTTTTTTTCCATTACATTTTTTAATTGGAGGTAGGATGTCAAACCTTAAAAGAAAGAAGGTAAATGTTTATTGTCAATGACAGGTAAATTTACTTTAATCCGAGACTATTAAACCAGCTGTACTCACATTTACCTTTGACAGAGGACAAAGTTAATCATTTTAGACCAGTAAACAGTTTTGTGTGTTTTAAATAATTTGCGTATGTTTCTCTGGTTTCCGTTTCAGTAAATTTTCTTGATATGGGGTCTTTGGGTGGCTAATGATGTGAATGGACCCGTTCATCTTCCATATATGGGTCCTGCTGCTGGGTGCTTGAAACCATCCCCCTCAGCCATGGCCTTAGACAACAGCTGTCTCAGCTTCACCACAGAAGAGAAGGGATTAACCCTGTTAAAATTCCCAGTCCCCAGTGTGCCCCCCCCCCACCCCACCCACCCCCGGTCGGACAGAGTCATAACTGGCCCAAATGTTGACTTTGTGTTTGTCAGGTAAGCTCTGCAAGCATAGATGGAAAATGGTAAAACGCATCAATTAAAAACTCTCAATGCAATTCACTGATTACCATTTCAATGCACGCAACTGGCTAAAGCTTATAACTTCAGATGTCAACGGAGACCTTCATTTCAGCTTTGGTATATGTCTGCCAATTGTGTTTTAACAGGCAAAGTCATCTCTTTTACGGTTACATATTAATTACTCACATTTGGCTTGGGTGTGACACTGTTACAATACGAACCTGATGGATCAGTTCTCAAAATTATATTCATTATTTTCATGTAACATAAACTCATATTCCTGGACTTACACCAATACATACACATGTAATGCATGATGTCAAACTGTACAAACCCATTTGTATTTTATGAGTCTCCCCAGGCAGATTACACTGGTATTATCAAGCAAACTGGGATAGAATCTCCAAAATATTG
This sequence comes from Albula goreensis, assembly GCA_022829145.1. Lineage (NCBI taxonomy): Eukaryota > Metazoa > Chordata > Actinopteri > Albuliformes > Albulidae > Albula > Albula goreensis. Next base: position 40,075,325 of record CM040745.1, read on the forward strand.
TGTGACTGAACACATCTTGATTGCATTTAAAAATGTTTCATGAATTCATTAAATTCAAACTTGAGAAAGACATTTTAAAATGTTCCAGGTCTCAGAGGTGTAAAATACCCTTTGTTAGCTGGCATAAGGCACTGCTAATTTAAATGAATAGTAAAAATTACAGAATGAATCTCTCCAAACCTGTTCAAACATATAAAAACAAACTGTTCTTCTGCCAAGCTCTGTCATCTCTGTAATTAACGGTACAAAACAGAGACAGATGTGGTCACTCTCATTAGCACCCAATTTAATGACTCGCTATTGCATGATATTACATGAGTATTTCGAAATGTACCTCTAAATGTAAATAAAAATATAGATATTAACATAGATATTAACATTGATAATAATAATAATAATAATAATAAATAGCAAAATAATAATATGCACTACTATATATACTACTACTACCTATATATTGTATTTTGATATTTTATGTAATACTTGTTATGATCTCAATCAGTGTGTCAAGGGGGAATCGTTCAGCTACCAACAGACAGCAGACAGTTTGAATGGAATTCACCTGGGTGAGGCACAGCAGAAATTTTGAGTGAAATCCACCTGGGTGAGGTACAGCAGACATTTTGAGTGAAATCCACCTGGGTGAGGTACAGCAGACATTTTGAGTGAAATCCACCTGGGTGAGGTACAGCAGACATTTTAAGTGGCATCCACCTGGGTGAGGTACAGCAGACATTTTGAGTGGCATCCTCCTGGGTGAGGTACAGCAGACATTTTGAGTGGCATCCACCTGGATGAGGTACAGCAGACATTTTGAGTGGCATCCTCCTGGGTGAGGTACAGCAGACATTTTAAGTGGCATCCACCTGGGTGAGGTACAGCAGACATTTTGAGTGGCATCCTCCTGGGTGAGGTACAGCAGACATTTTGAGTGGCATCCACCTGGATGAGGTACAGCAGACATTTTAACCTGGGCGAGTACAGGCATCCACCTGGGTGAGGTACAGCAGACATTTTGAGTGGCATCCACCTGGGTGAGGACATTTTGAGTGGCATCAGCAGACATTTTGACCTGTGGCATCCACCTGGATGAGGTGAAATCCACCTGGGTGAGCAGACATTTTGAATGAAATCCACCTGAAATCCACCTGGGTGAAGAACAGCAGATATTACAGCAGACATTTTGAGTGGCATCCACCTGGATGAGGTACAGCAGACATTTTGATTGGTATCCACCTGTGTAATGTACAGTACACATTTTGTACCGGACTGCTCACCACAAATTGTCAGGGGTGGAAACGAGGGATCATGGGGTCCCAAAAACAGGGGTCAGACTGAAAGTCAAGATGGTCATTTTCTAAGGTTCGACCTTCAATTTTGTAAAAACTGCCATATAGTATTTTATACAGTTTACTCAGACATCCCAAGATCAGAAATGTGTCATTCCCTTGACATAGAAAAGGTCAGGAATGTTATTTTTGAATAGTGTCAAATTCCAAATTCTCTAGGATGAATTTGAAACTCCATATCTTGGTAAATATGTATGTAATTACATACATGCAAGAGATAATATACTTGTCTATTTGTTTAGTTCATTGCACACACTTTGAATTTGCTGAAGTGTAAATAAGTGGACTGTTTTATTTTCCCCAATTTATACAGGTGGCTTTAATGTATGTGGTTCACACTAACATACAATTTTCGAACAATTTAATGAAATGTCAGCTCACCGCATGAGATGTGCTGAATCATTATATTGCATTGTATTATCCAAGAATTATGTACCATTGCAAGCCCTTTTATACCAACATAAAATGCCGAATACAAAACGGAACAGCGATTACAATTGCAATGAGTAGCCAATACAACGGTTAACGGTGCCGTGTAACGGTTAGTAGCTGATAAACTCCACTGTCTTCGTACATCAATTAACGTTCATTCATTCAAGGAAACGGTGGAGGTCTCTTTAAATGTGTGTGTGTGAGTGTGTGTGTGATGGTGGTGGTGGCGGTGGTGTGTGTGTGGGGGGGGGGATTGGGAATATGGGAGACTAAGCGGAGGGATGAAATAGATGGATTTGTGTTGCTAAACATTTCTCATTTGAACACACAAGTATATAATGCAACAATTTTTTTATTTAACCAAATTTAAATTTAGTATGCACGTTTTGAAGAAACACTAAGCGTCATTAATCAAATAATATTTTGAAATTTTTACAGGAACCCCTTCCATGAAGATGGACGCATCACGTACGTGTCTTTCAAAAAAAAAAAAAAAAAAAAAAAAAACAGGTAGTTCACCCTCCCGATGTAGATACTAGCGACTGCCGAAGTTGTGATTTTCAGGTGCTGGCTTCGGAAGGAGAACACCTGAATCAACGGCAGCAAAGTCGTAACCTTATGATCAGGTTTCAGTCTGGATTCAAACGACAACCGATTCTGAAGAACATTGTCGATTTATATGAAAGGTAAACAGATTTTATTGTTTATTGCTAAGTTTATCGCAAAGTGGTTCTGAATTTGACCGTAATCGTAAGAATAAGTCGTTATAATTGTGTTATTAATAGGGAGCACCATATGATAATACAAAGCGCTTTAGTATGGTTATGCTGCAATAAAATATGTCAGTTTTTCATAGCCTGTTTAGGTGCGCTGTTTATTTTTTGAAGACAGCCGGAAACCTGATTTCCAGTAGCAGTACGTGTAGAAAACAACCATCCGACAGTAGGAATGGATATTGTAATTTTTTTAAAAAATCTTAACAATACTTGCTAATGTGCTGCAGAAATTTTGAAGGAAAGTTTGACTGAACCAACTAATTGTCTGGACTAGAATCAGTTTGACCTACTTACGGCATAGTATAGCCTAGAATGATGTACTTAATCTCGCCTACAAAAATAAATATGATGTAGTCCCGAAATAATGAGATCCAAGCTGAAGTTTACAATAGATCCCCGAAAGAAAACAATATGTTCTGGCAAGAGTAATCATTTGGGAGGCAGTGCTCATACTAGACCCACTACAGTAGCTCCCGGGATGCGGACGTGATTGCATTCTTATCTGTCACAGACACCTCTCCCCCACCCCTCTTCTGCTCTCTGTCATAGACTCTCTCTCTCTTTCTCTCTCTCTCACACACATACACACACACACACACACACACACACGTATCTCCGTGCATGAATGTGTTTTTGAACAAAACAGTTGTGCTTGCAGATAATGTCAGCCGGAGTGACAAAACTGCAAAAATATGCAGAGCAAGGCTTTTTCAATCACCTGTGTGGCGGAAATGGGTCATCGTGGTTGTTTCCTTTACAGTTGGCCACATTCATACAAAAAGATACCTTGGGAACACGTAGGGCAGGCTTATATTACTATATCATTAGGCCCCACAAAAGTCTTCCACCACCACCACCTTCATGGTAATGATGATAACAACAACAACAACAACAACAATAATAATAATGCATGTAATTAATGTGAAGCAGACGTAAAACAGCTGGTTGTTTACAGCCCATTACTTATGGTTGAGGACAATTTATGTAGAGGAACGATACATTACTCGTATATAACTAGAATCACAACTATGCCATTTATTTACAATGGAACAATGGTACCTAAGTCTAAAATTCGCTTGTATTTTCTCAAAGTTTTTTTTTGTCCTGTGGACATTTTCAAGATCGATGTTCTTAGCTGTAATTGTGTAATAGCAATGCTTCGATATTGATCTGCTCGTCTTTTCAACTGTTTGATTTGTGATTTGTCACGGCGGGGATCATATTAAATGTGACTGGATTGGACAAAAATAAATAAAATGAATAGGTAGATAAAAAAAGATCAAATAGGAGCTTCTGTCAAGGAGTATGAATGATAACCTGTCAGACAGCCCACTGCGTGAGCTACGTGGTCATGCACTTGGTCAAAACGTGATGTGTTTAACAACCAATTAAATATTAAACCTGTTTCACCTGCCCATACATAAGATACAGTTCAGTAGGCAATAAAACACGAAATTTGAAATACAGCATTTCTTTAGAATTCTGCCGAACTCTTTGTGGACAAGCCATAACTCTTTAGGTTTACCCATCAAGAATGTGGTCTTTAAAAACTATAGTAATTATATATTGCTCAGCAGTATAATACTATGTAGTAAATGTTTCACCTTATGATAAAATTAGATTACAAGGGTGATAGGTACTTCTTCATTTTCCCTTCCACTTTTCTTAGCTCTGTGCATTTGCTCTGCAGTGCCTATGATGGTTCCTACAGAAAAGTGGAGAATATTCAGTCCACACATTTTTTCTTTTAAAATATTTGAGTCACATTCAGTATAATAATAAAAAGAACCAGTACATCTGAGGTGCTCAGACTTCAGAGTTTGAAATGTCATTTTATTTTAGTTCACAGCAGAACTCTGGCAAAAAATAAAATCTCCCTCAGTCAAAAACATATTGCATTTTCTACATTTGTAATCCAAGGGAAAGGTGGAATATTACATTTTTTTCATATATTATTTTTTCTTGTGGTCTTTTTCAATAGAACGGAAACACAAATACTTTCTTAGAAATATTAGGAGAAAACCAAGAACTTTTCCTTTCAAGGAGCAATCTTGTTTCCACCTTTGTTAGATACCGTTTGGTGTGGGTTTTGCCTTCATAGTATTTATTTGTTATTTAAACCCTCGCTGACTGTTCTCTTCAGACCAGATAAAATCAAAATACATGTTCTGTTGCCTCTGCTGTCCTTCTGCTTTGACAGAACTCTGCTTGCAGACTTGCGTCTCGCCGAGCTGAGCTCATTCACAAATCCTCCCGCATACTGACAGCATCCATCTTCTAATGTGACAAGCGGCACACGTCGTCTCTCCTCTATCCAATCACCCCCCTCTTTTTCCCCTTGATTCATCTTTCAGCCCCGCGGCCCCTGCTTGCCTCTCCCTCTGGATTCTCACTGTGCCGGTGGCTATGGTAAAGCCATGGATGCTGGCGGGAGAGGCGGTTGCTGTGACCGTGGCAACGGTGGGAGGAGCCAACTGTGGGGTCTGCTGCTGCTGTGGTTGTGCCACCAGGTGGCGCCGCAGTGCCCGGAGCGCTGCCACTGCACCTGGGAGAGCGGGGAGGTGCAGTGCATGGACGCCGGGCTCCGGGAGGTCCCGCGGGGGCTGCCTGAGGACACTGTGTCCCTGCACCTGGAGCACAACCTCATCCGGAGCATCCCGGAGGGTGCCTTCAGGGACCTGCCCCACCTGCGCGACCTTCACCTCTCCCACAACCGCATCGAGACCCTCTCCTCGGGCGCCCTCCGCCACCTGAGCTCCGACCTCAGGCTGCTGGACCTCTCGCACAACCGGCTCCGGCAGGCCAGCCGGGAGGAGTTCGGCTCCACGCGGGCCAAAACCCGCCTCTTCCACAACCCCTGGCACTGCGACTGCGCCCTGCAGGAGCTGGTGGAGACGCTCAACCTGGAGCCGGAGACGGTGAACGACATCGTGTGCGAGAGCTCGGCCCGGGGCGCCGGGGAGGGGGGCCGCTGGGAGGAGGTGGGCGGGGCCGGGGAGCACGCCGGACAGCCCCTGGTCAAGCTGCTGGACTCCGGGGTCAACTTCTGCAGCCTGCAGCGCAAGACCACCGACGTGGCCATGCTGGTGACCATGTTCGTCTGGTTCTTCATGGTCATTGTGTATGTGGTGTACTACGTGCGGCAGAACCAGGCCGAAGCCCGGAGACACCTGGAGTATCTGAAGAGTCTGCCCAGTCCCCGCAAGGCCGCCACTGAAACAGACACGCTCAGCACTGGCTTCTGAGCAGAGTCGCTGAACATATCATTCTTATGACACTGCTGTGTCTGTGCCCTCCACTGCAGATCAAAAAAACTCTGTAGCAACTAACAGATTCTTAAGTACACCTGTACTGGGTGCTGTTCAATGCCCTACTCCTGACTGCAGCTGTATAATATCCTTCTCGGAATGTGAATACTGAACAATACCAAACTTCCTTTGCCTGTCCCCTCTGTACATCTGCCTGCAATTTTCAAATATGTATCCTGGAGAGGAGCAGAGAGGATATAGGCATAATTTCAGAACCCACAGGCTTCCAGCATCTGTGTTAACACACTCACAGTAAGGCTACTCAACCAGTGTCACTGTATTGTTTAATATTGTTCTCATTACCTGTGTAGAGCAATGTTTCGATAGGAGTTCTCTCATTAGAGATCAGATACAAATCATCTTTAAATAGCATGAAACATTGTCAGAGACACTGCTGAAGTGCTGAGTGAGCACACTGAAATATATTGCTATCTTGGGGACAGAGAAATTAATACCAGATTTAGAACTGGTTTAATAATTAAATCCCCATCTTTAAAAATATGTTAATGATCTTTTGGGATGACTGTCCATAGATCTCGATTATTTTTGCGTGTTCTCTTGTATGAATCGGTTCTAAAATGTGGCATTTAGCAACTGAGAACATTCTAATAGCCGATCAATGTCCGTTTTCCTTTAGATGTCCATATCTGTACAAATAAATAATGATATTGTACTTACCAGATAATGTTGTGCTTAAGAAAATTAACTCTGAATAGTATATTCCTTGCACCACTAATGGTTCTCAAACCTGGTCCTGGGGACCTGTTTATGCTGTCACAGGTTTTGTCACAGTTAATATCTTGATCAGTTAAGGTTACTGAGAACATTTTAAGTTCTGCCACCATTTTTTCCTACAATATTTGAATAGAACACAAGATTGAATTGTTACCATTTGCCCGGTCATTGAACTCTACAGATGATTTAATTTTGTGATCAGGTGACTACAGCAAACAGGACCCCACTGACTTCACCAGCCAGGCCATAATTGAATCAATGAAAAGATGCATCTCTTTTGCATGCTTTATAACACATTGCACAAAATGAAACCATTAAGTAATGATTTTCAGATTAAAAGATGGCCTTAAGTAGGTAAATCATTCTTATACAGACATTACAAGAATGCAATAAAGAATAATGAACAGGCTGATAACGTTTTAGAGGTTGCAGTTATTGTTCGAAAAAGCAACGCACAAAACTGGTCTCTAAGAACGGAATTAGAACCTCTGCCCTCCGCCCCCTATATCACAGATCTGAACATTTGGCATATGATGGCACCCTGAACATTCAGTAACCATCTGGTTACATTATTTGCTCCCAGAATTGAGGACCCGCTTGTAATTTACAGATATTTGACGGACTCCAGTGCTGTGTCCATACTACTTTTTAATCCATGGTAATCGTTTTTTTCACGCACGTCCAATACTTACTCAGCTGAAATTCACACTCACTTCAGTAGCCAATACGACTCAATCTGCACTGGCTGCTAAACCAGTTCAGTGGCTCCAAAAGAGACGAAGTTTTAGCCGCATCACAATCTTGTTTTTTTATCTTAAAATTTAGTGCGATCACATGAACGGCGCATTATATAGTAAGGATTTAGATGCATCAGAAATACGGTTTTTCTGAAACACACCTGCCTGATACAAAGAGAAATCCATCCCGGGTTGCATTGAATAAAATAACTACTTTATGCTGGCACATGTCCACGAATGAAAACATGTACTGTAGTCTATTTGTCCAGAGTCCCCTCTTCATTCTGTTTCTTTTTTCAGCAAACCCAAAATACAATTCTGAAGTGCATTAGTGTGGTATGTCATGCTCAATTTAAGTTCCCCCACACGGTCCATATAAACATTGCTCAACGTTTTTAAGGTCCTGACAGGAATCCGAATGAACAGGTTTGCGCTGTAACGTTTGGTCTGTGATGATTTTTTTCCTAACCGATCACTGTGGGCATGGACTTTTTTCAACACGCTACAGTATGGAGAACATATTTTGTCCATTTGGGCGAGATGAATGAACATTTCATGGTGTGGAGAATCTTTAATGTTGAGACTAAGCAGACCGTAATTCTGTTGTTAAACCGTTTCTAAATTGATTTTTAAAAAAATCATAATTGTGTCGAAGTAGCATGACCATGCCACCATCTGACCAGCACGTAGTTAACGTGATAATCAGGCTTCGCCTTCAAGGGAAAGTAGGCCTACTAGAACTTAAGTATCGAACCAGCAGAAACCAGAGATCATAAATGTTAGATCTAATGTTTGACTGGTGTCAAACCAGTACAAAGTATCCCGCCAATTTACCAGCCACTTGTTTATGTGCTGCATTCTTGAATTCCATCTGTAACATGTAAAGTTACAGCAAAAATCACACACAACTACTCTGGATAATGACTATAATTTTTTATTCTTTTGATCTCTACAGGAAAGGCACTTTAATCATCTTGCTTACGTTAGTGTTGGGCCACTCTGGCCAAATTTGTTGTTGACTGCAATGTTATCTTGGCCGTTTTCTTCGTTTGGTTTTTAACAACTTATCAATGACACCTTTTAAACAGGTGTGTTGTTTAATGTCTCACAAACAGCCCAAATTGTCTTGACCTTGAGTTGCATACGTTAAGATAACACCGTTACCTGTGCTGTCTGAAACCTGTTATTCAACGATGGATAGACTGGTGCGATACTTATCAGGGGGTTAAATGAGTGCAAATCAATTCTTTTACGAGACCTTGTTGGATAACACATTTTATTGGGAAATTAAAATGTATCAGACGTCAATCATGAAAAAAAGTCTCCTCTGGTTTGACTGAAGCCTCGATTTGGAAAATTTTGTCAGAATTTACTCTAGCAGTCGTGTATAGTTTCCCAAAAACACACACAGTAGTTGGAAGGGAATGCACTTAATAGTGGGTGGCCTGTCGGGAGTAGTAGCGCTGACTTGGAAAAAGACTGGCAAGTGTATCAAGGGTAGCCATGCCAATTACGAAACAAGCGTGTAGTAATAACAACAGCAATAATAATGATATTATTATCATCATAATAGTCGTTGCTTCTTCTTCTTATTATTTTGTTAACAGCTATGATTTAGTTTGACTTAATATTTTATGCTATTATTGATGTGTAGTTTTGAAAAATATCTGTGTATCCAGGTAAATCACTAAGGCAAACTACGCCTCAATTTGGACTCTCAATTGGTATCTTACGCTTTCAAATTAGAATAAGTGTATCCACAGTTGGTTTGAGGTAATTCTGCTTCCCTAACGAAGTTATGCGAATGTAATTGGAGCCAATATATACTCATTAATCCCTATCGAAAACACAAGATTCATTTTCTCCCAAAAACTTTCTCCCAAAATTGTCTCTGCATCATTCATTTCTGTCACCTGAACTGGATTATAAATGTTACACACCGTGTCCTTGTTAACAGGATGCACGCAAGTGACATCTATGTTGAAGTATGTTAGCTGTATTTTCTGTAAACAAGTCAAGTTGATACATGTTGTAGGAGAAGGTATTGTGAATGTAATGTTAATCATTTTACGATATGTGTTTGTCTCGTTGAAGAGTACATTGATGAGTAACATGAAAATAACCATAACCCTTCCATGGGTTCGTCTGTGTGTTGTGAACACGTGGAGTCAAGCTTACGTACGCAATGTGGCACTGACGTTCAGTAGCAATAACATCGTTAGTGCACATAAAACAATATCGGCACCTATTTACCTTGATTGTTCCTGTAATGTAATACGTTTTAGGCTGTTAGAAAGTGACGATGTTACTTGATGCTACAGCAGGGATCTCAATTTTGCAGTTGTCAGAATCCAATCCATTTCTGATTGTGGTAGTTACGACTGCTGGGGGTACAGCCCGCTCTGCAACCAGCGGCTGTCTGCAGATTATTCACCATGAAAACAGACCCATTTTAATGGCGTTTCCCCTGGTACCTCTGTAGATATTTTGTGTTGCTGTGAAATTTCCCTACCAAGCTGTGTTGCATCCCTGCTACGATGAGAATGTTGCTTTGTCCAGATGACGAACAATTTTTCTGAGGATGCAAGACACCATCTGGCTTAAGGAAAAAGAACCAGGAACTGAGATACCCCCTTGGTGTATTTTTTTAATTAAAATTTTTTATTTGTGTTTTGTTTTGTCCTTGTGATTTCTTTCCTGTTTATTTCCGTCAAGAAGTATTCCAAGTTTAAAGGTTAATCATTCAAAACAAAGATTACATCATAGTTTTGAAAAATAGTACAGAAATAATGAAATTAAATAAATCAGTGAAAACAAGGAAAAAAGTGAAAAAATATAAAACAAACGTGGCTCTGTTTTGTTTATAGAAATGCTTCTACCTTTTATTGCTAAGGAGAAAGGTCTTGAGAGAAAATGAAGGAAAGAAGTACAGGTTGACATATCAGATCACAAGATTACTGCTGTTCTTGGCTGGTAATGGTACCCATTCCTATTCTACCATGCTTAAAACCATTATTTAAAATATTGAAAAAAAAACATCTATTTTACATATACAAAATAGTACAGGATTTCATTCCACTCCTTTTTCTTCTATTATCTTGCTTATTATTTCTGACAAACAAAATAAAAACAGAATCAACCACCACCCTCCACCCCTGGTAGGAATACTGTCTGTTTCTGTGTGTCTGCTCTACACCTCTCACAGATGGTTCACTCACACACACAAAACCATGCACTCACAAATAAGCAGGGCGCTGGAGCATAAAGTCTTCTGTTTGGCGGGAAAATTAACTTCCCAACAACAAGGAAACAAATAAACACGGAAAATAAAAATATAGATATGAAAAAAGTAGACGACCTCTTTTCCCAAGCATTCTGCTCCCTGCCCCCCCCTTCTGGAACTTGGGAAAATGACACCAAAAAAATAAATAAAATAAAAAAGCGACTTCATTGTTACTTGTTTTTTCTTTTATTTCCAATTTACATTAATTAAATCCGTAACAAAAAAACAAAATCATGATCATGATCATAATAATAATAATATTATTATTAATAATAATATTAATAATAATACAAATATACACACCCTCACACATGAGACACCCCCTGCCCTGGTCGCTGGGGGGCATGGAGTTGATAAAATGAGGGATTTCCTGTCATTAGATTTATCTCTGGGGTGTGATGTTAGGGGTTTTGTGGAACCCCAAAATGTCCCAGATCATTCCAGTTGAGGCCTCTAGGGCAGGGGACATGTTGTGTGTGAGGGGGCGGGGTTTGGTTTTTGGGGGTGGGGTTTGGGAGGTGGGGGTGGGGGTGTGGACTGCGTGGCAGAGACTGAAGTCATAGCACCTTCTGAAAATGGGCCAATCAGAGCGTTGATGCCCCATCAAGCTCGAGACCTGCCCAGGCTACTTTCGCAAGCTTGGGCTCAGCGTCAAGGTTTCTGTTTGTTTGTTTTTTCAGCGTGAGGTAGCTTAAAAATGATTATAAAAGAAAAAAAAAACAAGTAAACAAAAAAGAAAACAAATTCTATTCAGGGTTTTTTTCCAAATTTAGGACGTCTCAATAAGAAGACGAAATATTTCTTATTGTGGGCAGTAAAGGGGGGAAAATGTTTAGCACACTGAAAAAGGAAATAAAATAAATCCCAGATTAAAACGTACTTTCCAAAAAGTGTATATATATGTATACACACACATATACGTATATATACATATATACATGTAATTATAAATCAGTATCTGGTTGTTAAAAAATACAGACTGTTTTACAACAATAGCACCATTGATTTTATTATAATACACAGTAATTTTTGATACACACTGTGGTGGTAGAAGTAGGAACACCTGCACTCATTACAATGTTGGACATATTTTTGGTAAGTTTTTGGTAATGTATTTTGGAGTGGAAGTGAGAGGGACACAGGAAGGGGGTGAGGGTGGTGACCAAGGTTACTGATGTATTTTAGTACTTGAGGAGGGGGAGGATTTCATTTGCTTGTAAAACTTTGAGCCCTACCACACCTTGGATCCTAGAGGATCTTACAAAGATAGACAATAAATAAATATCTCCAAGTCATGTTCTTTTTTCCACTTTTCTCTCTCGTATGTTCCCTCTTTTTCCTAATTCTCATTCCTTCTCATGTAAAACAGGGTGGTTTGCCCAGGGTGGGAGGGGCCATGGGAGACTTGTGTGCAGTCCAGGAACGTGATTGGTTGGAAATGGTGGTGCTTCTCAGTCAATCTCATAGGAATATTGCTGGTGCCATTCAGTGCAGATATCCTTGGAGTACAACTTGGAAAGTACTTTTTTAACTTTTAAAAAAAGAGTTTTTTAAAAAAAATGTCTTGATTTTTCTGGTTCTTTCTTCCTTTTTTGGAGTGTGTGTTTATTTTTTTTTAATCTTTCGTGTTTCTTTCTATTCCTCTTTACAAGAAGCAGACTGCACCGACGTCAACTCCGAATTCTTGGTCTGCTCCACCGATATCCATGGGGGCAATGTCCACAATGGGCAGACGGGATGTCTTCTGTGATTTGTACTCGATTACAGTCTTGCCCCATTGGCCTGTGTGTTTCTGCAGAGGAGAAAACGGAGACAAAAGTTGCATTAAACACTCTCTTTACTGGCTTACTATACTTGTGAGTTTCTTTGCTGAGGCTGCAGCGCCAGATGTGTGAAACTCATCTCCTGTGTGTTAAACAACGATGTGTATAACGAGGGTTTGTAAGTGCTGCTCTCTGTTCCCACAAGCTGTGTTTCCCACAAGTTCGGTCCACTTAGGTAACCCGTTTTATATATCTTTAGCTGCAGCACAAATCCATTAGATATGGGGTTCACAAATAATCTGAAACTGTCATATGTCATTAACAAAAAAGGAGAAGATAAAAGATACCAACTGGCTAATTAAGAAACTACAAATTGAGTTGGAAATTGGAAGCCAAAGACAGCATACCCTGCTGTATCTGCATTGACACTGCAGTACAAGTGTGTGTGTGTGTGTGTGTGTGTGTGTGCATAAGTCTCCTGAGTGAACCTTTCTCCACTCATGCAGGTGCTGAGTTCTGTATCACATGCTTTAGTCTGCATAAGTACACTGTGAATGGCTGTATATCAGTAAAATTTCCCACCTTACTATGTGCGTCAAGGCACCTGTGTGTCTGTATGTATGTGTGTGTGTGTGTGTGTTGTATGTCGCTGCCTTGCTCACCGTGCAGCCATCCTCCAGCACGCTGTAGGTGAAGCGGCTGTTGCCCTCGGCGCGGATCTCCACGTCGTTGGAGCCCTGCAGCAGCAGGGCCTTCTTCAAGTTCCCGGCGGCCTGGTCCATGTAGGCCACGCTGTTGCGGCAGTGGTAGGTCAGGTTCTGTGAGGCCTCAGTGGAAAGCAGCCGCAGGAATGTCATCTGAATGCTGGCTGTGTTAGCGGTCAGGCTGTCCTCACCATAGCTGAACTGCGCGGGAAACATGGAAACAAGTGTTACAACGAGGCTAAGTGCAAGAGCAAACAAAAAAACCCCTCTACTGTTACCACAAATGGCCAGAAAGGACATAGTTGGTAAAATATTTTTTTTTACTTCAAAACTTTCACTTTCAAGAACTACTTTCATAAACTTTAAATTCTGAGTTTGACTTACGTGGAATCCACCGTTCATGGTCTCTCCGAACCAGATGTGTTTGCGGTCCTTGCTCTTGCTTGACCACCAGTTCTTGCGTGGGATGCTTGAGGGGCTGGGGTAGACGCAGGTCTCGCCAGTCTCCATGTTGCAGAAGACCTTAATGGCATCGACGGTACAGCCCTGGTTAGGATCGATCCAGTAATCTCCTGGAGAGAGCACAGAGACAGGTCAATGAACACTGTACTTGTCTTAGCACCTTAATGCAACTTTGAATGCCAAGGATGAAAAACAAGGCTTATAGATAAAGAGTAAGAAACGGGAAGTAGCATACACAGTTACGCCTAATCAAGTTCTTTTTATGACTGATGCATAAGGTTGGGCACTAAATGGCATGACCTCAATTCCTGTTCATATGAACTGCATTTAAAGAATTATCTCCTTTTCTGTTTTTTCTCCCTGTTTTCGCTCCTCCTCACCGCTCTTCCAGTCGGGATGGCAGAGTTTGAGGTCCCTGCAAGTGCGGGCGGGGTTCTTTTTGGAGCCCTCTGGGCTGCGGATGTTCTCGATCTGGTTGTTGAGGGACTTGAGGGTGGCGTCCACCTCTGCGTCGTGCTGGCGGAGGTTTCCGGAAGCCTGGTCGGCTCTCATGTAGCGCAGGGGGTCGGGGCCCTTCTCCGGCTGGGAGAGGCCTGCAAACGCGGACATGTCGATGCCAGGGCCAGGAGGACCTGGAGGACCAGGGGGTCCGGGGTTTCCAGGAGGACCCTTTGGGAAAGAGAGAGGGAGGGGGAGAGGACTATGAGAAACGTACAGGGGAACGCGGGAACTCCCGAAATTAGCTTACCGTGCGGCATTATTCTTCACTTGGATTATTTTATTGAATCTGCTCTGGATTTCTTGATTTCTATGTAGTAAGTATAGGAAGTGCATTGTGGGTGGAGAGTACTCACAATAGTGATTACATTTTCGTGGTGAGTACTCTTAAGTAATGTTTATATTTGGGAAGGGTGGAGAGTACTCACAGTGGTGACTGCATTTGGCTACGGTGGAGAGCACTTACAGAAGGACCAGTCTCTCCAGAACGTCCGCGGGGTCCAGGGGGGCCGATGGGGCCGGGAAGACCATTTGCTCCGTCTTTTCCTGAGGGACCAACAGGTCCAGGGGGTCCCTAGAGAGACAGGAGGATCAGAAACAGGACTGTCGCTCTTCCTTCCACAGACAGCTCACGGAGGGTCTTTTTGATATGCATCTTGTTCCACACACCCCCATGCACACATCACTACTCACTCTGGTTCAATATTCCACACACACCCCCCTGCACGCATCGCTACTCACTCTGGCTCCGCTGGGTCCAGCAGGTCCGGCGGCACCTTGGTCACCAGCTTGACCCTGTGAGGCACAACAGTTAAGAGAAGACCAGAGAGTTTTTCATGAATGTCTAGGCACTAATCATATAAACTAAACTACTGTCAGAGTTACATCATAGTTTTCCAAAAACCGCTATTTTCAGATGATAACCATAAATTTGTGAATTAATATAACTTAATATAACTAAGACGAGGGCCTTTTCCAGAATCTCATTCATGGACTGTTGTTTTGTCATGTATAGTTAATACAATGAAGTATTACATGTGTACTTGTGAGACCACTTCCATATACAACCTGGAGATATACACTGTATGAATTTACATTTTAATCATGAAGCAAACATTCTCATCCAGATTGACTGAGACAGTTAACATTTTTACACACCATCCATTTACACAGCTAGATATTTACTGGAGCAGTTTGGGTGAAGTACCTTGCTCTAGGGTACAACAGCATTGCCTAGGGTGGAAATTTGAACATTCTGTTTCTAAGGTACAAACCCAGCCTCCTAACAATTATACTACAATGTTGAGCTTTAATGATGGATCTGAGTTACAGATCTCCTGCTGTGGACATGGAGAACGGCAGAGTCCTATCTCATGAGGAGGTGAATGTACATATCAGAAAGGGCTAAAGTATGTGTGTCGCTGACTTACGGGAGGTCCAGGCAGACCCTGCAGTCCAGTGAAGCCTCTGTGTCCCTTCTGTCCCCTTTCTCCTGACTCGCCCGCCTCACCCTTATCTCCACGTGGGCCTTGGGGTCCCTGGGTAATGAGAGGGGGAGAAATATGATTGGTTGAATCTGTCACTGCTGGGTGGGAGGGCACATGGTGACGTATATGACAGCGTTAGACAGGTGTAGTCAGCAGAGTGACAACATGTACAGGGACCTGGGATAATCTCAGGCCTATGGGAAAACAGGGAGGAGACAGTCCTTCTGCAGACAGGAACAGTGAATGTGTATCTGCACTGCACACAGACAGTGACAGGATACGCTTACAGTGTCAGGCAACAGTGTGAAATGAGTGTGTTATTGGATTCACTGTACGATGTAGGCTAATGGATACAGTGTTTAGTGCACATTGGATGCAGTCTCATGGTGGAACTGAAAAGGACAGCAAATGGCCGAAAATGACACTAACATGATGGTCGAGCACGGACACAAGAGGATTAGGGGATGAAGTGCAGTTTAAGGAGAGACTATGATTGCATCTCTCTGCTCCTGCTGCAAGCTTAGTGTGTGAGGGGACAAACATTTGGATATCAAATTCCAGCAGGCAAGACCAATTTACCACACCGAAGGGAAACGGAACACAATATGAATGTAAAATTTGATGCTGGTTTCTCTCAGTATTCATAATGTCCAATGTGCATTTATAGAAGTACTACATATGATATCTGGGATGTTGATATCTGAGGTATTGTTTAAGAAATTAATTTATCATAAATATGGTCTAATCTCTAAGAGTTAGCATTTTGCATGCTAACTTAAGTCTTACATGACTCAGCCCTCTCGTTAGGATGCTTGTGAGATCCACAGTGTAAGGTGAGTATATCTATGTAAGGCCGTTGAATGGTCACTGTGGGCTCAACCCTATGATGTTATGATTCAATAATTCAACACTGTAGTCATATACATTTATACAGTCACATCTGTTACCTGTTCAGCCAATTATTTCTGTTTTGGAATTTGTGTCTGCTCATTTACTGATTAATGCTACATGCTGTATGCCAACCTTGATAAGACCTTCTACTAAATTACTTCATAACAATTATCAGCACAGAGGAAATTGCATTCTAAGGTTATGGAATAGTGTCATTAGCCTGTGGTATCCTGACAGCTCAAATATGCAGACACTTTATCTGATTATAATTATGATAAGATATTTATACATGTGCAATGTATCTCAGTGTGTTGAGAAAGTGTGAGTGTTAAGTGTATAATTAGTTGAGAGAGTGTGTATGACTGTGTATTTGAGTTGTGTACTAGAATGTAATGAAAGTGTGAATAGTGTATTATAGTGTAATGATTGTGTGAATGTGTAGTGTATTAGAGTGTAATGATAGTATGAGTGTGTAGTGTATTAGAGTGAAATGATAGTGTGAGTGTGTAGTGTATTAGAGTGAAATGATAGTGTGTGTTGTATATTAGTGTAATGAGAATGTGTGTAGTGTACTAGAGTGAAATGACAGTGTGAGTAGAGTATTCGAGTGTAATGATAGTGTGTGTAGTATATTGGAGTGTAATGAGAGTGTGTGTAGTGTATTCGAGTGTAAAGATCATGTGAGTGTGTAGTGTATTAGGGTGTAATGATAGTGTGAGTGTGTAGTGTATTATAGTGTAATGACAGTGTGAGTATGTAGTGTTTTATAGTGTTATGACAGTGTGTAGTACATTAGAGTGTAATGAGAGTGTGTGTAGTGAATTATGGTGTAATGATAGAGTCAGTGTGTAGTGTATTATAGTTTAATGATAGAGTGAGTGTGTAGTGTATTATAGTGTAATGACAGTGTGTAGTACATTAGAGTGTAATGAGAGTGTGTGTAGTGTATTATAGTGTATTGACAGTGTGTGTGTGTAGTCTATTAGAGTGTAATGATAGTGTGAGTGTTAGCAGTGTATTAGTGTGTAATGACAGTGTATTAGAGGGTAGATAAAGGTACTTACAGCCATTCCTCTGGCTCCAGCAGGTCCAGGAGGCCCTGCAGGTCCTTGTGCGCCCTACAGGAACAAGAACAGACAGAGGAAATAATTAGCGCAGTCTCCTTAACGTCACTAGAAGGTCAGTCACAAGATGGAGCATAATTAATACATGATTAAAGTGATCAATAGCAGAACCTGCCCCCTCTAATCCATATATCTGAATAATGAATTAAATGGCCCTTTCTCTGCTGCTAGACTGAGAAAAATACATAGCATAATATCCAATCAAATTTTGTCATATTAATCATCTTTATTTACCATACAGAGAGATGTATGATACTCATGTACGAAATATGAGTTCCTGTGCGTGGGCATGTGGAGCAGGTACATTTTACCTTCCAGCTGCTCCCTACCTGGTGTCTGCCACATTATGATGGTACTCTCGATTGTAGCTGGCAATTTCAATTTCAAAGAGTATTTCACGCCATTCTCACACATAGGAAATCTGCATTCTTTACTGACTGTTCTTTGCCTTATTATCTGCAATCTGGATTTTTCCTCCTCTCACTCAACAATAGCTTGATGTCTCTTTTCTCTGCAAATAGCCCTTCCTTCACACGGCTTCCTGGATGGCTTTTCTTTGCATCCAGTTCATTTTAAGCCAGCTCCTGGTCTCTGCAGGTTCCCGGTGAGTTGCTTAGCTCTCTTATCTGCTCGCTGCACATAATGTGCTTTCTGGTCTTGTCTGAGTCTCAGGTTTCCTTGCTAATGTCCATATTCCTTTGGGAAGTCTGTCGCTGGATGTGCTTCCACTGTCTCCCACTGGATTCAGCCCGACCTGACCCCTTTCCCCACTGGGGTCTCCAGTTCCTTCAGTCGATCTCTTTATCTCAAGAGTCTGTCACTCTTCCACCCCCCCACCTCCACTATGACAAATCTGACGACCACTCCTTTCCCTGTCTCTCCCCAGCCACATATTCAATGCATGGATATGACTGTGTGTCATTCAGCTTCACAGACGCTGATATAAGTGTGCATAATTGGGCAGAGGGGTTAGTCTGAGTGTGTTCTGGGTTAGTCAGGTAAAGGGTTACTTACAGCCTCTCCTCTGTCTCCCTGTTTGCCGGTGGGGCCAACGGGGCCAGGGGCGCCAGGTGCTCCGGGGGCCCCTGGGGCTCCAGCGGGACCAGTGTTACCTCTGTCTCCCTAGAAGGGGTACACACGCACTGGTCAGACCAAACAAGTCACATCACAGCGGTAATGGCAAAATTGGATAAAACATTGTGCAGACACAGTGAGAACATGGAGTTCTCTGTGCAGACACACAGGAGTTCTCTGTGCAGACACACATGGAGTTCTCTGTGCAGACACACAGGGAGTTCTCTGTGCAGACACACATGGAGTTCTCTGTGCAGACACACAGGCAGTTCTCTGTGCAGACACACATGGAGTTCTCTGTGCAGACACACTGGAAGTTCTCTGTGCAGACACACATGGAGTTCTCTGTGCAGACACACAGGGAGTTCTCTGTGCAGACAGTTCTCTGTGCAGACACACTGGGAGTTCTCTGTGCAGACACACAGGTGCAGACACACTGGGAGTTCTCTGTGCAGACACACATAAGACACACAGGAGTTCTCTGTGCAGACACACAGGGAGTTCTGTGCAGACACACTGGGAGTTCTCTGTGCACAGTTCTCTGTGCAGACACACAGGAGTGGAGTTCTCTGTGCAGACACAGTTCTCTGTGCAGAAAGTTCTCTGTGCAGACACACAGGAGTTTCTGTGCAGACACACTGGGAGTTCCCTGTGCAGACAGAGTTTCTCGTCTGGTGGTGCCCAGTGGCAGATGGCTGAGGATTCTCACCTTGATTCCAGCAGCACCATCTCTGCCAGGAGGCCCATCTGATCCAGGGTTACCCTGAGAAGGCACAATTCAACAGATTCTGAATTTACATCTTATATCACATACACAGCTATATGACAGAGCCAGCTACAGAACATACATTTTGAGATGCAAAGAACGAATCAAATTTGAAGCTCACAGCATGAAATACAAAAATAATCTTACTGGCATCAAACTGGCAACAGAAATCTGACAAACTACTGTGCACAGTTTTTTTGAGTGCGACAAAAACAGAACATGTGCAGTACTTATGTCACTTTTGTGAGCATTCATGACCCTATCTAACATTGCAAGGTCACAGTCCTGCCCCGTATATAAAGCTTGCATGTGTGTGCGACAAAAATAGAAAGTTCTGGAACTGACCTCTCTGCCAGGCTCGCCAGCAGGTCCAGTCAGACCGGGGGGCCCGACGGGGCCAGGGGGTCCGCGATCTCCAGCGCCACCAGGGGCACCCTGTTTGCCAGGTTCACCCTGTGGAGACGGGACAAACACAACAGTCATTCACATATGGCCTCACTGTCACACGATCTGTCACTAAAATCTCATCAAGCTGACCACATGCTGTCTGGGGAAAAGCTAACGCGCAACTCCATGCCCCAGTAATCATTATAAATGTGTTTTTACGACAAAATGCATGGCCTCATGCTAATTTACCAACTGAATGCAATTAATCATTTAAAATGCATTTACATTTTCAGTGTTTGATGCTTTCAACATTTAATTCCATATGCCATAATGGTGTTAACAAATCATTATTTTTCCACAGCCAAAAAGCCTGTTATTAAAAATGGTCCTTCTAGTGCGCTTTGTTTGTGTGCAGTGGTGTGTGTGTACAGCGGTGTGTGTGTGGGTGTGTGTGTCACTCACAGAAGGTCCAGGAAGTCCAGGGAAACCTCTCTCTCCACGCTGACCAGGCAGACCCACAATACCACGCTGCCCAGCCAGACCTTGGGGACCTGAAGGACCATCGGGACCCTGAGGGGAAAGAAAAGCAAGTGTCACTTCACAGGCATGAATAAGTTTACCATTTCCACACAATGACCTTCATTACTATAGTTTATAAGTCCGTGTTACATTTTCATGTCTGCCATTGACTGATATAACACCCTAAGGGTGCCTGGGAACTTTTTATGTACTTCCATGTAGCAGATGTCTGAATGCTAATCAGTGATATTCCTCAGTCTAGACTTTTAAGTTGACAACTGGAGCTAGCAAGAGGGTGTAGTAGATAACAAAAGGATGTGCCTCCATTAGCGAGATCAAATCTTTCGGCTGCTGCTGTGTTTAAATGCCACAGAGATGTAGATGAAATATTATCACTTGCTCATTAACACCGTGAGATGGAAGAGGAGGTTGGAGATTGTTTCATGTCTGTGTGTGAACTGTCGGGATGGCGAGGGCACTCACAGGGGGGCCGTCCTCTCCTGGCTCTCCCTTCTCTCCGGAGGCTCCAGCTGGGCCTCGCAGACCGGCATCTCCCTGCCGTCCTGGAGGACCACCGTCACCGCGGACACCCTTAGGGCCGTCTTTACCAGGGGGACCGGCAGGGCCAGAAGGACCAGGGTTACCCTGAGAGAGAGAGAGATGGAGAGAGAGAGAGTTAATGAAATGCAAAACCGAGGTCCTTGGTAGTCATTAAAGATCCACTGGCATTTAGCGTAAAAAGTAGAAACTTTCCAAATATCCTGGCAAAACTCCCAAACTTTCCCGTCTAACCTAGCGACCTTATCCTCCAGTTTAAATGCCTCAGTAATTTCCGCTGCTGAGATGTGGTGAGCTTTTGGGCCAAAATGACCACTGTGAATCACCTACATGGCTGCTGCACATTGGTGGTGGTTGAGATAAGGTTTCCCCCATCACTGTAAAGTGCTTTGAAATCCAGAGATGAAAGCTGCTATGTAAATGCAGTTCGTTATTATTATCATTTAGAACTGGATGGTGAGAAAGACTAGCACACATATATTAATACACATATACTGTGATACTGGGTAATGGGGACAATGTATAATGTTTACAAAAATAAAAAAATAATAATAAATAACAATGGCCAAAGGTGCCAAGTAATTTTAAAATTTAAATATTAATGTCCCTTTCCCTGACCATTTAAATAACCCTGAGCTTCAGACAGCTCTTCCAGAGACTTACCAATGTGATGAGAATATTTTTTGTTTGTCATACAAACTATTACTACTTTTCAGAAAGGATAATTAAAAGTAATTGCAAATATGAAAACAACAGCACACGCTCAGGGACCTCCAGATAATAACGAGCAGTGATTTTCTGACTGAACTTGTTCATTGCTTTTTGAACTGTTTCATTACACAATACTTTGGCACATCATTGTCCAATAGTGAATTAATAATGGTCTATTAATAAAACGACAAGCTTTATAATGAAATGCACTGTTGTAAGTCTCAGTGCTACAGGGTGTGTTAGGCAAGTCAGGCATGCTGTCATGCATATGTGCTTGCATTACTGCATTAGTCTGTCTTACATTGGTACAATTGCATGTATATGGGTTACATAGGAATTTTAAAGAGATTAATTATCAAATATCTTTTCATTTCACCATTATGTCACACAAGATTGTATATGCCACCTCAGGATTTATCAATGAACAGAAAGAGACCTGGCTCTCAGGTCATTGGAAAACCATTGCAGAATCTCTAATTAACTTAAGTCTTTACACTAGTAAGTTATTATCTGAACAAACAAGTCACTTCTGTAACATTATGATGCAGTCAGCTGGTGGTAACAGTATGTTCTTTTACATGATTCATGGATCTACGTTCAATACTTCATTATTAAGTTAATATAATGTAGGTTTTACAATGGCAGTGAAGTCAATAAATAAAATGTTCTGTTGACAACATAATTGATATCAGACTTTCATAAAGATATGGTTATAATGGTAGTAACTCGGCTATATTGCTCTTCTGCTTCTCACCTCATCCAGAAATTAACTGCTTTCTGTGCTGAAAGGAATAAGATACATCATACTGACCTCTGCTAACCCCAGTTCGACAATACATTTGCAAAGCAAATAAAATATTTCAGGGAGGGTTGGTAATTAAAATACACCTGCAATAAAAGCCAGCTAATCAAGATGTGGTGAACTAGTGAGAGGAGCTTATTGTCAGCAGGGCTAGGTGGCTAGGCTATCTGTTCAGTTACATGCAGAGAGTCACATTTAGGTGGATTAATAGGGTTGTAAGAGGGCTAGTTATGGAGTGCTAGCATTCTGGTTGTTGTTAGCAAGCATCTTAGTGAATCAAAATGATACATAGATATACCATGAAGAGTATCAGTATCAAACTGCAAGAGTTTGGCAGTTTGAAAGAAATGTAAAATCTCTAGCTATCTGAGGTTAGCACATATTGTGTTAAGTGGCCCACCAGGGCTAATCTGTCATCGTCATTAATGCAATTTGCTTAAAAGCCTTGTCAGTGTAAAGGTCAATACAAAGCTCAGGTAATATTGATGTAAATTCAATGTGAATTTACCATCTTTTGTGAACGTTGCTGCCAGCTTTTAACATTAACTTAAATGTGTTTTATGTAGAATATCCTGTAAAAGGCTTTTTGGATGTCAGCTGTATAATGAAAAGCATTAATGGCAGTGTTTCAGGGTCAGGTACGTACAGGGCAACTAGCGTAATCTGTACCCTGCCCTAAAGAGCGGAGCAACCTCCACATCCACACCCTCACAAATGACTAGTCTTCCATGACCAGGGAATCCTGATAGATCCTTGAAGCTAGACAAGTACCAGATTCACTTCAGGCCAGACTATAAAAAGTGGACTCAAAAGTGCAGCCAGTATCTTTCCTTGGATAACTTCATTAGGTCTAACCTGACACAGTCTCCCTGTTCATTATTTGTCTTCTGTTATGAACTCTGAGTGCTCCAGCTTTCATTTTTATCGGACAAGCCCTGGTGAAGTTATTCCCTGAATGATCCCGTTATTCATGACCCCTAACCTCCAGGACGGGCCATTTCTTCGCTCTTTTCGGAAGCTCAGTGCTAGGCCACGCTGACAGATATTTGCTGCCACAGCGTTGTGTGATTGGCAGACTCTCTCTTGGGTCCTAAACGTGTTACTCACAGATATTCCTGAGTGTCATCACATTCGGGGTGCACAGGGAGCTCAAGATTCCTGCCATTCTAAAAAACCCTTGCCAAAATGTGCTTGGCTAAGGAAAGACAACATAAACGTGTAATTGGCTAAAGAAAGACAACATAAACAAGTAATTGGCAAAGGAAAGACAACATAAACGTGTAATTGGCTAAGGAAAGACAGCACAAATGTATGATTGGCTAAAGAGAGAGAGCGGTCCAGCACATTTGCGTGCCTTTCTTGGGTGGCAAAGCAGTGAAATAGCCTGTAAGCCTGTCTGTCTCAAGATACAAAAGCCCTGCAGTCTACCGTTGGGAAGTAATTGCTGTGGTGACCTGGACATTGCGCCTTGGTGATAAAAGACATCTTAAAGTGGGCAAGTGCTAGTTCAGGACACTGGGGTCCAGATCTGCTTGTAAGGCCGTGTCCTGAATCCCCGCTGACCAGAAAATAATGTGTGTGCTCCTCCGTTTTTCCCCACAGGCAATATCACACCTTTATTGAGGAGCCAATATTCAGGTCCAAAGTGCCTTTGACTAGACAGGCTGAACTCCTGAGAGGTGCGAAAGCAAGAGGCACACCTGGGAAGCTGGAGGGTTCATTGTTTTGTAAATGTCTGGTACAGGACATTGTACTCAATACGTGTGAGGCGAAAAAGACAGAGCTCTGCTTTCGCTGCCGTTTATGGGGTGTGTGAAGTGCAGCAACGAATGTGCAGACGCAGATGCAGACGCACACGCACGCATACACACACATACACACACAGGTAGCATGTAAAAATTTCATCCTTCAGTTTGTGGCTGGCATATTGCAACATTACACTGAATTACATTCATTACTACCTGTCGTCTTACAACAGCGAGATCTATACAATAGATACCTGTATATACAATATGGATATTGTATATTGGATATTTTTACCATGCAAATATGGAGCACCTTTTGCTGGTTCACTGCTGTCCACATGAAACAAACATCAATCTCATGAACACACAGGATGGTCAGAACCATCAGGCAATCCTCAACCTAAATTAAACTTTCACAACCAAAAACATACCCATACAATCTACATCATACGGTTACCATTTATACCAGACTGTTATGGTCCACCTCAGACCGCTACACTCAGTACCATACTGCTACAATCTTCATTGTACTGCTACAATCTATGTCATATCATTATGATTTATATTACTCTGTTACACCCAAAAATATGCTGTTACAATCTACATCAGTCTGCTACAACCAACAACATACAGTTACAATCTATGTCATATCATTATGATCTCCATCACTCTGTTCCAGCCAAAACATGCTGTTACAATCTACACCAGTCTGCTAAAAGCAACAACATACTGTTACAATCTTCAGCGTACTGTGGCAGTTTACATCATACCATCACAATCTACACCACAGTGTTACTATCTAAATTACACTGCTACAACCAACAACATACTGTTGTGATCTACATGGTAGCATTACAATCTACATCATACTGTTATGATGTACATCCTAAGCCAAAGAATGGTGAAGGACTGTGCATGGGCTTGGACACCCAAACGATGCACTCAGTGCGGATATTTAACAGATACAGTGAGACTTACATTAGGGCCGGGAGGTCCAACTCTGCCAGCAGCACCAGGGAAACCGGTGGCACCCTGTCAGAACAGAAAGAATGGGTGAGTACAACCACCACAAGCCAATATTTTCTCATCAAACAAAATAAGGGCCATTCATTTAGATACGGGAACATGTTTAAGTTCATTAGATCTGTATCATAGATGAGTGGAAATTTCTTCCACTTTAGAACAAAGAACTGAATAATATGCTGGGGCGCTGAAAGTACAGCAGTGACAAGTGACAGCCAAACCCTTTACTTGACATTTAACAGAACCTGTGCCTCTGAACTACAAGCGACTTGCTCTTTTAATTTCTCGTATTGTCTTTGCTGAATATCCTGACTGTGTGACCTCAAGTCACAGACTCGTGTACATCTATGGCCTGTCTATGTAGGCCCTGTGAGCTGAATTTCTGGTGTTAACAACGTTGGGGGAATTAACTCACAGGGGGTCCTTGAGCACCACGGGCGCCTTTAGGTCCAGAAACACCAGTCGGGCCCTAGAATGAAGGAAAAGGAAGATATGGGTCACAGAAACAAACACGCGACACAGATGACATCGGAAAACATAACGACGAGAACTACAACATCTGTTGCTGACAGCAGGGTGAATTTGCTAAAATGAAAGGATTGCAGGATGACAAACACAGAGCGATGAAATCATGCAATTCTATATCATCGTGTCTGATTTGGGACCGGCTCTTAATGCGAATGGATTTTTCAGTGCAATGACGTCGGTTGCAAACTATGTTATGCAACACAAAAAACTAAACTGTGTCTGAGCGAGTGGCTCCCAACTTCCGGAGATTGCACTGTTTTCCCTGCTGATTTCAGGAGGTGATGCTATTGCTGTAGCCTTCAGCAGCTTCCTCTGTCCTGTCACTCTGCTGAGGCAATATCTTACACATGCAAGTGTAAGAATCACTACTACATTCTGACAGCAGCTAGAAATAGGGGTCACAATGTAACTGTCACTAGTTTTTATATTATGAAACAAAAAAAAAATCGTACAGGATGGCTGTCTATGGGGGTGAGCAACACATCGGGATATCAGCATGGAGTCTGTGGTGCGATAATTAGGGAGAGCTCACCTGGGGTCCGGGGGCCCCTGAAGGCCCCTGGGGGCCAGGGGCTCCAGCATCACCCTTCTGTCCGCCCTCTCCTTGCTCTCCCTTAGCTCCGGGCTGCCCATCTGCACCCTGTGGAGGAACAAGAGTAGAAACTTAGTCCAACACTTCGCCATATTTTGTTAACAACACATTTTCTTCTTTCAAATACTCTCAGATAAAACACACAAACAATAAAAAGAGGGAATACCAATAACGCTGTCAGAGACAGTAAACATTTTAATCAGATAGATAAGAGAAATAAAAAGTAATGAAAGAATTTTTAGCCGTAAGTACAAACAAATCGCCCTTTTCAGCAAGATAATCTTTCAGAGGCATTCAATATGTACACAAGACAATTAATCATAAGCTCCACATTTATTAGTAATTAAATCTGTGAGCTAATACAGCCACGCTCACAGCAGTCTTCTGACAGTAAATGAGTGCATGTCGACAGCAGGTAAACACTCGGCGGCTCCGGCTCCATTACTGACCAGTTTGCCACCATCAATCATGATTGATTATCATTATCTACGACTGATTATGTTACAGTGGCTATAAATTATTGAATATCAATGTCGGTTGATATTCTGTAACCTTTTGCAGAGTATCGTATTTTCCCCTGTTCATGAGCTGAAGGGTTAAGAAGCACCATACTTACAGGAGGTCCAGCAAAGCCGGCAGGTCCAGGAGGGCCAGTCTCACCACGGTCACCCTGAAAAAGAACACAGAGCACATGCTCAGGTTAACGCTAACCTCAGATAACCCAGCCCTACATTTGGACATGAACAAACAGGACAAAAGGGCGTTTGAAAATTGCTTTCTGATAAACAAGTGAATAAAGTTTATGCATGCATTCACTCATGAAGTCTCTAATGTGTGGAGCCAGCCCTCTCTGCACAGCATGGTTTCACAATACCACATCCAACACCGACACATGAAAAAATCCATTCATGTGCGCTCTGTTTCCTTTGTGTTTGACATTTTGTTAGCAACAGGACCGTGAACAACTATGATTGAGTATTTATGAATATGAATAAGTGTGTATCACCATACCACACACTCCTGGGAATTCAGTGGTGTTGCTGGACTTGACTGTGCCTTGATGTTTGTGTTGTCAAAAAGGGGATACAGAAAATTATGGTGTAGCGGATAGAGCATGACCATGGGCGGAACAAAACTGTCATAGCAGACTCACAGCATTTAAAAGCGATGTCTGCATGTCAGACGAAGCCTGCTATTCCAACACCTTTACACCATATAGTATAATCGCATCAAGACTCGTAATAGGCCATCTGATGGAGAACATTTGCGGTTTCCCATCATGTCTTATAGCAAATTAGTTCGGCCAAATCTTTCGGGTGGACGTTTGTGAGCGTGTGCGTTTGTGTCACAGTGTTTGTGTGAGCATGACTGTGTATGTGATTGCATGTGTTTTTTCTTGACCTGAACTTAAGTGAAGAAGTGAAGAGTTTATCTTCCTCTACCAAGGGCAATTTTGAGGCTAAAATCCTCAGTTTGTGCATCTGCTGGTGCCCGTCTTAACCAGAAGTGCCCGTTAGAGAGTAAAGAGACCGACAGAACTAGCTGGCTTACCCTCCATCATTCCCTGATGAGGCTGGGCTAATTGTCGTCGATGCTGACCTCAGGCAATGGTCGACACTTGTGCGACTCACACTTGAACACCCATTTCCCGGGCTGTCACTTACGTGTGTGTTTGTGTGAACATGTTTGTTTGACTGCATGACATGTGTTTGCATGACAGTGTGAATGTATGTGACTGCATTACAGTTTGTTTGCATGTACACACACGCATGTGTATGTATGACTGCATTTGTGTGTGTGTTTGTATGTGACTATATAAGTACATCTTATATATATATTTTGCATATAATATAAGATTATGTGACAGTTTGTACGTGCGTGCGCATGTGTGTATGTGATTATGTGACAGATTGTATGTGTGTGTGTATATGAGACTGTGTGACAGTTTGTTTGTATGTACATACATGCATGTGTATGTATGACTGCGTCAGTGAGTATGTGATTATGCGACAGATTGAATGTGTGTGTGTGTGTGTGTGTGACACTGTGTGACTGTGAGACAGTTTCTTTGTGATTGTGTGATTGGTGACAGCTGGCGAAACTTACAGGAGCTCCACGGGCCCCAGCAGCTCCAGAGGGCCCTGCGGGACCAGACTCGCCCTGAGGGTGGAGAGAGAAGGAGAGCGGAGAATGTATTTATCCTGTCACTGACAGATACGGAGACCAGACAATCAGCCCACATATAAACATCTTAAGAGCTGAGGAAGCTGTCCTTACCTTTTCACCATTAGGGCCACCAGGACCAGGGGGGCCAATGGGACCAGTCAAACCCTGAGCGAAAGAGAAGGAGCAATTAGCCCTGTCTGACATTTATGTCACATTCATAACCACCATCTACATGGTCCTGTAATCTTCCCACAATCCTCAGCCATGTGCATCCTTAAACTGTGTGAAGCAATTCTTATACCAGGACATTTTACACCCACTCTCAAAACACTGGCCGTATTATCTAATCTTTCAGAGAGGCATTGTTTTTCCACCCGGTGTCAACTGATCAACAATCCAAATGCCAATAAACATACCGCAGAAATTCAATTTAGTTTTGTTATACAGGTTTGTTGTTTTATGTCAGATTGATTTCATTCTGAGTAATGAAACCCAGCTTTGGTTTTTGGTTGGACGTTGGGTAATGAATCATTTGTTGTGCAGATCGTTTACAAAAACATAAACATGGGCAAACCGCGCATGCAAAATCTGGGCACAGTTCCTTAAACTAAATGTAGAGTTGCAAAGAGCAACTGGGGTACTGGCGGTAGCGGTAAAAATGAATGTGAAAAATAACGTTTTGCTTTATGCTTTTTGTCTATATCTCTTCCCTCAGTTGTAAAGGGGCGAAGAAGAAGGGCGTAATGATCTGACTCGTTGGGTGACAGCACGTGGCGATAATGAGGACGGGGATGGAGGAACGGATCGATACTCACTCTGGCTCCATCTTTGCCAGGAGCACCCTCTGGTCCTTTCTCTCCATTGTCACCCTGCCGGGAAGAAAGACACGGATCATTAACTTCGTCTGTAGCAAACGATGTCAGCCCTACCATTTCTGCTTTTTACACAGGTAATACCCGATCGCTCAAATTAGCCTCCTGATTGATTAAGCAAACACTTGGGTGACTGTCTAAATAACGAAGTAGATAAGCTGTAAAGAATTTGCACATTAAATTGTAAAATATTTCTGTAAACAATTCTGTGTATAACTACACAGAAAAAAATTTTACCACTTTTACACAGGTAATATTACATCAATCAAATTAGTAATTTCTTCTGATTGATTAAACAATCTGTACAGTGACCTTCTTAATATTACAGTATTTTAGTTGTAAGAACATACAATTAATATGTAAACTAGCATATGCAAACATGTAATAAAATGTAATAAAAATATGTAATAAAAACTTCTCAGTAATAAATATTTGTGAATTTATGGTATTAGGAATATGTGGTATTATAAAAAAAACATGAAAAGCATCACAGGTTTGATAAATACTGTAGTGGAGACCTATATGGAAAATGCTGTGTAGATATGGGGTATGCCCCACCAATTCATAAAATGGCTCCAAAATCGGAGACCCATACAACATGCATATACAACAGCAACAGGACTGCACTGTTATGAATGTGTCTGATTGCAAGCACACTTCACGTGTTAAAATGAAAAACTCTTACATTGGAGACTGGATGAGATAATGCAGTCCGTCTGAGAGAGTGGGAAGTGCTTTTATTCACAAAGCATGTGAGACATTAATGAATATGAGAGCTGATGTGTTCTGTGCTGTGCTTTAGAGTGCTGGAGCTATAAGCTACTCACACCTGTCACCCTTGGCTGTATTGATAAAGCATGTGAGACATTAATGAATATGAGAGCTGATGTGTTCTGTGCTGTGTGTTAGAGTGCTGGAGCTATAAGCTACTCACACCTGTCACTCTTGGCTGTATTGATGAAGCATGTGACACATTAATGAATATGGGTGCGGATGTGCTCTGTGCTGTGTGTTAGAGTGCTGGAGCTGTAAGCTTCTCACACCTGTCACTCTTGGCTGTATTGATGAAGCATGTGACACATTTATGAATATGGGTGCGGATGTGTTCTGTGCTGTGTGTTGGAGTGCTGGAGCTGTAATCTACTCACTCTGTCACCCTTGGGTCCGGGAATTCCGGAAGCTCCTCTCTCACCAGGCATGCCCTGAAGACCGGGAGGACCCTGAGCTCCAGGACCGCCGCCTGGGCCGATAGCTCCCTGGAAGAGGGCAGACGTACACAGGATTTTACGGAAAGGAGAAACCGACAGCAAGGCAAGACCTTCCCACAGCACCACAAAAGAGCCATCTCAAAGTCCTATACTTTCACACTAATGTTAGAATTGGTAATAGTACACATTTTATCATTTATCAAATTAACAACACAAATGTAGCTGAAACACAACTGTAATTTGAGTCTGCGTCCACTGTTGATCGCATTTTGCTGAGGTTTTGTTAAATTTAAATTTAAACTTATTCCCTTAACCTATCAAAACACTGCACCAATAAACATTCAAAAAAGAGGTACGGGTGGAGACTGGGAGGAGGGTGTTGCATCACCCTGCTGGGCGTGCCGCTGCCTTGCCATGACAGCCAATCACAGCCATGGGAACATTGTTTATATGTTTTTCTAGAAAATCCTAGAAAATTTCGAGAAAATTTCTCGAGTGTGAAATAAGCAGGGTTCAATTGTATATGTTTTTCAAATATGAATTACTTTATTAGGAGATATTTAGATTCTGACTGAATGCTGTATCTAGGTTGTATCGGTGTCTGGGTGTTATTGAAATTATTCATAAGAAGTCTCTTTGTAAATCCCACCCATTTCATTCTGCATCAAAGTGAAAAAATGGATGCATATTCTTAAACAAATTTACCAAATTCTCATTGATTCTACTATAAGAACAAGTGTCACCGCGATATCTATAATGGCTGGCAAACACTTTGTTTATGATGATCGCTGTGACCTATTTTTACTAGAAGGTGCTGGAAACACCGACAACCTTGTCCTTGAATAAATGCTTTGTAATCCATATGCTGCCACCGCTGACTTGCAAATGGTCGATGCTAAACGGTAGTTGCCGATGGGGACCGTTCCTTAGGGAAATTCCACGGAGTGGCAAAGAACATGAAATATAGACTCAGGAGCTGTGGGCTCAAATCCGCTCTACCGCCCTGTTGTTGTACCCTCAGTCGAGGTGCATGCTCGACCTGCATTACCATACATACAGTAAAACATCTAGTTATATAAGGACCTGATTTACTAAACCATTTAATAAGTACCAAACTGTTTCGCTAGTGCAAAAAGACTAAGAGAGCTTGTGATGAAGTAGTTCTGTTACTCCAATCACAAATCATGTCACTGACATGTGAAAAACTTTTACAATGTGCTGAAAGCTTTGACAAATTAGTCTCTTAGCGTGTGAATATTTAAAATGTGTTAGTCACTCTGGAATAGGGTGACACATGACAGGAAATAAAAGAAAAATGTCGCGATGTGGGTCATGAGCGCCATTTCATTTTTCGCACATCATTTGTTAAACTCACGTTGCCTCCCTCTTGGGCGAAGTGAGAGATTGATAAGGCAGGGCTGAGTGCGATTTCGTCACAGAATCCGGCTGAGCGGCCCAATCATTACCTCCATGTTATGGACCAGTGGAGCCCCTCCCCTAATCTGAACCCCACTGGGCCACATAATTGAACCATAGAGTCAGCATACAGATGGGGATGGCTCTATTCCCCAGATTACCATCAGGCTGAACCTAAACGCATGAATTTCACTCTGGGTCCACGATAAAGATGGCTCATATACAGCACTTAAGTGAATCACAGAGGGTGCCAACCAATACCCGTCTCATGAAACAACAATACGATGCGCGTTTGATGAGGATAGCTCAGGGAACATCAGTGGCACATACTGCTCTTGTATGCACTTTTGTACCAGTATCCAGAGAAACACTGGGTTTGGCCCGAATGTGTCACTGTATTGTGGTGGCTGTAGGTATTGTCAAGGGAACGGCGAGTGGGAAGGTGAAAGCTCACCTTGGGTCCGTCAGTTCCTGGAGTTCCGGGAAGGCCGCGGGGTCCCTGCAGGCCCTGGGGCCCAGCTCCTCCTCTCTCGCCAGGGAAACCACGCTCGCCCTACGGACAGGGGTAAAGGAGAGTGCGCGTTTACTTGGACGCCCAGCGATTAGAAGCTGAAATTTTGAATGAGTCTATAAAAACATGGCTACTCACTCTGGGTCCAGTAGCACCAGCTGCTCCAGCCTCACCAGGAACACCCTGCAGCGGACAGACAGAGAGAGATATACATCATTATAGTGATTGATTATAATCGGCCTTAACAGTCAATAGGCTTTCATATGTGGCCACATGTAGTTATTAGTTATTGCTTTGCCTATAACATTGATAAATGGGCCAATGTTTTTTTATCTCAGTACTGGCTAGTCCAAGGTGGATGCTCTCACAAATCCATTGTTTGAAGATTTTGCATTTATTTTAGATGTTTTTGATTTAGCGTGTTTTTTGATTTGATAGTTGATGGTGCTTGTTGTGGATTTTGAGTGTAAACTGTACAACTGATCAAAGCAATGCCTCGTGATAATTATATCTGTGATAAAATGATAGTTCGGAGGCAAAATAGACTACTTCTACACAACGTCAGCCGGAGGTGGCCTTGGTGTCATAATAATGCTGGCCAGATGACACTGTGGGGTTCACCTACAGCACATGCTCACATGTTCTCAGATACAAAAAAAAACTATGTGAAAATATGTGTGAAACGCTTCCATATGGCGAGTACTTGGGTGACATACGACAACACAGTGCTAATCAGCAGTGTGCCGGGTTCGCATGTGACATGTGTAACTGTCGCCATGGGAACACTCACCTGGTCACCGGGTTTACCTCCCTCACCAGGGGGGCCTGGGGGTCCGGGCAGACCCTGCAGAAGAGGGACAGAGGAAAGGGAAGAAGGAGGGGTTTAGAATCACAATGCTGAACAATACCAACAAGCATGGAGCGCTTACGCTGAACAACCTTCATGCTGCACTGTGCCGAACCAGGCGACGGATAATCTCATTTGCGCTGCTTTGACAGCTGATGACTTTGAGCGCTGCTGATGTGTGGCCAAAAGAATGGGAAATGAAAGAGCCCAGCGGTGACCCGGCTCTTTGTGAAAGATAATGGAACTTACCTGGAAGCCGGAGGGTCCGGGCTGTCCTTGCTCTCCTCTCTCCCCAGCAGGACCCTGTAACGGCAGGAAAAAGATGCACTGAACTGCTGCACACAAACACACATACACACACACATGCAGGCCATGCAGAGCCACTACCGATATCCTCTCACAACATCCGAATCCCAGACAATAGAATGGAACGATGATTTTGAAAACAATATTCAAAGCAAATAATAGGTAATCATGAATCTATGACATTTTGAATATGTCGGAAAGCTATTACTACATGACCTTTCAAAGGAACTGAACTAAAAATCTATGCCATGCTGTGTGCAATATGTAGTGGAAAACCACCCAGGCCACGGTGACAGGGAGTGTAAACTGTAAGGAGTGCCATTTTAAACAATAATTGATGATAACCTCTATCAACCCTGTTCAAAACAGTTTCAGAGTTTTAAAGATTGTGTGATTGCCTCTTCCTAGGAAGGGGGGAGTGAGGTTTGTGTTGGAGAAAAAATGATAAGATAAGCGTGGCATCTCTGGGGAAGAGGATTTGGCAAGGGGGATGGGGGGGGGCAGATACTTACAGCAGGGCCAGGGGGTCCTCCAGCTCCAGTCTCACCATCCTTGCCAGGCAGACCCTGCAGAGAAAAATAACTTCTATCAGATCCCGCCAGGAGGAAGTCTGCTGCCCTGATGGCCAGAATGACATCGCCAAGGCTCCTGATTGCTGGGCCACTCTACTGCAGCTCAAGTGAGTTTGTCTTCATTAGACCCCAGCAGTCTAATAAGGCACTTCGTGAGGATTTTTAACAGCGGATTTCTAAGAGCCTTTTTTTTGGACCTGACCTGAAATTTTCTGCTTGCATTGCAGATGATTTTGTACAGACGATTTCATTGTCCGTAGAGATGAGGGGTGCGTTTTTTTTTTGCTTCCCTTTGGAAATGAGCTTCAGGATGTAAAACAAAGCGGCCGCTTCAGATGAGGAGAAATGAGGATGTGGCAGAAGTAATGAAAACGCTTCGTTGGAGAGAGCCGGTAAATATATGTGCTGTTAGGATGGTCAAACGGGAATATTCCACTTTCCTCAGAAATAAGACCGCTGAGAGAACAACTCGTAACCTCTCAGATAAAGAAATGTCTGGCGGGAGAAATAACTTACTCTCAGGCCTGGAGCTCCAACCAATCCCTTCTCTCCTGGCTTGCCGCCCTCTCCCTGAAGAAGAACATACAGATTTATCATTAGCGCACAGCCAAACCAGTCGATGCTCCAGTTCACAGTAACAGCAGAACCATGCAAATTCATGAGGCAAAAACCTTGCATGGAATCTGTGTTCAACATATTTGAGTTTCAACATCCTTTAGTTATTTTCTCGATTAAACACGATTTAGCAAGTTCAACGATTCTCAAAACCCACCTGCTATATTGTGTTTGAGAGGAAAGATTATGACATATTAATTTGATGGATTTAATCACAAGTAGACATTTAGAGTAATTATTTACTGAATAAATGGTAAATAAATCCTCTAGTGATGAGTGAGCAGGTGCCAGTGGTGAGTCTTTTGGGTTTCGGCCTCTCAGCGATACTCACGGTTGCTCCCTTAGGGCCGGGGAATCCCATCACACCTGGCTGGCCACGGGCTCCCTGGGGTCCAGGGGGACCTGGGCGACCGTCCTCACCTGCGGCTCCCTGTGAGGGTCAGGGACAGAGAGGGTTACCTGAGGACACACCTGATCCGGAACCTTCCGTCTCTCCATCAGAGCGCAGGCGGCAGACTGCCCTCAATCAAGCTTCAGCTCTGAATTATTTATGCTACCACACTCAAAGTGCGGTTTGTTTGGCTCTGTCAGCGTGTGCAAACTCAAAACTGCATCTGTGTGTGAACAGCCAGTTCAGCTGTTATGGAGGGCCAACTGCCAACTGATGAGAGAGACTTTAGTAAGAAAATAAATTTCTAATATCTGTAATATTATGACCAGCATAAACACATTACATTCATATCAGTCAATTTCAGTTACAGGTATATATTTTAACAAAGAAACTTTACATGACATGTGACTTTGCAGTAATATGAACAATTACAGTCATATATACTGGAATGTTGTTTGTAAACACAGGAGTTCACACTCGCCAGTGTTGTACAGCACTACAGAGATAATGGGTCTGGATTAGGAACCAGCCAATACAGAAAATTGGGTCACATACCAATACCAATGATATGGAAGCAAAATAAACCAATGACCAAACTGTTATTTGTGCTTGAATGAAAAATGTTCAAAAAAATTCAAATATACTTTCCTATTGGATCCCCAGTGAATATACTTTTAACCAGATCCCTCAAATGTGTCAGTGAAAAAGGAGGTGTGACAAGAATTGTTAATTTATGAAAAACCTGAGGCAGAAATTCGACATTTGAACTCCAAACTTGATTAATTCAACCCTACCGGTCTTCATTGACAGATCAACATTTCACAGTTAACTTGTCTGACTGTGCAAACTTAATCTAAAGAGGCTACATCAATAAAAGTAATGTTCTCCAAATTTATGGGTACAAGTGACTGTGGTATTCCTGTTTTGCTTTATTTTAAGGGAACATTATTTGGAATTTTCTGCCAATACCGAAGGCCAATCTTGGTTCATAATATTGTTGTTGTGGTATATCTTTTGGACCCTAGTCTTTACATGAGAAATTCCACAGTCGGCTTCATACTCACAGAAGGACCAACTTTGCCTTGAGGACCAGCATCGCCAGGGCGACCAGTAAGACCCTGCACAGGAAACACAGAGAGACACAGGTTTGATATGTGGTAGGTGCTGCTCCATTGAACCTATGCAGAATTTTCCATAGCTGAGGAAATAATGTTGCAACCTGAAAGGAGAAGAGCAACTACAGTGAACAGGGTACTAAAAAGGACAGCATTTTAAATTACAGAGGCTGCGACTGGTGCTGCAGTTGTCAGTAGTGTCTGGTGATTCCACCACGGTTAGTAGAGTTACTCACTCTGGCGCCAGGCAGACCGGGCTCTCCAGGGCGGCCAGGGTCACCGTTAGCTCCCTTTGGACCAGAGACACCATGGGGTCCTCGTTCACCGGGAGCACCCTAAGGAGGAAACGAGAGTGAAGGAGGGGTAGGCCTCTTATCATCATCGCCATCATCATCATCATCTTCAACATCATGAGGAGTAGCCTCATCATCTTCATCATCATTTCATCATTCTCCGTCAACATGATCTACCATAATTATTATCCTGTCATCTTTTGTCTTCAGGATCACCTGTATCATCATCTGAATCTTCATTTATTATGATTGCTGTCGTCACTGTCACCACTATCATCATCAGGCTATATCATTAACATCTGCATAATTATGACCAGTATAATCACCATCATCATTATCATAACTTTCATCAGCATTCATAATTGTCACTGTCCTCTTCCCCCGGAGGCATTTGGCAAACTGGAGTTTAGCAGCAACTGAAAGCATTTTCCAAATTTGTCACTTCGCATTTCATGCTATTTATTTTTAGCAACTAGGAAGTATGCAGCAGGGGCTTTACAAAGGGAATGGGATAGGATATAAGTCCTATAAACAGTGAAGGGAAGAATTCAGACGCGTTGCTGCCATCTGGTGTTGACTTGGTGATACGACATGTGATCGCAGACATTTTAGTGAAGATTTTATCATCGGTTATAATTCTTCTTCGCTCAAATTAAAAATTATATCAGCTTGTCTTTGCAGAGAGCCCTTTATCCTTTCTCCATGTGAATAAAAATGGCTGAGCATGGGATTGGCCCATGGTATGGTATTACCCACTGATAACTCACATCAAAACTCTAAGGACCTGATTTAATTAAGCGTTCAGTACGTGCACAACTGTTTTGACAGTGCAGAAAGACTAAGAGAGCATGTGTTTGGTTGAGGCAGTTTGTTTTCGCCGATCAAATCGTGATCTTACTGGAACAAACAAACTACCTCGACCAAACACATGATAAAAATTTCACAACAAAAATTGTACGTGCAAAAATTTTAACAGGTGCTTCAGGCTTTGCAGAATTTGCCCCTGAGATTACCATTGACACGGCTTTGGTGTGACGAGATTCATTTGGGAGGGTTGAGGATATTCCGTCTCCCAAGCCTGCAGTTTTTGTGAAAGCTGGATTCTGGCTTCAAAACTTATACTGACAAATAACTTATGCCAAATATGAATATTTATCTGTATTTGCATGGGAAAACACCATGAATGGGTCCAAGGCTTTAAATGAGATTTGTAATTTGATATAATGTCACTAAATGTACTCTCTGTGCTTGGTTCACTTTGAGAAAACCTTACTCAGTGAAATGTACTCACTGAGTTTAGTTCTCTTGCAGTGTGTTGTAATGTAGATAGAAATGTAAGATCTTTCGTTGTTGGAATACCAGCATTATGCTTGTTGGAGAGCCAGTCTATAATTATGTAGCACTGGAATGGATACTTTAACTACAAGACCTCTGATATAGCTCTCTCATATGGCCATTTAATCACAATTCACCTTCCTGTATATGGCAAGTTCATTACAATCCTAATATGTTTCATGTATTGGACGTGCTAATGTGGTAAAGAACAGATCTCTGGCTAACTAGCGATGTTGGCAATGAAGGGGACACCTACCTTAGGACCTGCCAGACCATCCTGACCTGGGAAACCACGGTTACCGGGAGCACCCTAGGAACAAGGGGAGAGCACAGGAATGGAGGTCACGGTGACGAAACAAACGTAAAGGGTGAAAAGCATGAGTCATTGCTATTCAAAACAGTCTTTCAAAGACCGGTTTGACTGTTTGCTTCTAATAAGAATATTATATACTTGGAAAATCACTAAGAAAAACTACAAAACTACAACTACTGCTAACTTAGATCAAACCAGAGCATCACTAAGTCGGGAGGTAGCCCAGTTTGTACACAAAATGAGAGCACTAACCGGGAGGTTGCACAGTTTGTGCGCATTAACAGAATTAGGTGAAGGTCAGTGACCTTGAGCACAGATATTTTGTGGTGGTACTCACTCTCTCTCCAGGAGGACCCAGGGGTCCAGCTGCACCAGGCTCTCCTCTGGGTCCTCTCTTCCCCTCCTCTCCGGCAGGGCCAAGGGCACCCTGGGGACCTGCAGGACCCTGTGGGGGACAGGCCACAGGAACACTTTATCAATTCCTAAATAATTTGTCATCCTGAATGCAGAGTCCAGAAAACCATGGCTATCAGCCTCAACAGCAGAGCTAAACCCAGATAAATTTATTTAGTGTAACTAACATGCTGTTGGACATTGGTCTGGAATGACAAACTCTTTAAAATATAAGTCACTGTGACAGCATAGAACATCACAGACAACAGGACTTTTACCTAATTTTGAAAATGAGCTGTAACAAAAATGGTCATTATGAAATTATCAAAATAAAAGATTCCTTTTCAGTTTGCATTTTACATTATCTGGACTTACTCCTAAATATCCCTAAATTATGGCAACAGATAGAGGTAAACTCATTCATTAGTGCAGGCCTATGTGTGAGATCACTCTGCATTTACAAATTAATCATCCATTCATCATGTTTAGACAGTCAGAAAGAACATTTTTAAATTCTTCAATGTGGAATTACAAAATGTTCCCACTGTTTTTACAAATGACATTATGGGCCCATTTTCAGACATGGTACTGAATAAAGATCTGAGTCAGGTTTGGGGTTCACAGGGATCAGTACTGATAATTTACTGAGTCAGGTTTGGGGTTCACAGGGATCAATACTGGGTCATGACCTGAGTCAGGTTGGGGTTCACAGGGATCAATACTGGTCATGACCTGAGTCAGGTTGGGGTTCACAGGAATCAGTACTGGGTCATGACCTGAGTCAGGTTTGGGGTTCACAGGAATCAATACTGGGTCATGACCTGAGTCAGGTTGGGGTTCACAGGGATCAATACTGGGTCATGACCTGAGTCAGGTTGGGGTTCACAGGGATCAATACTGGTCATGACCTGAGTCAGGTTTGGGATTCACAGGGATCAATACTGGTCATGACCTGAGTCAGGTTTGGGATTCACAGGGATCAATACTGGTCATGACCTGAGTCAGGTTTGGGGTTCACAGGGATCAATACTGGTCATGACCTGAGTCAGGTTTGGGGTTCACAGGGATCAATACTGTTGAGACTGAAGCTGCTCTTACCTGTTCTCCTTTAGGACCAGCTTCACCTTTGAACCCTGGAATACCGGGGTCACCCTACATGAGAAACCACAGAAACAGACACAGAGAGTGTAAGTATGAACATATCATGCCAACAGAGCTACAGCAGCTTTGTGACAGTGACATTGCACTGGGTAGCTGAAAATGCTGCAGGAACTTTTATGCAACAAATGTCATGATCGATAAATGAACAAATGCTTCATTTAATTCAAGAGGCTGCTATGTATTGCCTCCGTCTAAGGAAAATTAGAATAGACAGCACAGGAAAATAAACTTAATATCATTAGATATAATTACATGTCCTGCTTAGTTCAAGATAATATGTATTATATAACCAATGCAGGTTTCCTGGGGCACAGTGGCATACAGTTCCACTGTATGTTTTGCAGACATTGGATAAGATACTCGATTAGCACAACTGTAACATGCCCTCTTACATATGCAAATAAAACAAAAACGTGACAGCCAATCAGAGAGTTTGTGAAAATGATGGAGACGTACCGACTGTCCCTTGGGCCCGAGAGGTCCTGTTGCCCCCTGAGGTCCAGGGGGCCCACGGGGTCCTGGGAAACCAGGGGCGCCAGCAATACCAGGAGCACCCTGTAGGAGGAGACAGAGAGCAGCAGACCTTAATTTCCTCAGTCTAATACTGTACTGGCAACCAAGAGCAACGTCCAAGTGTCAATGTAGGTCCTTTAAAGGATTAACTAGAATAATGGCAATAAAACAGATCTCTAAGGAAGAAGACAGGACAAAATAAAAATTAGCAAGGTGTCAAATAAAAAAAAAACAACTTCACTCTTCATCTATTATGGAGATGTTTTTTCAATGCAAATATGATTTTGCTCTTAACTTGTCTGGTAAACTTAAATCTGGTAAACTAATAAATAAATAAATCAATAGTTCAACACATTGGGATTAAATTGAGTTTGGAATTAATTCTAGGGTGGTATTCGTTCATGACAGTGAGGCTAATTTTGTAATACTACCTATTTTTATTTTGGTTGTTTATGTCACTGTATTGTCAAGTACTTGAATGAGATTCTTCTGATATTTAATTGAGGAATGATTACAAAATATATATCTCTCAATAATCAGTTAAGTACTAATTTGAAAAAATAATTTTGAACATATCAACAAGCTCACCCAGAAACTATATTTTAAAAGAAACTATATTTTTCTAATTATCTCTCATGTAACTTTGTCAGGTTCAGCTCCTGAAAATGTGATATTGTCTGAACCCTTATAAAAATCATTTAAAAATTATTGTGGTTTCAGTTTCTCCAAATCAAATGTCTTAAAATAGCTGTGCTAAAGCTATGAATTAAAAAAATAATTTTCATTTCTGATCAATCATTAAATTGAAGAACACCATCCAGTAGCCCAAATCCACTTGAGTTTTTCATGTGTATTTAAATTCACAAAGGGCAATGACACATTTACTTATGAAAAAACCACTATTAATAATTACGCTGAAACTAAAGCAGTACTATGTGTGTGTAAAATAAAAGAACGTTTGATGTATTTAGTTTAAAAAAGTTTTAGAAAAGGTCGGAAAGCTAAGACGTCTCTCCAGTGTTAACATAACAAATGGGCTTTCCAGGTGCCATCAAATTTCCCTGGGAACTGAACGCGTGATGCAGGATTTTGGGGCATGTTATCAATTAGAGAGGAGGAAGGAATGTGGGGCATGGCCAGCGCCACCCGGAGCTACAGACAAGCCCGGGCCTATCGCAGAGCACCAGCTGTGCTCTGATCTACCAATCACGGCCCGGCCTCTGCGCTAGCTGCCCGAGCGCGAGCAACCCGATGTGACAGCCAAAAACACACCGTGCCAGCGCTCTGCTCGTAAAAAAAAAACAGGTAGAGGGAACGAACGGCCCTTAAATGGAGCAGGTTCAAGCTGAAATCTGGATAGACTGCGCTAGAACTGTGGTTTGGAGGAAACGGGACTTTTCCTACTCAATACGCTGACGCTTGCAAACGCCCCATCTAAAAATACACAATACCTCATACTCGAGCGCAGTACCTCCTCATTAACATATCACCTGACTCTCCAGGATGTGGACAGTGATG
The DNA here is from genome assembly GCA_022829145.1 of Albula goreensis. Lineage (NCBI taxonomy): Eukaryota > Metazoa > Chordata > Actinopteri > Albuliformes > Albulidae > Albula > Albula goreensis. The sequence continues at coordinate 40,117,124 of CM040745.1, forward strand.
CCATTTCTATACGAGATGCTAAGGCTTGGATATTACACCTACACATCTTTTAATTGTAAATTACTGTAGTTTAACTTGCCTTGCCAGGACAAAAGTATGGAACATGAGAATAAGGTACTTCTAATTAAACACAAAAGCACCATTTTAAGCCTAGCCTTTTGCTACTTTGACATTTAGCAAGATGGTGCAATTCACATTTGCGCGGTGGATCAGTGTTCCGGAATATTAAAAAGGCAGCGAGGGGATTGGTCAGATACTCACAGCAGATCCTTTGGCTCCAGGGATACCATCAGTACCAGGGTTGCCCTACGCAGACAGACGGAAAAGGGGAAACAGCCGTTGGCACCACATCTAACACTTAACATCAGTTTCAATGTTTCTGCACAAATGCCTAAGCATTCAGAATGGAAGTACCTGGATTGATAAAATGTTAAAACCCAAAATATCAACAGTAAAAACTTCAGAAATGTGGATATTTCATTTGATTTTGAGCATTATGTGTATATTCAAAAATAACTCCTGTTTGTAAAAGTTTAGGGTCTGATATACTACTAAAGCATTTAGTAAATGGTTTGCTATAATCACAAATCATGTCACTGAAATTACATTAGCAAATATTTTAGCTAGTATTTGATAAGGCTTTGATAAATCTGGCCCATAATATTGTAAATTTTCCTCCTATTTTTCTAGAGCAGATTCGTTTTGGGGAGTAAGGATCATTCTATGTGCTCTAAGAGATCATTCTGCAATTGTTTCGCAAGATACTCACAGATGCGCCGGAAGGGCCGGGAGATCCGGGTGTGCCTGACTCTCCACGGGGTCCCTGGGCACCCTCAGGTCCACGAGCTCCGGTAGGACCAGCTTCACCCTGCGGGGAAACGCAGAGGGAAGCAGGGACGCTTTATGAAAAACCCGAAGGAAACCTGACACAGCTGTGCAGCACATTCCAGACCTAGCCCCGACGACATCACCAAGAAGCCAGCGGCCCACCCCACCCCCAACCACAGGGCTGGGGGAATCACATGGCGCTCTGTGGATCCATATGGGAATGCCGACCGGATGCCGGAAATCAGAGCTCACAGTGTCAGGAAATGGAGAGGGTGAGGGTGGGGGGTGGGGCTGAAGGTGATCTGTTCTGAAACGGAACATGGATGTGTTGAAGTAGGAGGGTCCTATCCTCACAGGTTAAACCCGCACTGGTATCTCTAATGGTGCAAGATATGGATCAAACGCATGTCTGAGATACTCCAGCTCTTTAGACGCTGGTTAACTCTGAGCCCACACCTGCAACTCCCTGAGAATGTTTACCTGAAAATGTTACTTAGCCAAAGAGTACAATGATTCTGAAGAATAATTATGTTTTGAATATCAGTGAAAACATTTATTTTTTGGCTGCAAACTGCAGAATTTGTACAGGCGAACAAATTTGACACTGCATATAGGTCTGAATATGTTAACCATTAGGCAGTTTCTGTTTCATGTGCAGTAATTAGGTGACCAAAATTAATGTACTCTTTGTTTTTAGTAAAATTAAATAAAATAGGCAATAAGCATAGCAAAGAACTTTGCAAGCACTAATCATTTTATTAAAGTCAAATAAAAAATTTTATTAGCAACAAACTTGTGTTTTGTTTTTCTTTTTATATGTATTGCAATTGACTGGTTTTGAAGTAAAAGCATTTTATTAGGGACTGTCCTCAAAGTGCATTACACAAAGCCAAATGTGTAATGGGTTCCAGATCTACAATAAAGGAATGCTGCCAGTATTCAGACTCATTCATGTAAATATTTTGAAACTATCAACCCCTCCCACTACCGTCCTCAGCCAATGAAAACCTAGTATAGTGAGGTCATACCCTCTGTGAAAATGGGAGAATGGAATTCCTCTACACTTGCCTTGGCTTTTGATGTGTGTATGTGTGTGAGTGTTTTTTTTTGTTACAGCATTGACTTAATGGAATGATGTAACACATTGTATGTGTTTGCAGAGGGAGCCAGCAGGGAGTCATAAGCATAGTCCCACACTCACATTTCAATGTTCTTCATATGATATTTCATGTTTAGTCCCTCCCTAACTCAACCTAAGCCAGGGTCAGCAGCAAATAGCTCAGACAGTAAAGAATGAAAATACAGCCATAGGCGAAGTACCATGCTGTTTACCTACATTTAAATGAAACATTTTCACAACTGCCAAAGCAATGAACCGGCCAATGAGACTTAAGCCTGCAGTGATCAGTGGCAGGATTTGCCAATGAATTTCTAGCTGCCTCACGTCGTATTATTAAAAAAGGAGACTTGGTAAAAGGGAGGAATGGGCTTGTTTTGTTTTGCTTTGATTAAAGGATTCTGAGAGGCTGAGGGGTCACTGTGGTGACGGAGGAAAATAGGGTCTTTGGGGACAATGACTGGGGAACAGACAAAGGCTCTGTCTGTGTGACAATGCTGGCCACCCCAATGAAGAACTCTGCAGGGATATACAGGCCTAAATTCACTCCATTCAGTGAGCAGCACTGATGGTGATGTGTGAGCCCCTTCATACAGAACCTCACAGTTGCTGCATCTTGATTCAGTTTAATCTCCAGACTACCCGATTAGATAAGCATTTAGGCACTTAACTGAACCAACAAACAAACAAACAAACAAACAAACAAACACACAGACTCACAGTCACACATTCATCCACAGGCACACAAACACACACAGATAGGCTCAAACATCCAGACAGATGGACATATATACATACATAAACACATACATGCATAGAAACATCAGAAACACAAACACAGATAGGTGCACACACACTCATATACACACAAACATGCACTCACACACACACACCTGCACATAAATGTCACAGACACGGATGGACAGACAAGCACACACACTCACACACACAACCAGAAACAGTGCAAACACACACACACGCACACACACACATCCAGAAACAGTGCAAACACACACACACACACACACACACACACACACACACACACACACACACACACACACACACACACACACACACACACACACACACACACACACACACACAACAGAAACAAAACACACACACACACACGCACACACACACACACCCAGAAACAGTGCAAACACACACACTCATGCACACACACACACACACACACACACATCCACGCCCATACAGTCCCACATACACGTATGCATATCCGTCCTCTCTTCCTTTCTGTAAGGGATTAGAAACAGAGAGCAGTATGGAGGGGGATTTTAAACTTTTCCCAGACTGTCTCTAATGCCCTAAATGATTTTCCCTGACTGTGAGGGTCTATGGAAGCCGCAGCCGCCCGTATGGGGCCTAAAGGCACGGAGACTGTGCTGTCTCTTAACTATTCACCAAGGATAAATCAGTCCACAGCTAGCAGGAGAAAAAACTGCCTAAACCCCCTTCAAAATTTTCCACACAGATGGCAACTCTGAACACTTTTTCATTTCTCCTGTCTCCAGTTTCACTCCGTCTCTCTTTAACACTTCCTCTCCGAGACTTTCACGGCGCCCGGAATACGCTTGATTGCACCGTGATTGCGTGGTGATTGCATTTCCCAGGTACACATATTCAGAAAAGGTAGAGACGTAATGCACAAATTGATATTGAATTGTTTTGTCAGGCCGCTGGCTCTGAAGCCCTTTCCATTTGTGCGTTTGTGTGAAATCATTTCTGGCTGCTGAAGAACCCCCTGGCATGCTGAAGCTAAAATACAACACCCGTCTCCAGAGAGTACAGAGAATACACACACACACACACACACATGCCTGCACTCACACACACACATCTGCACACGCATACATGCAAACACACACACACGCCTGAACACGCATACATGCACACACACACACACACACACACACACATGCACTCCTGCACACATACACACATACAAACACACCTGCACACACATGCACACACACACACACACACACACACACACACACACACACACACACACACTGCATACATGCACACACACACACACACACACACACACACACACCTGCACATGCATGCACACACACATGCACACACACACACATGCACACACACACACACACATGCAAACACACAAACACACACATGCACACACATACATACATGCAAACACACACACACACACACACACCTGCACATAAATGGCACAGACACAGATAGACAGACAAGCACACACACTCACACACCCAGAAACAGTGCAAACACACACACACACACACACGCCTGCATATGCATACATGTGCACACACACACATGCACACACACAGAATACATGCACACACACACACACACACACACACACACATACACATGCACACATACATGCAAACACACACACACACACAAACACCTGCACATAAATGCCACAGACAAGGATAGACAGACAAGCACACACACTCACACACACACCCAGAAACAGTGCAAACACACACACACACACACACATGCGCGCCTGCACACGCATACATGCGCACACACACACACACACACACACACACACAAAATGCACATATGCATACACACACAAAATATATACACATTCAAACACACACAAACATCGAATAATGTGTGTGTACAGGCACACACATGTACACACACTCTCTCACATACACACACACAAACACACACATACATGCCACACACACACATGCATACGCACAGACAGAAGGAAAACAACAGAGAGACAGAGGACCAGAGCGACAAAAACAAGTAAGAGATGAGTGAAAGATTAGGAGAGTATAAAACAGCTGACAAAAGAAAGCAGAAAGAGAGAGAGTGTACAGGAAGAGTGAAGGAGAGGGCTAGTGAGAGAGAAGGAGAGAGAAAGAGGCACAGAGAGAGCGACACTACAGCTACATACCTTAGCTCCAGGGGAACCAGGGAAGCCTGGAGCTCCAGCAGGACCGACAGGACCCTATAGAAATGAAGGAATGACTTCAGTTCAGTCCATTAGTTCAGGATTCTCTTTCACTTAATTAATATAGTAAAACATATTTCTGGAAACTTCTATAATGTTGCAAACATATCATCATAAAAATCCTGATTAAAAGTAGTGAAAGCAATTAAATCAAACTTACAGGAGGACCAGCAGGGCCAGACAGACCATCATTTCCACGAGCACCCTGAGAGAGTAGAGAAAAAGAGAGATGGTTTGACACAACCCTTATTTTACCTTGAATTTGGCTGGCAATAGTTGTCTTTAAATTAAGATTTATGAGTTTAAAAAATGAAGATGAATAAAGTAAACATCCAGCAAATTTTGGGGTGGGAAGTGAAAGGGGGCTGACATTACCTGTGTGTTATTTTGTGTGCAAGTTAGCGTGTTAGATGCTAATCTGTGAGACAGAATGAATTTATGGAGAGACAAGTTAAAGAGTCCCATAATATCCATATTCTGTGCCATATGACCGTTGGAATTTCTTCTTTAAAGCAGATATCTATCTTTGTTTATGTATTAAAACAATTGTACAACAACGTCAACCTAGATTATTTCACAGTTCCCATATACTACATTAACAACAAGAGAACATTTTATTCTAGCAGGTTCCATTAAACCTGCAAGTGGGTCTGTGAAAAGATTTATGCCACCTTAAGGAATTTAACAATCAGTTACTCCACAAACAATCTTTAGGTCCTAGAACTCAGAGTAAAGGTCACCAACATATTAAAATTGTCTGGTTTACTGGATGTCAAAGAATGCTGGCTTGGAATATTATTCAACTTAGTTATTCCACTTTCAAAAAGTTTAAATTTGTATGATCATTCCGGTTAATCATATCAGCTGTTGCAATGATCTAAACTGACACACTGGATGAAGTACGCTCAGTTTGTAATGGTTTCTGATGCCAGTTGTGAAGAGCTGTTCAGCTGTTGCAAAATAAACTCTCACTTATCTGTTACTCCAAACACTGTTTTTGAAGGATCTTGTTACATAAATGTCATGTTTTATCAGGCAGGAGTTTATGTTGGGAAATGGAGTGTAATATTAAGATAGTCACGCAAAGTGCAATACGATAATGATTGTGTGTTTTGGGGGTAGAATTAAGGCTTGAGTTCCGTGAAGAGAAGCGCAAGCCTGGGGTTTGGGTTGAATTGAAGACGGTGGTAGGAAGCCCAGGTTTTGGGTTGATGTGATGGGGTTAGGGGGATTTAGGAATCAGGGACAGGGACTTACAGCTGCTCCGGAGGGGCCGGGACGTCCTCTCTCACCGGGGAGACCACGTGGGCCCTACAGTGAAACAAGAGGAGGAGAAAAACAACTCACATTAACTGTGTCTGCAGGGCTAAACGTCTTTGCGAGAACAGGAATGCACTGCGCTTATTGACTTCCAGGAAACAATATCCCGTGTCTGAGTCAGTGCCATCACAGCGCTACCTGTCCACATAACTCTAATGTAAAGTCATACACTTGATAATTAGCCCATCACTGTAAATTAGCTGTTAATCCACAGATCTTTCTGGAAGAGTCTGACTGTACTCACCATTGGTCCAGGAGCGCCGTTCTCACCGGGAGCACCTGCCTCACCCTGTTGAGGGAGGAAGGAGAGTCAGTCAGTTAAAGGGATAGTTTTGGGGGGTGGTCAGCCATGAATGTGTGGAAGAAGATAGCAATACATTAGGGAAAGAGAGTTTTTCTTAGGTGGGGGGGGGTGGCAGGTTTGATTGGTTGGTGGGGCACTACTATTGTCTACTTCACCTGAATTGCTCAGGTACATCTTCATCTGTATAAATGCACAGTGTGTAAGATATGCAAGCTGTGTAAGTTGGATAAGAGTAACAGCCTTCAAGCTACAAAGATACAGGCAGACACAGAGGTGAGAATGAGTGACGGTGCACAGGAGTGAGGGAAAGAGAGATTTAGGACAATCATACCTTAGCTCCTGCAGCTCCGCCCTCTCCCTTTGCACCATCCAGACCTGGGTAACCCTACAGAGAGAAAAACACCATGTCATGCATTAATTTGGCTGATCACTGTGGCTGATCCCTGAGGCTGATCACTGTGGCTGATCACTGATCACTGATCACTGATCACTGTGTCACCAACGGACACCAATGTAAATAACAACGAAGAGTAACTCTTGTATGAAGATAAAAGGTAATGTAGTTTTGCATACAACATTACTCTGTGACTAAACAATACTAAGCATAACACATTTATTTGTCATAGGTACAAACATTGGTATGGTTTGCTCTTAAGTTATCACTGAACGGACAGAAAACCAATAGACAATAATAGATAATAGACTACTATTAATCATGTCTATTGATGGGTGGTACATCAGTTGATTAAATAGTTCAAATTCAACAAAGCAGTTTTATAAAATCAGTTTTGTAAATAAATTTAGACACTCACTCTGTGTCCCTTGATTCCGGGAAGTCCTGGAGTTCCAGGGAAACCTCTAGCTCCCTAAAGAGGAGAGAGAAATTAATGAGAGGAAGATTAAGCTCAGAAAGGTGTAGATGGAGTGGTCCGTGATTGACGCCAGCTTCAGCTCCTTCTCTGGACACAAGCTGCTCGGGGGCTGGCACCAGCAGGATGGGAGCTGGGCTCGAGCTCACAAGCCAGCATTTAAATGCTGCTGCTTCCAGCCATGTGAAGCCTTCCAGCTGGCTCTCATGAGTTGCTGTTTTCAATATTCTGCATATCACATATTACAGTATGTAAAAGGGGATAGTGCAGAAAAACTGGACTAAGGCTCTAAGAAATGACTAATCATATATATAAGTCTTAAACTTCCTTCTACGATGTATTGCTCTTTTGTTGCTATGCATAGTCTATATTTCCTGTAACAGAGAGGATGGTACCTGAGGCCCAGGAGGTCCACGCTCTCCACTTTTACCAGGTTTGCCAGCTTCACCCTACAAATGGAGACAGAGAGAAGGGTGCATATTATTTTAATTTATTTTGCCATCTGGCAAAGATAAATCTCATTTAGACACTGATGATGAAATTTTATTTTATTTAATATAATAAAAAGCAATGACATAACTTGGCTCTTGATGTCTGGAGATGTATTTTTGTGTTCCATGACAGAGTTTTAATGATATTAAGTATAATTAAGTGCTAGCACACAATGCCACCTGGTGGACATCGCCTCAAAAGGATACTGTTTCAGTCACCTGCCATCTAGTGGCTAAAAGTGCAATTGCAGTTCCAAAAGAAAAATATTTTCCAATGTGAAGAATTTCACTGCTCCAGCAAAACTGATGCAGATATTATATTTCAGAAAATCTGGGCACTTTTTATGTTCTTAAATATATGTCAAATTAATTACATATGGAATAACATAAATTGTTTTAATATAAATATCAATTTAATATTGAATAGTTTACCAATGCATTTTTACTTCAAGTTCTCTTGTTTGACTTTATGAATATATAAGCATTAAAATCAACTTTATCAATTTACAAGCAGTTGGAACTGGGTCATATGGTCATATTTATCACATGGACATATGAGGTTTACTACTATAATTGCAGTGTGGAATTCTCCATTTACTACTGATCAATCAATCAATCAATCAGTCAGTCAATCAATCAATCAATCAATCAATCAATGTACTTAATGAGAGCTAAGGACAGTGTGTTTTAGGAGAGTGAAGGACAGTGTGTTTTAGGAGAGTGAAGGACAGTGTGTTTTAGGAGAGTGAAGGACAGTGTGTTTTAGGAGAGTGAAGGACAGTGTGTTTTAGGAGAGTGAAGGACAGTGTGCTTTAGGAGAGTGAAGGACCAGTATGCTTAGGAAGAGTGAAGGAACAGTGTGTTTTAGGAGAGTGAAGGACAGTGTGCTTAAGGAGAGTGAAGGAACGGTGTGTTTTAGGGAGTGAAGGATGGTTTGTTTTAGGAGAGTGAAGGACGGTGTGTTTTAGGAGGGTGAAGGATGGTTTGTTTTAGGAGAGTGAAGAACAGTGTGTTTTAGGAGAGTGAAAGACAGTGTGTTTAAGGAGAGTGAAGGACAGTGTGCTTTAGGAGAGTGAAGTATTTCACACACTGAGGTAAACAGTTGTTTATGGAAGGAATAAATCAGATCAGTATTCGGGATATTGAGGTACTGTTCAACTGGAAAATGACTGGAAGTCAGACATTTCATATAGTTACACTTAGTTAGACAATGCTGCAATGATCTCAATGTGTGAGATGGATTTTGCCATGGCAGCATCAGTGTGGACAAATATGCAGACAGCAACTTTTTTTCAAATAATTGACAAAACAGTTATGCCTATAAGGATGATGTAAGGATGATGTAGCTTTATGATGGAATGTTCTGGACATTCCAGAATACGTCCTGGTGGTCTGTGTACATGAAACCTTTGAATTTTTCATAGGGGCAGAAGTTAATCTCTAATGGGACATCTTAAGGGAATCTTAGGGACAAGTGACAGACATTTTTTCTGAGGAAGGTGATACTTACATCATCGCCAGGTTTGCCGGAAGGTCCAGGTGGGCCACGGGGTCCCATTGGCCCCTGTTATCAAAAAAGAGAGAGATGCTTGTACTTTGCTCTACCACCAGGGGGCAGTATAGTACTACATTACTACTATAGGTACAGCACAGAAAACTTATATAACACAATGATTATTGCATAAATTGAGGCAAAGTATGTAATAAATATTGCATTTTATAAAACAGTGAATTCAGAATGAGGCTTCATGATCCCCATAATGGGCAGAGCCACTGCTGTCAATCTATCAGTGACTAACTTTATTGACCAATTGAAAGGTGCTGTTTTCCAAAGCAAACCATTATGATTGGTTCAACTCTACCTAGATACTGAGGACAACATGGTGACTCCACCTGTTTGTGCTGATGGAGCCCCACCCTAAAATCACTCACGTAGAGAAGCGTTACAGTATATTATAAGAATATGCATATGTTTAGTTGAATAGTGGACTTTTTCTGCAACAGGAGACATTCTGGAACTAGTTCACACTCTTATTTATAATTTGGCTTCATTGACATTTGGCGGCAAAGTAAATTTGCTGCGCTCTGTCAGAGAGCACATCTCTTGTTTAGATATAAAAATCGCAAAGGCATGAAGTTGTCCCATCGTTTGTGAGGACGCTCAGTGGGCTGGATTTTGACGCCAGTCCCCTGCCATTCTCAGACAAAAATCACACCCTTTCTCTAGGGGGGGCAAAGCCAATTGGGGATTTCCAAGCAGATGATCATTGTGAACAAACATTTAAACCTCCTGCCAGTTTGCGGTCCAGCTGCTACCTGGACTCTGTGAATGTTTTTTTGGGACAGACGGTGGTGATTATTAGGTGGGGGTTAGGGTTTCCTGTGCTGCCAAATGCACTCGTTTGAGTGTAATTGCAGGTAATGAAGTATATCCAGAGTGGACTGGAGGGTTTGTGGCTGAAGGGGAGGGCGCTGGAGTCGGGCCCCGGTGTCAGCTTGCATATCTCAGCGCAGTGGGGGAGGATTAGCCTGACGGAGGAGCCGAACAGCATGCTAGCAGGGGCATCATGGGACACCTACAGCTGAGCCGGGCTCTCCAGCCTCTCCGGGGTTGCCTTGGAAACCTTGAGGGCCCTGCGAGAAAACAGAAGAGAGGAGGCTGAGAATACTGTCGAGCAGCATTAAAGACAGAGAAACACAGTACTGATGTAAAGCTGATGTACCATGAAGCTTCAATTAACCTGCTGAAGCTCTGCTGCCATACTCTACTTAAATCAACCTGCTGAAGCTTCGGTACCATACTCATACTTCAATTAACCTGCAGAAGCTGTAGCAGGTACAGCTCTGCAAGACCATACTCTGTCATGTTTAACCAGCTGAAGCTGTGGTAACAAACTCTACTTCACCGGCTGAAGCTGAAGCACTTTCAGCCCAAGCATAACCAAAAAATTACATGCAATAATAAACTAAGCCTCGGTGACAATCAAGTCAACTAAGTATGTATACAGGAAATGTAATGTAACAATATCACTAGCATCAGTCCTGCATGTTGGGTCAAGAAGGATGATGTCAAAGGATCACATGACTGTGAGAGTTTAACTATGTTTGAATCTTTAACAGTGTGCTGAGGACACAAAGGTGTTAAGCGCGGCAGTCTTGAGGTTGAAAAAAGAGCCCAAAACATCATTTTAATCCCCTAATTATCCTGCACCTGTTTTTACTGAATTTTACTTCCGTCACATGTCTGTTTAAATAACAATCACAAATGTGCATTCTGTCTTTAGTTGATACTTTGTATTCAAACGATTTGAATTAAAACAAAGAAGTCAGGAAGTCAGGTCACATTAATGCTGACTGCAAGAATGAAACGGTCCTAGCTTTGCACTGATCGCCTTGTTCTGATCACCCTTTTCTCATGAGGCTTTGAATACGGCCTTCTCTATTGAACTCGCTCTGTTGGATTGATTGAATTTGCAGCTACTGTATAATGGGAGAAGTGTATAAAAGGCGCAACACAAGGACTGCAATCATACAGAGAGAGTGAAGACCCAGTCGCCGCAATTACGGTTATCTTAAACTACCCTAAAAGCCCATCACAAACACTCTTCTCCAATTCCTGCTTAGATTTCCCCCTGCAATTTCAACTGGAATTGCAGGGCGTGTATAAAAATACCGTGCCCCCCAAATCTGCGCTTTGTAATTGAATGTCGTGTCCTAACAGGACAGCCTGCAGCACCTGACAGTTAATCGCTTTAAACCTGAGAGCTGAAGGAGCTTTAGATTCGGGGTTGCGCGTTTCTGTAGTGGGAAAACCAAGACCTATGAAAAGAAAATTGTCAGGTGTTGCATGTCTGCAGCTATTGGAAAAAGCCCTGCAGCTTTCAGCTGGGAGATGAAAGTATTTAGCTCCATGCTAAGAGAAGAGGATGTGTATGTATAAATATATGTATGTGTATCTGTGTGAAACTGTCTGCAGCGTTGTTTTTGGAACCATGTTATATGTTATTATATACATTTTCTGGTTTATATTCTGAGAAATCCCAGAGGGTATTCTAGGGTACACAAATCCAAATTTACTGCATGGAAAGCTATGCTGAAGTTCTGAGTAATCCTGAAGACCAAAATTGAAGGCTGCGGTTTGAACGAAATTGATTGCTATCTTTAAACAAAATTGAAGGCCACGGTTTGAACCAAATTGATTGCTATCCTCTGAAAAGCAGCGTATGACAATTCACTTTAAAGGCGTGAAAACGACTTCACTCGGTTTTCCAGTTCATTTGGTGCGCTTTCAATTGCAGCAAGAGTGGATACATGCATCTTCAAATTTAATTCACAAATTAGATATTCCCAATTGCGTGAGTTTATTGTGAGATACTTACAGGGGCTCCAGTAGGTCCGGGTGGTCCTCGTGGACCCATAGGGCCCTGGGGAAAGAAAAGAGATAGGATGAGAAAACGAGTGTGTGAGCGGCTTACGTAACAAACAGGATGCTTAAGTTTTAACGTTCCTAAGGTAGGGATTCACACACACAAAATGCTGCATACAGCAAGCATGGTGCAAACAATGACTTTAGCACGATTAGCACTATGAGGGAGAAAAGAGTAATTGAGTGGTCCACCATGTTTACTCCTCTGTTGACTCTCACCCTCCCCCATCCATCATAAAGAATATTGCCCACTTTGCCCCCCAGGCAACGAAAAGCCAGAAGCCGGCCTGCCTGTTAGAGCTGTAAATCAAGGGAAATTCCTGAGTTCCACTCTCCCTCCCTCCCTCCCTCTCTCCCTCCCTCCCACTCTAGCCTGGGGGTCACTCCCAGCTGCTGCAGCAGGAGGTGTGAACGCTCTGTGACTCCTGCCCGCTCCCCGACTGCATCCTGACGTGAACTTTAATTAGACGTTACAAGCATTTCTGCTAAACTTTCAGGCATCTCTTTGAAGTGGAGGCGGGGTTGGGGGGGCAGTGGCCGTCAGGTGTCTCTCACCCCAGTCCCTGTTTAAAAAACCCAGAGAGCTTAGACCACCAGACAATTCACTTTCTTTCTGGGGCTAGAGAAAAGAGCCAGGCGAAGCGGGTAGGAGGTGCGCTTCACAGATTAATCTCCATTCTCTGTCCGCTTAGGGGCTTTCATTTCTGACTTTCTGACAGAAATCATACTTTAAACGCCTCTTTTGCCCGAATCAGACTGACATCACTCAGCGAAGAGGGGCTGAACATTTTCTATAGAGGTGATGTACTCAGACCACTTTACTGAGGAGGCTTAGAAAACCATTAAAAAAGTTCAAAGTCAGAAAAAGAATTCATCAAAACATCGCAAAGGCCTATAAACACCAGCGTAGCAATTTAATTTTTAATAAAAGCAAAAACCCCCTTATATTTCAAAAATATAGACTTAATTGGTTTACCATTAATTTCTCTGGCTTTAATGTTGGACGGTTCACTTATTACGATTTTTTTTTAACATGCCTATGCCAGGCCAAGACAATGTCAATATTTATTTATTTATTTATTTATTTTTTTTTATAAAATCAACATTAAAATCGATTCATGTGGAGTCCTGATTGTATGTCGGAGTTTTTGGAGATGCAGGTGGAGACCCGGCCTGTGCGCTGTGTGAGAGGCTGGAGAGAGATGAAAGGCGGCCCCATGGTGGGGCTGGTCGGGGTTCTAAAAGAGGCTCTATGTGAGTGTGTGTGTGTGTGAATGTCTATCCATCTGCCCATCTGTGTTTCCTGTGCATATGTACGTGTGTTTCCTTTTCGGGTGTGTGTGTGTATCTGTGTGTGTATTAATGTGTGTGTGTGCTTGTATTTTAAGGGTGGGGGGTGGGGGAGGGCACATTAGGGGCCGTGCTGAAAGCACACATTGTGGATGAGCAGAGGGGTGGGGGTGTGGGTGCTCTGTCTTTCCACTCCTCCCCTCCTGTCTCAGACGCCTCTGTCTGTCTGTCTGTCTGTCTGCCTGCCTCCGCCCGTTCTGCAGCTGCCAAGCTAAACGTGGGGGTTCGGGAATAAAAAGGCAGTCTCTTCCAGCCTGCCGCCACAGCTGGTCTTTAATAACCTCCTCTACCTCCTCTTCCCCAGGCCTTAGTGGGCCTGGCTAGAACTGTGGCTTTGTAAAAAAAAAAATAACTAAAAGGCTCTCAGTGTGCCAATCCCATTTTGATGGTACCACTCTGCTGCACTAGCTTGCTCCTTCATATTGCCCATTGATGTATTTTCATTTTTTTGGGAGCCATAAAAAGCCGTGGTTGTATACCAGTACCAATTAAGCAACCTCTTGACCACACTGGTGTTTGTTTTTGCTCTGGCGCCAGGCACTGCAGTTCCACTTCCTGACCACAGGGTGGCAGTCATCAAAACAGATCAAATGACTTTGCTCACTTCTGGGCAATAATATGTGCGTTGAACATTTTATTACAGCTATCCCCATTTAACACTAATTGAATAATTTAGGACCTTGCAGGAGAGAGTGAAACACAAAGCATAAAATGAGAGTATCCTGGTAATTCCCCATTTTGTCTCTCACCCCCGCCCCCTCCGCCCCGATCTCTCATCTGTACTTGCCATTGGTCCTTGCATCACTCCCATCTGTGCGCCTCCAGCCTTCTCATCAAATCCACCGGCCATCTGAGCAGCAAAGTTCTGCAAAGGAAACAGGACGTGGCTGTCAGTTATGTGTCCCCAATGATACCATTACACATCCACACAAACCCTGTGTTCATAGGATCAGAGCAGGCCTGCCGCCTTCATAGCCCTCCCTAATGGTCTGACAGCCAATATAGGCAGCCACATAATATATTTGTACGAGTACAGTCTATCCACCTGACCGAAGCAACCACAGAAAAATAACACTAGCATAAACAATTACCACATAAGACATTGATAATGGTGGTGAAACAAAGATGATAGACTGTCTTAGATCTTGGTTATCAAGTGTTTGATCATTTTTTTGTGTCAGACAGGCTGATAAAGCCAGGTTATGCCTCTCTACAGGAGAGACAGCATTAGAGGAGACACAAAAGAGAAAGGCGTGGGGGTGGGGCGGTGTCTACTCCTCTGTTCGCCGCTCACAAAGGACTCCTGTATGCCCAGAGCTCCCCTGCATGGCCTCTGTCTTCTCACTCTTCCTCTGACTCTCTCTGGGCATGTTTATATGTATGGAATCTTGACAGAGACTGGTGGTGTAATTTTAATATCAAATCAGGTCCTTCTCTCTCTCTCTCTCTCTCTCTCTCCCTCAAGCTCTTATTACTGCCGGTTTCTCCTTCCCTTTTTTGACAGGTTGAGCAGCCCTCTCCCCTCCTCTCTCTCTCTTTTCCTTTCCCCTGGGCTCTTTTCTTCATTTGCACCCGCTGCCCTGTCTGTTTCTCTCGCTCTCTTTTTGTTCCTCAGGCTGTATATTCAGTGTTTTTCTCTGTGGTCTTTCTCTGCCTGCCTGTCTGACCCTACATAAGTGCTCCTTCTCCCTGTGTCAAACCCTAGCTTAGCCTGGGACTATTGTTTGTGGCCTTCTCTTTCCTCTCTTTTCTCTAGCTCCTCTAGCTCTTCTGTTTCCTTCCTTCATATTCTTCATACCTCTTGTCTTCTTTCCCCCTCTCCTCTCTTTTCCTTTCCTCATCTCCTCCACAGCACTCACCCCGCCAAGTCCTGGAGGTCCGTTTGGCCCTGGAGGTCCAGGGGGGCCGGGGTTTCCGGGGGTACCAGGCTCTCCATCTCTGCCACGTGGGCCAGGGCTTCCCTGTAGGGGGCAACAGAAGAGAAACACATGAGTCGAGAGGCCCACTTCCTCCCCCAGCGAGCCAACACACAACCGGACCTCTTCATTATACAGGCAATGCAGGATGGGCAGCCCACAAAAACACTGAGTTAGAAAAACCAGTCGATTGACCTGTGCATAACATCCGGCTGGCACTGGAGCTTAAGGAATGCCATACTCAGAACAGGATTTACAGCAGTCCTAAGGTCTTTATAGCTTCCATTCAAGCAAAGAAGTGTCCAATATTACAACTGCCATCCTTGATCGCATTAAACAATGTTCTGGAATCAATAATGATTTTCAAAAAAAGAGAATTTCATTGAACAGGTCAGCTGCAACATGAAAGGCTAAAATGCCTGGAAGACACAGAGTAGATTTCAAAGAGCAGGACTGGGGTAATCCTCAATTAGTTTTCATCTAGGTCTGTGAAGCTCTGTGACTCTTTGAACTCCGTTGACATCTGCTAAGCTTTGTTGATAGTAGAAACCTAGATAATGAGGTCTATCTGAGTGAATGGCTTTTATTAAAATGAACCTGAGAACCTAAAAATGCATATTAATGCCACTGTTATGAGCAACTGAAAGTTCAAATTTACACATATGCAAATGAATAAATTGATATGTTATTTTATGTTTTGGTGTATTTCAAGAAAATTTTATAAAATTGTGTAATTATGCAAAACATTCTAAATGAACCACTTATTGAAAGCACTAAGGTAGACATGTCAGAAAATATCTGTGATACTGAAAATTCTTGAGAATATTTTTTTCAAAATGTCTTTGTCTTACATCATAAATTGTGAAGATTATTATCTTTTTAAATAAAATCAGAAACTTATCAGAATAGCTTTATGTGATGAAAATTGTTAAATGCAATGGACCACAAAAAAATTCTGGTAACTTCCCAGAGTCCTTTAGGAAACAAGAAAAAACTGAAGCTTAAACAAACAGGCATTAAGAAAAAACGTTACTGAAAAACGTTTCAAAGAATCTCATTCAGTCATTCCATGGCATTCGTTTTTTTTCGCTACATTTTGCTGCGGAGATCTGAACTGACTTTGCTTTTTCTTTTTTTTAAATAAGTTTTACTACTTTCCGTACAATAGGAATTTATGTCGGACTCTTGGGTGTTCTGTTTCAGTGGGCCATTTATCCAGCATACCACCAACATAATGGCTGAATTATGCCTTCATAACAATTGACAAAGCTTCACATAAGCATTCATAAATGTTTACAGCGGCATTTAAGGAACCAAAGGGCACGGCTAAACCACTGCCTGTCACAACACGCCTGGGCAGTCACCTCAGATATTTAAGGGTACGTACTCCTGCTTACGGCACACATCATGAAGCATTCACAATGAGATGTTATTGCTATTTCAAATGTACAACAAGTCATGACGTCAAGCGTCAACATAAGTGTTATTTCTTGTTTGCTGTAATACGTCTGAAAGCATGGGAATCTGAACGATATTTGAGTTCAATTTTATCTGGAATGCAAATTTTATAACCTGCATGATTGAACAATCCTTCGAGGCAGAAACTAGAACTTCTGTCCTCATCCCTGTTTTCATTTAGTTGCATGTCCAGGAGGAATTCTCAAATGGTTTTTGTTTGGCAATGAAACACCAGCTCCTTCAACACTGTTTAACTATTAAACTCACTGCTAAAAATGTGGTGCCACATTTGAAAACTGCTGGGTAATTATCAACGTCAGTGAAAATTAGACAGAGCAGTCAATAACTGGCACACAGCAAAACAATCCCCATCAACATTATTAGTAACGACAATCAAGTAAAGCAGCGAAAATGTTGAAAAATACAGACTATCCCTTTTCACGAGAAACAAAAACGATGCTTTCATATTGAAAACGAATTTGGATAATTCAAATTCAAATATGAAATAATATTTCTAATATTTTTTCAAATCTGAGATGCTGTAGGCAGTCAAACTACTCAACCGCTTCAGACAGTGTTAGAACAGCAGGGTCAGGAAGAATGTTGCTGATAAGATAAAATAAAAACAGACCCTGGTTAGCGATGACACTTATCTGTCAGTATCAGACTCGTAAAATGACATTCCCCATTCCTACTCCAATGCTTCCTGCCACAAACCCAAAACAAACAAAACCAGTCTCCTCAAAATCCATACATCCCCAGCTTTCCTTCATCTGGCGTGTGTCCAGAACTCTCAGCACTGATTAAGAAAATGTCGTATTTTATTAGAAATATGATAATGGAAGCATTTCAGAGTTGCCATAGCTTACTGCGGCATGCCTTCATTTACTTCAGATGGGGAACCATGAAAAGCTCAGATCAGTCAATCTTTTTATGTATGGAAAATTGCTGACTTTGCAAAAGGCCACTATGACAAAAATTCTATTATTATCATTTAATAAACTTTGAGCTTATGAATTCCACAAAGGAATTACTGTCCAACTACTGCTTTTCACACAAACTTTTCAAAACCAAAAAAAAAAAGAAACAAAAGAAAAGAGTGAATACGCTAGAGCAGACAAGTTCCTTTGGCATAACAAATGAATGCAAATTCCGCTATTACTTAATAGCTATGCATATCACAGACTAAAGCGATGACAGATCCAGAGCTTTGGGCTATCTGACATAATGTAAAATTGTGTCAAATCCATGAAGGATCAAAGGCTAACATTACGGCAACACTGATTTCTCGCGCTGACTGAATGTATGCGATTTGACAGCCAAGCGTTTACTTTACAGCCCTACTGCATGGCTCCAACAGCTCAGCCATAACCCCGTATGACTAAAAAATGCCGCAGTTTAATGGGGAGGGCATCTGGATCACTTCCCCGAAGCCCTATGAAAGAGATTGCTCTTCTGGGGCACGATTCCTCAATAGCGGAATTACGTTAACCGCTCTGTCAGACAGTCAATGGAATGATGGTCGTCTGGGGGAACCGATGCAGAGGCTATTCTGTCATTGTTAGAGAGAATGTCATGGGCGACCTCGTTACGCGGAACTCACCTTCTCACCCTTCTCGCCTCTTTCTCCACGTGGTCCCTGCTCTCCTGGGGGTCCCTGTGAGGACATTGCAGACACCGGTGAGCCACAAGCCAACAATCTGCAGGTAACGTCCAAAAACGGGCCCGTTTTCAGACGAAAAATACATATGGAAATTATTCAAAGTACGCCTACCATGGGGCCTGCTGGTCCTCTTGGTCCTACGACCTGAATAAAAAATAAAAAAAGAAAACAAGAAGAAGCACATTGAACTCCATGCCCAGTCTTTGGTACAGCAAATTAAAGACAGGTATCACAGTGACAATGTGTATACACTGGAGTATTGAGGTATGGTGCTGTCCTGAAAAAAGACTTGCAGTGTGTCAGTATCTTTTGGTTCAATTAATTCATTAAGCTTAAACTCAAGGTATTCATGGAATAAAATTACTTGTTTAATATTCTGTGGTATGCATTACATGAGGTATATATTAGATAGTGTGAGTTTAATAGGTTGATACAAAAAAGGCACATTCCCTCGTACAAAAATTCTCATTTTGAATAGATTACGTCTAAATATATTAACCACAAGTGACCAATAAAAAGTATTGACTTTTTATCCCTAAACTTTATGGGCTGTACCATAGGGAGGCTGGTGCTCACAATAATCTTTTATGATTTCCCACAATGGTGTTGCACCTATTATCAATGACAAATCGAAAGTCTATACAGTGAAATGAAGGCACGAAAATATGAAGTGATTTTGAAGCAGCGACTTATGATTTAATGGAAGAGTTTTTTTTTTTTTAAAGGCTGGTATGTAAATGATTTCCATGTGGTTGGCAGCGCTGATTGGACCAGGCCTCTGTGCCTAACTGAGACCTGACGCAAAGACTGGGGCCATGTTGTGCTTGGCTCTTGGACTGTGGGCTACCAGGTCTGACGCATGCCTACCGCCCCCAAAAAACCCCATTCCTTTCCAATTCCCAAACTGCACATTTACACATCATGGAAAGTTATGCAATAGTCAGCAGGAATACTGCATAGTCACAAACTCTCACTGCGGAAAGGAGGGAGGGGCCGGTTTTAAACCGTATTAGTGTTGTGTAGTTGGTAAACCAGCGCTGGACCCAACTATAACTTATATTGTGTGGAAGGTGCAGACTGATATTCACTTACATCTGTGATGTCTCCTGGTTCGCCCTTCTGTCCCTGTTTACAAACACAGAAGAAACTCTCTTAGTTCACTCTAAAATGAACTAGAACTCCAATTCCAAGACAACAAAAAATATATTTTTAAAGATCTACAAAAAGAATCCCTAATTTCAGTCTCAATTCAGTTTCATTTTATAACAAATTCTGACTAAATCTTATTCAGATAACATAAAAACCCTCCATTTTTGCTATTTCATAGCAGATTGGCACGACTAGAATGCTAAATTTACTCTGGTAAAACACTGCAGCGGATGAGATTTACCTTGGCAGAACACTGCGGTTTTATGCCATGAGGTACAAATTTATGCCTGTCTTGAGAATATTCCTTTAAGTCTAACACATAAATCTAAGATTAAAACTTATATCTAAAAATTGCTAGCAGTAAGCCTGGATTGTATTAAAGGGGAGACACAAATTTATAGTAAATCTTGCTTTACCCCTCTCTTTAACTGCTCTTCTTTGACACTAAGATCATAATATAAAGGCCAGGCCTATTACAATCTGACTTGACTAACTAGTAACTACATTTTTCCACATCTGAACCGAGGATGTAACACTGAGTCTCCAGCAAGACAGAACATTTACACACATGCATGATCACAGCACACACACACACACACACACACACACACACACACACACACACACACACACACACACACACACACACACACACACACACACACACACAGTGTGACCGAGAGAGAGGCAGAGACATACAACAAGTACAAAAATAATTGCGACCGTTTCCCTGGAGTTCATGCTGGCATGACTTTTAAGACTTAAAACAATAATTACAAGTCTATGTGGAGTTAAATATACAATGTTTGGTCATGTTTTGCCAATAACTCAAGTCCTGGGAGACTTTAAATCCATACATGCAGACGAATCCCATTTTAGCAATAACTCACCTTGGCACCAGCCGGCCCTGTTATTTTACCAGAAGGAAAAAAAACAGAGAAAAGACATTTATTATAATTTTGTATTATTTTATTTTAACTATTCATTAATACTGCCAGTGTTTCAAATATATATATATTGCGCTCCTTCCTCGTTCATCTGCAGAAAAAGGTTTTAGTGCATCTATTGCTAAATACATTAGCTCTTAACCTAACCATGAGGCGGTGCACTTGTATAATGATATTTGGGGGTTCATTGACTTTTGAGGGGTCTGGTGAAGGGCTGCTGGGAGTTTTGGAGGGTTAAAGGGAGGGAGGGAGGGGGCGGAGGAAATACAGCTGGGGAGGATTTTAGGGAAATGGGAGGGGGCATATCCGGGGGCACGGGGGGGGGGGGTAAAAAAGCACACATGGGCACAGCCAATAAGCCCAGGTGTGTGTGAGAGGGGCTTGGCAAACACGCTACTGCAACAGAGTTTCAAAGAAACTGTCCGCATTCTTGTAAGGGTGAGCGATCAGTAACAGGATACAATGGTGAGAAAAAGCTGGTGAACAGAGAGAGTCTGAAGCAATGCTGAAATACAGCTTTCCACTCTGAAACTATTTCAAAGTGTACTTTTTGTTTTCTAGCTCACAGTACATGTTATTGTTATGGATTATTATTTCTATTGAGATAAATGCATTGGAAGGAAACTTTTGGGGCATCTGATATTGCTGTTTTCCAAAGCAAATCTTTATTAAAATGTAATAATATCACTAAATAACCAGAATTTATTGAGGTATAAGTAGAGCAGAAGTATTTCTTTTAATTTGCTTTTGAAAAACAGGAATACAGTCAGAGAAAAGTTTCCTTTTCAAATGGACACTTCTAAGTTCAAATTTACTCCTTTCACATATGCACTGGTGGCTGAATCTAAAGAGAAGACCATGTGAGAAATGCAAAAAGCCTGTGGAATTTGCTACCATTGAAGGGTGGAACCCCAGACACACACTGTTGAGAGATCTACAGTGCAAATCCGCAGGGACATAGCTTTAGAGAATGGCAGCTATAGCTCATTCTATTGTATAACACAGAAGGAAATGTGTCTCCAATAATGCTTAGATCCACCATTTTCAAATTCTACCTATTTTTTCTCTTAAATCAGATAGAAGCTGTTCTGTCTCGAGACTGTGAAGGAAAAGCTAGGCCACATCTGCTAAAGTAAAGTATTTCCATAATGATTCCCACATGTGTGGACGATACTGGGAATAATATAATAAGCAAATGGGATGGAAATAAAGGTGAATCAATTCTAAACCTTTGGCAAAGCATTCTGTCTTTAATAAAGAAGAATACCACAGAAATTTAAATGAACTTAGAAGTGTCTTTCAATTCTATTTTCATTTGTTTCTCGTGAAAAAAAACAACTGCTGCTTTATAGGATAAGACCAGCTTTGGGCTGAAATCCAGCCACACAGACAATGGCCATCCATGAGTTTATAAAGCAATGGATGTTTTTCAGACTAAAAACAATGAAAAAGCACAAAGAATTACACAGTAATTTATTTATGAAAGTGTAATAAATAAATTACGACCACTGGGGAGGCTCTGGTCAACAGGGCAGATGGGACAGCATTCTCCGAATGGAATCTCGGGGTTGGGGCACTCTTTAAGCTCCTCGCAGATAATGTCGTCGCACAGGACAGTTCCAGTGTCACA
Organism: Albula goreensis; assembly: GCA_022829145.1. Taxonomy (NCBI): domain Eukaryota; kingdom Metazoa; phylum Chordata; class Actinopteri; order Albuliformes; family Albulidae; genus Albula; species Albula goreensis. Next base: position 40,139,587 of record CM040745.1, read on the forward strand.
CACGCAGATGCGACAAGGCTGTGGTTTCCACACGTCCTTGTCGCTATAGCGCTGGCCGTCTTGCACGCAGCTGCCAGGCTCCTCTGCGCGGCGCCACAAGGGGGCGCACACAGAGCGGGGCAGGTGGGCGGTGGAAGGAGAGAGAGAGGAGACGTCAGATCTGCATAACAATCGCTGTCGTCACACCACAGAATCCCCACAATCCATCAGGGGTCAGGAAAAGTTTGGGAATTAAAAACAATGAACTTGCACACCAGATCACATACAACAAACAACTGCATCAATGATTATGAATCCTTAAATGCAAATCAAAACAAAATAATCAAAAGAAAATGATAAAAATAATAAAACGAATGTGAACATGAACACAACATTCATATACTTAAAATACTTTTAAAACCACACACTTTGCACAAAGTTCAATTGCAGCCAAAACCAGATAATACACTTGCAATTCCACATACACACCACATGGTGGAAGTGTGGCTCCACGCGATCGTTCACAACTGCACCGCATCCCTCAACGAAAAATCCCAATCCCAAAGTGACACAACCACGAGAGAATATTACGCGTCTGGGAGGCTGCTGCTGCGGAGCATTTTTGGTACAGACGCAGAGGACTCTCGAAGAAACGCGCTCTCAACATTCCTTCTAACCCTTAAGTTTCAAAAGGCCAATTTAAGATTTTATGAGACTGATTTGCAGTAACCGCTTCGCGATAATTGTGCTCTCATTTATAAAGGTAAATATACCGTGGAGCACAGTGTACAGTCCCTGAAAATAGCCACACAGGACAACGTACCTATTTCTGGATGTTGATTTTGGGTGAAATTACAGTTATAAACTTGACTGCTAAGCATTTGGCGTCTTCACATCTACTTGCATTAACTATTTGTCTAAAGTTCCCCCTCCAAAGACGGAGAGGTGTAGTGGAGAGGTGTACAACGGATGTTTGTTCTAAAGCCAATAATGACTTGTCCTTCAGAGGTGAGCGAAGAAACCGTTAACCTGACTGTACACAAAACCATTCTATGTCCATAGAAGATTTGGTAATTAAGTTTTACGAAGTGCTATGTAATGCAGTACAATTGAACGATCGTTTTACGATTATTTTGGATTATTAGGCGACATTTTGATATAAATAAAGCACAGATATCACTGATTTTCCAACACTACGTGATTTTGTGCTAAACGTATTACAAGTAATGTTTCTGAAAATAAATTCACACCAGGTGATTCGCAGGCCCTAATGTGGTCCGTTTGATACAGAGGTATGAAGTCTTTTGATGCTTCGCCGAGGAGGGCCTGTACCAGTCGCTTGTGAAGCGCATTGCGAATGTGGACAGGAGCACCAAGAGTGTAAGTACAGTAGGTATGTTTACCTTGGAGGCCTGGTCAGCTCTGGGTAACCTAGCGGACCCCAACACATATGAATGAGGTCTTTCTTAAAGACACAGAGCGCCCAATTCACAAGGTATCGCCTTATCCAAACACGGGTCGCTTTTAACCCCCCATCTGGAACCCATAGCTCTGACAGACGCCAGTCCAAACACGTTAAAGAATGGAGAAAGGACAGCTTTCATACTCATACCTGCGGGCCCGTTTAATATTCGTTTCTGGCCCGAATTCAAAAAGTACCTACTTTTTAAACAGTTTTTTTTTTAAACCATTAATACTTAATTGGTGAGATGAAGTCTAGATGGCAAGCGTATAAATGTTAATGTCAGAAAATACCGGCGGATTTGTTTTAGTACAGACTAAAGTACAGCCTTTTAATGAAAGTAGGCCTAAGTGTAGATTTTTTGGATTCCCCAAACGGAGATAATTTGACCGCCCGTGATTTCTCCGTTTGCTTCCACTATTTTATAAGGGAAAGGAAAATGCTAAATTAAACACAGGTGTTGTGATATTTGAGTGAACTGAGGTCGCACGAGGATTGATAAACCTCAAGATAACAAGTGCTCCCTGTCCATGTAGTATATGTCGCCCTGGCATCTCAACCGGTAACTGGAGTATTGCCCCCCCTTTGCATTCAGTGACTCGATGCCAGTTGTTTCAAGCTGCCCTTTGAGCCTGCTAGTCTGAGGTCACGCGGAGCCAGCAGCGCCTTCCTCTTTAGGACTTCTTAAACCAAGCACGTCTCTGAAATATTTTGCGCAGTAGCTCTTAGGGAAGAACGACTTACATTATGTCCAGGGGCCTCTGTGCGTCTAAAGGGTAACCTGAGCCTTCAATTGCAGGTTTTTTTTTTTTTTTTTGCTGCTTACTTTTCTGTTTCTTTTCGAACCCCCACCCAACCCTCCCTCCTGCATTTAATTTTGAGCCAAGCAGTTTCGGAACCCTTTTGCGTAAAAGAATGCGCTTTACCGAATTATAAAAATAAAACCCCCATTTTATAATACATTTTCCAGTAGTCTTCTCGCCAGAAAATCTTTTTTTCCCCGCTGACTGTCACAGCCCCTGGGTAATTTAAAAAACAGATGGAAACACTAAAATCATATGGAACACTCATTTTGGCTAGTGTCCATGAATACCTATCAACTTTTTCAAAACTCAGCTACCACATAGCTGAAGAATTGTACTGTAATTTTCATATTGAGTGAATTTATGATGCACCAAAAATACATGAAATATCATCTGCAGCTTTGATCAGATGTCGACTAAACGCTCCATATATATGCCTTTCACATATTAAAATTGTAGAAATAATACTCATTGTGATTAAGGTCCACTTTTTTTGAAACGTGTCCGGATTCGTCTGGCTGCCCTATGACAGCAATGGAATGTTAACGTTTTTCAACCAAAGGCCCTTGAGCCTGACCACTTCTCATTTAGCAGTCGCTCCACTGATACCAAGTTTATCTGATGCGAAAAGAAGAGCCTGTCAAAACGCTTTCGGAATGTCTCCAAAGCACCCGCAGGTGTCCAGCGCTACTCGTGGGATGGGGGTTGGGTAGAGAAAGACGGAGAGCTAAATCTCCACCTCACCAACGATCAATCTGTATGGCACGAGATTTCCAACCTCTCTCTGGCACACAGTCATTCTCACGTTTGCCCATCGCATTATTCTCTTACTTAGTTTTCAGCTGTCTAAAAAAGTAACCAATATTTCAAATATGCATTCAAATAAAACACAATACCTCAAATTATATGCAGAATTTCTCAGTCACAGACAACCCAGATTAGGCACTGAGCAGACTTCATTCTGCCTCTTGCACCCCCCCTCTCCAACCAAGCACATTAAATACCATCAATTCCAACAGAAATAAGGCTCACGTATCGCGACAGTTTCCAAGATCTTTCCAAGAGATTCCTGCATTTCATTTCATTAAATACATTCCTTCACTGTTGGTAGCGTCAAATTCCCCAGGCAGTCTGAAAAGACTTCGTGATTTCTGCCACACTCCACGTTATTGCAAAAGTAAACAACACATTTTAAGGTGTGAAATGTTACTCACACCTATAAATACAAAAATGCAATTCCACGAATGATGCGTATTCCAGCAATGCATCTCGGTTTATCTGGTAAAGTACAATATAGAGATAACTATCTCACAGGTAGACCTGAAAGAACAAATTTAACCCAAACCAACTTTACCAAATGCAAATCATTCAAACAATAATCAATAGCAAGTAATAAACTCTAAGGGCCAGTGCAGTTTTCTTTGTTGACAAATCCTTTTCTCGAAAGTGACTCTTGTGAACTGATTTAAAAGAAATACATGGCGTATATAGTTTCAAAATGCTACTAAAATAAAAATAAAAAGTTGTAACTTACGGTCATCCTCTTCCTGACATTTGACAACGGCTAATAGAACGACTTGCGTTGCTACAAGTAGCAGTACAGTCCTCGAGTCCACAAAGCTGAACATGTCTAAATATTAGACATGCAGGGCTTTTGGGGGAAGAAAATGAAGAAGGGAGGAAGGGAGCTGAGCGGCTCTCTCTGTTTTATTGTGTGTGTTCCCAGTGACCGAACCGAACCATAAAGTCAACCTTCCAAATTCGACGGGAATCCAGCGCCAGGCCCCAGCAGAAACTCAGTACCGACCGCTCGAGGCCAGGCACTGCAGTTATATGTCCGCTCTGCCTACAATGGATCTTCGTATATTCGCAAATACCAGTCCAACCCCTACCCCCTGTCAAGCTGAAATCCGAGCCCCATTTCCCTCCCATTCTGTCTCCCAAGTTCCATTCTCCAAGATCCCTCCTTCTATGCGCTCCTGAGAAGGGGTACCCAAAAAGTTTAACTTTTTTTTCCCCCGACTCAATACTCCCGCCCACCCTCTTCACCCGCTCCTCTCCGCTATCCTTAGAACACAGGACATGCATCTCTCATTTTAAACAAAACTCTGTATTTTTTTAAATGTCATTGTCGAAGCCTTCGCGGCATCGCAGTTATCTTTTTTTTATATAACAGGTGAGACTCTTTTAGTCAGTCGGTGAACATACTCTGGGTGCGTCCAGGCTCATTTCGCGGAGTCATGTCAGGACTAAAATCAAACGTAGGTATTTTGTATTAATGACCTATATCAGGATGATAACAGGTGTGAAATACTTAGCAATTTATTTAGATTAATACTTCGACTTTCTGTAGCTCACAGAGGCCTTGAAGATTTGGTAGGTCACTTTTTAGATGTAAGCAGATGCAAGTTAAACGGCTGGGTAATGAATTTATCGGTGCATACGATAGGAGAGAAAGCATCATAGATCAAGTGTATTTATTTTTGATCTGCACCGACATTACTTAAATTACCTGGATGGAGAAAACCTAAGATGAGTTTGAGAGTGTTTGACTGTGACTAAAATGCGGCAGCAATATTAAACACTGCTTTATTGACAGCGTCACGAGTGAACCTGACGCCTTTTGCAAACATTTGTGAATTTTATTTGAGGATGTACAGACTAACATAGAGTCAGTCTCTTCCGAAAATAAGTAAGATCCTTCGATTCTGTGTCAAAGACACCTTAACAGTTTTGTGTACAATGAAACTAAGGATGTTTTATATCTACTGTTATCTGCCTGGTTCAACTTGTTACAAGGGACCTAAACCAGAAAGCAAAACGGCCCCTCGCTTACTTTTCCCGCAAAACATTTGAATCGATTTATGTAGTCTGGATGCACCTTACATTTTGACGTTCCAACATAAAACTTATCCATGGAAAACTTCATGGACTGAGGAAATGTAATTTTATCGATTAAATGAAGGGTAAACAAGGTATGTTTTTTTTTTTTTCGAGAATTCTAAACTTTGGAACTACTTATGGATTTACTTCCTTATGGACTTACTTCAGTGTCCAATTCAGCAGTTATGTCGGGAACACATTTTTTTAAAGAAAGCGAAGAGGGTATTGCTGCTCTCCATTATTAGTAAAAATATCAAATTCATCGCATTGTTTTCAAAATGAACAATAAATAAAAGTTTTAATAACAACTGACAACTAATCATGTGTGGGGTTGTAATGAAGCTCAATGTATTCTGTCAGACTAAATATAGGCCTTTACCGGATGCTAAACAAGAACTTGGAGCAGACATGCCCTAGAATTTCTTTAATGCACATCTGTATTTAGCCTCGTTAGTTCAACTTCATTTCGTCGCAGCATGGAATGTGGATTTTCATTGGCTCAGAGATTTTGATTGATATAGTGAAGGATGAATAACTGTGAGGGGTGTAAGTGGAGGGTGGAACCAGGTGCCCTCACCTGGTTTGTCAGTTGGGCTGTCAATAGTAAATCTGAGGCTCGTTCCCTGGCTGCTTCTGTATATAAATTCCCAGTCCGCAATCTTGAAGTTAACAGTATTTTCTGGTACTGTACAGGATAAAACCTGTTTGGAACGTCCACTTAGAAACATGTATTGCTCCCTTTGGCATATTCCTACATTTTATTGCCCACTATGGAGCTGATTGTATTTTTTAAACCTAATTTTATTTATTATTTACATGTGGGGTAACAAGAGTTGGTGGATTACTTTAATGTTTTAAGCTGGCAGATCTTTATGGAATGCATCTCTTTTTTGTTTTACTTTCTTTTTACATGCTTGGGAACAAAATATAAATTTATGCTTTGAGCAAAACATAAAATGACTAATATAATAGTCCTCTTTATTTTCATTAACCAGGGATATAGAGCCATGCAAAAACAAAAGGATTTTGGCAAAACATGAAGTGTCCCTGTATTTTTGTGTTAAGTAATACAGAATAAGTTCACTTCTTACCTGCATTTTTTGCCCGAAAACATTTTTTTCTAGGATTTTACTAAGAGATGTTTCAGAAAACAGAGAGCCGTTTCTCGGCTGCTTTCCATAATTCCACGAAGATATCTGTGTAACAATGCGTAAAAGCATTTTTGACTTTCTGGTAATACTTTTTCACACAAAGGTTTTTCAAGGCTAAATTAGATAGACAAGTACAAAGATGGTTTGTTCGTTCTGTCACCAATCACGGTGGCCTTTAGGAAGACAGGTTGTGGATCCAGGTTGCAGATCTAGACCCCCTTCCCTTCCTGCTTACACATAAAGCCAGGCCACACACAGTGTGCGACAGCTGACCAATCACACAACAGAAACGTTCCTCCAGTGTGCAGCATCTGAATGTGAGTGGCACTCCATTACACCTCATCAAATATATAGTCAGGGTGGGAGTGATGTAACACATTTTTCAAACTCCAGACTTAGACACATGATACCCGGACTTCATTGCAACATGTGTGTTGATGACCAATGTCAAAATAGAGGCCTCAAAACCTTAGACACAGTCTGGCATCTTGATGAGTTAATTTCAGTGGAGATGAATTTAGGCTTTATAGCTCATATTCCTTGGAGGAAGCTTTCATTCATAAAAAGGAGCCATTGAAAACATTGGGTATACCTCCTCTCCGATGTTACTGTAGTTCAGATATGCACCACCTGGCCCCTCCCACAGGAAGTCACTGCACACAAGCTGCTGGCACAGCGTTCGCAGAGTATCACCTTCACTACAGGCGGATAAGAGAACGCATAACCAGCACAAGCTGCTGGCACAGCGTTAGCAGAGGAGAACCTTCACTACAGTAAGTAGGCTAATTCTACTTTTATTTTCAGCTAAATTTTGGTGTAGTCTTGTTTAAAAGAGGCATGAGAAGATACGTTACAGTTTTTCTTGATCAATTGCGCACTGTTCCTGGGCCTATTAACTAAACTTCCCAAACCATAATGCCATTTCCCAAAAGACAGCCCCATTTCCCCAATCTTTAAACACTATTCCCCTGCTTTCACACATGATTCAGATTTGTCAAACTTTTTGAGAAAAAAAACTCTGCACTCAAATCCCTTCATTTATCACTGGCTACACAATGTGCTCATTTAGAAAGCACTGGCATTCAATATCATTAACTCAAGTCATCACTGATCAAACTCAATTCGCTCAAAATTCTCCATCTGGAAACATTAAGAGTCCAAATTGTTCGCACACCACTCAGAACCTCAGAATGGAGAGATAAAAGGGCCATGGGTCAGTTCACATGTTTTGGGTTCAGAAAGACCTGAATGAAGATGAAGAGGACAAATGAGAGGAGGAGGAAGAGGAATTGGAAGGCCAGGGGCAAGGATGTTGCTGGTCAGATCTAGGAAACTCTAGATGACCATGTTTTTCTTCATGGGATGCCAATGAGGAAAGCTGGGCACAGAGCAAATCTGAGCCACTTCCCAGTAACCTCTATAATCCGGACCTTATATATTGTGTATTGTATATCGTATATTGACTAGATCACAAGGAGCCAGCAGAACCAGAGCAGCCATGCCATGTTGTCATCTGGGACAGTGTCAGTTTCCCCCAGGCTGCTCTGGTTCGTGATTGGTTTAGAGACAGCCCAAGTTTCAGTGACATCTTTCTCCCTGCATATTCTCCCTTCCTAAACCCCAAAGAGAAGATGTTTCAGCATGGTGGTAGAAGGTCTATAATGGACACCCATACATCCATGTTCAGCTCCTCCAAGCCATGGTGGAGGCTTATTTAGATATTATGGTTGATGCTTGCCAGGAGTGGATAAAGCATAGAATAAGACATACATATAATTTCCCCCGCTGCATGGATAGGGATAACATTGCCTGTGATGTTGATGAGAATCTCTGACCTGAGGCAGGATGCTGAGGCAGAACAGGTGTGATTTGTTTATAACAAACTGTTTTTTTCAGTTTATATTGGTAGATGTGGAAATTATTTTATTGTATTCTATGTTCTTTATTAGTTTCATATTTTTACTGTACATTTACTTTGTCACTCAATTTCAGTTTACATTATATAACATTATAAACATTTTGCAGAAGGTCTTATCCAGACCATATAATTCAAAAATGTAGTTTACTACAGTACATTTAAAAAATTTGAAAATGTATGCTTATTTTGTTTCCTTATATTGTGTTCATCATATAATGAGTTTTTTTTTCTGGGGGAAAACCACAAGCACCATTATTCGTTGCAGTAGCAGGTTTTTACAGAAGTGTATGTGTATTTGATGGCTTTTGTGTGATGTCTAAAGGTCCAAAGTTTGGTTTTTATGCAAGATTACATGGTTTTGATTGGAGAGTTTGGTTTTGATGTGGAAGTTTGAAGTTTGTGGAGATGAGTGTGCAGTTTTGTAATTGTGTTTACAAAACTGGGAAATTGGAGGATAATTTCAAGAAATGTGTCCAGCGATCAAAAAAACTAACTTGTGAAGGTGCGAAAGAATATTAATGCTAAATTATGAGAGTCTCTGCATTGCTATTATGCTCCCAGGTGACTTCACCTCATTGTCCTTGTCAAAGTGTAAGAGCTAACTCAAAAGTTTATCTGGTTGAGCATAGGGTGGGATAGTTCAGATTTTGTGTTTTTGCATAAAATCACAAAGAGAAAGGGAAAACCTTCATAGCTATAGACACAACACAAGAATGTCTCATCTTAACAAGTCCTATTTGATCACAAGTCCACCAACGCAAAACTAGATGTTTTTTTTTTGGCTGTAAATACCAATTTTCTGAATTCCTCTCAAAATAATTTGCCCTGATGTACATGTAGGCACATATTACAGATGTGATGTAACTCTCTTGTGAAGCTACTGAGCAAATTAGGGTGTGCTACTTTTTCAGCTAGATTTGTGAAATCCTATTTCAGCACTCACTGTTTCACTACGCAACTGAAATTCTAATTCAGCACTCGTCTTTGTGAGTATTTTTTTGAGCCAGATCAGGGAGTAGGCATGGCTGGATTGGGCTTTTAGGGTCCTGAACTGACTTTGAGATAGAGTTGTGCTTCCCTCTTAAAATAGACTCTACTAAGGCAGACAGTCCAGGAAACAGGGATGTTACTAGACTTTTAGCACTACAGGCCCCCAGTGCCCACAACCTCACACTTGCAATTTATGATACATTTTATATTCCACTGCCAGGAAATATCAAAGATCCAACAGTGGGTAGAGCATTTGAGCTTGTCACCTCAAATATGATAAACTCAAAAACAGACACAGAAATGGTTATGGCCACAATGTAAAAAAAAACACTTCCTCAAATCCTCTTTCAAAAAGGTTCATAAAGTGTGAGGAGAGTTCAGGATTATAAAGGTACATTTGACTGGGTGGTCAATAATGTGTCAATTTGCTGTACAACAGATTAAAGATCTGGAATTACGCTTATTAAACATGTTATGTCAATGAAGAGGTAACACAAAACAATGTAGCAGTTTAGTGTACAGTGTAGCCTCCTCACATTTGCTTGCTCACCCTCACGGTGTGCTTACTTGGTATAGTCCACGATATCAGAGAGCTGCTTCCTTCTCTAGCCTCCATAGGTGGGTCATATTGGGACACCCTGAGGGTGTGCTTGTTGCTTGGTAGTCCGTTGTGTAGCAGTCTGGCTTTCTGGGCCAGCTGCTAACCTGGAGGGGAGGACTTCTTCAATAAACCTGGTCACCCTGGAGGTGTTTTCCAACTTTAGAGCATCACCGCTCTTAAAGGTGATATTTTCAGCTTGTTGACTGGGGAATGCAAAGATTCCTCTGCCAGTGACTTTTGTCTTGACTGAGGTTGTGATTTGAACAACATCTGTCCTTAACTTTTACTTACAATTGGATGCGTAAATGAGTTATACACTTTTTTCTATAAAACAAAAGTTTGTGAGCTAAATTTCATGATTGCTGAACTATCCAAACTGAGTGTGATGAATATAAAAATGAATACATCTATGCTTGGAGCCAAAGTTGAGGACAAACATTGATTGAACCCTGACATGGACAAATTCAAATTTAAACAAATCTGTCAATACTTATGTACATTGTGTGGAATTATTTGAAAAGAATGTAGTATTGAATATATATGAGAAGCTTTTGTGTTATTTTATTTAAACATAACTGGAGTGTATCTACTTTTTTTATGTACTGGTAACTTTACCAATAGTAAACAATAACTCTGAGGCAATGTCACATTTGTACTTGCACTCAACGGCAATGGAAATATCATCCAAAAAAGATTACAAACAGAATTATGCTTTATTATTCCTTTCTTTGACACACACGCACGCACACACACACGCGCGCGCACACACACACGCGCACACACGCGCATGTGCACACACACACACACAAAATCATGAGCTGCATTCCAGCTTCTCTGATCTTACAAAGTAATTCCATTTTACACTCTGTAATTTTGCAGTGTTGCTGTTGGCTGGACAGGGTAGGGAGAGGAACGAGATTAAACAGTTGGGGTAAAAACAGAAGCAGCGGGAGATCATGGAGCCGCTTGTTTCTAATTAATCAGGTGTAAAGAGAACGAAGAGAGCCAGACTGTACACACACACACACAGACACACAGACATACTCATACACACATCATATACGCATTTGTATACATTTAATATGGGTTGGTAGAAGAATAACCATCACTAAGAAACAGGATAAAAATCCTAGCAAGGTCCAACTTTTGCTTACGGTGCCAATGTTCACCCACAGAGCCACACCCCTAACATACATAGAATGTTTGGGCACAAAGTAGCAGTAGTGCCATACATTGGCACAAAAATAGAGCCCGTAGTTAGTGACTAACGTTGCAGCATAATTTGCTGTGGTTTACAACCTTACATGTCAGATGTGGTTTAAGGCTATTCCAGATTCTGTAGCGTAAATCAACGATCTGATTGCTCCTGGAACGGCTACAAGACATGTGTACCTTGTAAACCTATCTTTATATAGAGACACATTGACACTGTTGCATCATATCTACTGCAGGAGGTCATCCCCCTTCTGTGCAGGTCTTGACCTTTGAACTCTGAACTATGACCCTCCCACCCAGCATTTGCAATAAGAGCAGCTGCTGTCTTCTGGTATAGAAAGCAAGAGCCCATTTTCTGATGGCATTCCCGCGGCAGGTCAAACCTGTCATTTATTATGTTGTGTATTCTGCATACTTTGCCCTGGACAAGAAATGTAGAGGTAAACTGTCAAACTAAGGCCTGGATTTGATCAACATTTATCCTGAAATAAATTTAAGTGAGTTCAGTAACAGTTTGTGACAATTTGCACGCAACAACTTACATATATTTGTATACCAAAATTAGGGACAAAATGTTGATTGATTTGGGGCTCAAATGTCAATACAAATGAAGAGAAGGAATTATGATAATTATATACATTAATATATAATAATAATATATAAATATGTGTGTGTGTGAAAATGTTGTAAACTCCTGGAAACCGTCTAATGGTTTCAACTTTTTGACACAAAAAGCACTTTTGTCACTGTTTCATGACTTAACCATGTCACCTACCTTCCAAAGATGCACAATGTATACAACAAGATGTTGTCTTTTGTCCAAGTTCAAAGGTATTCTCAAAAAGTGAACACATATAAATTTGTCCAAGATTTAATGTTATACTGCAGTTATTGTTATATTCATTTTAATCAGTGATGCTTAATTGGTGACTTAATTGAAAAATTAACTGATTTCAATTAACTACCTGCGTTAAAAAAGCCCAAAGACATATGCAGTGACAAAACCTTGGAATTCTAAAATAAAACACACATATGCAAACAGCTGTTTAGAGAAGTTGGTGGCTCTTGGCTGCCATGACACTATATTTAGCAGATAACTGTTGCCACATCATTTGGACACAAACCCTGGTTGCTTATTCAACGGTGTTTTAAAGGATGCCAGAAAGAATCATAATAAGATGGAAGCTGAACAGGATGGCAGCGAGATGAATTAACGGGACCAATGCCAGTGAGACGTTTTTCATTTTGGATTTACAGAATCCAACACAATATCTTTTTTGTTGTTCAAAATAAATTTGGCATCAGAAAAGAAACCACAACGAGTCTTTACCAGTGGCACTCTTCCAAGTCTATGCATTCTGAGCTTCCTTGCCTTTTAGTTTGGATGGATGGCTTTTATGAAAATTAAACCCTTTGGACTATGTTATAGAAAATAGCCTGTTTTGCACTGTTGTTTCCCATAATGCACTCTGATTGAATATACATGTTCAACATGCATCCACTGCCTGATTAGTTATTGCTGGGGTCAAATCTGGCACTCAGAAAATTTTGGAGTGAGCTGCAAGTGTATGCCAAATTAATCAAGCTAAAAAAATGATACATAATATAATTTTAAACATAAAATAATTTCTGCACTAATTGAAAATTATGCTCCAGGGTGATGACCAGGTGTTTGTCTAGGGTCAGGTAGGATCAGGTAAAAATCATCCAGCTCTAACCCACGTTGGCCCATAGGTGGAATTAGACGGAACCAGGGTATGCATCACTGGCTGTAGATCATTGGTGAAACTGGGTCCGTCTCCATGTGGCGCGTTCGGTCTGTATTCGTACCTGTTGTGAAAAGAAAAATGAAGACTCTTGGTTTTGAGGCTTGAATGTATAATGTATACCTCATTTAATCCACACCAGTACCACAGAACACAGCTGATCCAGTTCAAAGCAATTTTCTGTCATACTGAATGGCCTACTTTAAAGAAAGTTTGTGCGTGTTAGCACGTGTGTGTGTGTGTGTGTGTTTGTATGTGTGTGTATGAATGGGACCCATTTTAACTTGAATAACCAGCCTCTTTGAAGCCCAGTTCCTGGAGAATGACACCCTTCTGAGACCTGAGAAGACAAAACGCATTCATATTTCCTATTCATCATACCAACTTCAATGACACAGGGGTACTGTGTAAATATCAGCGGGGTCCATCTGAGAGCCAAAAACAAGACGTCCCTTTGTTATGTGACTGCATGAGAGCAAGCCCAGGGTAGGAAATGAAGATCTCCATTTCCTCCGTCCGGATTTTCTTTAGCGACTGTAGTGGCCTACAGACCAGACAGGTTAAAGACTGAGGGGCTGAACTTTTTCCCATAATACAACTTCAGCAAATACATTGACGCTCTAGTGCCACTTAACCTTCTCCATCTAAATTATTCAGCACTAAGTAAGACCTTAGCAAGACTGTGTATTTTAAAAGATTCCGAACAACTTAGCATACCTAAAAGTATCTTCATGTCGGTTTTGTGGCTTGAAGTCAATGGACAATCTCATTTGGCAGAAGGCAGTGGAAATGTGAAGCCATGAGCCATATGCGCTACTATTTTTCTTAAGATGTTCTCATATTTCTTAAAATGTTCTTATAGTTCCTCTTCAGGTGATGCCTACAAAAAGCTATGAAACATGCAAAAGCACCTGACCATTTCCTTTCCATTATCCATGTGCATCTCAATACAAATTCCAAATGTTAACGATTTTGATTTGTGCTCATCAATCTCACTTAGCATAAGAAAACCCCCAAAATTCAACAAAGGTCAAGCTGACTTCTGTATCATATTGAAAACTTATTTGATGTACAGCACTATTTATTAATTGTTCCTTGATATCTGCTTTAAAACCTGTTCAGGTCCTAAGCACAGACAGAGAGAAAAAGGATAGTTTGTCAAAGAGATTTTTTCTTGGGAAAGGAGTCTGTCTGGAAAGGTCATAAAAGAGAGAGAAAGAGAGAGAGTTGGGGGAGGGAGGGAGAGTCAGTCAGTGTGGGACTGAGCACAGGAGGAGGGAGGGGTGGAGAGTAGGAGGGAATTACTGAAAGTAAGAGAAGGGGTGGGAAGTGAGCGAGAGGGGAGAGAGGGAAAGAGAGAGGCTTTCAACTCAGGTTGTCTTTGATGAGTTACTAAAACTAGACCAGTGACATCACAAGCTGGGCTTGGGGTCGGTGTCACAACGGAAGCCCCTATGGTGAGAAATGTGGATCCGAGAGCAGGCAACAAACCCCTCGAACCAGCATAGCCAATACAGCACACTCAAAAACATGGACATCAGCTTCTTAAAATATGCAAAGAGGATTCCATGAAAATCATGAACTCATTGGTCGGTATTTTTTAAGAATGCCAATGACTAGGTGCATTCTACAACAGAGCTTCAGTGCAGTGAGTTTTATGGCTAACTTCACAGCCGATTCATTTCCACTTTTACAATATCCAGCTGAGCCCTACATATGCTCAGGCACTAAAAGGCAATTACTGGGCTGCTCTGAAATCTGAGTGAAAAGACCTGTGATTACTGAACTCAGTGGAGATCTGATTGGCCAGTCGAGTGTGTGTGTGTGTGTGAATGTGTGTGTGTGTGTGCATGTGTGTGGGTATATATGTGTATGTGTGTGTGTGTGTGTGTGAGAGAGTGTGAGTGTGAAGGTGTCCTCCTGCAAAGCACAGGGCACATCAGTCAACAACACCGCTGTATCATGTTTGCGCAGGCCAGCCTTCATTTGAGGGGGAGACCAGGGTGTTTGAGAGAGGGACGGCTGGCACACAACTGCGAGAGCCTGTTTAAAGCAGACACCTACGAGGTATGTCTGCAATGCATGGGAAGATGAGCGGTTTTTTCCTCTTTTTTCAATAAATCTGCCATATTCTTCCTTTCGCCTCATTCAGGACAGCAGTTCAGTTATGTCTTAAAGCGTAAGAATACAGAGCACCCATCTGTCACATACTGAAGCAGAATTAAGCTTGGACCAATAGGTGGCATCTATCACAACAAAATAATTTACTCACCTATGGTTTTATATGACACAAGGCCTTATTCACTATGCTCAGATCTCCCCCAAACTGTGAAGCCATGGCATATGAATATACGTCTAATCCGCCATCTTTACTGTACACAATACTTTCACATGCAGATAGGTGTTTGACTGGAGATTATTGTTGTTTGATGTTCTTAAATTAAATTATGTTCCATATTATTGTATTTGTGAAGCCTTCCTGCTATATTTAAATTTAATATGGTAAAATTATCAATGTTACATACATATATATAAAATAACAATATCCTCTCAGTACTTAGTACAGCAAAATAATCCGCTTTCCTGATTTATTACTATTTAGAGCCATAATATAAAACTCCATGACTGTAGAGATAAAACTTCAATTTGTAACACAAAGACAGGAGGCCATCCAAAGACAGGATTATGGTGTCAGCAGTCTGCAGTACATAAACATTACTACATCATAGCAAACTGAGTCTGGAAACTAGATTCAGACACACAGCCTTGCTTTGGACCAGACAAGTGAGCATGAGGAAATTCGAGTGAAAAAAAAAACAAATGGAGAAAAAGAGTGTGTGACAAGATATTTGAAGGAGTGAAAAAATTGAGGAGGTAGGGAGATTTTAAATGGTTGAGATAAAAAGGGGGCTTTTGCATAACTAGGGGGCAAGATGACGATCGTACAATTCTTAATGAAGGAATTAGGGGGAAGAAGAGAGCGAGCGAGAGAAATATTAAAGCAGAATGTGGCGTTTTCTGGCTGGACTTTTTGCAATGGAAATATTTTACAGGCGGACAGGAGGGGGAGGGGGACTCTCGCAGCACAGTGGAAAGCTCTGGAAGAGTAGAATTTCAGTGGTAGAAGCACGTGTTATTGTTACTCTTTCAGACACTTCAGTGTAGCCACAGAGGGGGGTGGGGGTGAGGGGGGGAGTTGGTGGGGTTGGGGGTGAGAGACACTAAAATTAACTTTCTTTTTCTAAGGTTGACTATAGTTCATTTTCATGGCGTACCTTTTTACATTAAAGCATATTGTGAAAGAAATTGGATCAAGGAAAGTGTGGGAAAGAGATGGAATGAGTGGGGAGGTGGGGTAGCGGGGGCTGGAAAATGGAAAATTCATGTACATTTTTGCATGCGCATATTCATATTCCTTCCAATCCTAAAACCTTGTCTGAGTTACAATACCTGGTTTCCAAAAGCATTGGAATTCAGCTAAAGACTGAAGTCATACATTCTCGCGCCATTATTCACTTCCAGTGCACAATGCAAATACCAAAACCTGATACCAAAAACAATACAAACGCATGACACCAGTAAACACAAACAACATGGAATGTTATTTTGGACATTTTAGAAGGCAGCTGTCCTCTGAGCAAATTTTCCACACCACACAAATATATGGCTCCAAAATATATGGCTCAATAAAACGGTCAAAGTATTCCGTTTTAGCCAGCAGCTCCCCTCACAAGCTATATTGCAGACATTGCTCGAGCGTTCTGTCAATCTTAGGCACAGGTACAATCTAATCACAATGCACTCAATATGAAACTCTATATCTATAATTTTTCTTTTTGTCAAACTCACATTTCCATCTTGGAAGTGGTAAACATAAGTAAAAGCAGATTGGAAGTGAATAACTAATGTAAATTAATATATAGAGTTAAGAGGCTATAATGTGCTTAGTCATAAGAAAGATCCCAACAAACGGTTCACAAATATAAGGGATGAAAGTAGATTTTAGGAGGGATTAAGGTAGGATTCGGATGAAGGTGTAGGCTTTTAAAAGAGTTTGTGACGTAAAAACTGATTTTCAAATAAAATGAATTTTTTTTTTCTAGGCAGAAGCTCTCTGATGGGGGAAAATGTCTGAGACTGACTCTATTACAAAGCAGTGGTTTTTTTTTCTAATGAAAACATTTCATGTTAAGCAAAGCATTTTTTTTGCCATGTGTGCCATCTATTCAGCCAAAGGAACTTGTCTCTGCTAAATTCATCAAACCTGTAGGCTTCTGAAACTGGATCTGACACCTGGGATTTTTGTCAGACATTTGTACACCAGATTGTCTGTGTCCCTTTAGCTGTTTTAAATACAGAAATTCTCTCCCACTGTCTAAATCTGGGTTTTCAAGTGCAGTTTCTCACATTGATGATTCCAGTTTCCGCATTGGGACTCTTGGTAATATATATGACCAAGCCTATAGTTTCCACTAGACTGCTGTTTGAAATAGAGGGCTTCTATCTGAAATGGCATGTGAAGAGATTGGCACAGTGACTATAAAGCACCTGTACTTAAATTACAGATATTTAGCTGATGCTTTCACCCAAAGTGACTAACAGCTGATTGGACTAACCAGGGCCCAATTCCCCAATATTACCACTTGACACAACTTACACTTATTTCCTCATGGATATACTCTATGCTACACATGTAAGCACTCACATGTACTTCCTGCTTTATAGATATGCACATTGATGTTGGTTTCCTAATTATCCACATATACACTCACATGCAGTCACAGACACACTCACACATGACACACACTCACATGCAGTCACACACACACACACACACACACACACACACACACACACACACACACACACACACACACACACACACATGCAGTCACAGACACACTCTCACTCATACACTCACTCACTCATAATGACTAACACACACACACACACACACACACACACACATGCAGTCACAGACACACTCACATACACTCACTCACTCATAATGACTAACACACACACACACACACACACACACACACACTCACATGCAGTCACAGATACACACACACACACTCACATGCAGCCACAGATACACACACACACTCACATGCAGTCACAGACACACCCTCACTCATACACTCACTCACTCATACTGACTAACACACACACACACACACACACACAGTCATACTGACCAACACACACACACACACACACACACACACACTGACTGAATACATTTTTTCTTCTTAGAGTCTTTTTTTCTATTTTTTTTAAGTGGGTCTAGTGTTACTCAGTTACACTAGTCAGATCACATCACCCTCTAAGGATACAGTACCAGAGAGGGGAGAAACACCTTGGCACTATTGCTCATTGCTGAACATAAAGGCAACTGACCAATTTTTACTTCAGTAGATACAACAATCTATTGTCCAAAAAGGAGGTACCATAGGAAACTAACTTGATCTTCCTCTTTGGCTTTTATTACTATTTGTTGAGAATCGCTCTGTAAAAGACAACAATGGGGAGTCTTTGTGAAACAGTCCGGAAATGCAATCAGTCACTCCGGGGTTCCCCCCGCACCGCACAAACAGATGTTCACTGACGCTGACTATTAAATATATGTTGAGGGAATAATCAATAACAGCACGTTTGGGAGCTGGAATCCCAATTATGAGATGACAAACAAACTATCAAAACAAAGACGAAAAGAGCAGAATTGCAACAACTTGGCAACAGTTATGCTTCGTCATCTGCAACCAATAATAGATATTTACAATAGTTTTACTTGATTTACAAAGACACTGACAGGATGTTTGTTTGAAGTTTTGATTTTGATATTGGCAACTTGCGTTGTCTTTGTACAGTAATGGTTTTCAAAATTTTGAAGTGGCAGGGCATCTGGTGAAGACTGTACGCAAACAAACCAAAGGTGATTGGACACTAAACTAATGAACTCTTAAATTGTTAAGAGAATGCAATGTGCAGAATATGTTTTCCTCTTAAATATTTCCCCCCTCAGAAGGGAACACAAGTTTAAAATAATAACCAAACAGAATGTGAGGCAACTATTATTATTATACTATTATAATTAGTTTAAATGTCAAATAATGGTGGGCCCAGAAGCTAATTTATTACCTCTCTTTCACATTGTATTATTATCGCTTCAACACGATTTTGAAAACAGGGCTCATTTTGTCAAAACAATACACACAATTCACACAACCACTTTTGCAAAATTAAACACTTCATTCAATACAATAGTTTATAAAAACCCAATTTTGTCACTGAATTGCACACATGGTTCATATGATGAGCTCAATCTAAAACACTTTTTTTAAATTTCTACTTTTCTAATTATATAGTCTGGATTTGATTTTTTCCAGAGATATTGGTAGTGTAAAGTACTTGAATATATTGACCAAACACAACACACAAGACCAGTACTGCACACTAATGAAAATATTTATTTCTCTCCACATTGCAAAATCATCCAAATGTTCCATTTTGCACTGAATATAGTACATATATAGTACATAAACACAGCAAAAACTAAAAAAGACAAAAAAGAAAGCGTGAATGAAAAAAAAACTCTAAGCATCATCTCGTTGCCTAGCTGGATCTGGCCATAGCACTTTGTCTACATCACAGGCTATGTCCTTTCTCACATGACAGCGAGGGAAGAATCTTCTTGAACAGTGAATCCATCCTTGCACAGACCCTCCATCAATTTGGTCGCAGGCCTCCTCCATGGCTTGAATGAGGGGTATCCTGACATAGGGCTGGAGATCATAAACCTTCCACCGCCATGCCAGAAAAAACTCCTCAATGGAGTTGAGGAAGGGAGAGTATGGTGGAAGGTATTGGAGTGAAAATTTTGGATGGTGATGAAACCAGTTTTGGACCAGAGCAGATCGGTGGAAAGGGACATTGTCCCAGATGACAAAGCATCTCATCTGCTCTGCATCCATTTGGTCTTGTGGGGTGACGATGATGTGTAGTCTGTCTAAAAATGTGAGTATGAACACAGTAGAGAAAAGTGTCTTTTCACCTCTTGTCGAAATGTCCAAATTACTGTTGCAACAGTATATCTGCTGGGGTTGATCTGAACTCTTTCTCCAGCCTGATACAATGTCAGCCCACGGTTTACAACATTGTCAACCAATGTTGCTTGAATCTCGTCTGATAAATTTGGTCCTTGTTTTCTTTGTCCATGTGCTCCTCCAGGTCTACCTCTACCTCTTCCTCTCCCTACCTCTCTTCCCCTGCGGGCTCCCCCTCTCATCCTCGCTCTGCTCTTCCTCTTCCTGCAACATTAATCTCCGTTTTTGTTGAAGACAGGTACACTCACCTGTTACTTTTTTATAGTGAATATGCCTGATTGGTGAGTTTACAATTAAGCACCTTAGTGTCTGTACACCTGACGGCCGTGTCTGATCAATTGTTCATAGATGTGGTATTTTGAAGGCAGTGCCTTGAAATGGCAAAGAAGTGACGTCATGTTAGATTTCTGTGTCTAAAGTAGAGAAGTGTGTTTAGTGTTTGGCAAAAAGTGTTTGGCTGAGAATGTGTTTAGAATTTTGGAGACTTGAGCTGAGATTTTGCTCTAAGTGTCAGTTTCAATAATTGACCTCAAAGATCACAGACTGGACAAAGCAACATAAGACAATGTCTGATCATAAATGAGTTTGACAGTGGTTAAGTACAGTAGCCATCTGCATTTCAATGAACAGTCAATGAATCCCTTAAAGTGATACTAATTTTTACTACACCTGTGTCTGCAAAAGAAACCCCTTTAGATAGTTTTAGGACAGAGCCATAACCTTTGGCTAGTTCAAAGTGGCATGAATTTCACTGTGTCATTACACCTTTATTTTGTTAAACACAATGATATGAATTGAATGAAATCCACTGACATTCATATTTTATTCCTAGACATTTTGCCATGATTATTTCAAGAATTTACTTGTGACTAAGCTTGTGTTCAGTTCCATTTCAATTCATCAAATGAACTGAAATGCAATAAATTAATTTCAGAATGATCAATACAGCGGTTCTATTAGGAACATCCATCTTATACAGCTTAACCCCACTTTCAATTGTTCAATTGATCCAATGTTGCCTGACTACCATTCAAAACCTCCAGCCAGGTGTGGCTGGGATTGGACACCAGTGTCAGGACACACCTCCTTCTTGAATGGGAATTTTTACCAGTGTGAGGCCCTGCTGTTGTTGTTTCTGGTTCCCTCAGTGACACTGTGTCTGTATAACACCATGAGACTGCTGCCTCTTTAGCTACAGTCATACTTAAGCATCCTTAAACTAAAAAGCACGGGCCTTTTTAACATCAAGTTTGTGAAATTTTTGAAGGTGAAAGTCCATTGTCATCATCAGCTACCTTTGCAGGTGTGACTTGTGTGTGCTCCCATGTTAGTTTGACTTCTACTGGCTTGATTTTTCACTCATCTAAACAAAGCTTTATAGCAAACTGTATGAGACCTATGTACGAAATAAGGTGACATTTACATATGTAATGTGGAATTTACTCAAATTCTTTAAATTGAGAGTTTTTTGGTGGCAGTTATGGACATTTCACAGCCCCAAAAGACCCCCTTTTCTGGTGCATGCAAACTTTGACGATTTCACTGTACTATATTACCAAGGGTGAATGTATATATTGATGCACAGGACTATAATTTGTGTAGTTGTTCTCGTCCTTATTTCAACATTTGCGTACATAGCTATAAGTGCATTGCTTTCATCTCCCCAATTAGCTAAAGAGCAGTCATTTTTCTCTTTTACTGTGTACTCCACCCTGTCTTGCTTTAAATGCTTTGCCCATGTAGCTTTCCACATTAAAACGATCCATTATCCCCTCTATCTTTGGCAGTATCCTCCTGTCTGTGGCTCTGCCTTGACTAAGATGCCAATGCATGGATGTTTAAAAGTATTTGTCAATGAAGAACTGTCATGAAGGGCCCTGAACACTCAGAGACATCAAAATATTCCATTTCGGCCATCACACACAAACACAGCACTGTGTGTACTGCCGAAAGCTATGGGCCAACAGTCCTTCGTGGATTTAGCTCTCAGGATGGGGTCACTTCCTATCCAGTATTAAATTACATGAGACTGCTTAGTCTGGACTCAAGACCCCCGTTTGGCAGCAGTGCCAGCATCTGGTGATCTATCCAAGGATTTAATTTCGCATATACATGATAATGTGTGGAAAAAAATAATATTTACAAGAAACATTATATTCGTTACACTTTATTCCTGGATGATTATTTATGTCAGGAATTGAGATTGACAAGGATGTTAAATGCAATGACATGCATGTAAACAGGACTTAAATTTCCTCATGTTAGTACGACAGAGTGAAGCGCCCTCTTAACATTGTTAAGTTATTGTTACCTCGGCCAGAACTCTATAAATATTTGCCGTATTTGTAGCTGTATTTCTATTCACATACACAGTGCATTAGGAAACACAAATCTAAAGATAAATATGAGACTGGACATGAATGATTTATGAGAAACAACTATGTTTTTTCACCAAAAGGCAAAGCATGTGGTGTTTATATTTAATACGTATTAAGACACAATACTGTAAATATTAACCCCGATATTTTTGTTCTGGAAAGTTCTTTTTCTTGTCTGCGCTGGGAACGCTTTTGATACCTCCAGACCAGAAGCGCTGAAAACCAGCTATTCATAACTGACCCTTAGCGCTCCTCATGGTACGTTAGATGACCGTAGCAAGGTTCACGGCACTGTAGGGCCCTCTTTTTGGGGGAACCGAAACGAGGTGGTGAGTGAAAGGGGTCTGCAGCTATGCGCTTTATTATCTGCTGCGCTGTAGCCGCAATGCCCAGGTGGGAGCATGAATGGGGGCCTTTGTCGAGCTGAGAGACACAGAAACAGCAGGACCGCGACCCTTCCTAGACTGCTGACATTATTCATGTCGGCATCAACAAACCTGAGCTCCTGATTTCTTTCACAATCGTCTCCGACTCCTTTTCTTCCCAGCAACAACACGCACTGCTACAACTGTTATTGTTAGGTTCTTATCTCGTGGCTCTTATATTAAATTGAAAGCAGTTTCAACGTTTTGAACATTTTTACTGGGATTATTTTAATATGTCAGTGCAAAATAGATAAGTAGCAATATATATATTGTTGGCATATGGGTTCACTCTCCTCTTTTTGTCATATGTATCACCCCAATATGTATCTTTTCCTCCTGTCCTTTACACCATCCTCTAAATACATACATTAAAATATACTTTATTGATTTGAGCTGTCAGCGTAACCCACTGCATGCAGACAGACAGCACTGATGTGAACACATTGTAGAAAGAGTGTTCGATACCGCGGTGCGTGACCGCCGAGGCGGCAGCGTGCTCCGTTGGGGGCGATGGTTCCTCTGATACAGCAGCGGAGCCTCGGTTTGATGACAGGACACATCTGAAGGCACCGGCCTATCAGTGGTGTGCCGCCGGAGAAGAAAGCCGCGGCCTGGCGGGGGAAAGTCAAGACTCCTTTGCGTTAGCCCCCCGAGCTGAATTAAGAGCAGGGGCAGAAGGGATTGATGTCTCCTGTCGTGAATCTGCTGCGAGCCTGCAAAGGGGGAACTGAGTAAACACTCAGGACCCGTAGGTGGTGCCCAGGCAGACTCTCTGCTCTAACCCTTAGAATCGAAGGCAAATAAACACAGTTAGGTTGAACTTCATGCCCCGGTAGTGTGAGCAGAGTGGAACATGGTGGTGATGGGGAGAAGGCCTAGTGGAGCATAAAACCTCCTGCGCAGATTGTGCATGAACAGTGGTCACTTTAACCATGCAGCTTTTTGGTTTGTGTATTTTATAGACTGTAATTCAGTCCTGCTGCAGGAAGAGACCCAGGAGTCTGACTAGATCCTCCAAATTATTTGACTGTTGTTATGTATGTGGGATTTTTCTTTTTATTTTGGTTCAATCTGCTTTTGAAGGAGTACAGGGGAGATATAGATGAACTGTCACATGCTAGTCTATTGCTATGACGTTATCACTAATCAACAGAGACCAATCTGCAGAATTAAACCCTCAAGAGCCACCCCAAAAGAGAGAGAGAGAGTGAGTGAGAGAGAGGGAGAGGAGGGGGAGAGAGAGAGAGAGAGAGGAAAATACACTGTACATGCCTCTCTGCATGTTTTTGATATATTGGTTCTCTGCACCGTCCCTGAAGGAGAAAAAAAATCTCAGGAGATTTTAACAAGCATCAATGGCATTACACCCTTTTTACATATCATTTCTCAGCAGTTGAAAGCCATATATTATATTTATGTTCAACATTTGGCCCATGCCATTAAGTTACGAACATGAACAAGCTGTCATTCATTTAAACTGGTTACGAATGGAAGGGAAGAGAAAACAATTTAACAGATCCCTCAGGCACCAGCTTTTCACAATTTAAAACGTTTCAGAGCACTCATTATCATGTTCTTGTCCAGTTTTAAAATCAGGAAGTATTGCACCATGACTTTATTCAGTCACATTACAGTCAACAGTAGATACTTTAAGTTATGTCAAATTTATATATAGGACACTCACACTGCTTCAAGTTTAAGACAGCCAAAAATTCTGTCATGTAGAAGAATTTGTATTAATTTACCTTCCCCATAATTTAACAGTCTAGACTAGACTTTGGTTCCAGGTATCAGTAAATATCACAATGAGTGTAACATTCTCGCCCACATCTCACAAAACATCCAGTGCGCAAAATAGACACTCTCAGAAAATAGCCCAGCGTATGTCATTGCTGTCACAAATCACATGGGCTCTTCAGAAATGACATGGTTATCCTTACCGACAGTGTAGATAACAGACTATTGACTGAAAGCCTCCCATTAGCCAGTGAGGTCCTCGACGTTACTCTCCGCTGGGTGTGTTTTTACTTAGAAGCTTGCATTCAACAATCAGGAAAATGGGGAGGTTCAACCCTTATTTTTGGAATGCGCCACAATTATCTGTAAAGTTTGTGAATGGTCATAAAGGCTAGGCTTGGCCAACTGCCAAAATTGCTTTCTGACAAGAAAAAGAAAAGCTATTTCCTCCCATAACATTGTTTTGTGTGAAAAATACAGACAACAACATCATTAACTGAGATGTAAAGGTCTTCCTGACCCTGATTAAAGGGACCTTCTCTAAAAGTGAATCTTATGCTCGTCTTTGTAAACTGAGACAGATAAAATAAGACTTTAAAGCCAAAACTTAAAAAAAAATGATTCAAAGGGAAAACCGTCGCTGAAAATATGTTTCAGAACTGCAGTGGCACTGCTCTGCCAGGAAAGTGAGTCCTCTTTTATATAATTAAAGCCGTCCAAAAGTAGAATATTGTACATATTTCTACCGGATTTGAAGGGTTTCAGTTGGAAAGTGCCAGAAGTGTAACTGCAAGAACGCTTAATTCAAAGTCATGTGAAAAACAGACACAAACAAAGTTTAATTTTGTCTAACATTGTTTGGGCTTCCTACACAGACTGACTTAACCAATGTGTCATCAGTACTATAGCTTTGCTAAAAACATCTGGTTATTGTTCTGCGTTATTTCAGAAAATGATCAGCCATTTTTTGGGTCTGGAGTAGCGTACTTTAGCGAACCTATTTTTCCATATGGTCCCGATATCATCCTGTGATGACAGGGTTCTAGTTATAGGACTGAAATAATTATACCTTAGTACTACAGGAAGTAGAAATAAAGATGCAAAACTTATCTTTGCCCCTATGACCCAAATCTATACTCTACCTGAAATATCACAGTCATCCAAGGGGAGAGCTGCTAACATCAATCACACCTTTGAACTTTTTAACAAAGCTATTTGACATGAAAGGCTAAACCTGAGGTATACAACCTGCACTGGATCTTTCAGGCTCTCGTGTTTCTGTGCGTCTCCAGACCTACTGTGAGTGAGCACTGTTAAAAATCACTCGCTGGGTGTCAGCCAAAATATGGTAAAAACATTTGTGGAATGACTTAAATAATAATGGCTACAACTTAACTGTACTGACTATATGACTATGTAGATTGTATGAGTCAGTTATAATTAAATATTTATAATAAGAACAAATACATGGATGTTGTACATTTGAGCTGTCTTTGGTAAAATCATTCATTCAACCCAAAAAAATTGGTTTTTCACAGTGTATTATTTGCTTCTCAGCAACAAAAAAATGCATTTATTCTGCATAGCTATCATATTTTGTAATGGAGTTTGTACACGCTTTGATTTTATGCAAGGTCACAATACCCATAATTACCCACAATGCATCCCTTCATGAATACAGTTGTGTGACATAATGCACAACACTGCAACTGCTTTTGTAGATCTGGAATGTTCCACTTGCAATGCCTCTGTATTCCTCCTCTCTGCCAGAATAATGAATCATGCCAAAAACACACACTATCTAGGAAGAAATGACATTCATTTCTGCTCCCGGAGCAAGGTGCCGTGGAAAGCCGGAAAAGTGCCAGAGGGAACGCCAGAGAAATAAAGGACTCAGCTCCTCATTTTGAAACGTTTAAATGGAAAAGGGACAGGAACAGAAAGAATGACACCCAGGGGTGAAGGAACACACTTTTAGAAAACAATGACACTCTATGGCACGTCCAAGCCACGACTCAAAGTTTCTCACACAGTCTGTTTGAAATGAAATAAAGGACAGAGGAAGAAGGTAACCTCGCAGCTAATAAGAAACAGAGAGCAGAGAACTCTGTTGGGAATCGTATAGCTCACCGCAGAAAGGCAGTACAGCACTGAAAACACTGGAGGGGGAGTGAATGCACACATACACATACACACACACACACACACACACACACACACACAGCTGCGCGGAGAATTAAAAGTGTGCTGCCTGCTTTTTCTCTAATTACTAACACTTCTAAGAACAATGAGTGAAATTGTTTGGGCAGTTCCCGAGACTTATGCAGAATTCCATCTGGAAGCGTTCTGTGAAGATCGCTCTCCAGAACGCTCTTGAATCCCTCTCGGCCAGTCCAGCTGCTTTCCAACGCTGTTCCATTGTCTCATTCCGAAACAACCCCTTGATTGATGGGTTATCAGGAGATACAGACAAGAAACCAGTCGACAGAGGCCAACAGAATTCCACATTCACAATGCCACTGAATATTGTAAACAGAGAAGGAACATTTGTGCGGATAATGGGAAGCTGTTTATTAATCCAAAATGACATTCATGGATATTACAAGTAGCACACACCTGGTGAAGCTGGACAGGGAAGAAGATGTGTTGGTGAGCTGGTGAGCGCATTTGTGCTATAACAGATTAACGGACATGAGCAGAACATGAGATGAAAGAACTGCTGAATCAGTGCTGTCATACGTCTGGGAAGTCACAATGCTGTCTGAAAGCCAATGTTTTGAATCTGGTCAGGATTTGTCCTCGTCTTTGATTTATAGTGATATGCAACTGTTAGTATTTATCTTGCGGAAACATGAGTTTGGCGTGGTCAGCAATTACCAAAATGAATTTGCCAAAGTGTGCTGCTTGCATTTATTTGTGGGCCAAAATTGATAGACACATGATTGATGTAATCAATGCCATTGTCAGCATTCATTTCAAGAAAAGAATTGAATTTAAAATATGTCATTAAAAAGCTTAAAGCCATTGTTTGTTGTAAGTGAGGTCTGTGAGATCAGTGACTGCCTGTTGATTGAGGTGAAGGTCTCTGAGACAGGCAGAAACATAGAGGAAGTTATTAATATGTGAAAGTGAAGATACTAATGCCTGTTGGTGACCACTCCTACAGTTACATAAGGACAAGACAGGACACTGTATGTCCACTCCAATAGTTACACAAGTGCAAGTAAGGATGAAGTATGTCCACTCCCATAGATACATAAGGGCATAAGGACAAGTAAGGACACTACATGGAGGAGATGAGTCTGAAACTGAGCTGCAGTAAAAGAAGTCCGCAAATCTCGTAGGCCCATTGATGGTAAAGTGAGAAGTTAGCATACTGGGCTAAGACCACACTGAATGATAGTAAACTAGGAGAATTTCACAGTGGTCTCCCACTCCGTAAATGAGGGTGTTTGCTCAAGAGGACGCTGGAGTAAATTTTCAGGTAGACCCCCTTCTCTGGCCAGTCCACTGCATTTCTGACATGTAAACGGCCTGACCCAGCTGAATCAATAAAGGGCAGCTTTGTCACAATAGTGCCCCAACGCCCCCCATCCTCCCTCATCCTCCCCCCCTCCCAACCCTCTACCAAATCTCACATTCCTCACACTCCAATGGGACCCCCCAGTTCCTCCTGCCTCCTGAAAGGGTAATCTGAACCCAAGTGTGTGCGGCACTCACAAATACATTCCTCCCTGGTGTTGCCTGTTGACACTGAATTCCCACCTCAGGACAAAGACACAGAGCGCTGACTGGTGAAGAGCTTCGGAAACATCTTAAGCGTGTTACCTTTCCCAACATACCCAAAAAGACCCTCCTAAAAAGCCAGGGATCTGGGCGGAACAGATTGGGTCGCCTACCATGCAAATGTGTATTTCCGCACATTACCGTCTGAAATCTTCGGTAATTAGTGATTTAAAGGCCACTGATTGCATCTCCTTTATGGCTCTCTGCAGGACCCCAGTGTTAAAGCCCATCAATTCTCCGGCATCTGTGGGAGTGTGGAGGAAGGGGGGGAGGGTGGGAGTGTCATGGGGGGTACGCCACAAAGTTATTCTTGTAGGTGAGCGTCCTGTTTCCCGGGGTAACCCGAGAGGTTGAGGAAAGGGTTACAATGCACCCCTTTAGAATTTGCCTAGAACTGCCCTCTACTTCCATTCATCAGGTCTTAGCGAGAGATGGCAATTAAAGCTAGAACAGGAGCTTTCAGCAGGTAATAATGCACAGGCGTACACACACACAGCTTACACATGTGCGCGCGTGCCCATGTGTACATATGCTGGTAACTGTGACCCCATCTCCCATCTCTCCCACTGACACATGCTAATGCTAATGAGTGATGTGACTTAAGCCATTCCTAGTAATAAACACAGAAACAGCCCGTTGGGTTCCCTTGCACCATCATTAACCATATGATGATGTACCTTGTACCCAAGACTTCCAGTTATGACCAAATAAATGCCACAATGAAGAGCTGCCTAATAGACGTAGCTGTGATGTAGGTAGGTATGTAGAAAGTATATCAAAATTCTGTATAGCTATTTGGAATAGCTAGGAAGTGCATATGTACCATAGTACAGGACTGCTAGTAGGCCTGGGTAAGGAGTGAATTTATGAGGAAATACAGGGCTGCTCGTTCGAATAGCTGGGGAGGGAATGGATGCCAAAAAAATGGGACTGAATTCTGAGAGGTGCAAGCGACAACCGGAAATGCGGAAAGGGGAATTCAGGGAAGAAAACAGGCCCCTGCTAACATCTACTCCCATCCAAAGCTCCCTGTGGCCCCTGAGGACCAGACTAAACTGAAGCGGCTCTAGACTGAGGATGATGAGCGGGCCCGTGGAGACAGGGCCGAGTCCTGCGCACACAGGCAGCGACCTGACACCTTCGCAAAAACAGAGCGAGCAGAAGCACGTAGCCATTCAGTGAATCTGCTGTCCACGTACGAACAAACAAGTGTGGGCTTCACCTACACATTTACAAACTGCTGCAACCATCTTAAACATACAGCCAGCACAATGGCTGTTTGAGTAGGTTGAGGTCAGGCAAAAAGTTCATCATGGATTTCAACACATGAAGGTCCGCTGCTCTCTACATGTGTGGCAAAACTCATCGGGTCCTTCTGGTTCTAGAAAAACTATTTGATCTGACATATTAGAGTATAACCGTTGGACTCTTTAGCCACCACAGCTTTTGACAATGGCTTTTATCACTCAGTGCTATCTGCTATCTGAATGGGACAGAACTCTAGATAAAAACAAAACTTAGTTTCAAGCCTGTCTATGACTTGCACGTATATGTATATGTATTATCTTTTGACAGTGGTCATAGAGTATCTATCCAAATGATACATAAATGTAATGCCTTCAAATAGATCCATTATTTGATGTAAATATTTATCCTTGAGAATAATATGACATAGCAATGGTAATGTCCCTGAAAGCCACACATAGCACACAGAAACAAACTGAAGGGTACTTCGGCCTTCAACCCCTCAATCCCACCACCCAGAGTTAGTCAGCTGTGAACCGGTCACTGCACCAGCCGTAGAAAGCCCTAATCCAGGAAAACACACACATCACCCTAATGGAGCTGGAGATCCCAGCCTTTCGTCGGCCTTTTCAGTCCTTCCTGTTCTTACCATAAGCTCCTCTGGAATGCTGGACTCAGCCACAGAGAGAGCCGGACTGTGAGTGTGAGATAACTGTGCTGTGCAGTGTTGGTGGTACATATGGGGTGCATGTGATAGTTGGTGGTTGTATATGGGTTTTAGTGGTATATATGAGTGTTGGTGAAATATATCGGTTTGAGTGTCAGTGACACACACAGTATATGTCTATTGTGTTTATGAGTGTTTGTGGTGTATATGAGTGTTGGTGTATATATGGGTTTTGGTGGTGTATATGTATGTTGCTGGTGTACATGGGTGTTGGTATATATATGAGTGTCAGTGTTGTATATTGGTGTTGATGTGTATATGTTTCTATGGTGTATATGAGTGTTGGTGTATGTATGGGTTTTGGTGGTGTATATGTGTGTTGCTGGTGTACATGGGTGTTGGTATATATATGAGTGTCAGTGTTGTATATTGGTGTTGGTGTGTATATGTGTTTCTGTGGTGTATTTGAGTGTTGGTGTATATATGGGTTTTGGTGGTGTAAATGTGTGTTGCTGCTGTATATGGCTGTTGGTGTATATATGAGTGTCAGTGTTGTATATTGGTGTTGATGTGTATATGTGTTTCTGTGGTGTACATGAGTGTTGGTGTATGTATGGGTTTTGGTGATGTATATGTGTGTTGCTGGTGCATATGGCTGTTGGTGATTATATGAGTGTCAGTGTTGTATGTTGGTGTTGATGTGTATATGTGTTTCTGTGGTGTATATGAGTGTTGGTGTATATATGGGTTTTGGTGGTGTATATGTGTGTTGCTGGTGTATATGGGTGTTGGTGTATATATGAGTGTCAGTGTTGTATATTGGTGTTGATGTGTATATGTGTTTCTGTGGTGTACATGAGTGTTGGTGTATGTATGGGTTTTGGTGATGTATATGTGTGTTGCTGGTGTATATGGGTTTTGGTGTACATATGAGTGTCAGTGTTGTATATTGGTGTTGATGTGTATATGTGTTTCTGTGGTGTATACGAGTGTTGGTGTACATATGGGTTTTGGTGATGTATATGTGTGTTGCTGGTGTATATGGGTGTTGGTGTACATATGAGTGTCAGTGTTGTATATTGGTGTTGATGTGTATATGTGTTTCTGTGGTGTATACGAGTGTTGGTGTACATATGGGTTTTGGTGATGTATATGTGTGTTGCTGGTGTATATGGGTGTTGGTATATATATATGAGTGTCAGTGTTGTATATTGGTGTTGATGCATATATGTGTTTCTGTGGTGTATATGAGTGTTGGTGTATATATGTGTTGTTGCTGGTGTATATGGGTGTTGGTGTATATATGAGTTTAGGTGGTGTATGTGACAGAGCACTAGCACATATTCTTTAGGCTCACCAGGTTGTGTAAGTGGTTGTGTCTAATGTCCTCTCTGCTTGTTCACTGGTGGCTCTGGTTGGTAACAGAAGTCTCTGGAGCTGTTTTACATTCCAATGTTGGACTTGGTCTCTACTGCAATACTGATGTTGCAGAGTATTGACCAAACTAATATTTTGGAGCTGGCAGATGAGCACATGGTCCGTGGTGGAAGCCAACAGGTTTGGCTATTCAGAGCTGAGATGTGGCAGGGGGTTGAACAGCAACAAAGCAGTTTGAGACTTTCCGATCTGATTAGTGCAAACACATGGTGCCAGCACACAGCTGCACTGATTAACATCTCCAGCTGAAGATGTCGGCTTTTAGCAATGGCACAGACAAAACCAGGACAAAATTGTGAAAATATTTGAATCAACAAATAAACCAAACCATAACCAATCCTGAATCCTGAGCATATAGTTCTGTGAACTCCAATGCTTGCGACTGACCATGTTGAACAGCATTCTTCTTGTTCAAAAATGATGTCATGGCAACCATGTTTCCAGGTTAACTATGGTTTTAACTGTACCATATGGCAGTTTATGATAGAACAAGATATGTAAGAATATATATTAAGGATAGGTGAAATGGACAGCCTGGGCGAGATTATCTGTCTGAGGGGTAATGTAGACACAGAGCAATCCAATCTTGTTCTGAAACAGTTGTCTGTACTGAAAAAGCCCAGTAGCTCAAATGGTGTTTCTGCAATGCTATTTGGAGAACATTAAACACAGAAGTTTGAATGACTACAGAGAAAAGATATTCACATTGGCACTTCAGCTAATCCAGCTCGGAGCATTCAATGCTGCAATTTTCCCTTCCATCTCTCTCCAGCGCCCACTCAAAAATGTGAACTTCTTCTATCAATACCCTTTTTTGAGAGGACCGGGCAGAAATATGAGGGTGAAAATGAGGAGAGGGAGTTTTGTTGATGGTGGCATGTTTCCAAAGGTGGTTCCAAAAGCGTGAGGGACGGAAGGAGGGAGGAAGGGAGGGACGGAGGCGGGAGGAGTTTAAAAACCCTCTCGCTTCCATTCGTGGCATCCTAAGGTGATCCCAATGGCGGCATACGGCGGCGAGCCCTCCGTCCCTCCTGCACAATGGACCTCTGTGTGCCGGACCCAGGAATGCAGTGACATGGCAGGGGGTGGGGATGAGGGGGTAAGGGCGGGGAAGGTGGATGGTGGAGGGTGTGGGGGGGTGGCAGGTCTTTCATGAATGAACCAGAACATGGAGGCTCCAATGGTCTACAGGGTGCCTGGGTTCCAGCAGCGGACTGCCCCGACCAGAGGCCCTGTCCTGGACTGCTGTTCTCTGGAGCTCTGCCGCTAGGCCTACCTCCCACCCTGAGGGGCGGCTTCCTTCCCACTTCCCCTGTCTGCTCATTTGAATAGGATTTTTTTGGTGATCAGTCTTCAGAAATGCATGGGAAAAAAAGTATTACAAAAAAAGAGTATTACGCACAAGAGACTACAGGGGCCTTTTCCCTACTGCTTCCTGTACTCTTCCTCCCTCATTCAATGACAGTTAGGCTGCAATACGGCAATGGAAACATTACATATGTTCAACATTTCATATGTACATATATTGTAAATATGTACATATGAAATGTTTCCATTGTTGTATTGCCGTATTGCAGCCTAACTGCCATTGAAATGAGGGAGGAAGAGTACAGGAAACAGTAGGGAATAGGCCCTTTTATGTATGTATGGTATACATATGCTTATATCATATATATGTACATATTGTAAGTCTGAGAGGCAGATGGAAGGTGTGTTCTGTTGATTGGGTGTGTGTGCTCTAGGTAGTTTGCTTAGTGCTGCCTGTTTCCTGCATTTGCAGGTTATTAAAACCTGCAGTACATATGATTCCTGTAGAGTAGGCTCTTTCCTGCAGCTTCCTCTCGTGCTAACGTGCTAACAAGAGCCAGGTCTACAGCAGTCTCTTTTCTGTCTCCGCGCTGCAAGGTTTCACCATGGTGATAAATTCTCTCAGCCTCTGACAGATGACAGCGCTAAGACTACAGACCAGCCTGCCCTGGGACCCCCCATAAACACCCCGCACACATGGCTACTGTGTGCTGCCTACATCCCCAAACCGACGCTGCACGAGACCACGTCAGGGAGGCGCTTAAACTCTGTTCTGGGCTCTCAGCGGGGGAGGTGGAAATCAGCAGATTGAGACACATCGAACATGAATCTCTGCCTCAATCGTCTTTTACCGCGATACGCACTCCAACCATATATCCATCTCCAGACTATAAAAGCCCTGCTACGTTTCTAGTGCGTTACATGTTTTTGTGATTGAGGACATGTGTACCTCATATCCAGAGTTTCCCCAAAGGAAGGAGACCACACACTGCAATCCCCAGAGACAGACTCACACGTCGACTGTTGCAGTAAATAGGAACTGAGTGAAGGGCCTCCAGTAGAAGGCAGTGAAGCAGGTCACTGGGCCAGGCTGAGAAATATTAACCCGCACAAAAGAGCTCTGTTATCAGGGATTTAAGAGAATTAACTCCTGAAAAAGAAAAAAAAACCTCTCTGAAGAATTCAGTACTAGCACAGTCTCAAAATCTTTAAAAATACAAAAGTACACCTAATATACAGTGATACAAAGCTAAAGTACAGTGTATGGTAGGACATAACTACGGCATATTGTATATGTGACATGTACTGATATGTTTCAGGTAAAGCTGTCTGATGTGATTTCTGTTCAGTGCAATTCCAAAGTCTGTTTCTGAGTTTCTGCCATCGCTGCCATTCTCTGTAATAGTAGAACTTTTGGTTGAAAAGTCTCCCCCTTGTGGAAGATATGCGTCACTGCATTGCCTTTCACACAGCATGGAACCTTAACAGTGTGGAAAACGTGCATTTGTACCCTCCACTTAATCTGATTACAGCAAACAATTAAATGGACTTAAATAGGAATTATCCAGATTCAGGCACACATACAAACCTTACTGCAATCCCTGCAGAAGAATTACGCCTTTGTACAACTCTGTTCAAAAAGTGTGTGTGTGTGTGTGTGTGAGAGAGAGAGAGAGAGAGAGAGAGAGAGAGAGAGAGAGAGAGAGGAACCTTTCATTTTCATCTCTTTGATCAGAATACACTTCCATCAGAGATCACTGTGATTAACTTCCACATCTACATATGCACAGGAGATCATTATTATAAATAAATCAAAAACATTTCATTAAATTAATACACAGTAAGACTACACCATTCTGGACAAATTCTTCTCTCTGAGCCAGTCCTTCCTATAAGCTATACTGTCTTACTTTCCTACTTTCTGGGCAAATATCTTGACAAACACATCAATATTCATTTTTAGCAAGAACAATTTACCAAGTGCCTTCTTTCTCCTTCCCAGAAAACACCCATTTCCAGGGACAGTGGCCATTTTTTTGTTCTTGAACATTCCATACCATGTGTTTCCCTTAAATACAGCTCTTAGCATTGCATTCATCAGGAACAGGCTCTTTACAGTGTTTAACGCTGGCATTCCAGCGGACAGCGAAGCTGTAGGAGCAAAAACTCCGGACGGCCCTGTGGTTTTGCATCCAGATATTTACGGGGCCGGCAGCCGCCCCCATGCGGATCCCCAGCATCATTCTCACAGGATCAGATTGAGCTACTGGAGGTCTAATCGCTTAGTGGCGCAGATCCAGCAGAAAACATTAGCGTGTTTCTCAATGCTTCCACTTTGTGATGGCTGGGTGTTGATGGGGCTTTTGCCAGGTACTGAGATGTTTGAAAATCTTAAACCAGAGAATTAGCTGTGTTTTTCCTCTGCTGAGGGATGGCTCTTGAGAATAAAATCCCTTTTCAGTGAAATATGTGTTTGTTTGAGAGTTTAAAGGTGAAAACAAACAAGCTCCGGACCTAAATTTAGCATAGCATTCCAGTCTAGGCCTGTGTACCTGGCTGTGTGCTGGGGGTCTGGGGAAGCACTGGAGGACAGCTGTCCTTAATATGTGTGGACTGAACCTCTGGGACAGCAGGAAATGGGGATTTGAGTGTGTGTGCGGATAGCTGCCGCCGTGTCGGTGTGGATGGCCCCCTGTGTTTGCCAGGCTGCTCCTCTGCAGTCGCTTTCCAAGGCTGGCAGACCAGCTGGCTGACAGATTGCCCAGCAAGCAAACAGGCCTTTCTCTCCGAGACGCTTAATCTAAGCAGCAGGGCAGAGGCGTTCATAGGAAGAGGCAGGAGCATGCAGAGGCCTGTCGCTTCCAGCTGGGAAGAGCGGCGTCTGTGCAGGGGGGAGATGGGAATGGAGAGTGCCTCGAGCTCAGCGGCATGGGAACACAGCCTGTTCCTGCGGACCTCAGGTCTTACCCCGAGCCCAGTCTGGTCTCAGTTTCTCAGTAACATTTCCTACCTGCCCTGAGACTCTCCAAATTACACAGCCCGAGCTCTCCATCTGAACGTCCTATCGGTGGCTTATATAGGCTCTTGAGGCCCGAAGTCTTTGTATGGTCTGTAAATACTGCAGCGGAGAAATAAAGAAAGAGTCTGAGTGCATCAGAGACAGGGCACACATCTACCAGTTTAAAAGCACAAGGTTTTTCTGACACAGTGCAAAAATGTGGTCAAATGGTTTCTATATAGTATTGGCAGTATGTTATCTGTGTCCTCACAGTTAACATATTTGATCTCTCACTGAAAGTATAGAATTATCTGTGGCATGACCTAGATGCTGTCTCTGTCTCTGCAGTCGGGTCCAGTCCAGTAAATATTTGGGGTTCTGGACCCTTGACATAGAAGTACACACCAGAAATACACATATATTTATGTGAGATATTCCTCCCAGCACTTTGAGGTAAAAGATAAAAACTTGATTATTGCCTTTTTCTGAGACAACCATTTAAACTGTAATTAAATTTATTCATGCAGAGTAGCCATGGATGGCAAATACTTGTTTGTTATTGCCAAAGTATACATGCACACACAAACAATGTAATATGAACCCTAAAGTAGCATTTAAATCATGCCTTTTCAGTTTCAAGGTTAGCATTTTATAAACGCAGAAACAAAGAAATCCAGTTCCCTTCAGGAACACAGATAGTTCAAATTTATCAAAAATAAAGATTTCTTAAAGTGAAACAATTATTGGCATAATTTTCACCTTTTTGAATAAGTGACACTCTTTTTTGTTTCTACTGACAAACAAACTAGCAGCAAGAGCTCCTGTCAGCTAACATAATCACAAACATTAAATACACACATGTATTTAATATAGCTGGTAACAGCAAAAAAAAAAAAATGCTATTGGCCTTTTGCTCTCAAAACAAAACAAACTTAACTTAAAATGGAAAAAGTAAACGACACACGCGTGTATGTTTCAGAGAAGTGAAAGTAATTAACCAAGAAAAGATCAAGATAAAAAGTGTGAATGTTGAAATTCAGAATTGTTTTACAGAATGCAGTAGCATTATATATATATCAATGAGCAGTAGGTCTAATTAATTGAAGAACACATTTAGAACATGGCAGGTACCGTTTTTATTGATCATTTTACTCAAAATTGTTTTTTTTTTTTTATGTGTGGATTGTGAGGAAAGGATTATGTTGACTTTTACTGTCAATTGATGATTCCTTCACGTTTGATGTTTTCCTTTTTGCATCGATGATCACCTGACAAAGATTCAAGTTTTGTGGTTTATTGTCATAGCCAGTTAGTTAGCTTCAATTATTTTTATTTCTAAATTGTGTATAGCTATTTTGTACCCTCACTAGCCTGCAAGCTCGCTAGCCAGTTGTTTGTCTCATAAAATGGATTTACATGAACTAACCTTTAATTTTCCCAAATATTTTCTTAGTAGTATCAACAGTTCCAAAACATGTTGCTTTGTATTTCATTTTGTCTATGGAAATGTAAAACAGTTTCTGTTAATTCTCACCCTTTTGCATCAATGTGTATATCTAAAAAGGCGTAATGACAATGATACTTTTTTACACCTTTACACCTGTGCATATTACTCATGTTTCTGAATTCTGGATTAGTGACATTCAATTGCAGAGTCAAAATTAGACATTTTTAGTAATAGTACTAAAAATACAATTTTGGATAATCAACAAACTGGCTAACAATAAAATATCGATTGATAACCATGATTAAATAGCAGGTCATGCATTCTGTAAGACTACTACTCCTGCAAGGCTAGCTAGCTAGATGGTAAGACAGTCCAACACATTTCAGAAGAAAATGAAGTTAGCTTCCAAGTATAAAACTGTGAAAGAATGAATGAATGAATGTCCAGAATGAATGGATTTAGAATCTGTGCAGAATGCTGGAATGCAGGAGAGCAGCCACATCCAGAAATGACTGCAGTCCCAAAAACAGTGATTCAGAACATACCACTTAAATGCTGCGTTCTGACATTGCTTTCGAGGCATTGCCATTTCTGGGTTCCCTCAACAGTGAGGATTTTGGTTTTTGTTTGAGGGCCTTGCCAAAAGCCGTAGGTTATTTAAGGTAAAGTGCAGCAGCCAAATGATCGGTGCCTGATATGTATACACGAAGAATCAGTGTAAGGATAACTTACATCTGCTATCTCTGAAAGAGTTTTATGTGCCCACTTTCAGTATGATAAAATCTTGTCCAGTAGTTTAAAAACTGTCAGTTTACCTCAACTTGTCTGGTGCTCAGTCAATCCTTAGATGCTTACAAGCCAAACAGATCTTGACATAGATAACCCTCTCAGCAAAAGACCTACACAGCACAGCCAACAACTTCAGCTTTCTGAGTTCACATATCTAATCAGGGAAATGGTGCAGGAACACCACCTCAATTAACTCAAATTGTAGGTGTGGTGCAAAACAGACAAGGAATTTCACGCAGTTGACAGATATGATTTAGTGTGCCTATATAAAATGTACTCACACACATAATAGGCATACACACACACACACACATAAATTGGGCACTTTAATGTTCAGTTTGTGCTTCTTCCCTGAAGTCCTGAAAGAGGGAGAGAGGGCCATTGTTTTATTGTGTGGTGAGAACACAGATTGGACCTGGCAAACCACAATAGGACTGGGGCATTAATTTGTCTTTCACTGCACTGCAAAAGAGCATGCCTTCAAGTAACAAACTAACAGCCTATTGTTAAACCAATTACGACCTGGCTTTCCGCCTCCCACTGCCCTGTCTGGAATTTTACAGACAGCGGTGGTCTTGACATTAGCTGTTAATCTTTTTGGATTGGGATATTATTTTGGCAGAAATTACTGCATGGTTAATTGCAGCACTTTCTTGTGTGTGTGTATGTGTGTATACGCGTGTGTGTGTGTGTCTGTGGTGTCTGCATGCTTGTGTCTGTGTGTGTGTACGAGAGGGAAAGTTTCTTCACAGTTCTCTTGAACTGTTATTTCCTCCCATATTTTACAGTGCAGTCATTCTTGCTCTGGATGAATAATTAAATATTTACTCTTCCTCCTTCACAAGCGGGAATGCGCAAAGCTCCATGACTCTAAGTGTTCCCATAATGTCTCATTTTAATGCTAATGGTCAGGTCTGGTGTGTGCAGTGGCAACACACACTCACACACTGTCAAGGGCCCATTTCAGAGGGCAGCAAACAAGGCACCTGCTGTATAGCAAAGCCAGCCTGGGCCAAAAGCACGGTTTACCCGAAAGGACCAAAAATATGACGAAACATGAGTGCACACAAAGCTATCACAGCCAAGAAACTGCCAGTAGTACAAATATGATAATATTTTTGGAGTCAGCTGTCAAGTCTGAAAAGGGGTGAAGCAGATTTACCTTAAAGCTCTCAAAATTAAAGGTTGTGACTCAATCAAATTAACTTTATAAGGGTTTATTCTATTCTACATTGGAATAGAAATAATACTTTTCAAAGGATTTGTTTGCTTGTCTCTTGCAGAATAGAAAATACTCTTGCCCTTACAGAGAATAAGGGACTTGTCCCTAACTTTTACTTGCGATTCAATAAGTTTTTTCCATTTTTGCTTCAAGCACATTTTGGTGTGTTAATTTTTATGACTGCCGATCGCGCCAAACTGTGTCCCAGCTTGATTGCATTTGACTGGGTCCCAGCGAAGGTCTTTGAATCAAGCATGATCTTCAACTCAAGCATGCTGAAAGCATGATTTTATAAGCAAGAGATACCAGATAACAACAGATCTATCACCTCTACCTTTACTGCAGTAGAACCAATCAAGGTGTCTTTATTCATGTGATTAAGGGTTCCCAATTAAGTTTTTGGAACTAACTGAAAGTAAAGTCACATGGTGCATCACCTGGACAGTCTCACAGTGTCATACAAGTTGTGTTTTTGCAACAAAGCCAGATGTGGATTGTTATTTATTTCCATTTTATCATCAGTGTTAGCGATGGCTAAGTGATTTTGGTAATGCTGTAATTTGGAACAGTCCCAAATGTGGTTGACACTAATTATCCCTAATGCTTTTTCATAACTAAATGATTATATCAGTAGATGTTTCTAATAATATTATATGCAAAATGCTTAGCCACTTTGTTGTACTACTTTTGTTATTTTGGGGGCAAAAAGTACTATGACTGTTATAGCAATAAATATTCTCAAAGTAAAACTATTTAACATACCAATGACCACCTGCACACAGTGTTCCCTAGTATCTGGGGCTTTTGTACAATGTGTATTTGCATGGGTGTGCTTAAAAGATGTTTAGTTTTGAGTACATTAACAGTATACCAGCACTGTTGTTTCTTATTCTATCAATCAAGGCAGAATTGCAGGAAGACGGGAGGCAAACCAATTCCCCCAAACTGTAGGAAAAGAGTTACTGCAGGTTCCTCCTCAGATACAGAATCTTGAGTCTATTCCAGTACCTCGGTTCCCACTATAACTCCATATCTGCTATTTAACACTACGTCAAGATTTACAATGGTGTCAACATACATTACTGAAAATCTAAAACTCTTTCATTTGTTACAGATTTAAAAAAGAGCACTCGACAATACCACACAGAGCTGGAAAAACAAGGTCATAAATCAAGCTAGTTCTTTCAGCATGTGGCTGCCTAAATTCTGGAAACTCATTTGTCTGTGTTGGCAAAGATGCATGAATAGTTTACTGGCTAATGTTTGCCTAATAGATGAAGAGATCAAAACATGTAGAGTAAAAAATTCATGTCAAGAAATTCTTGTCATTTGGCACTATCCTGCGACTAAACGAAAGTTACTTTGTTCCAGATTCCAGATAAGTAATTCCATAAAATGGTTGAAAAGTGCGATTAAAATAATGTTTATATACTATATGGATTGGCGTTCTTTAATGGAATTAATGTTTGTAGAGCTTAACGTTTTGGTACTAAATCACAATTAATTTATTCATGCATAAAACAGCAAGACCAAAATGTGCTTGTTTGACTGATTGTTTGAAACAGTGGAGGAAATCCTGATACTTTTTGTTATTACATCAATATTTGAATCAAAAATTGCTTTAAATTGTCTGAATAATGCCAGTTATAAGCTTATCCAGTGTAAAAACAGAAGAGGTAAATGTTTATCCCCTAGCTGGATCAGAATAAGCCAGGTACAGAAATAAAGCGGAATCTAAATATTGTTGTTCCTTTGAATAAGGCACTGAACTTCTTAACTGATTCCAGGACGACACAGCTAAATAAAAAGTAGCCTTTGTACAGTAAGCCAGACCAGATAAGTGTGTGCGTCAGGAAAATACACTTAGGAAAATAGAAAATACATTAGAAAATACAGTTAGGAAAGACTGCAGTCCTGCACTGGTGATCACATACCAGCTTCTGTGGTTGATCAATACATTTACAATTATTCATTTAGCAGACGCTTTTATCCAAAGCGACGTACAAGGATTAGATACAGTCATCAACAAATCTAAAAGTGCATCTATCAATAATGCTACAGCAAATCTATTAATTAAATCTAAGTCATAATAGCATAGCCAGGACGAATGGTACATAGCCAAGTAAAATACATACAGTTATAAACGTATAATATTAGCATTATACAATTAATAAAGTAATAAACATAATACATGAATATAAATCTAAATACTAATACATTTACATTATAATGAAGCAAAATAGGTAATATATAATGCAAACACATAATTATACGTAACATAAAATAGGTGTAGAACAAGTTCTGAGTGAGGGTAGGATTTTTAGGCCAGACATTGCCTGAGGTGGGTTTTCAGACCATGTTGGAAGGAATGTAATAGCCTTGGAAGGTCAAATGCATTAGAACTGACATAAAGGTTTTGTGGATAACCTTTAATCTTCACTTATTAAGTTGGCATTATTTAAATTCTGATGGAAGGAAGTGGGAGAGATCAATGGCCCAGCAGATTTATGCAGGCACTGCGCATTTCAGGACTGAAACCAGAGGTAAACGCAGCATAAACCAACTCC
This sequence comes from Albula goreensis, assembly GCA_022829145.1. NCBI lineage: Eukaryota > Metazoa > Chordata > Actinopteri > Albuliformes > Albulidae > Albula > Albula goreensis. The sequence continues at coordinate 40,181,470 of CM040745.1, forward strand.
ATCTATACAGAAAGGCCTTTTTGTTTTCTGTTTTTTTAAATTGGAGGGAAACGGCTCCCACAGGAGACAGTTAGGCATTAGTTCTCTTGACATTCCTGCACAAAAAAAACCTCTTTTTTTGCACTACAGTAACAAGCCTGTCTAGAGTACTGTAAAAAAAAAAACACCCCCTTGTGTTTGTACCACATTAGAAAAATATGTGAATGCAAAAGTATTTATGTTTGTATCCCACCTATTTTTTTAAAAACTCCCAAACATTGATGTAACTGTGAGCTTTTCCAGTTGTCCTGGATCCTGTGCAACTTTCCTTATTTTCTGAGTGATTTCTTTTCCCACAGCTGGGAGAGTATGCCAAGCACAGCCTGTTTCTACACTGCATGTCCCTGCCTCTAAAGAGGAGGGCAGATCTTAGTCACAGGTTGCAGTAGGACTGAAGAACACACTGTACAGTCTGCATTTGCACAGTGCACATACGCATTAAGCTGTGTTGCTATGTTAGGATAAATGCATGCTATCTTAACACACCTGGGCTCCAAAAACTGGATGAAAGATATCCAGAAATGGATAAAGACATACCATAAAATAAGCAGTAAATGTTATCACTAAATGTTAAAATAAGACGATCATAATTTTTAAATGGGTCTTTCGTCAAACTGTGCTTTGTCCTGTACTGTAAGCAGACTGCTGTCGTATCTTTGAGCTGCTGCTCGGAGTGTTTTTAGGGCCTGGTGCCTGGGGCCTGCTGGCCGGGGGGTTGGGGGTGGGGGGGTGCTTTTTGTGGCCGATGTGGGGATTCTTTCATCACAGCTTGGGTTTAGACAGGCCTCTTGGCAGGCCTGTGATTGGCCCCCTCAGTCCAGCACAGTAGCTTGGGTCTGCCCAGGCGCATGCATGCTATGCTAAGTACATAGCGGAGCGAGGCCCTGTCCTTTTGCCAAGGTCTGGGCCCGAGCCATGCTCAAACTGCTGGCTAATAGCTTCCAACTGCTTGAAGAGTCCTCAGGTCCTCCGCAACCCTCTCCCCCCCCCCCACCACCCCCGGCTTCCTCTGCACTGCTGTCATTAGCAGAAAAAAACACCTCCCTGAGCTCAATGACAAGAGTTACGGTTCACAGGTACGTGCTGACGTCATGCCTTCATAGGCCAGCTGAGGGACTTTGACAGTAAATAACGACAGCGGTAATTCTTGTGGCTTTTTAGCAGAAATATAAGCTTCTGCTGAAGTGCATTCAATGTTATAATTTTGTTTTTTGGTCTCTGAAGTGTCTTTTTTTCCTTCATGTGAGTTTCCATGCACAGCATTAACACATACAGTATAAGTGACCTTTTCTTTAAAGTTACAGCCCCTGAAAAACTTCTGCAATTAAATGCAGTAATCATCCAGTAATTAAAGGGTTTCTGAAAGAACAGTTAAAAGAGAGAGCAACTATGAAAAGTACTTGCTGCCATTCAGTTCCAACACTCATGTAATTACACAAAATCATATGTACTTACATTTACAGTATTTATAGTACAGCAGAATGCTTTCAAAGTTTTTTCCCTTCTGAGCTAAATATGTCTCAAACAAAAAATAAAACACTTATGAGGCCATTTGTGTTTTTTTTTTTCACTTGACCTGACACAAAAGATGAAAAATATTCTTATTTAATAGAACAATGTCACTTAAACAATATGGTCAGTTGAATAAAAATAACAAAAGGTATAAAGTAACAGTGAAGAAGCGAACCATGCTTTGAATAATGAGTTAAATAACATTACTTATCTCATGGCACAGGAGCAGGGCTGAGCCCAGGAACAGGACTGAGTAAATGAGCAGGTCCCAGTGCAGGAGCAGGTCCCAATACAAAAGCAGGTTAGAGAGCAGGAGGTCACAGGAGTAGGCTTAAATAAATGAACAGGTCCCAGCACAGGAGTAGCCCTGAGCACAGGAGCACCTCTCAGCACAGAAGCAGGTCAGAGCACAAGAGCAGGCCTGGGCACAGGAGCATGTTAGAGCATAGGAGCAGGCCTGAGAACAGGAGCAGGTTGGAACTGAGGAGCAGCTCCCAGCACAGGAGCAGGTCAGAGCATAGGAGCATCTCCCAGCACAGGGGCAGGTTAGAACAGTGGAGCATCTCGCAGCACAGGAGCAGGTCAGAACACAGGAGTATCTCCCAGCACAGGGGCAGGTTAGAACAGAGGAGCAGCTCCCAGCACAGGAGCAGGTCAGAACACAGGAGTATCTCCCAGCACAGGGGCAGGTTAGAACAGAGGAGCAGCTCCCAGCACAGGAGCAGGTCAGAACACAGGAGTATCTCCCAGCACAGGGGCAGGTTAGAACAGAGGAGCAGCTCCCAGCACAGGAGCAGGTCAGAACACAGGAGTATCTCCCAGCACAGGGGCAGGTTAGAACAGAGGAGCAGCTCCCAGCACGGGAGCAGGTCAGAACAGAGGATCTCAAGCACAAGCACAGCCTCAAAGGCAGCACACAGCTGGGAACAGATGCTTGGGATTCCTCAGTCTCCCTGTCTGAGTAATGACAGCTCAGGAATAGTGATCACAGATGAGTGAGAGAGCTGCCATCAATGGTTCAAGCTTCACTATACTGTTACTAACTTACAAATCTGCTTTGTTGTCAAGAGCAAAACCTTGTTATTGGATGGAACAAGTCAGTGACTCACAGACAAGTTTAGCTCCATATATTTTTTTTCATGATATTTTAGAAATATCATGATATTTAGAAATCCCCAATGAAGAACTCCAAATTTTTGAGTTTTGCCTGCCTCACAGGACATGGTGTTCTTCCTTTTCCATGAGGAAGTATCTGACCTTTCATCCCTGGGCAGAAACACTGATAATAGAGAAGTACATCTACATCAGCACTCCACCAATATTCCTTTGGATCAACTGCTTTTCTCTGATATGAATGTTTGATAATATTTTTTGCCTGAAATAAATATAGTTAGTGGTAGGAGAACAAGGTTTCATGACACAAAATGGGTGCAGCAACCATACAGTACCAGTGCCTTGCCTGAATTGAACCAATTGTTGTATTTTGCTGTGGAGAGAAAAATCTTTTGACTGGTTAAAAGAAGTCTAAGACCAACAAATCACTGTAGCTCCACCCATCTATGACATCATTATTCTACAATCGCTTGCTATACTGTATGTGAAGGATTTCCATCCTCCTGGTCTTCATCAGCTTAGGCTCTTGCATGAATAGCCTATGTGATTACATGATTAAAAACTGAGAAAATTTTTTCATTCCAACTAAAACTGCTTCAAGACATTGTCTGAAGCTGATCTTCTTAATTTACAACTAAAACTTGCACAAATCATGTTCATTGTCAAAAACCCCAGGTCCTGGAACTATCCATATTTATTTCTTTTTTGTTTTTGTTTCTGCATGGTCTGCTTATAATCTTCTGCTTCCTTGCACTCTTTCAGTTAAAAGAAATTCCAGGTTTCCCTGGGAGCTTTCAGGTCTTCAAAACAAGTTAGTATCACACGTGCCAAAGAATGACACGTGGAAGTCGAAAAGCCCATTTACAAATACGTGACATATCAAATGTGAGCAGAATACTGAGAACATCATGCTCTTTAGTAATGATAGACCAACAGATTGCTGCTGCTCGGCTTGTTTAAGTCAACCAAAGAACAGGCATGTCACGCCTCCCCTTGTCTCCTTCTGCTGGGTTCTACTTGCAGCCTGCATAAAATAAAAAAATGCCTGGTCTTTGCCTTGGGGACTGCATGAGGAATTGCACCCTACCCCTAATCTATGAGCAAGCCTCACAATACTGCCAGACCACTGCGTTCTGCATCCTCTGGTCACCTGACCTTACCTTCCCAAATGGGTTCTTCCAAAGGTGAAACAAACTTAGTCTTGTGATAAGGTCAGCAGGGTTTCGCCCCATTTTTAGTTGCAAACACATCTGTTTAAACTCCTATCTAACCCTGGAATGCAGTGATGAAGCCGCAAAGTTCAGCAGCTTTTAAATAAAAATGTAATCATAACTGGTTATGTGAAAATATATGTTTATTTGTACACCAGTGCTTATTGCAAATGATTCATATTCATTCATTTAAACATTTTATTCAGAAGTATGTACAAAAATGTTTCAAAAACAGGTTCTGAAATGCTGAATATCGATATATACTGTTGTAAGAGGATTTTTATTATTCAGTCTCTGAGCAGTAATACAATGTAAAATTGCATAATATAAAATAAATATGAAAATTTCAGCAAATATTGTGGTCAATATATTAAAGCCTTCAAATGTTCTCCCTGTATTTTTAGCCCTGTTAAATAAACAAATAAATACTTAATGACGTTAAAATTTGTCTGAAAATTTTGGTCTAGACCAGTGGTCATTAAATCTGGCACTCTAGGTGAGTACTGATTCTCCATTCTTCCCCCTAATCAAGGGCTAAGTTCAACCTGGGACACCAAAGAGAGCGTAATTGCCAATCAACTGATTAATCATTTAACCATTAGGTAAGTAAGAGAACCAGCAGTGCTGCTGTACCTCAATTGCCAGATTTGAGTATCTCTGAATTACATTTAATCGTGAAATTCAGACAAACTCAAATCACCCTCAAGCATGAGATCATCAATACTGGTGGTATTCTTTTTTACTTGGTGATTAATTTATTATTAATTTATCACTAACTTTTTGTAAGTACTACTTTATGATGTGGCAGCTTTCCAGATCTTTCTGACATGTAATGGATATTTTCTCCACTATAGATCTTACAGTCAATTGTCCTAATTGTCTTTTGTAGTTGCAAGGAACTAACTGTGTTTAATACATTCATTTCACACAATGGGAAATGACTTCATAGTGACTTGCTGGTGAGTGACGTCTTGTCAAGTACCAAAAATGTGCTGTCATAAAACATATTTATCAAATTGCAGATTGACCATTAATGATAGATTCACTTATTTACTGAGTCGCTGAATGGTCATCAATAAGCCAAGCATCTAAGCCAGGACACAGCCAGTGTAATGCTGAAGCTACAAAGCTACCAGAGAAGGAAGTAATTATTTATTTCTGCCACAACCACAATCACATAACGGTAAATAATCCTGACAGACAGCAGCAGTCTCTGCATGTTTCTAGTACAGACTAATGAGGGGATGCTCTTTTAAAAGCACTGGCTTTTACCAGTGGTGAAAAAGAAGAATATATTTGTGCATTATGTTTGAATGTGAAATATTGGCATTGTCATTTGGTTGGACTTGCTGTTGTGCTATGAAAACCTGCTGTTGTGTCTGGAAGTATCTGTTGCATATTTCCCTCTATGCAGTGCACAAGAGAGACATTACTATGTATGTTTTTGAGGAAAGTACATAGATATTATTGCATGTAATAAATGTAAAAATCTGCCAAACACCTACACATGAATGAACTTGTTGTTCTTTTTTTAAATAAAATGCAATTTGGGCTCCAGTCAGAGGTACATATTAAATGATACTTATAAGGAAAAGCGCTGTTACCTTCCACTGAACAGGCCCCCTTAACTAGCATCATAAAATTATATTGCTCTAGAATATTACATGACCTCAGGGGTCTAAACATTTTTTTTTTTTTACAAAAATATATTTAAAAAATTCTGTATCATTGTCAATGTATACAAATTTGTAAGTTCTAAGTTTGAAGAACTCATAGATCTGGAGTAATATATTCTAGAAAAGTAATATTTGGAGGCAACTGTTCATATGGTTTTAACTTGTCTGGTTGTACTACTACATATCTATTACTGTTTCTAGTGTACTGCTATGTGTTGTATTTAAATGCGCATGATGGAATGAAAAAAAAAACAGTTCAGCACCAACAATGTTTTGACTATGAAAGTTTTAACACAGGGATCTTTTATCTCTCTGTAGTGTTACCAGAGTGTCTCCACTGGAAATTAAATTTTAATCAGACTTCTAAAAGTGCTTAGTCACAATGACCGAGCGGTAAAAACCACACAAGAAAACAAATAAGACAGATAATCACAAAGGAAATGAGCAAAGTTCTTCACCTCGTATTCCTGGAAGAGTAACACAATGACCACGCTCGCTGCTCATAATATCTGTGCCGTAGGCCTGAAAAAGGCAAACTGTTCTCGCTTACTCAACTCTCTGTCGTTCTGCTTTCCTGTTGTCTTGGTTTTTGCCCCAGCCCTGTAGTCAGTATGATTATCTGTGAACAAATGTATATACTGTGATGGTGCATGTTAATTTGTCCTCAACTGTTGTCATAACTGTGTGTGGTGCAAAGCTTTCTTCTTCTTCTTCTGCTTCTGCTTCTTGTTCTTGTTGTTCATCATCATCATCATCCTCCTCATCATCATCACTATTATTACCTAGTTTTCTCTGTTAAATGTTATTCTGGGTAAGGATGAAATGAAAAGTACAGCTGGAATCAAAACATGCCCAGTGTGTAGAGCCTGTGAATTTACCCCAGCTGTGGTGATGAGTGTTCTGGCCTTTGAATTTACCCCAGCTGTGGTGGTCAGTGTGCAGGTCAGTGATTTTTAGACTGCTGACACGGCTGATTGGTTGTCACAGTTGCAATGGTGAACACCCTTACATTTAACCAACAAATCTGTCAAATCTCGGTCCCTGTTTTTAATTTTTACCCTCATGCTCATTCTGAGATTAAAAGACATGTGAAAATGGTGATATAAGACAATGCGTTACTTATGTTGGAAACTTTTCATTGTTATGTAATGTTGCATAAAATGTATGCTATTATGACAATATTATCATGCAGTACAGGGAAACATGTTTTGAAAATTAAAATGTTAAAAGTGAGTGCTGTTGGGGACTCAGAAATGCAAATATTTTCTTTTTAAGATATGTACACTGTCTCATAATCTGTTCTGTCGCATTTATAAGCATAAATCTCAAATTAAAGAAGTTCTCAGAAAGCTTAAATGCTAAATCAGACACCTGGGTTGACTAATTGCTCTGTTCAAGTCAAGACACCAAGAACCAGCACACCTGCATACTTTAAGTCTAGTCGGCAACATAAAAAACAACATACAACATACATTCCTTGCTCAAATTATTTTCTCATTTTAGAAGTCAGTATATGTGCATTTGAGACAGAGGTATGTCTATTGCCTGCAGAACACACTCCAGCTCTTCTGTGGCACCAAAATAACAATCCACAGTTTGTGCATTTCATAGACAAAATAATCACAATACACAGACAAAATAATCACAAATGTTTTGTTTTTTTTTTCGTTACAGACCAGAGGTGATACAGAAACACTCGGCTAATAAAGACTAAGAGCCAGTAATGTAAATGAACTGTAAAGCTGGCGGTGTTATTACTGTAGTGTTTATTGCAATGGCTGACATAGTGGGAATCATGGCAAAAGATCTCAGTTATTAATACTCAGTCCCTGTGTGTAACTTCTGAACTCCAGAGAATAAATACACACTATATCTGTTACATGAATGCACAGGCAAGAGTCTGTTTCACCAAAACTGCTTAGACTAAACACTCTCTCATTTATGCTTTAAGGTGGAAGGAAAAAGGCATGGAAATGAAGGGGAAACACCTTCTAACACCATCCACAGTGCAGAGCCAATGTGTTGCTCATTCATTTATAGGTCCATGTTAAAGGTGGAGCAGCACATGGGGAACCACCCCCAATGTTGTCCATCTGGGGGTTTTAAATAAAACATCACAACTACGGAACCTTTGGGATGGGACACAGTGACAAAGATCCAGACCTTGTAAATACAGGACACTGTGCTAGCACAGGGAGCCAATCTCCCATGCTAGAGCAGACAAAAGGTTACACAAAACATCACCATCGTCAAATTTAACACCGAAACAGTGTGCAGCCAGCCAGGCAGGTATACACAGCAGCATGGCTGTGCAGTGTGTATTTGTGCCTTACTAGTGCCGCATCATCCACCCTCAAGTTTGGGTGAGCAAGTGCTCCGATTGGGTACACAAGATATGACAATGGGAATGACAAAATCTCACCACTATATAAATCATGTCTAGCCAAAAAGTCAAGCTACATGTAAAATGCTTTCAGAATCTGTAGTGCTTGTAACAGTGTTGCTGAAGAGGATGAAGGGTACCTGGTTGGGCCTAACCTGGTTGGGCCTACACAAGCTGTGCCTGAACCTTGTGAACTCAGCCTGTTTTAGGGACAGGGCTTCAGCTTGCTGACTGAATAGCCACCAGGCTAGGGGAAATCTAATTAAAAAGAAAGCCAGAAATTCTTCAACCTCTTTAAGAAAGGGAAAAAGTGAGGGAAAGGAGGTCAGCTAAGAAGTGGGATTTTCTAACGCTTTCCTGTGTGGTATTTCAGCAAATCTCTTTCTCTGGGAAAATCAAAACAATCATTCCAAAAGCTGTGGACACTAAGTAAACGCAATATAAATTTTTTCGGCTTCAGAGAAGGGGCAGGGGGTATAAAAGACAATAAACAAGCACCCCCATCCCCACCCCCCGACCCCCCAGCCCCAAAAAAGAATCGGTAACAAAAGCAAACACCCCAAAGCTGCCCTCTGCTGTATCAGCAGACAGCTGGTTCCCATTAAAGGTTCTGTGTGAACCGCTATCTCATTACAGCAATCCCAAACAAGCCGACCCTTTCCTCTGTTTGCCTCACACTTAGCCAAGCGACACACACAGACGCAAGAGCCCATCCCCGGATACCACGGTAACGAAAGGGTTGATTCAGCAGACTGAACTCTTAATGATACTCTCCATACATGTCTTGAATGCTCTGTCACGATTTGAGTCACATTGTTGTTAAACTGCAAGTTTACCGAGACTGAGAATGGCAGTCAACAGACTGAATGCGAAGTGCTGTGTCACAACTGGATTGGAGCCATATAAAACTAAACTGGTTGATTCATTGAATCTGGGTGTTAGTAAAAAAAGAGTCTCAACTACACAATAGGCACAGTTTTGTGAGGTCAACACTCACTGGACTAAATGTTTAAAATGTGTTTAATGTTGAAAAAAAATAACTGTTTTATGTATGGAATTTCTTGTGGTAAAAGATGTGGTATGATACTAATAACAATTTATAATGATGATTATTGCTGATGCCATGTGGAACTGCATGAAGGAGACATTCAATATTGCATGCTTTAAATAGAGGTAGGGGAGAAAGAGCTGGTCATGCCTCTATCACTGAGCCCACAGTGGGCCTGTCACATCTGGATCAAAGCTCTCCACCCAGCCCAGTACCCAGTATGCCTCTCTTCCTGTCTGAGCCGGGCTAGGGGAAGAGGTTAGGTCTGGGGAGCTGCAGATGGGAGTGGGTGGTGCGGATTGCAAAAAGGCAAAAAGATTCAAGATGGAAGCAGCAAGGACAATACTGCCATTCATCTCCCAGGAATGGTGAGCATTTTCTCCTGAAAACAGAGCTCAGAGAGTCCTCCTAAAGCAACAAGGAGAAGCCGTGGATTCAGACCTTCAGAGACCTCCAGTATCTTCCCTGGAGGCCAGGCGACTTCATTCATGTCTTAATGGACAGCAGATTGTAAGCCCTTGAAAACACAGTGCACTAAAGTATATCAGTATGATGAACTATATCTACCATCTAATGTTCCATCAGCCTAGGTTGACTCAATATAGTGGTATAAGTGCTCATTGTAACAGAATATGGTAGACTCTTCCCCATATTTAATGAATACTGGATGACTTTAGTACAGTCAGTTTTGTTTGCTGTAACTCTGAGATACAAGCATCCATTTATTCTGCTTACCTCAAAAAGTGAATTAAGACAGAAAGCACCACGGTAACTGAAAAAAATGTTATGTCTATCTGCATTAATATGAGACAGATGAACTTTGTTACTATGGTAGACCAAGCAACGGATGACTGTTTAAGTTGGACACAACATATTGCTTTGAAATACAGTCCAGACGAAGAGAAATGATCAAAAATATTCATAGAACAGAACACTGGCCTTGGGAGGCCCCTGACTTCCGATTGGCATTAGTTATGCATTCAGAAGGTTTCATTTGTTTTCTTCAAAGTGATTCACTCATCCTCTGAGACGCCCAGCCACGATGTGACATCCTGCTTCCTGCTTGGGCTATCTGTCTGAAAGGCTTGGAGGACCACAAAAAGCCAATGTTTTTGTTATTGTGTGTCTGTTATAGCTGGCCAAAAGATGAAAGTGGACAACACAGAAGTCCTAATTAGGTCGTACATTTTTGAGAAAACAGTAGAAAGAGATCCAATTAAGGCCAGGCCTTCGGTATTGTTGACGTTGCTCATTAGCAGTGTATTGCAGGGGAAAGTCTCAGAGAGACAACACTGCTGCCTGTTTGCCACACAGATGCTCTGAATATGACAGTATCCAGTCCGTTTCATAAAATGACCTGAGACAACCCAACTTCTGCACTTCTTTACGCAGGAGGACTGTGTTTACTGAAAATCCTAACCTTTAAAGAGAAAACAGACTTGCATTTCTTCTGGTCCCACACCCAAGGCTCGTTTACCACAACTGCTGGTAAATCTGGTAATTAAGAGGACGATCCTGTCACACTTCCCATCTTCATTTCCAGATGGGATATTGATAGGTTTGACGAAAATGCAGCCATCGTGAAAGAATTCCCTGGCACTCGCGTCTGGAATGACTAGATGGTGAAGTAGAAGTACAAGGGCCAAAATCCTGTCAGCCATCTTTCAGTGCAGAGCTGGAGTCAAGGACTCCTCCACGCCTGTCTGAGAACACCAATTACAGCATCCATCATTACCTCCCTCTCAGAGACCCCTGGCATGTTCAGGTGTGATGGAGTGCGGTTCCACAAACTGCAGGTCTTGCCTCCGACTGTATTCTGCTTATCACATTAATAAGGTTTGATACTGCAGTGACATTTGATGATGAGGTGAAGACTGAGTTTAAAGATCATGTAATGATGGAGCTATTTTAATAACTATCTTTCACATGTACATCTTTGCTAATGGATACTACCTGATGTTAAGTTAGGCTGGCATTATAAAGTGAAGTCGAAAGGAAGCTGTGCATATAACTATAGCCATATGTGGCTTTCAGCTGTACTGGGGCAAAGTATAGTAAAGTACTATAATGGCTCTTTTGGGTTATTAAAGCTAAGTTTAGTTTGCTACATTTCCTGTTGGTCCTGGAGTTCAGAATTTGAACATGGTGGATTGGATATTATAGATTAAGTTTACATGGTAATTAATAGTGTTTGTTTAAGGATGAATTAGAGTCATTTTTGGATTGTATGAGTGAATTACATTGAGTTTTATGCCTTAAGTCCACAGTTGACATAGTTTTATGTTAGCTGTGGCACTTTTGGTGTTTGCTGTGTCATCATTCATTTCTCAGACACAAACTCCTACCAAAAGAAATATGGAACATTTAAAAGGCAATGAAGATGCCTGACCAGGAAATACAAATAAACAGCATGGAGGAAGTGTGTATTTGAGGCTGGGAGAGTGTATCTGGGTGAAGGGCTCTCAGAAAGAGGGAGAGAGGAGAGTGAAAAGCCAGGCTTTTTTTATTCATGGTGTGGTGGGTGAGAACACTACAGCTCTGTCTGTGTAGGTGACGGCTCTTGGGAGATGCTATCTTTACCACTGATACAATGGGCTCATAGACAGAGCCACTCAGCCACTAGAGGCAGAGGGGGCAGAGGCTGGGGGAGTGCACCACCTACTGGCATAGAGGCTCACAGCCTGGGACCATGTGCCTGGACAATGAGAAACTGGAACTGAACCAATGAGAAACAGAGAACAAAAAAGAATATTGCTTTTGTTCCATAATGGAGCTTAAAACAGAGATGTTTAAAACAGAAATGCTCTTGCCTTTGTTCCATAACTGAGCTGTTTTGTGCTATGTAAGAACTTTGCTTGGGCACACACACACACACACACACACACACACACACACACACACACACACACACACACACACACACACACACACACACACACACACACACACACAGAGTTTTGTTTTTTGTGTATGTTCTTGTAAGATAGGAGTAAAAAAGGATTGTGAAACTTGTTTGATTAAAACTAGACAAGGAACAGCTAAGCATGCAAGAGTACTATTAAAGTAAAATGGATGGAAAATACAATTGAATGGAATGGAAATACAAAAAACACTCTTTGTTTTTATTTTAGTGATTACTTTCTCCTTTGTTCTCCTCCGTAAGTCAGTGACCTGCCATATTTTGCACAGTCATTTTTACATTTGTGTTACAATGGCAGCCCCTGGGCTGCTGGCTGGTTTTGCATGCAGGGAGGAGAGAGGTATTTCCTCTGAAGTCATGACGGGACTGCTGGAAGTGAGGGAGGGAGAGAAAGAAGGAGAGATGGAGGAGGAGGCGTCATGAGCATATCACAGCGGAACATCATGAAAGCCAGGCGTCCACAAATTACATGGTGATTGAGTATGGCGACTGTTCTCCATAGTTACACGAGTTCTTACAATTGTGCAACATGTGCTGGTGTATTGTTTCAAGATGGGAAACCCCACCACTGTAATCAAGAAGCTCCTTCCACTTTGTCATACCCAGATCTGCATATGACTTCAAAATATGTACTTATAATACCAACAGGAAATGACAAGATGTGATACATGAAGAGGGCTGTATTTAATTTAATGTATCTGCTAATTTTCTTTTTGGAATTAGGACTATGAAGGTAAAACAGCTAAGGTCAATCTTTTTAACATAAACAATTATAGCTATTGTGTTTTTTATGTAAATTACACAGTGATGCCATCCAGAGTTTAGGACAGGTATTGCATGTAAAATCGAACATTTTGTTTTGAAAAAAATGTGAAATGGTGATGGACATGCCGCTAATAGCTTTTCCCCACATCCAGTTTAGCATGAGCTACATACTGAGCTTCAGCATGGGTAATATCAAAGCTGACAGCGTGAGGGACAGCATGTCAGCACCTTTTTATAATTACAAACAGGAGGAGAGTGCAACCAAGTTGCGTGAGCTTAAAAAGAACTGTTAGCAATTACGCAGTGCTGGGGAGTACTGAACTACATATAATTAAACTAGTAGTTTAAGTACATTTTGCAGCAGCTTGCAACTACATTCATATTTGCACAGTGAATCAAGTAGTTAAATTACTTTTTGTCATTTTTTGAGTAGTTAACTACTGAATCTACAAAAAAATTTGGGCCATAAAAGGAAAGGAAAGACATTTTTATTTTATCATTGCTTCTCTACTTTGACCAGCCCTGCACCCTTTTTCTTTCATCCTGACCGCTGTTAAGGCATGCCCAGGCAGTGCATTCGTCAGTCAGCCACCACCACACACTTGACCTTTGTGTAGCACATGTGCAAAAGGGCAGGCACTGCTCAATGCTCACACAGTGACAACGTCATCATGGATGAACCTCCCAAATCTCAGCCTGAGGAAGAATCACCATGGCCATACTTAAGAAAATACATGACATTGTCTAGCTCCACCTACAAAACCTACGTTTTCTCTTGTGAGATATGCAAGCGGAGAGTAAATACACTCTCTGTTGCAAAGACAGAAAAAACCCATATATGAACACATATAAAGGTGAGTGTATTAACATTGACTTTTCTAGCCAATTTAGCGAAGTTTAGGTAGGTTAGCCACATTGTTTTGTTACATACAGGAAAGTGATTTAATTAAATGAATGTTAACATTAGCCTAATTAAATTAAGTTTGTAGCGTTAAGTATTGATTATTGCTATGTATCAACAAATGTTCAGAGAAGTTGTAGCATGCTATTTTAGAAGCTATCTGGCTAACTGAGTAATCCTGCTTGGTCCCCCACCTGGACTCTAGTTTCTAGAAGGCAGGTGTGTGACTGATGGACATTGTATACAAAACCAAAGCTGACATTCCTTGCACTTCCCCATGAATAGTGGGTTATTTTATTTATTTTTTTTGGTTTATGTATGACCTGTGAACAAGTGGGCACTTTTTGTGATACACTCAGTTGAGTGGCATTTTTTGCTGTCATGTGACTTTTTTCTATTACTCTTAATTTGCAAGCTCCTTTGACCCATGTGATGTATGCTGCTCAATAAATGAAATGGTCGATGCCTCAAACAGTAATTTAAGAATACATCAAACAGTGTTGCACCAGTTAAGACTAAAAAGAGACCACACAAAAAAACATCACCATGGATGAATAGCACTATCTGTGATCTTAAGCAATTATGATGAAAAGCAGAACGGATATGGAGAAAAATTAAATTAGAGATTCATCTTAGCATTTTTAAGGAGCACATCACTACTTATGACTTATGAAGGCTATTCGCTCGGAAAGAAGCACCCACTTGGTGGTCAATAGCGAAAATTCTAGAGTTCTGTTTTTAACTGTCGATCGATTATTAAATCCCGCACCAACCTCTGAGATTCTTAGCCTGACCAATGTCTCAAATTTTTCGAATTTGCACAATTTTTTTACGCTTAAATAACAACCATTAGAGCTGGTACTGTCAAAAATACAAGTATCCCATATGATGTGCCTTGTAAAAGGCCGGTAACCATGAGGAATTTTAACAGTATCTTTCTGATGCAGAACTAGACAAAATATAGCACAGAGTAAACTATCAACCTGCTGCCTCGACCCTGTTCCTACAAAATGTTTAACAATAGTTTTTGATAGTGTCTCCACATCAGTTTTGATTGGAGTTTGTTAATAACAAATTTTGGAAGAGGCAACCTTTGGACAACCCTTCACTCAAACACCAGTGTCCCTCCAATCCAGTTGTCTACGCAGGTATTAATTCGCCACGTACCTTCTCTCCCATCACGCTCTGTTTCCGGCATCCCTCCCCCTCCAGTCTGCTTCCCTTTCTTCTATTTTTTCACCCTGTTTTGACAGTCAAAAGGGGGGTTCACTTCATCATAAAAAATAGTGAGGCATAACACTGCCCCCCTGGACTCCAAGCCCAAGATCAATGTCAGTACCAATATACAACTCGTTGCATCATAATAAACTCCTTCTAAATGCATTTATGTTGTCTGAAGGTTCATTCTCCTGAAAAATATTTAACACATCTCTTGAGACTGGAATTTTTACACTCAAGACTGGAATTTTTACAAACGCATTCAAAACTGCTGTTGCTGTTGAAGAAATCAAATTTAGACTATAATGTCCTAAGTAATTACAGGCCGATATCCAATTTACCCTGCATGAGCAAAACCAACTAAACAAATTTTTAAATGAGAATGATATTTTAGAGATATTCCAATCTGGTTTTTGACTTAACCACAGCACAGAGACTGCGCTAACCAAAATAGTTAGCGATATAAGATATAAGACTCAGCGTTGCCACAAAGAAGGTCTCAGTTCTTATTCTCTTAGATTTGAACGCAGCTTTTGACACCAACGGCCACAGCACCCTGTTGGATCAACTGGAAAAGTGGGTTGGTCTATCTGAACGGGTCCTAAACTTGTTCTGAACATATCTTACAGAGAGGCAATTCTATATTAGTCTAGGAAACTACACGTCTGAGCAATATGATGTCCCTTTCAGAATTGCACAAGGAAGCTGTCTTGGTCCAATTCTTTTTCATTATATAAGCAGCCCTTAATAATATCATCAGAGAATACAATGTCATCTTTCATAGTTATGCTGATGAAACACAATTGTACATTTCCATGGAGCCGAATGATCTGATTGCCTTATGCTCCCTAACCGCCTGTTTATCTGCAATAAATCAATGGATGAATAATAGCTTATTGAAACAAAGATAAGACAGAGATTCTCTTGGTTGGCCCCAAAAACAAAAGAGATATAGTCTCCATAAGGCTAGGAATTCTGGCCCATCAGATTAAATAGGAAGTAACAAGCCTCGGTGTAGTTCTGGACTCTGACCTAAGTTTTAAATCCCACATAAATAATATGACGAATATTCTTCCACCTGAGAAATATAGCCAAGGTAAGACCGTTTTTAACCCAGCAGGACTAGTTCATGCTTATATCAAGCAGACTTGATTACTGTAATGCTCTTTTTACCGGCCTTCCTAAAAAGACAATTGAGAAACGGCAGCTGAATCAGAACACTGTAGCTAGACTATTGACAAAAACAAGGAAGAGAGAGTATATGACCCCTGTCCTGGCTGTACTGCATTAGCTCCCTGTGTCTTTTAGAGTTGATTTTAAAATTTTGTTTCTTGCTTTTAAGGCTCTTAACGGATTAGTACCCCTTTACATTTTAGAGTCCCTGGTGTTTTATGTCCCCCTAGGAGCCCTCAGGTCCTCTGAGGCAGGACTTTTAATGTGTCAAAGGTTCCCAAAAGAAAATCGGGGAGGCAGCCCTCATCTACTATGCACCAAATTGTGGAACCGCCTGCCAGAAGGTATTAGGAAAGTGAACTAGTAGATATTTTTAAAGAACAGCTGAAAACATATCTTTTTACCCTGGCATACAGTCACTAATACCCTTTCACTCTTTTCACCTTTCTCTTTGATTATTATATTTTTATTATAGTTGTTTTATTCATTGTCCTTATTATGTTGCTATGTTTTATATATTTGTTTTTATTCATTGTTCTTACTGTTCTTATTATGTTGCTATGTTTTATTGTTCTTATTCATTGTTCTTGTAGTTTTATTCATTGTCAGTTTTATTATTATTATTATTATTATTTTCTCCATTAAAAGTGTTTGCACAGCAAAAACTATAGAAGCTAGAGCTATCAGACTTGGTATATAGATTTGTATATTCACCCACTACACAGGTAATAAAAATTACCCTGATTGGTTTGATGGTGGCGCTATAGAGAGCCACAATGCGTTTTGGGCTATGTGCGCCAAATGGACCGATATGGACCAAAATGATGCGCCATATTGGATTTTCCACCACTTTGAATTTTTTATAAAAACTTTAAAATCTATCTTCTCCTAGACAATGCGTCTGATTTGAAACTCGGTACACATAATCTTGAGACCAAGATCTTTAAATACTGTCTAAAGAAAGTTGCTATGTTAAAACACGTGGCTGCAGTCAGCCAATGAAATGTGTGAGCGTGGCCTCTATTGATATATTGAGCTATAACTCCTGAATGCAATGTCCAATCATCACCAAACTTAAGAAACTTTATCTACAGCCCATTGCAGTCAAGCATACCAAATGGTGTTAATCTGTTCATAGGTGGTGCTATAGCAAACAAATGGTAATAACTCCTAAACCAATTGCTAATCCAATCAACTTGGTACACTGCATTTTGGGACCAAGATCTTAAAATATTTGCATAAACAAAGCTGCTACGTTAAAAGATGTGGCCACAGTAAGCCCAATAAAATTTGTGGGCGTGGCCTCTATTGATATAATGAGACATAATTCATGAATGCAATGTCCAATCATCACCAAAGTTGAGATCCCTCATCTACAGGCCATTAGTCTCAAGCTTATCCAATTTGGTGTAAATCTATCCATAGGTGGCGCTATAGCCAACAAGTGGTCATAGCTCCTAAACCAATAGTCGGATGAAGTTCAAATTTTGCTGCTGTGTCTTTTCCAAATGTCCTTATAAAGTCTGTAAGGAAAAGGTGATAACACAAACAGGATGGCCACCATCAGCCAATCAAACTTCAGCAGCCCATGAACTGATGTAGCACTAGAAGAAATGACCATATCTCTAAAACCAATTCCCTAATAGAGTTACAATTTTGTTTGCTGCAGCTTGTCAAAGATCCTAATACATTTTTCAAGGGAAAGTTAGTTACTCCAAAGCAATGGCAGCCATTAAACATTCAAATGACTGCTGAGCTGCTTGAACCCCGTAATCGCTGCTTGCGGCTATATGTATATGTATTATTATTATTATTATTTTGTTATAATTTTGTATAACATGTACATTGTCAAATTGATCTTTTTTTCTACTTTTTCTAAGTAGCTTTAGTTAAACTAGATTTCTCCCTAGGGTAGCTTTGCTGTAGTTCATCTACTTCCAGTGTAAAGTAATCAGTAGCTTGCTAAGTGATGCTTTCAAAGTAGCTTCCCCAACACTGCAATTATGATGTATCCATTTGGTAATATATTCATTTTTGATTAATTTAACCATATATTAATTTACTCAGAAAGACTAATCAACACTTTTAAGTCAGTATTTTGTGTGACTTTCATGTGTTGCTACCGATTCTATCTCAAGTCTAGAACTGGGCAATTGGATCTGAATGTGGAGTGCATTGTGGGAAGGACTTCTAGAACTTCATGGACAACTGTTGGGTTCTCTATTACACATCGCTGCTAGTGTGCAGTGGTGGATGCACAACGACATTTATTAGCGTCTGAACATACACACACATTCAAAAAAAGTATTGGCCCACATCGGTGCCAACGGTAGGGGGCATGGTGCAACAACAATGCCCAGGGGTAGGTGGGTGGGACTAAAGTGCCCCCTCTGGCAGATTAGGGCATCTGCAGGCTGCTTGCCGTGGTGCTGCTGGAAGACAGCAGAGTGAAGACAAGCACACACTATACACACTTGTTCATGCTGGTCTGTACTCTCTCAGTCTATGCAATTTTAATGGGATGGGACAATGAGTTTGGGAAAGGGAATACAATTTTTGGAGAAAATTGGAGCATGTGGTCTATATATGAATATATGGTATATATGGTCCATATACCAAAAATCATATGTTTTAAACATTTTGCCCTGGCATTATGTTCAGGGTACATACTTTGGCACAGTGGTGAGTGGAAGAGAGAACACAACAGATTTCAACAAACATGGGTCAACGTCCTTTTATTTACCCCTTTTAGGGGGGAAGCTGCAAAAAAAGAATAAAACCAGCCAAAACAGGGGTGAATGCAAAAACAACACAGCCAGGGGAGAAGCAACACAAAAAAACAAGCACAAAACACCTAAAAGTCTCGTAAGGCTGTGCTTAAATAAAAGGCCTAATTGAAAGCAAGTGCTCATAGCTGAGTTGACTGGAAAATCACCACCAGGTGAGCCTGCCTGTTAGTAGGGCCACTGTTGGTTGGCTCTCCGGGATGAGGGAGGGACCCAGGAGACTGACAGCAGTATTTGCTCCTCCCTCCACCTCTCCCAGCGCCACAATACTCATTAATATATCTCCACATTTACATACAGTGTATCATGAGGTATTTAATTTAATGTATACATAGACTTCAGTAGTGTATTCTAGTACACAGACCTAGAATACTGAATGCTTTAAAGAACCAAATATATTTGTTAAGAGTCCTTTCATTCTTCTAGGACTGCGTAATGATTCACAATCTGAATTCTGCCAAGACCTAGATTCCTCATTGCTGTATCTTGAGTCATTTTTACATTGCATATGCGATGAATCATACAGTCGTCGATCTCATAAATCATACAATCCCAGACACCACAT
Source organism: Albula goreensis (assembly GCA_022829145.1). Lineage (NCBI taxonomy): Eukaryota > Metazoa > Chordata > Actinopteri > Albuliformes > Albulidae > Albula > Albula goreensis. The sequence goes on from CM040745.1 coordinate 40,200,780, forward strand.
ATGCAGAAGCACTAAACCGACAGGCAGACTTATTGGGAAAATAATACACTTTGGTTGAGCTGGTGCGGGCAGTCACATAATGGCCGCTGTAATTGTAACCCATGTAGCTATGGAGCAGCGCTGACCCAGAATCACCACAACCTCAAATACTGCGCTCGACGGCCAGCAAAATAACACACACACCACTCACATGCCATTACTGTCATCTGCAAATATTCAAAACACTTCTCCATGTACGGGCTGAATAATCATCACAGCGGAACCAGTAAAATTAGAGAAAAATGGAGAGGAAAGGCCTAAATTAGACCACCTGTCTTTTAATCCATGCTCCCAGCTGAGAGTTTGGCTGAGGCCAGTCTATTTCTGGGACTCCCCGGCCTGTTAAAAATTTACATTCTTTTCACCCCGGTCTTGGCTTCAGTCTCAACGGCTCTCAAATAAAACGAAATTAAGCGGCCTTTGTGAAGCTTCAAAGCCAGTAACTACGCTCATGGCACTGGGGGCATTTCCTACGGCGGCATAAACAAGAAAAGCCTTCAAGTCACTGTCTGAGAAGTGCTTATGCAGAACGACAGCAAGACCTGCGCTAGGGCACATCCGGCTAAAGCCGCGGTTGGTAGAGCAGCGATGCCCCCGTCACTGGTCTGGAGTCAAACCTGGGTCGGCCCAGTGTACTGCTGTACATTTACATCTGTGACTGCGCTGTGCATGCACACAATGTATGCAGATGGAAAACAGAACATTTCAAGATAATTTGAGCACCCGGTTGTAAACTCCAGGGCATTTTCTTATTTACTTACGTTTGTTTTGGTTTGCGGTGCAATTACTTTTTTGTTCTGACATCCTGATGGCTAGAAAAATGAACAAATAAAATTAAGCAGTGGATCAATGTGATTTGAGGTTTAGGACTGTCAGAATCCCAAGGGGCTTCCAATTCAGGCTCCATTCTCTTAGCATCACACTAAAAGCACTGTCCTTTATGTTGCCTCTGTGTGTGTGTGTGTGTGTGTGGGGGGTGCAGAGAGGGACACACCCTGTCTGCCACACATTTTGGCAAACACTCATACACAATTAAAAACCTCAAACCAGGGTAATGATACTGTAGGTGCACTTTGATACTTTACAAATGCCCCCAGAAAACAACCGCAATAGACAACTAAAGATAGCTTGTTGACATTAGTAGCGCTCCTAAGGTTCTGCTTTACAGGAGGGTAGATTGTCTGTGAATTATTTCACTGTATATGTGTGTGTGTGTTTTTGTCTGATTTTTTAATTTTAACATATTATCCCTAATTTAATATCAATGATGTATAAAAAACTAAATTTGTTTAAATTCCCTTAAAATACACTTTGTTTGGTTCTTGGTTCTATGTCACAGTAAACATTTGGTTCATCAACCTCGAGATTGGTGGTTTTGTCCACCCAGTTAAACAATCTCTCCTGACCCTGAGGGCTGATTCTCAGGCACACTCAGGATCCACTCCCCAGGAAAGAGGATTACAGCGTCTCTGGGCTGACCCTGGGCCAACGCCAGTCGCCCCTCCACACCCCCCCCTCCTCGCTGTGGCCTTGTGATGCTGCGCCAGACTGATGGATTAGCCACGCCCACCCTGCCATGGCTGCCAGTGACTGGCACACAATGTCCCGGGCCCTCTCAATTATTTCCGAAAACGTCTCCATAATTCTGTCTGAGTGCAATTAGCACACAGAACGAGCCGGAGTCCGGTGGCTCAAGTTCACTGGCTGAGTTATTGGAAGTGAGAACCCGGGTCAATTCAGTCTGTTTTTTCAGGTCCCTGCACACACTAATTCAGTCATGTCAATGACGGTTTCTTTCCAGTAAGTGAAGATAAGGCTGAATGGCATTGCCTGTATGCACCAAAACAACAATAACACCAACAAAGCATGTGTCGCTGGTCAGCCTCGAAAGGAAACAGGATTAATTGTTTCTTTCTTTATATTTTATAACCAATATTAGAATATTCACTTCCAATTCCCAGTTGGATTGGTGTAATGGAAAATCTCATATGTACACTGCATTGATATATAATGTATAATTCATAAATGGTATGTAAGAGAATGCATACAGCACTACAGGGAGGGGAACAATTAAAACACATGAGGTGATAAGTAGGGTCTGGGAATAATCTGCAGCATGTGACTGTTTGGGGCATGGAGCAGAATTTCGGCAGTTATCCTCCAGGGGTCCCCGAAAGCTCTCTGAGTTCATAGATTGCTTGCCAGTCAGGACGGACACATGACTAATTACTCAGTGCGGCTCTAATTATGAGGTGTTTATCAGTGCAGAACAATAAAATAATGCGGTCATGGGTAAGTCTGGAGGAAGTGAAACACAGACACACAAATGTCAAGATGTATTTCCATCAATGACAGAGTAAAACAATACCTTTCTGGCCCTAATAATTATCAACAAACTTATCTTTACACCACACAGCAAGGATTACAGTGGACTGGCACTTAGAAAAAACAAAACACGAAACCTAAGTTTAAGTATAAGGAGGAGGGAGATCAGCAAAAGGCTGAATCGTTTTATTGATGATTAAATGGCTAAACAAAGGGCAGTGTAAATACTCCTCTTGAAAAGGTGGATTGCCAAGAATCAAGTGCATTTTCATGTAACTATGTCTTATCGTGTTAAGGGAAGTCACTCACTGGTGATTTGAGCATTAATCTATCTGATACGGTGTGTCCACATCTCTTCAGAAGGCGTTATGCAAGCTTTAAATGTATATAATTTATTTCTGAAGTGGTACTTGAGCAATGCTTGTGATTCCATTCATTGGTACTGGTTGCCAGATTCAGTGGATTTTAATTGTAATGCTCACATAAGGGGCCCTGGAAATGACAGTTTCATGAGTTTTTGTTCACTGTATCCTCATACCTTTTAACCTGTGAGTCCACTGTTTCCCAGCATTAACACATGGCCAGCCCTATGAAAATTTTAACACTGATTTTTCCACACAAAGCTTTTCTGATGGGGGATGAAAATTAGCAAAAAAAATCACCTGGATAATTAACTGAGAAGTTTGAATAAAATGTATTTCCCTGGAACACAAACTGTGCTGTATCCTGATATTTATAAAATATTATCTGTTCCAGCAATCCTGCTTCTGCTTGTAATGTCTGTATGTATACAAGGGAATGTGCTGTCTTTGATGAACGTATTAGGAAATCACACCTGCAATAATTACACAGACAACAAGACAGCACTGCCTCCGGTGGTGTACGGACTGTTCAGACTGAGTGTGTACTGAAGCAGCTACTGGCAGCGTACACGGGGAAATGAAGCGTGAGTGAAATGGGCGAAGGCTGATACTCATTACTTACTTCACGCGCTCCTCAGTCACTCCTGCGCTTTAGCACAGGGTGACTCATGTTCTGGTAACCACTGGACCTTCAGCTTTATTAGCGATATACTGAAGTAGTTAGGCTTATGTACCAAAGTTCACCCAAGCAGGCAGAGTTTCATGGTATTAGCCACAAAGTGACCCATATTAATGTGATATAAGGGTACCGTGGTATGTGTGGTGGTGAGCATAGGCCAGGAATACTAAAGGCTTCAGAATTGGTTGAAGTTTTTGCACGTACTTCAACATCAACCAATCACATGCTCTCTTAGTCTTTTGGCACAAGCAAGACAGTTTTGCATGCACTTTAATGCAGTTTAAAGAACTTGGGCCGTATAGTATATTCTGTGTGTATGACTTATGAAGCCTATAGGATGTGTACTGTGTGTAAATATGTTTCCGAGTAAAACTAAGCTTGGTACGCCCACCTCAGGGTGCTTTTCCTGGTTCTAATGATTGAGGGAGCGACTGGGAGAGGAACCATGACAGCCAGAGCAGACTAGCCTGCCTGCTACTATCTACATGACAAATGGAATGTAAAATGTCTTCGAAGTTACAGGAACACACATATATCTCCAGGAAAAATATTTGTTATGTAAAGGAATGCGGATCTTAAGCCAGCTGGAGGTGATCCTGATTCTATACTGAAATCGGGATCCCTCGCATCTCCCAGATACATACGCTGCAGACCGGATCTGCAGTTTCTGAAAAATACATCACAAAGTGTCCTGTTTTTAACATTATTTAATGTAGCTCGCATTTTCCTGGCAGGGGTAGTGCAACTGATGCTTTCAGTATGGGACTATTACCAGCTGCTTTATAACTATGCGCCTAATGGATGAGCAGGGATATTTTAAGGGTTCCCAAACCCAACAAGCACTGACACACCGGACTGGAAATTCCAACAAAGCAGTTTAAGTTATGATAAACAAACCCTTTTGAAACAGTGAGTGATATTCACACTGGGTCACATACCGGCTTCTGTGCTCCTGCTGCTGTTGCTTTTGCTGTTTTCAAACAAGAACCATGAGGGCGTTGGACACTTTCCGTAAGCCGCAGCTCATACCTGACGTTCTTGTCACAGCGTTGCAAATAATGGTGTTCTTTCAAATTTGACAAACCTGCACAAAGTTTTTTGCTTATTTTTTAAATTAATGCCGATTGGTCTATACCCTTTTTAACAGCTAGTCAGAAACAAAGATGAGACTCAATAAGGACAGTGGCATAAAGGTGTATAGAGGTGACTTTCATGTTAAGATCTGTAATACAGATTGAAGAACCACTGCTTTGGACAGGTGGCTCCCAAACACTATAAGTGCACAGCAATTTAATATAAAATTACATTTTGGGATCCACCATTTACTAAAATACAAATGTTCAAATATGACATATATTCAAATATGTACTGAAGATATTTTTTTGATTTTATGTGTCAATAACTATTGAAAAGAACATATGTGTGTTGTATGAACACAACAACTATGCATTCACTGTAACTTGTAGAGTGCATTTCAGTGGAAGTGAGTTGTGAATTTCAAAGGAAATCACACAATATGTAAGTTATTTACATGAATCTTTTTCATGTGTTTCACAATTTGGGAAACATTACTCCCAGCTATGCCTCTATCAGACAGACTGGGACGGTAGCATCCTGAGCACATGTGGAGTTGCCTATATCAGCACCTCCACAAACCACACCCTGCACCCTGCCTCTCTCTCTGGCATCTGGGCTCCAGCCGCACCTCTGAGCCCTGCGCCCCCCATCACCACAGCGCCGCCAGCCTCCTCCCCCCAGCCCCGTCACTCAGACAGTGAACGGCGCTGCTGGCCAGGATTCATCTCAGAAAGTTTCCCTATTTCTGCCTCTCATGGACAGAGCCAAAATGGTGGTATCTGAACCATACAGTACCGTGAGCATTTCACTATTTGAGGAACACTCTGCAAACGGCAAGCGGCTTCTGGTTTAAAACTCAGAAAATTTCACATTTTCATAAAACAATGTCTTAAACAGAAAAATCACATAAAAATTTCAAAGTAATGCTTGAATTTTTTAATCTGCAGCTTGTTAAATCTATGCTGTAGTGGAACAATAAAAAGAATTGGTTCCCAGTATTGCTTTGGTTATAGTTTTCATATATATATTTATATATACACACACTGAATTTACCCATAATCATAATAAGAATAAGAAGCTCATTATTTCTGATGCATGATATCTCTTGGCAGTCTGGTTCTAAGGCTAAGTCACGTGAGAGAGTGCTAAGCCCGCAGAAAAACCGTGTGAAAATTCATACCCCCTCTGTCACTATGAATCAGCAATGGCCTCTTGTGTTATGCTCATTAGATCAAAGATAAAGGGAAATAAACAACCTTTTGGGGATGCTTTGAGCCACCATTATATTGCAGTTCTTAATATGAATGTTTGATGTGATTTTATGGGCCTGATCACAAAGCCGAAGCACGGGGAGAGGCTGGAGTGATGTGACTGGGAGTTCGTGGTTTCATATGCTAGGGAGGGATCAAGCGATCTGGGGTCACATGTGGAGTGGAGCCCTGCCACAGCCACTGAGGGAATGGAACATTCAGAGCACAGTGATAAAATGGTGGTAAACAGTGACACCTAGGGGCCACAGGCAGTAATGCGAGTCTGGTTTTAATCTATATCATTTTGAATCGCCTTCCAAGAGGGCTTTGATATTTTCCATATCTGCTTGGCGTTGGAAATTATTAAAAAATTCAATGAAATGAGCAGATGAATGGCAGTCATATTCCATCAAATGTCAATCATAATTATTGTGAGTTTGTAGGAGCTTTATTTAAAGGCCTGCTTGAATAACGCTGATGATTTTTGGTTGTATGTTGGATCATGTAGTTTTAAAGCAGTGTTGCACAATCATCCAAGTCCATAACTGACATGCCATGCATCACAACTTTCCATTTCCATTTCATGAGTGCTTTTATAGGTAAAGACAGGATGTGAGTTTGGCTGGAGTGAACCTGCGTGAGCTCAGGGCCATTTAGACTTTATGTATTAAAAGGACAGAATAAATACTTTTATGCAAATATTAGAATAAGTAATTATTTACACAGGGTAGAAACAACAAACTATTGAAACTGACAAAAACTGCAGAATGGCGGAAGTGAAAGGGAGAGGGAGAAAGAGAGAGAGACAGGAAGCAGTGACTTAAGTACCCCCCCTCCCCCACCCCCAACAAAATGTCAGTCTCTCCTGTGGTTTCCTTCACTTGTCCGCTGTAATATATGAACAGTACTGTACAGGCAGAGCTCAACGGCTCATAGGCCCAAACCAATGGCCCATTCAGATCAGCGCGTCCTTCTTCCTCAAACGAGCTCTACGCTGCCTCACGTCCTCAGCCTGTTCTGACTAGCGCCACCCCTTCCAAAGGCAGGGTGGGGTTGTGGTGCCTCTTGCGTTCTCCATTCAGTGATACTGACCTAGGGTCAGACTGGGAGCCCGAGCGAAGGAGTCCGAGGAGCGAGTGGAGTCGCCGTCATGTCCAGGGCCATGGCCTACCAGCACAAGCTGGCAGAGAAGCTGACCATCTTGAACGAGCGGGGGAAGGGGGTGCTCGTCCGGATGAACCACATAAAGAAGGTGAGCGAACGCGTCGTCTTTGTGTGAGAGGCAACCTATCACAGGCCTTGCTGGACGGACAGACAAGTTCTTATGGCCGTACGTGTAGGCTAAGGGGACAACACACTTGAGCTGGCGATTAGACGGGATTTGCAATTCTTGGTTTTCGAAGGGGTTTCGTTTGTGGTAAAAATCGAATGTAACGAGGGAATGAGGGAAAACGAGGTGAGGCTTCTCTTCCTCCTTCACTGCGAGACAAACAGCAAGGCTATAGCCATTGAGCACACAGGCCCTTAAACCATGGCAGGGTACGACATCAAATCTATATTAAAACAATTTTTCTCAAATCTAGAATGTTTCCCATTGTTCTCCTGAGGGAATGAAAAAAATTGTTTTTAAATTATTGTACCTGTAGCATCATCAAACTGCAAAATGTTGTTTACTTTTATGTTAAAGCCAGATGATATATATTGTTGTTGTTCAAGCAACAACAACAACAATAATAATAATAATTTGTCATCACATCAAAGTACTATTTTTGAGCATTTAGTAAATCCAAAGTTGAATAAAACACAATAATAACTGCCAACTACAGCTTTCAAAAATTAGAATTAGTCTGATATTGAACTAGTTTGATACTCACAGACAGTTCCAGAATCTGGGAGCTACTGCCATGAAAGCACAATCTGTTCTGGGTTTTTAAGGTTCATATGAGCTGTATTAAAGAGAACAGCTGTAGAGAGAGGAGCGCATGATAAATGTTGTGTAAAGTGAACTGCTGTAGTCTAATCATTTTGTAAAGTGAACTGCTGTAGTATAATCATTGGACTATAGCAGGACATTTTTGATTTTAACTGGCAGTATACAGAGTGCATCATCTCCTTCTTTAGGTTTTTTAACACCACATTCATATTAAAAGAGGAAGTTGACACAGGAAGCAGGACTGCTGAGTGTTTGCAAACACCACAGACGAGCTGCATGCGCTCAACTGCCGAAACCCGAGGCAGTACAGTCTGTCACAATGTGACAGCGTCCATTAGTAAGCTAATTCCCACATTCCAAAACCTCACCTCACTTACCTTTCAGTAACACTTCACATCAGCATGTTACGTTTTAAAATATATCCAGTTATAATTGTGATGAAACAGAAATTTACGTTTATACTTTGTGTTTTCCATAAAGTATGAAATATTTATGAAAGTGGGTGTGTCTGACAGAAACTATTATAACAAGGTTTTTGTTTTACCTTTATTGGGTCATGTTGTTGCTTGGGGGACATACAGTGTAAGCATAGATTTTTTTTAATACATATTTTGATGAAAACATGAAAACTAGATGATGGTGTGTGAGAGCATGTTGTTCTGCTGCTTTTCTTTTCTTAAATTTGGGAAGGACTTATGCGATATGAAAGAATGAAGGTGGTTTACTGCTATGGCTTATATGTTCCTACAATGACTATTTAAACTAAAATGAAATCTCACACGATGTGTGTGTGTGCACATAGGTCCAGTCAGGTCACACTCACTATGCTTGTCAGTCTTTCTGGTAAAGTTTAAATGAGCTCCACTCACCACCTCTCACTGAGCCGCATACAAGAGCCTCTAAATCCCATGATGCATCACTTCCTCACTGACTTCCTCATTTGCTCCACCACTCTGCTCTCCCAGATCTGCACAGACCCGAAGGTCCGGCCCAGCTTTTTGACCGAAAAGGCCATGGAACCAGCCTGCAAATACCTCAACAAGAAATTTCCGAACATTGACTTCAGAGGAAACAGCGTGAGTGCCCCGGGTCCATTCTGTAGACCATGCTACTTCCCAGAATTTACACTGTACTTAACTTTACCTGTACAACCTTCTCCATTAAGAAAGAGCTCTTCATTTAGGTTCTTCATCAGATTGACCTCTGACTCACTATCATTACCGTCTGCAGCAACATCTGTCCAACATTCAGAAGCAGAAGTCGGAAATACTCAGTGGTCTGACGAGTTATTACCAGTCTTTCCTGGATGTGATGGAGTTCAGAGTAAGTGTAGTATGTCCTATTACAGAGGTGTTACTAAGGAATATTACTGCTTGTGAAGGGGGACTGAAATCTCATTATGACACAGACCTGTCATACATTACCTGTGCCTGACTGAGCTAAACCAATCACTGTGTCTCTCTGCAGAGAGAAAAAACATTTTGATTGAAATTTTGGTTGAAAGGCAAAGGAAATGATTGACAGCTTGTTCTTGCTTGACCCATAATGGGGGTCATGGCCCATCACTCTTCCATCGAAATTTACCCAAAATAACCCACTTTACATTGAGTAGAAAAACACCTCAGTCCTGAAATAACGGGTAAGTAAATGTGGGTACTGTCTAATCCCATTTAAGGTTTAAAAATTGCCAAGCTGTCATGATAGACCAGGTGTGAAAACACAATGGAATGACAAAGAGACACTCAAAGCAATCCTCTTTTTCTTCACACTGTCAGTGCTTTTCACAGCCCAGGTAGAATGAGTAATACATTGAAAGGTAAGCTCAGCACAGCACAAATCCTTTTCTCATTTCCTTTAAAGCTATTTTAGCCAGCTTAGACTAAAGCTGTTTATTAATAGACCTATTGTTTTGATATTTCAGTTTCATTGCTCTCTAAAGACATAACCGACCTTCAGTATACCGTCATTTTACTTTTCTCAGGATCACGTGTATGAACTCCTCAATACCATTGATGCCTGCCAGTGTTTCTTCAACATTGTAAGTACTGGAAACCGACTCTATACAGTTGAAATTAAATACTGATCCAACATCACACAGTTTCCTTTCTTAATTAAATTGCAAAGAGTTTCTTTTAAACTGATGATTAATTTGTGGTTATTCAAAACAAAGAACGAACATGATAATAATTCAAATTAACTGTAGTACTCCATATAAACACTACACATCATTAAGGCCCATTTCTGGGTTCTTTTCTTGGTCTTTGTCTATCGGTCAACAAGCAGGTTGTGTCCATTCTGCATTGTGAGTTGGCGGGTTGAAACAATGGATATACACTCTGTCTTTCCTTCTCCAGGCGGTGAACTTTGGTTTTACCAAGGGATACTTGGATCTTATTGTGACTTACACCTCAGTGATCCTCATGCTGTCGCGCATTGATGACCGGAAGGTTCTGGTGGGCATGTATAACTGTGCTCACGAGATGTCCAATGGCACCAGGTAATTCATGAACGGTGTATTCATATTTTTAAAGTGCGTTTGTGAGTCACATCAGCAAAATGAAACGTTTTGCCACATGCACCCAGAGACAATGGGAGGCTTGTTTTGAGCTCAGCTCATGAAATGTCCCCACTTTTCAGAGATAATTGCTTATGATCGTTGCTTATGGTCTCCTTGGCTGAGACACAAAGCAAAGTTAACCGAAGCAGTGTGCTGGCATTTGAAATTCAGCCATTTCACATCATTATTTCACTCAGATGAGTGATGCGCCCTCTAAACAGACACACACACACACACTCATATAATAACCCTGCAGACACACACACACACACACACACACACACACACACACACACACACACACACACACACACACACACACACACACACACACACACATTTACAAATACACCCAAACAATGAGTCTACACACATGTATAGTAAACACACACACTCACACATATACATGCATGCACACAAACAGCTGCAAGCACTCTTGGAAACGGTAATAAAACTACTGTTTCATTCTGTGGCTGTAAATGACAAGATAAAAAGCACAGAACCCTTGGGGTTATAAAAGCGCCAAAGTAGTTAGTAATTGATTTAATTCTCCCAGAAAAAAAGGCATTCCTTGAGCAGCATGCTACACAAAATATACCTTTTCACATTGATTGTAGTTCTGAGGTTGCAATCTAAATTCTCAAGGGCATTGCCAATGTACCATTAAGCAAATTCCAGATCTTGATATGCTTCTGTGAAGACCCAGCTGTATAAATGGATAAACAAGCTGTCTAAGTCTGCTCAATGCCTGGTATAAATGTTAATGCTAATGTAGTGCCTGCAGCCTGCAGGGGGGTAGCCTATAGCCTAGTGGCTAAGGTACATGACTGGGACCCCTGAGGTTAGCAGCTCAAGTCCCAGTCCAGCCACAGCAAGAACACCATTGCTGTTGGGCCCTTGAGCAAGGCCCTTAACCCCACATTGCTCCCAGGTTAGTTTTGGATAAAAGCATCAGCTAAATGACAGTAATGCAGCATCCTTCAAGGTAGTTGGTTTCCCTGTGGTGACCGGCGCTGTTGTGCTCTTTCTGTAGTGACCCTGCCTATCCTCGGCTGGGACAGATGATTCTGGAGTACGACCACCCCTGGAAGAAGCTGACCGAGGACTTTGGACCTCACACAAAGGTAGGCTGAGGTGTGGGTGCTCTCCTAAGTGCCTGCGAGTTTTAGCACATTCTGCAGCCAATTAAAAAAACCTGTCTGATGGGCCGCTAGGTGGTTCATCCAGTAAGACATTCATTCAGGAAGTAGGTGTTAGCCCTGTCATTGGATGTATGAGTTCCAGCCAAACTATTACAGGTTATGGCTGGGTGTCTGGATTGGTTATACAGTAATAGGCTCAGCCTGACTATGAAAAGACAGGGGGTTAAGCCAGTAAAGACTGCTAGTCTTGTTGCTCTCTAGCGGCCACTCCTGGTCAGTCAAACACCTGCTGATGCACAGACTAAAGTATATGCTGATTTCCCCATCCTCTGATAACTTGGGCAGTATGTAGTGTGTTGTGCTTCTGCAGTGTGGAAACTAGTGACGGCTCATTGTCACATATTCATGGCTGCCTCATCTTGAGTTGATGGGAAAGATTTGCTGCGGGTGGCTATAAAGTTTATCTTAAATCAGGTGGGACAGAAATGGCTACATCTTGTGAGAAAGTATTTTTTAACTCTGTGGGCTTTCCAGCCCCAAACAAAATTTTGTCTGGAGGACAAAAACACTCAAATAAATAAAAACTGATATACAGAAAACAGTACTATTTCTGCTGATTGAAAAAAACCCAAGTGAAACAGTACTATTAAGAGAAAAATGTCTACATTTTGTTAACTTAAGAATGATTTTTGTGGAATCGCTAGCCTGATTAGCTAACCCCAGACTCTACTCTCTCCCTCCCTCTCTTGTGGCCACTGCAGTCAGTGACGGAGGCGGTGCTGTCGCTGCAGCTGGTGTACCCGCGCCGGAACCTTCCAGCTGAGCAGTGGCGCAGTGCCCAGCTTCTGAGCCTCCTGAGTGCGCCTGCCGCCATGCTGAGTCCAGCCTGCTGCGAAACCGTGCGTACCCTCAACCCCAACGCCTGCCCCCTCCCACTGTGTGTGTGTGTTATATGCCCCAACCTGCCCCCCTCCCATTGTGTATGTGTGATATACCTGCCCCCTCCCATTGTGTGTGTGTGTTATATGCCCCAACCTGCCCCCCTCCCATTGTGTATGTGTGATATACCTGCCCCTCCCATTGTGTGTGTGTTATATGCCCCAACCTGCCCCCCTCCCATTGTGTGTGTGTGATATACCCCAACCTACCCCCTCCCACTGTGTGTGTTATATACCCCAACCTGATTTTGTATCTTAATTGTGTTTTTTCATTTTGAATTTATATTATTTTTAACCACTTATATTTCTTCACAGAAAATGCATGCATATTTAATTTCAGAAAATATATTCAGTAATAAATTGCTAACAATATATTTCACATAGACTTAATAGCATAATAAACATACATGTGATTAAATATGATTTTTGTTCATTTTGCATGCATTTATGATACGTTTATCATGAAAAGGCTTTGACATTGACCAAAATAAGAAACGTGATGGGACTGAACAATGAAGGATAAGCAGGCTGGAAAAGTCTCAGCCACTGTTACCTTTTTGTGGCCCTTGATGGTCACCAAATTGATGTTCCATGCTAGACAGTGAATTACAACCCCAGTGTTTTCACCTGGCAGATTCCCTGCGAGTACCTGCCTATGGAGGTGATGGAGCGCTGGATCATTAGTGAGTATCAGGTCCCGCACATCAACACACAACACCACAGCCTGTAGGTTACATGTCAAGGTACATGACTGGGACCCCTGAGGTTGGTGGTTCAAGCCCCAGTCCAGCCACAGCAAGAACACCAGTGCTGTTGGGCCCCTGAGCAAGGCCCCTAACTCCACATTGCTCCCAGGGGGGATTGGCCCTTGATTAGCCTAATCAACTGTAAGTCGCTTTGGATAAAAGCATCAGCTAAATGACAGTAATGCTTCTGAAGGGTTGCAGTGTCTTGTCCAGCAGTTGTGAACCTGTATGACTATGTTTGACAGCGCAGGTCCTGACTAACTGTGCCTCTCCCCCACAGTTGTGGTCCTGTGTGACTGTGTTTGACAGCACAGGCTCAGTCTAACTGTTCCTCTCCCCCACAATTGTGATCCTGTGAGACTGTGTTTGACAGCACAGGCCCTGTCTAACTGCGTCTCTCCCCCACAGTTGGATTCTTGCTGTGCCACAGCAGCCTGAACACAAACCAGCCCTCCCAGGACCTGTGGAAGATGGCCCTGCGCAGCGGCCTGTACATCACCCTCATCCGTGACGAGGTGATCAACATCCACAAAGTCACAGAGGACTGCTTTGACGGCCTCAAAGGGTGGGTCATCCGTTTACTCCCTGTAGTCAGGCCCCAAGTGCAGAGAACAGAAGCAGCCAAAGAGGCCCTGTGTGCATAAAAAACACAGCATTGGGTATACCCGAAACCCCCACAAAAAGCTGGTCATTACCTCCCCATGCCAAAAACAGACAGGTGTCACTATCTCTCTAAAGGTATACGGGCCATGCTTTGCTGAAGATAACCTTTCAGAACAAACACAACGAATAAAGTGCAAGCGTCTCTAACCAGAAGTTCATATTTCCATTTCTTTTTTCCGTCTTCTCAAAAGGGAAATGGAATATAAACTGAAAAACAAACCCCACAATGAAAGCCAATGCAAATGTTCTTTATTTCGATTGGCTTTGAAAAAACAAATTACAAATTAAGTAAATTCCCAGTCTGGAGGGTTAGGAAAATGTATTATGTTTCATTGAGAGTTCACACATCATGCTAAAGCACATTCGAACGCAGATTTTACTGTGTTAGCTTCACTACTCCTCTTTTTCTATTTTAGCATGTTTGACAGGCCCTGAATGTGTCACCCCTCCCCTAGCACCCGCTACATTGCTTCTTCTTTGTGCTTTTGTCACAGATATAGCAAGAGGATTGCAGACATCAAAGAAGGCAGAGAGAATGTCATAGCAAACTGGTAAGCATTTCAGTCAAAATCAAATATCTCTGCCAATGGAGTGCAGATTCTACAAACACAGAGGAAAGAAGTAGAATGATCTCAGTTTTTGTACAGTAAACAATAATTCCCCTTATATTCCTTTTAACCTTTAAAATGAATCTCTTGTTGTGTGTGCCTGTGTGTGTGCTTGTTTATCTGTGTGTATGTGTTTGTGTATGCCTTTGTGTGTGTGTGTGCGTGTACGCATTCCTGTGTTTATGTGTGCATGTACGTGTCTGTACCTGTGCATGTGTGTGTCTGTGTTTGCCTGTGCGTGCATGTGCATGGGCATGTGTGTGTGTGTGTGTTGTGTGTTTGTTTGTGGGTTGAAGTGCGGCTATGCACAGAGAGAGAAGACACTTCTTGCGAAATGCGATAAAAGAGCTGTCCAAAGTTTTGGACGATGAACCAGGACTTCTTGGACCCAAGGTTTGTGTTTTTCCTCTAAACAGCCATATACTCCACAAAACAGCATTGCACTCTGCTACACTAAACAAAACTCTGCTCCACTTTCATAAAACAGAAAAATAACCCATTGCCCCACAGCTCATCTCCTCTTCACTCCACCTCAGTACTCTTATAACTCACCCTTTGGTACTGTTGGAATGGAATCTGTCCACTAACTGTATTTTGTGTACTTCCCCAATTCCTTAGTGCAGATACACAAAGGTATATAGCATTACCTTACAGGCATTTTGCTGACACCCTTATCCAGAGTGATGAACATTGTTTACATTCCACTCACCATCTATTTACACAGCTGGATATTTACTGAATCAATGTGGGTGAAGTACCTTACTCAAGGGTACAATGAAAGTGCCCTACGTCAAACCTGTAACCTCCGAGTCACAAGGCCAACTCCCTAACCTTTATACTACACTGTAACCTGTGAGCTACAAGCCCAGCTCCCTAACCATTATACTACACTGTAACCTCTGAGCTACAAGCCCAGCTCCCTAACCATTACACTACACTGTAACCTGAGAGCTACAAGCCCAGCTCCCTAACCATTATACTACACTGTAACCTGTGAGCTACAAGCCCAGCTCCCAAACCATTATACTACACTGTAACCTGTGAGCTACAAGCCCAACTCCCTAACCATTATACTACACTGTAACCTGTGAGCTACAAGCCCAGCTCCCTAACCATTATACTACACTGTAACCTCTGAGCTACAAGCCCAGCTCCCTAACCATTATACTACACTGTAACCTCTGAGCTACAAGCCCAGCTCCCTAACCATTATACTGCACTGTAACCTCTGAGCTACAAGCCCAACTCCCTAACCATTATACTACACTGTAACCTCTGAGCTTCAAGCCCAGCTCCCTAACAATTATACTACACTGTAACCTCTGAGCTACAAGCCCAGCTCCCTAACAATTATACTACACTGTAACCTCTGAGCTACAAGCCCAGCTCCCTAACCATTATACTACACTGTAACCTGTGAGCTACAAGCCCAACTCCCTAACCATTATACTACACTGTAACCTGTGAGCTACAAGCCCAGCTCCCTAACCATTATACTACACTGTAACCTTTGAGCTATAAGCCCAGCCCAACATTGCCACCCCAGTGTTCACATGAGAGACACTAAGATGGTTAACAGTAATGATTTTGTTTCCTGCAGCAGTTTAATGTGTGAAGGGAAGTTTTGTGAATGTCTCAGCCTGTATTTCCTTCTATGTCCCCAAAGGCCTTGTTTGTCTTTATGGCTCTGTCGTTCTCCCGTGACGAAGTCCTCTGGCTCCTACGACACTCTGAGAACATCCCCAAGACCAAAACCCCAGAAGACTATGTCGACTCGTGAGTTATATATAGACACATATCTGACATATGACTCACATCATCGTACGGTTTCTCATATTCTCCAACCTCCCAGTAACATCAGTCTTCAGTCAATCAAAACGTACAGCCAAGGCCTAAATCAAAGAAAATGTCTGTACAGCTTTCCTCCATTTGCAAACGCCGAAAGAACGGGCACAAAAAAAACGTAGCTGAGATAAAGGCAACGGAAAAGAACGCTGGCTAGAGTGTTTGACTTGGAATGGTACGCCACACTAAAGGAATAACATGCCGATCCATCTTTTCAAATGCATTTCTTTGATCCTTGTGGGAGCAGTTTCCCACTGTTTTATCCCCTGCCAATTTTATGTGCGCTGTCTCACTTTACGCATTCACTCCCATACTATTAATGTCAGTACGGAACCCATCGCTGCAGCGCATGAAGCTCACTCACAAGGCTCGAGAAAACTGAACCATCTTCCCAGATAATTACAAACAACAGTTATAATCTCTGAGTTGCTAATTAAATAACTGATTACTTTACAAGTGATTTACAAGCCTATCATGGGCCAAGTTAAGTCCATAACAGAGGAAAATAAAGATAAATCCAGTAATATTGTAAAAAGGACTCAATTGGCTATGAACCAGTACCAGTAAAATATACCGCTGAAGAATACAGTGAATAGCTTAAGCATTGCACAGTGTCACGGTTTTCTATTGTTAGATTGAGTCATAGGGGTGTGATAAATATAATGTAACATGTGACACACATGTGTGATGTGTAGTCAATACATTTTTTGAAATACTTGTACTCTTTATGTGCTCATAAAATTTGAAGAATCCTGTTGTCCCACAAACATTTTCAATTACATTTGTTACTATCCACAATACATATTGTATGAGAAGAATTTTGGGTATTGGTAAAAGCAGATATTTTAAAGGTGTCTACAGAGTAGAAGTCTTTCAGATGAGCTGAGCGTATACAGCACTGGGAGTGAAGGCTGGTGTGTGGCTCTGTCCCACTGCAGGCAATTGGCCGAGCTGCTGTTCTACATGGAGAAGCTGAGGACCATGGTGACCAGGCACAGCCGTGTGTTACAGCGCTACCACGTGCAGTACCTGGCTCAGTTTGACGCATTGGCACTGAATGACACAATACAGGTATCCAGAGATGGCCATCACAGGCTTCTAGTGCTGTCTCAACATGATGACTTACTAAGGCTTATAGTGTTGTCTCAATATGATATCTTACTGAGGTGTATAGTGCTGTCTCAGACATGATGAATGACTGAGGTTTATGATGCTGTTTAGAGGATAAGAGGTTTTTAGAGCCATCTCAATATGATGAGGTTTCTAGTGCTGTCTCAGACATGATATCTTACTGAGGTTTTACTAGTGCTGTCTCAGACATTATGACTTACTGAGGGCTCTAGGACTGTGAATACTGTATTTCCAAGAGGTTCATTAACTCTGAGCAGTTGCTATGTAACATAGCTTGATATTTGGTTTAAATTAATTTTCTTCATGTAAAATACTGCAGTATATTTCAATATATTGTGAAAATAATTACAATATATTTACAATATGCTGCAGTATGTTCTATTTCTGTTAGTGTGGAATGAGTGCATATCCCTTTCTCAGCGACGCTCTCAACAATGCACTAGAGCTATTTAAAGGATTACAAATGAAGATGAACACTGCAAAGAAGGTTTGATAATGATACGGTCTGTCACCTCTGTACAGAATATGAACGTTTGCCCGGAGGAGGAGTCTATTCTGATGACATCATTCGTCTCTCAGCTGTCTGCGATGACGATAAAGCAAGGTGAGAGAGGTGAACGCTGCTGTCAGGTGGCCCATCTGTCACTTGGAGACAGTTTCATCGGTGACACACCTGTGTGTTTATCTGTTTGCAGTGGAAAATGGCGAGCAGTTTGACTTCAGGGCCCTTAGGCTGGACTGGTTGAGACTGCAGGTACAGTCTATATTCCCACTACCCTTGCAGTACACACAGGTGCACAGCCACAAACCTACTATGACTACTTCAACTCTTTTGACGCGAGTACAAATTTGAGAGCACACTTGTAAATCTTCGACAAAATCCATTTCTACCCTGTAGACACTGCACTGGTGTGCATGCAACAATTATGATATATACGTTTTGTAGGACTTTTTGTTATTATTTTATAAGACTCTCTGAACTGATGGCTCTACTGTACATTCTAGGCTTACACCAGCATCTGTAAGGCGCCTCTGCCCCTGCGAGACTATCCAGACTTGGCCAAGATCATGAATATGACAGAGTTCCACACCAAAATGATGGACAGCTTGGAAGAACTTCTTCATGAAACCTCAGACCTCTCCACATTATGGTAAGTATATGTATAAGTGTATGTACCCTCCCAGCAGCCAAAATGCCAAGAACCTGACACCGCCTCCTTCCTGCCAGCCAATACTGTACATACATAGAAAAAACTACGCACAAAGGACATGGATGTCATACGGTTTTAGAGTAAACCATTATTATATGCTGTCAAAGACTTTCAAACTAGCGGTTTGAAATTAAATGTGGAGATGACAGGATGTCAATTTCAAATTTAAATGTGTCAATATTTTTTTTGACCAGTGGATTTGTGATCCAGTGTTGAGGGCAACAGGATCTAACCTGCTGTTAGTTTGAGGGGGTGTGCTTTAAACATCACACAGGTTAATCCAATGGAAATATAACATAATAAGAGCAAGCAGCTCTTACTTCTCTCTTGCTTGGAATGTCCCCGACTCCATCTCCTCTCACACAGCTTCTACCCACGTACCTTTGAGAAGATGTTTTGCCAGAGCAGTGAGGAGGTGTCCATGCAGCGCTACCTCATTGCCTTTCCCCTCGTCTGCTCGCACTTTTCAGGTTGTGCTCACGACATGTGCCCAGAAGAGGTCAGTAGTGAGCAATGCTAAAATCCCAAACACCATATGCCCCTCATTACCTAGAGAATATGACATGCAGTACATTCTCATGCAGAACAGATCAGAAATGCTAAGGAAACCACCAATAAGAATGTGCTATCTTTCTGTTTTGTATTTCTAATTATGAAGTCAGTAACTATCAAAGCAAACTGCCTATATTTAGGGGGACATATAGACTATTTTTACACAGATCTCATTGTTGTTGTCCTGTGACACATCTAACATCAACAGAAGGGCATAGAGAGCATTTGTTGAGCTCTTGGCATCAGTGTCTCTTAATGTCTCCTGTATTGTGCTGGATCTAGACGGCACCAATCGAGAAGAGGAGCCTCAGATTGTGCGTGACGTTCCTGGAGGAGATCGCCAAGCAGGCCTGCAACGTTGTCCTGGAGATATGTGCTGAACAGTGCAACCTCAATGATCAGGTGAAGTGAGACTGCAGCTCTGTGGATCAGTCTGTATTTTGACAAGTTGAGGTTTGAGGCAAATAACAGTTACAAAAATATGTTGTTTGGTAATGAAACAGCAGAATGACCCTCATGTGTTAACATGTACTGAAACATTGGAGATGAAAAGAAATGAAATGGCCTCTCTCCAAACCAGCCCAGGAGGTGGGGAAGTATCAAATGCTTGAACCACAGTGGGCTATCAGATTACCTGCAGCGTGCTGTTATACTGCAGAGGACTGAAGATAGCAGCTCACCAAAATGCCGTTCTTCTGAACGAAATGTCCTTCCCATGCTCTCATTTTGAAAGCCTAACAAGAAACAACTACAGAAAAACAATAGGAGCTTCTCTTGGTTCCAGTATATAGTTGTGTGACAGGACTTAGACTTTCAGGGGTGTGGAATAAGAAAATGTCTTCATGAGTATTGACACAGTGCCATTGTCTCTCTCCACATTGCTGTTCAGCTGTTGGCCAAACACTGTGCTCAGACCATTAGCACTGCTCGCAATAAGAAACAGAAGAAGCCTATGGCCAAGAAAGGGGAAGTGCAGCGGGAAAAACCTGGAGCTGAGAGCCAGAGGAAGGACAGAGCCATCGTCACCATGTGAGAGCGCCACACTTGCCCTGCAGTGTGCTAACTGTGTGCTAACGTTGTCTGCCTCAGCTGGGTCCTGCAGTGTGCTAACTGCTAACATTGTCTTTCCAAACAGAACCCTGCAGTGTGCTAATGCGCTAACATTGCCTTTCCAAATACAGGCCCTACAGAATGCTCACACGCTAACCACAGTCTGCCTTGCACAGGTCACACAGTGCTGCTCAAACTCAGTAACATTGTCTCTCCTAACACAGACCCTGCAGTGTGCTAATGCACTAACACAGTCTGCCACACACAGGCCCTGCAGTGTGCTAACGTGCTAACATGGTCTGCCTCACACAGGCCCTGCAGTCTGCAATGCTAACATGGTCTGCCCCACATAGGCCCTGCAGTCCGCAATGCTAACATGGTCTGCCTCACACAGGCCCTGCAGTGCACTAACACTAACACTGTCTGAAAACTGAAAATTGTATTTACTTCAACACACTACAATCAGACTGATTTATGCAACCGTTTTTACAAAGCAACTGCCTAAACAGGTTGGAGGAGCAGAACTGCTGTTTAACTGTTAATAGTAAACATCTTTCACATTCTTTTTCTCTCTCTCCCTGCCTCCCTTCAGTATGGACAAGCTGCACATGACCCTGACAGAGCTGTGCTCCTCCTTAAGTCACTGTAATCAGTTCACTGTCTGGGACCACATCGTCATTCCTACCGAGTTCCTGGTGGCCCAGCTTGAGACCCGCCTCTCAAAGTACTTCATCTGCACTCACCCAAACACCCACCCCAGCTCTTTCATGTGCCTTCCCAGTTTAGGTTTTAGTGAAAATACAGACGAGCCGCCCTTCTGTATGCTAACAACAGGAGATATTCTCACGTTTGTTTTGGTATTAAACAACAAGAGGTCATGTTGCAGCACATAACTGGGAAAAACAAGCATCTTATACTCTAAATTGTTTGATTTTCAGCTGCTAAATCATACTTTCATCCATGACATCAGTCAATAGATTCACAAAGGTTCACATACTACTGCACAGAAAGGATAGTTAATCTGCTACAGAACTTGAAGTGTTTGATGTTGACTGGAAAACAATGTGCTGCATGAGTGAGAATATGTTGGCCTATTTGTAAAGCCACTCACTGCTGCAGCCATACCTCACAGCAGATAGACCACAAATACTAATGCAATAGCTCTATCACCTATTATAAATTGAAATTGAGGGTTTTAAAGGAATAAAAAATATTTTAGAATTTAAGAATGCTATCATCGTATGTGAAGACACAAAGAGAAGTTCACTGGTGATTATAGTATGAAGAAATGAATTGCTTGTAGTCACAAATGGCAAAATACATTTCTCATCCAACTAGCTAGACACTTAGCTAATATATTTATCAATGTCTGATGCTAATCCCCAAATTATTAATGATTAGCCTTGTAGCTCACTGGCTTTGGCAAAACACTGAAGGGTCACTGTAAGACTGTAATGCATCAATCCAGAGCAGTTCGGAGATTGTCAGCTCTACCTCTCACATAACACTATAATTTCATCAGTGTTCACTTTCTTATGCAAGACAAGCAAACAGTGTTGTAGCCTTTTTCCTGTTGGTATTTTGACATTCAAGAACTGCGAAAAGATATGAAGTATTGGCATCTGTTTTAAGGTTATGCTGTTATAAGTGTCTAATGGGGTACATTCATCGAAAATCGTTACTAAAAGTGCAAGGCTGGGCTTTGAATAAAGCATTCGTTTGCCCTGAAACCAAAATCCTGTGGTCAAGCATAAAACCCATGTAGTTGAAGATAATCAGTCACAGCCTGACTGACTAGATGCAGAGATATCAAAAGTACATCCGTTAGCGCAGCCCTACTCCCTGCGGCCTACACGGTTCATTGAACCTGCTAAGGACCACTTTGCCTGAATTGCTGCCTCTATGCTTTTTTGGCAGGATCATTGTGCAAATGGCCGGCTATAACCAGACCACCCAGGAGATCGCCCGGCCGTCGGACCTGCTGGCTGGAATCAGGGCCTACGCAGCCAGCCTACACACCCTGTCCCGCTATGTCAACGTGGACGTCACGCGGCTGGTGAAGAGTGTCCTGCTGCAGCAGACTCAGCCTCTGGACAGCCAGGGAGACCAGACCATTACCACCCTCTACACCACCTGGTAAGAGCTGAAACCCAAAACATCTCAGCAGATCCCATTAAACATCAATAAAACGAGATACACAATAATATCAAAGAAGAACTTTGTTCTGTATATTGGTGAAATTTGGGTTTCTTTTTACGTTTTCAGTAATCTTTCAGATTTATACTGTTATATAAAGTATTTTATATAATTATTTACCCAGATCACACACAAACACATACTTGCATGTGCATACACATAAACATACACACACACACACACGCACATGCACAAGCACACACACGTGCACACACACACCAAATAAATGTTCAATCTGATCAAGAAATAATGCAGTAGCTGTTTGATCTTGAGTTTGGATTTTTGCATGAATTGAAAAAAGACTATATTAAAAAGTACATTATAAAGTAACATTATAATTGCAACACATTCATAATTGCAATTGCAGTCCAGAGTAAACAATCCTCCCAGTATGAGATTATAAACTCAAACTCTCCGCACCTCCACAGGTACCTGGAGGGCCTTCTCCGGCAGGCCAGCAGTGCCATGATTGTGCACTGTCCCACAATGCACTGCTTCATCAACCAGACCACTGAGAACGAGCAGAGCTTCCGAGCGGAGGAGTACTCGGACATACCCGGTGAGAGCCCTACGATTTCCTCTGCCTCATCTAACCTGAGTCTTTAATCTGGATTTCCTACTCTCTCTGGGCTTATATTATAATTGTGGTATCGCCTTGCAGTTGGTTTTGTATGTATCTGGGAATTAATGAAAAACATGGGGGTGCATCAGTCATAAAATTTGTACATGATTTAAGAAAGACCAGAGTTGTATTTGAAAACATGATTCACAACCTTGTGACCTCATTATTCAAGCTTGAAAATATATACCATATCTGTATCTTGTAGGTTCACAAAAAAGCTCTATGAGTCATTACATGAAAAAGGAAAAAGGACACGCAACAACCAGACTGCTATGCTATCAAAGTTCTTTCTGCCAGTGTGGGTGAAGTAGCTAACAAGCAACATCAAAAATACAGGCAAACTTTAGCTCTGAAATATAAGATCTGAAATATAAAAGCATCAGTAATGAGAACCTCTTGGGATTGGGGTGTGTCGGATAACTCAAAGTAATAGAATTTAATGGCTGAATCCCTTATTAAATACTTATTTGGAACTCTTATTAGATAATTATTAAATAGACTACATTTTACACTTATTTTGCAGCTACCAACAATCAAACCAGCAACACAAGTTCCTGACAGTTAACACTGCTCACTTTCAATACTCGTCTATACTGGTTGCCAATAACTACAATAAATAACAGGATTTTCCTTACTAAAAAATAAAAACATTTCATGCCATAAATTAAAGTAGAAATGGAATTAACAGTTGTGCGCATATATTCAGAGAAACTGCGATTAATCACTATTAACCAAGACAAGTATGAGACAGCAGGAACTCAAACCAAATGGCAGCCTTTTGAACAGGAAGCAACATTCAATTTATTATTTATTATTGCCTGCAGAAACAGTTATATGCAAAACATGTACAAGTGTTGTCAATTTAGGATTATGAATTGAACTGTGTCTGATGTATCAACCTTTCTGGTGGTGTGTGTTTGAGTGTGAGAAAGAGAGATAAAGAGAGAGAGAGTCTATGTCCATGTGTCTGGTTAAGTGTGCAGAAGCTGATACAGCTTGTGGCTATCGATAGCACCATTGACAAAAGAAGCTGTGGTAATGAGCAGTAAATAGTTTTGTTCTGCAATTAAGCCGCCACAGATAAGGGCAGAAACTATGAATTTAGTTGTGCTCACACTGTTTCTGTTTTTATTCATGTATGTTCATATATTATTAAATGAAACATATGCATTATAAATTAAATGAACAAGCTATATAGTTAAATGGACTGCATATTTTGCATAAAGTGTTGCTGAATGCAAAATCAGCAGGGGTCAGCAGTGGTAGAGAGGGCGATTTTGAGTTAGCACTCCCCCCCATCCACCCAGCTCAAGGCTCTTATCGGCCTCCTCAGGCTCCTTGTTGACTGGACATGCTCATCGTTATTATTAATACTGGACACCAGCACCCAGAAAGAGGAAATTAAAGAGCAAAATTAAATTCGGTGCCCTGTCAACTACACATTAACGACCAACTATACTTGCGTGTGAATCATACCGCTCATTTCCAGGTTGACTTATTCTGAAACTGCAAGAACATTCCTACGCAAAACAAAGTCGCGATTTGTGCTATGCTCAAAGGCTAAACAAATACGTTTATACTACTGCCTCCTCACCAACAACCCTCATGAACACTAAATCCATCCCTCTCCACCTGAGGGAATACCAAGCGCAGCTCATCCTCTCATCCCACAAGCAGAGAGTTCTTACTCCGCTCTGCCTGTGTTCATTTTAGCTCACTCACATATCTGTACAGCTCACTGCCTGCGGCAGTTGGCTGGGCTCTCTGTCATTGTACATGGTATCTGGACACAATCTGTTTTGCAAACAGGACCAGGAGTCGCAGGAGGGGGTAAGTGGGTATAAATTATAGTCTTAATTGTGAAATCCCTCACTCTCTGGTGGGGGCACGTTCCGGGCGCTTTTGGGGGCAGAGCCATTGTTTGGAGCAGACTACATTACAGTTACATTACATTACAGTCATTTAGCTGACGCCTTTATCCAAAGCGACTTACACTGACTTACACATACTTACCTTAGCCTACAGGCTGCCCCATACAGACTATTTCGCATATTCATCACATATCTCTCCTGCTTTTTTTCCGTTTTCACCCCTCCCCACCCTCTGCCAGGCTCCAGAAATGTGATGCTCAAGGCCTGTGGCATCATTAAGCCCTCATCTGTATTCAAAATTCAATGCCTGGCCCAGTGGAAAGGCCTGAACCAGAACGCCCTCGACAGATCCTACAGACGGATCCTACGTCTGTCTAATTCTCACTCTGTCTCTCCCGTTCAGAGATGCAGGCGCTGGCTGAGCTGATCGGGCCCTATGGGCTGAAGTTTCTGAGTGAGAATCTCATGTGGCACATCACGTCGCAAGTTAGCGAGCTCAAGGTAGCATTTCTCCGCTCAAGACACCACTTTCGTCAACGCAGACTAACTCCACTGCGTGCCCCATCACAAAGTGACTGCTGCAACACCAGAGCTGGGTCATATTCATCTGGGAACTAGAAAATTCCTTAACATTATGGAAAATAAAACTACTCACCCAGAAATTCTCAACAAAAGTCCCGCTTATGTTTATTCTTTTTTTTTGTAAAATGTATCATTGAAAACTCTTAAAGTAAAAAAAATATGCCCAGTTTTGATATACTCTTTAACTAGATTTGATGTTTGATGTTAACACTTAATTTATTAGGTCTTACAAAGCTTCACTCACCTCCTTTTCTTGCCTCTCAGAAACTTGTGATTGAGAACATGGACATTCTGGTGCAGATGCGAGCTAACTTTGATAAGCCGGAGGTGATGGCCAACCTTCAGCGAGACTGCCAGGTCAGGAGGACGGATTTGTGATCACTTAATCACTCTGCTGTTCATTCATCTGCATTATTCTAGATGTAGAGATTGTAGCACTGAATGGTTTATCATGAGCAAGTTTGTGTACTGTACTGCAAAACCTTTTCGAAGTCCCCCTGTCAATTGACCATTTGTTCTCCTATAGCATCTGAAAGCGTCCTGAAAAGAATGACCATCATTGGTGTCATTCTATCCTTCAGAGCCATGACACAAGACATGCTAGGAGATGTAAGTATCAACACTCCCCTAAGATCTAAACAATCACAATTTTACACAACTTTCTTGAACAAGTACATATTTCTTTTGAGAGAATTAATTATGTAAATGTCCTGTTGGATGGATAGGTCCTGTATGTTTGTCAGCACTAGACCATAATACTGAAGACACAATACTAGACACAATACTTACCCATGTGGTGCATAGTTGGCCCTGATGTCACAAAGGTGACGGGACTTCAGCCAATAGGATGCCCACATCTCATCAAGCACCTGGTGGATGGGGGCGCTGTGGCCTGCTAGCCTGAGATGCACATCAAGAACCCTCCATGTAATAACAGAGAAGGTTACAAAGACAGACAGGCTTAAGAATATAATTAGGCTCTCCAGAGAGAATGAGAATGATGAAAAATCACCTCATCAATCTCACAAAACTAGTTTTTTTGTTTTTCTGAGCTTCAGACTGAAGTGCCAACTATCTCACTGAGACTTGACTATTGACCTATTTTCTTGATTATTGTTCACCTTTGTAAGATAGCCATCTCCCGTTTTTTCATTGCCATTTTAAAACAGGACAACCCCAGTTATGTGGATAGATGAAGACTGCTTTAATGAAGAACAGAATCTTTTTCCTTTTAATTATATTGTTTAAGTAGACAAACATGGAGTTACCAAGCTATTTTGGGGTATTTCTCTCTCCAGATTATGCATAAGCATTGCCCTACCTTATGGGGCCGATTGAATGCCTGCGGGACCTTGTATCTCCTGAAACTGACATCAAGGTAAGGGAGGGGCCATAGGTTTTTTAAAGTGTCATTAGAATCAAGGCAATATATTTTGTCTGTTGCTGGAAATTGATTTTGTCTCTTAGACCAATATCCCACAGTATGCTTCAATTATTTGAACCCCATGTATGTTATATTAGGTTTGTTTAATAAGAATCATTATTTAAAAATTATTTGTCATTGTCATTGTTCAATAAAGATCCAACTGATATCCAATACAATGTATATTTTGACATTTAAATCAGCATAAAAATCCAGAATGAGGAAAGCAATACATCAATAATTAAAAGGTAATTGTCCTTATTTTCAAAATGTACATATAAACATTTTGATCCATGTCGTGAAGACATGGATCACTTGAATTTAGCACACACATTTTCCCCAAATAGAAGTGACAGAATACTTGTTTTTGCACCTTCTTTTCAAAAAGCCCCCAATTTTTTCCACATCTCTCAAAATGCGTGAGCAAAAACATTTGTCTGACAAAGAGGACCTGCTTCAGCTCAAATGACGTCTGGAGGAATTATGGTCTGATGAGGTTTTATCTGTAGGCTATCAGATAAAACCACAAAAACGTAGGAAAGAATCTGCACGGAAACTTAAAACAAAGACTACCGGTCAGACTGCAGGAGAGTTCAGTTCTGTGTGGTGTGTTCTTTGCTGTTTGTTTGCACTCTGTGGCTGGTGGTTTGAGTATGCTTTGTGTTGATAGGTTACCCTCAGTGTGTTTGAGCTGGCCACGGCAGCCGGACTGTGCTGTGACATTGATCCTGCTCTCGTTGCAGCTATCGCCGGCATGCGAACAGGTAGCGCCTCAGACAAACAGCTATATGCACACACAACGTGGAGTAACTGTGAAAATAATGCCCCCCTATTCTGTCAAATAGACATTTGCAACATTTTCCTCCACAGATACCACATCAATGGAGGAGGAGTACAAGCTTGCCTGTCTGCTGTTGGTATACATTGCTGTGTCTCTGCCCGTCCTTACGCAGGACCCCAACTCTTACTACAGCCGTGAGAATGGAGGTAAGGCTCTGCCGTGCTCCTCCCATCCTGGCAGACTGTACCAAAAATCCTATTGCAGCTCATTTTTCACAAACAGATTTTCAATGCCATACCATAGTCATATTCTACAGCAATACCTCTGCTTACTGTACACTGTCCTTGATTTCAAAACCCCATACAGTAAAAGGTTTAATGTAGAAACATATTTTGTTTGAAAAATGTAGACATCTAGTTCTGACGTACATTGATGAAGTTAGTGTTGGCTTCTAGCCTGTTGACCTCAGATGTTTGGCACAGAGCCTGTATAAAAAGATAAGATCAACAAATACTAAAAAAACTGGAGGATGGCATTTTCCATGTACTGCTTTTTTTCTGCCACAGTCTTCATTTCATCCTCTGCACAATGATTTACGGAGTAGCAGAGAATAAGCTGTGTTTGCTATATTGCTCTGTGTGTGTATGTGTGTTTGTGTGCATGTGTATGCTGGAGCTCGAATATTACTTCATTCTCACTTCGCTTCCCATTCGCAGGGCACCAAAACAACATCCACTGTCTTTCCACCGCCATAAACCAGCTGGCTGCAGCCCTGTTCACCGTGCAGAACAAGAACATTGAGCAACATTTGAAGGAGTTCCTCTTGGTCTGTTTAATTTGTTAGCTCGTCATGACAGACTGCCACATGCGTTGCAGCTGCTTTTATAACACACCATTCTTCTGAATCTATACACAATACAGATTTCATTTTACACGTGGTTTAAATGGACTGCATTCATTTTAGTTTGGAAATTAAAACCCAATATCTCACCAAACCCATTTTAGGCAATTCATTTGAGGTCATATTGTCCTCTGGGGTGGGGGTGAGGGTAGCGATAGCGTAATGGATAGGGAGGCGGGGCCTGCAGCCTTGACCCAGTAAGCACAGTGCCCAGATAGAGAACCGTGACTCCACCCCCAAGTAATATATATCAATGCAATCAGCAAACACTCAGCTGATTAAATAAACATGGCATACATATAATAAATAGGTGGTGTCAGTTACTAAGGACAAGATCAATCACCAGAAAGTGACAGTCCACACATTAACATGAGGTTGGTTGGTTGTACATGACATCACAGGTACAACCAAATCTATGGCTGTATTGTTACCCGACTGTAAGTTTTTTGAAACGTGAAGGTTTTTCTGCTCACTAAAGGAGGAAAACTGTTCCCTGTCTTCCCTGTAGGTGGCGTCATCCACACTCCTGCAGCTGGGCCAGAGCGTGGAGAAAGTAGACAGCAAAAACCGAGACTCTATCTACCTGCTTCTGCACATGGTGATCATTTTTGCCCGCTCAAGTCTGAAATAACGGATTTCCGTCCTCCTAATATGGGAGAAAAATAAACAACCTTTCCATTATTGGAAAATAATTTCCAACAGTGGAAATAGTAGATCACATACAGTAGCACTGGG
Source organism: Albula goreensis (assembly GCA_022829145.1). Lineage (NCBI taxonomy): Eukaryota > Metazoa > Chordata > Actinopteri > Albuliformes > Albulidae > Albula > Albula goreensis. Next base: position 40,229,999 of record CM040745.1, read on the forward strand.
TGGAAATGTAATTTAAAAAAACCCTTAAAGAACCTTTAATGCATAACTGTTGTGATAAATGGAACTATTATACCTAGAAAAGCTGTTAAAGTACTTGATATGCCTTCTGCAAACCAAAAACCATGATTTTGAACAACAGACCTGCATTATTCCTTCATCTATTGAGTGAACTATCCTCTCTTTATACCTTATCCTTGGCCTGTATTGCTACATATTCCCTACTAAATGTTTGGGAGCAAGAGTCAGCCAGCCAAGCCAATGTACTATATACATACTGTACTTACTCTGAGGGGTATAGCTCAGTGTTAGAGTGTTTAAAGAAAGCCCTGGTTTAACTCCTGGTGCCCCTCTCTGTAACCAAGAGGTGCCTTTTGAACACAAAACTATATAACATATATATATATTCACCTCACACTATATATGAAAGAAAGAATGGCTTAAAATCTGCCTCACTGATTACTTGGTGGTTGAAGTAATAGTAACTAATATGGTTTACAGACACTCTGGAAGTTTGAGGTTCATCCCAGGGGCAGCCACAACAAGATTAGTGCAGCTCCTTAGCACAGCACTTGACCCCTCATGTAGGGGGATTAGGTCCTGCTTTCTGTTTTTAATTGTAAGTCACTTTGGATAAAAGCGTTGGCTCCAATATAACACATTCAGTTTTGCACTGTGTACAATGTACATACTGCGGTAATAATGATAATATCATTTTTGTGAATAGCAGCATGCTGATTAATTGTGGAATGATAATAGTGATGTTTTGTGTCTTTCCACTTTCCTAGATAGTGGAAGAGTCCCCGTTCCTGAGCCAGGACATGCTGGAGAGCTGCTTCCCGTACGTCCTGCTGCGTAACGCGTACAGAGACGTGTACAGAGCCACCGTCATCACCATGGGCTGATTCACTCTGCAGCCTTTTATCAATCTCAGCTTACGCCAGTTACCCACAGCGAAGGAAATAATCCGGCTGAACATCTGTGCTTTAAAAGGAGTTCCACAGACAGAACTGCCCGAGCGAATGTGATGTTGCACTGTTGCACTCTCTATAGTTTTTAATTCTATTCACGCTAAAAGCTAAACTGCTTTCCAATAACAATACTTTTTTAAAATATGTCGCTGTAAAAAAAAAAAAATCTTTTTCTGATAGTTGAAAAGTGGCTAAAATCTAAATTGCTGCTGACTTTTTCTACTTATTCTCGTTTTAATTCAATGACATGGAGTGGAAGAATGTACACAGGAACATGTGACCCCTCGTTCAATAGGTCACAGCAGGTCAAAACATATTGTGTTATTCAGACTGCGGCTGTTTTTCCCACAACAAGCACCCTCTGGCAGGAGCACTCTCACATAAATATGTTTTAAAATGAACATTGCTCATCATCTCCATTCCCAAATGCTGTTTCTACAAATGTATTGAGGTATACATTATTGCAAAATATATTGCAAAGTGCATTGTGATCCTATTGACAACTAGCAACCCATTTAAAAAGAAAACCTGGCTGTAATTTTATGATAAAATTGCATTAATAAAAACGCAGCTTTAAAGAGAATTACAGGACTTCATTTTTCATATGGAACAACGTGATGGATGCATCTTAGCTGAGATAAATTTGACTTGACATGGCTTTTTGTACATAATATCAATAATTTTTTAATCTGAAAGGTTATTGCACATTAAAATATAGTGGCCATTCCAAAGCGTCAATGAAAATAATGTGTCACAAAATACTTTCTATAGACAAATGTGGCACTTGTGTTATGATTATGAATTACATGAATATTTGTATCATGTCTGGATAACATCACGCATGGTTCCCCTTGAGAAACGCCACACTGGACCTGTGCCAGAATGATCCTTTTCTAGTGCCACTTTGTTCAATTGGCCTCGTTAATTAATTTGAACATGACAAGATGTAAAATGAAAATGAAAGAGTATTCGTGGTTTAATAGTAGAGTTTACACAATGCCACTGACATTTGCATGTGTGCCATTTCTGTTAATTCCACTTTTCAAAGATATGATGCTCCTCTGGGAAAATATAAAGGTTTGCAATTGCATATACATTTATACAATTTATAAATATTCCACCATTATGGAGAAATTCCAGTTTCATTTATGTTCTTTCATTCTGGAAAGGTTCACTACAGTTAGCCGTTCAAAATTAATCTAAGCCCAAGCGCTACTGTCAAAACATACTCTAGCTCCAATTAAAAGGGATATCTTCCATTGAGACCAAAAGACCTAAAAAATAAGTAGTTACTACAAATAAGGCCAGCTTTCACCACTTGGAATGTAGTCCTGTTTAATGGATCAAAAAGATAGCACAAAATTGTAATCAATATTGGCCAGAGGCAATGACACTTGCAAGCCTTTTGTACCAATTCTGTCAAACAAAAGTACAAACTTGTGATTCTATCCTATGTATACTGTACTATAATATGGTCATACTATGATATACAACCCCCAATGATATACAACCAACTACAAGGCCAACCAACTACTATTACTGTATATTTAATATAGACAGTAAAACCTCATTAACCCAAATGAGTAGGGACTGGGAGTGGTCCAAATTAAGAATAATTCTGGAGATAACTGAAAGTAAAGTAAAATACAATTTAAACTACTGGGACAAAAATGAGAAATTGGACAGCAAATCTCTTTGTATCATTTAGTTAGAATCATATTAAAGCTCATCAATAAACACAAAGAGACCAACAATATGTCCAGGCTGCCCAGCCTTCATTAACACTCATTGGGTACACCTGTGCATAGAAGCTGCCAGAACACATGCTCATGCTTCAGTTTAAACAATCTCATTCCTTTGATTGACAACATAACATAACTGTTTCAAACCAGGTGCAGGAATTCCTGTTGACTGATAGAGCCACACACCAGTGCAGGCAGCTGATAACTACAACTTTAAATGGCAAAAGGAAGTTGGGAAATTCTAAACAGAAGTTTAAGAGTGAGAAGCTCCTTTAGAAGTGATGATCCTTCAAAAATAATATGGTAGAAGATGAGCAGGCAGCTTCTGACACCAGCAACACCTGTTATACTGCAGTCTTTATTTAGAAATATATTTAAATTCAATTTTATTTGTATTGAACTATAAATTTGAAACCCCTTGTAGCAGTTGTGGCAAAGAAAAACTCCCAGACTAACAGGAAGAAGCCTTGAGCAGAACTCAGCTCAGAGGGGGGCCCATCTGCTTCTGGCCAGCACCGGGCAGACAGTAAGGCTAACAACAGAGTAAATGCAGAGCTGTATATAATATTATATGCATATAACAAATTATGTAAATACAAATAACAACTGTACATAATTACCCTGGAGGGCCTGGTTCTTGGCATAAGGAGGGCAGAACAGGCAGGATAGCTGAAATGCTGAAACCAGGGGAGGCCTTATGTGTTGTGAGGGGTTTCTTTTCAACACATAATTCTCATTTTTTATTTTGGTTTTTACGAGGCCTTGAGCTGTGCTTGTGTTGTGCTTGCGCAACTGGAGGGTGAGCAGCTTCACTTGTGCACCTAGAAGGGGTGAACTCACTCTCTGTGTGGTTTGAGGGACAGAGGCTGGGGGGCTCGGGAACCCAGCAGAGCGGGGGTGTCTCCTGAGTTGGGGTCTCCTCTTTTTCGTTGGGGGGAGACAAACGTGTGGAAGGGATTGGCTGCCCCAGAACATGGACTTGCAGAAGCAGAAAAGGATGTATACTACTGCTGGGCTGGGGTTTTCACCTGAGGCTTTGCCTGGTCCAGGGCTTGGTGGTTCATGGGTTGGGGATAAGGGAGCTGTGTGGGAGGCGGTGGACAGGGTTCAGTCTTACGGGGATGGCGTTCACAAGTTTTGTTCTCCTTCTTATCGTTGCGTTGCTGCTGTATGAGGGTCAGAGCAGGGCTGAAAAGAGCCTGGCCTGGTTCAAATGGGGCACCTGCAATGCGCCTCTTTTCACCGTCGGGCGGGCTGGAGAGGTTCAGCCAGAGAGCCCATTCGCCGACAATCAAAAAAGCCATGGAGCTCCACATGCCTGCACACTGTGACACGAGTTGTGCTGGACCAGGTCGGTAACCGTGACAATTTCTTGCCACAGGATAGGGGAGGGATTTCCCTACTCCAGCTGTTTCACTTTTTGGTTAACTGAGAGGAGGGAGCTGACATTGAGGGCTCTGATGGTGAGGGCTGAGGCTCTGTAGGAGGTCTACTGGATGGAGGATGTGGAGCAGTTCATCTTGTTAGGGAGGGCAGACTTGGATGGAGCCAAGAGACCTCCCAGTGAGGAGTCGAGCTATGGAGGGCTCGATAACAGGGGGTTCTGGGTGGCCAACTTCTAAGCCGGATAAGCCATGCTTGAAGTCAGTGGGGTCCTTCCAGTGGTGCTTAATAAGCTTAGCGCAGGCGGGAGGACAGGGAAAAGTTGTTTCTTGCTGTCTTTCTCTGTGAGGTAGGCGGTGGCCTGCTTGCACACCTGCAGGAGCACAGTGTAGTGTCAGGGGTTAGCTGCCCTCATAGCAGGTAGTACTTGGGCGAGGGATTTGTCCCCGCCTGAGCCTGTGTTGACTTCCCGACTGTCCGACTCAATGGACTCTCTTTCCAGAATGGGGGTGACAGAGCGGGTGACAGAAGGTGAGACCCAACGAGTTTGAGTTGGGCTGGTCAGGGAGGGAGGCTCTTTGAGGGCTGGGTGGCCATTGGGCTGTCGTCCTCCTATCCAAATCCTTGGGACTGAGACCTTTGTTGTGGGTAACAGTGAGTCTCAGTCTGCGCCATCTGAGCCTCCTTAGCAGTGGCTGAAGTTCTCTGGCCCAGGCACATAACACAGGCAGACAGGGTGGGTGTCCATAGCAGCAATAAGAGCACCGCAAGCAGCTGGGCAGGGATGCAAGTGTAGCTCCCTAGGTAAGTCAACGGGGGCCGACTTTGAGAAAGGCATGTAGCAGGGAGCTAAGGCTAGAGGATGGGCGAGCATAAACAACTAGCATGGGCGGCTAACTGGAAAGATGGTGAAGTCCTGTTCCGAGGTAGTGGATACAGGAGGGCATAGTAATCAGGGCAGGGGAGCCTGATTAATGTTTTTTTTGGGGGGAACACTAGCGAGCGTGGGTAGCAGACTAGACATTTCAGGGAGGGCTAGTGAGCATGGGTAGCAGGCTAGCAGCGGGTCGAGCTTGTAGGTATAAACAAGGTTCCCAAACCTCACACAAGGATGTTATCCCCTGTGGGATAAGCAAATGTCAACTGAGGAGTAGTAGTGCTGCACTGACTCATACAGCTCTCTTAGGAGGGTGGTGCTTCTGAGAGCATTGGACAGGAACTGCTGTCAGTCAAAGCCAGACTCGGTGCAATTGGATGCTTCTGCTGAGGTCATGACCGGATGTCATTCCCCATATTTGGATCGTGAATGCAAGATGATGAAAGAGAACTTCCTATGCTTCCACGCCTCTGTAATGTAAGCACCACTTGACAAATATCTGAAATCTAATCAATCAAGAATAGATGCAAATGACTGGCTCCTGGGGAGTGTAATCTTTCTCTCATATTTCCTGTGTGGAAACTTTAATTCTTCATTACTAAGGAAATTCACACTATGCTTTCAGGATGTCACTATCAGATGGTAAGTTCATGAAAATATTTCCGCTCATCGGCTCTCTTCAAGTGTCTTGCATCAGGTTGCTCCAGTGTGGCACCAGATTCAAAGCTGTATGACTGTCTATTCTCACTAATTTGAACCAAGGTCAGTCTGCAATGACTACTTGGTTCAAATTATCACTAATCAAATTCAGACTGATGATAAACACAGAAACCTGATGAAGTGTCAGTGTTCATCTTAAACCTGACAGTGATTGTACTATTTTTGGGAGACGTATTCCAAGCTATAGACACCTTTTAAAGACATTATAATAAAAAAGGATTCTGGCTTGTGGTGACCTGTAACTGGTGCACTAGTGTAGCACTCATGATAGCTTCCTGTCCATTGCATGGTGTCAGACACCACCCCCCCCCCATCTGGGCAGCTGGCACACTGGGGGTGGGAGGTGTTAAAAGGTGGAGCTCATGAGATTGGAGTAGACAAGGCCTTTAAACCGATCTCTGATTCCAACCTGTTTTTGTTTGTTGTGAATATTGAACCCATGTGCCAATTACATGAACGATCTGTTCCCATTAGCAGGTGATTCCCTCTCTCATAATTGTACCTCATGTGGTGGCATTGTTATTCTGTTATTCTAAAAAGACCATGCAGGTCGAAATGCTGTTTGTTTGTGCTTGAATAACTGGGAGAAATGGAATAGTCTGTGGGTACATGCTTTTCCCATCTGCATTCATGTGTAACCCTTTACCTGTGCTTATTATATCTACCAATGGCTGTCTGTTCCTCTCTAAGTATGTCCCCTCTCACAATCGTATCTCATCCCATTGTTTTCCTTCGCATCATACATGAGAATTTAAATCACAAGATGCAATGAGAAAAGAGATCAAGAACAATTTTGATGATCAAATAAATCACAAGAGACTCTACAGTTCTGTAAATCTTTACATGGTCAACATGCACGAGTTTCTGAAAATGAAGAACAAATGTTTCTACCTTTTTGAAGTAGAGAGTTCAGTGGATATGTTCAAAGGCAGTGTAATTTTATATGATGTAAAGAAAAAGAGCCACGGCATAAGGTACAATTAAAAGGATGAATTAGCTGATTTGTACAAAAGTAAATAACTATATTATTATATTTTTAATGTGGTAAAACAAATGAAATTAGATTGAGTGAATTTATGTTTCGTACTCACAGGCCATCGCTGTGGCTTATGTGACTTTGTCCTGGGAGCTTGTGACCCAGGGGTGAAGACGTGCTGGTTAGTACACACAGAGGGAGGAAGCAGACAGCTTTCCTGTGTGGTCGGAGGCGTTAAAACAGCAGCCTGTCCCCCGTCACCCCAAGCTACAGCCTTACTGCCTTGATGTGAAACAAACCAGGGCCAACTGGGACTCTAGGACTCCAACTAGGAACAAGGCAGAGCCATCTAGTCACCTCCTTCACCTGAGCATTATTCTCCCTGACCCTGGGACCATGGAAGGTCCATACTATCTGCATTAGTATGTTTTCATTTTGTGTGTTTGATTAGAATTAAAGGGACTGCAGCATTTTTATGCACTGTGTCAAATTGTGCCTGTGCATGTATTTATGCAAGTACTGTAACATTATTAGATGGATTGGGTAAGGGATAGATGTAACCAGTCTAGTTCCATACTATTTCTTAGTTACAGTTGTTACAGAAATTGCGATTGTTATAGAAATTGTAACAAAACAATTTTACAGACCTTCTGGAACATGTATTTCTTGTGTATTTTGTATGTACTCTCTTTTACAGCTAAGAAGTAATTGTTACTGTATACATAGAAGGATGATCCCAATAACTTCCACACAATGAAGTATACAGGTGTTAAACTGAAGAGGGAGAAAGAGTACTGGCACTGGATCAATATCAGGACAATAAAATGGATCAGTGCATCTCTAGTGCTTGCCACAGTAATGCACATGGACATCTGGGATGAAATAAACTATCTTGCTTGAACACAACCAGAATGACATCCTCCAGATACATCTTTTACAGATGAATCTGCAAAATAGCCCCAAACAGACAAGCAGCTCAACCTTTTTCATAAAGTTTCAACAACAATACAGAGGTATATAATTATTCAGTTACTCAGTCACTCCCCACCCCGACCCAAGTGCCCTGCAATACCAACAACATTGTACTTCTGAATGAGAAAATTAACACACTATTCATCAGAGAGGCCAGTGCCCGTGTCCACAGTGGTTTATCCCTCCAGAGGCGAGTGATGACGACTGTTAGTAGACTCACAGGCTGAATAAAGTGATCTGTGGCAGGCAGTGGTCATGACACTGTGGCTGACTGAAAGAACAGCATCCAGCCCAGGCACCAACTCTTCGCCCACACTCAGCACTGGTCTGGCAGGCTGAAGACAAAGCTGCTATGAAGACCACAGACTGCAGCGTACCAACTCAACATATCAGCCCTGAGACATGCAAAACAACCATCACACTATAAGAGCCTTTCCTCATTTTTGTGTGTGATGTGGAAGAGTGGCTACAGATTTAGAGCTGTGTTAAAAACAAAATTTAATATATAATTTAAATTGTTGAGTATAGCTCATAGTTAGACAAAACCTAAACCCTGAAAAGCACAAATTTTACATGATCATAGCTAAATGAATGTCTCTACACTTCAAGTTCATTACAAATTGAATAAAATCATACTTGGAAAATGGTGTATTTTAACTTCTAATGTTATTCATAGCTATTTAATCTTTGTTGCTGAAATGATGGTTAATTTCAGTAAGAATTTATGAAATTATCATGTATGCCAAATGTACTGTTATATGTATGCAAGCAGTCCCATCAATTTTCACTATACAAGTCTATCAGCCATTAGATCACACATCTATGCTTGATTTTGTGATGCCTTGTTGCCACAAGGTGAAGAAACTTTGTGCTGTCGACTGTACTTTCAACAATCCTACATGTAGGTGGGTACAATACTGGACCCATTTCAATCTTAGTCTTTGCACACTTACAAATTTACAGTGTAGCCACAATAAAATAAGGACCCTTGAGCAAGGCCCCTGAACCATTGGCCCCAGAGGGTGGGTACTGGCCTCTCGCCAGCGCACTTAACTGTAAGCTACTTTGGATCAGCATCAGCTGAATAACTGTAACGTAACCATAAGTGCTCTATAACTTCATTAATCCAAGACCTTTATTTCCACCATTTGTCAATATCTACCTCAATCAATAACAGTTCTCTCCAGATCTACCTGAACCAATAACATCTGCTCATAGCATTTAGCATAGGACCCTGTGATAGTGACAGTATTTTTACCTAATGGACGTTCAGATTTTATGCTATCATAGCCAACAGAACAGACATGACATTGGTTCACTGTAGAATCAAGCTCACCTGCAAAACAAATGAAACTGCCATAATTAAGAAACCATTCCCTAATCGCCATGATTAGAAAACATCATTTTCTAAAATTTTAAACAGCCTATTGTTTCTGGACTCAAATAGCTAGCATTGCTATTAGGGAGACCACAAAGTGACTACTAATTTCTGCTCTTAAAATAAAAATGTCATCTTAGCTAGGTAGAAAGCTACATTTGTGACACAGCTGGAAAGATACCTAGCTACAGTATTTCATTAAAACAGCCAGCTAGCTAGCTTAGCCATACCAACACATCTAATGATGACAACAGCTAGCTTACTAGCTCATGGCAGTTTACCTATGGAAATGTGGTTGCTATACTAGCTAGAGTTGATTAACCTTTGCCCATGGGCATCAGTTTGTTTTGAAAAGTTCTGGGGACAATGATGGGTTCAACTAACTAAATGCTTTCAAAAAGTGATGGGGACAAACTGGGTCACGACAAAAAGTGGTGGGGACATGTCCCCAGTGTCCCTGGCGTAAATGACGCCTATGCCTTTGCTGGATGGCTGTTGTACTTTAGTTTCTGGGTTAGTACTGATAGCCACATGCCACACTCTTCATTTCTTTAATAAAAACATATCTAGCTTCCCAAAAGTATTAAACAATACAATATACACTGATCAGCCATAACATTATGACCACTGACAGGTGGTCCATGGAGCCTTACCACTAGGTTAGCCATTGTGGTATGTATTTGGGACCAGCACAAAACCATACATTGAGATTCTAGGAAGGACTTGACATCATTCTAACCACTGTGGCACAGTGGCTGGAATGGCTACTGAGCCAGGTGGTGGGTAGAAGGAAACACACAAAAATTCAAACCAAAAATGGCCAAAGACCTTTTATTTTCCCTTTTAGAGGAGAAAAGGAACAACAAAACAAGACAATATTCAAAAACGGGTAAAGACAAATGTGATGGTTTCACTGTAAAAAAGTGAGGACTATGTTGGGATTAACTGAATTATTGCTCCTTGATGTGAAATACATGCAAATAGTTTTACTACAATTGAAGGTCAAGCATGAATTAATTAGCCCATCTGACTCCTTGCCCATGGCAGCTGTCAGTTTGGCAGCAGCAAGTTCTTTAGACTTCACATGATCATCGCTGTGTCATCAGCACACATTTGGGTATTAACATCTGCACATACTTGAGGGAGATCATTTATGTATACTAAAGAAAATTGGTCCCAAAATGGATCCTTGTGGGACCCCAAGTATACCACAAACATAGGCTAAACATTTTCACAGTGCAGAATAGACTGAAAAGCTGATGATGCAAGCACAACATTAATATTCTGTAACAACAGGTAGAGTGTTGTCCTTGACATGTCATATTCATAACTCCAACAATGTAATGAAGAAATAGCCAATGAGAACAAAGTAAACAACATTAGTTTTCACTAACTTTAGGTTAGTATCAATTTAAAACTAAAAATAACATCTAACTAGGAAACTTAGGAAAATGTAAGATCTAACACTAGCTAACTAGACAACAATAATGACATTCAATGGTCACTAAACATAAAGACTGTGTGTATAGACTTACAGTGAAAACAGAAGAAAAATAACAATATGAAAAACCCTCACAAACATTTTTAGAAATATAAAAACAAAGTTAAACTTTTACCTTATTCATGATGTGAAGACAATATAACAGCTACATGCAGCACAGCATCAGATGTTAAATCAACACCCGTGTTGTGTTGAATGTGGATCATATAATGAACACTGCACAATCAACACAGGTATGGTGTTAAATTAGGCTTCAACACAATCAAAGAATGAACACTGTGTGTAATCAACATCTGTATGGTGTTAAATCAGGCTCATCCAATGAATGAACATTTGCATTTTACCCTAACAAAGGTGTACCCTGAACACAGGCTGTAGTATAGGTATAAAAATACATTACATTATAGGCATTTAGCAGGCACTTTTATCCAGAGCAACTTACAACACAAAGTACATTTCTTTTGGGGTTAAAGTGCTATAGGGGGTAAAAGTCTCAAGTGCCAGGAGGGTTAGCATGGACTAAACCCTATGGATGACCTGTTGAAGAAACAAAACAATAAACCATTAGTAATATCAACAACAATTCTTAGCCAACAAGATTAGGTTGCTATAAGTAAAACTATGGCTAAGTGGGGGAGCTAGGGAGGGAAGGAGAGAGGTGCATCCTGAAGAGGTGAGTCTTCAGTTTGTGCTTGAAGGTGGACACACTATCTGCTGTTCTGACTTCTGTGGGAAGGTCATTCCACCAGTGGGAACCAGAACAGACAGCAGACGTGACCAGGAAGTGCAGGCATGCAGAGGAGGGGGCACTAGGCGCACTGAAGATGCAGAACAGAATGAATGGGAGAAGTGTAGGGTCTGATGATCTTCTGAAGATAGGACAGGGCCATCCCCTTGACAGCCTGGAAGTCAAGCACCGATGTTTTGAATTTGATGCGAACTGAGACAGGTAACCAGTGGAGGTCAATGAGGAGGGGAGTGATGTGGGCACGTCTGGGAAGATTGAAGACCAGATGAGCAGCAGTGTTCTGGATCAAAGGTCTGATCATTGATTCTGGAAGGCCAGCAAGGAGGGAGTTGCAGTAGTCCAGGCGGGAGAGTACCATTGCTTGGACTAGCAGCTGCATGGAGTATGTGGTGAGAAAGGGGCGGATTCTCATGATGTTGTACAGGAAAAATTTGCACGCTTGGCTCACTGCTGCGATGTTCTTGGTGAGGGTCGGTTTGTTGTCGAAAACCACTCTGAGGTTTTTGACGCAGGATGGCGGTGACAGGATGGTGTCACCCAGGGAAGATAGAGAGGTCCAGCAAAGGAGAGGATGGGGCTGGAAAGAAGATGAGCTCTGACTTGTCTGGGTGTCCATCCAGCTCTGAATATCCTGCAGACAAGCAGAGATCCAAGTGGAGACCTGTGAGTCAGAGGGAGAGAATGAGAAAAAGAGTTGGGTGTCATCAGCATAACATTGGTAGGACAAGCCATGGGCAGAGATGACAGGTCCAAGAGAACGGGTATAAAGAGTGAAGAGCAGTGGGCCAAGAACAGAGCCTTGGGGTACTCTTGCAGCAAGTGGACAGGGTGCTGATACTGCACCGTCTCAGGCAACCTGAAAGGTGTGACCTGAGAGGTAGGACTCAATCCAGCCAAGTGCAGTGCCACAGATCCCCAAAGCAGCCAGGGAAATAATAAACTCCAGCAATCTAACCCTTTTATACTTTTTTGTTTAACTCCAGATTTTTCACCTCCCAAGTTTTGGCAAGATACTACTATTAATTTCAACAGTGTACAATAAATGAGCTGGATCCTTGCACCAGACTAGCTCACAGTTACCAAAAATAAAAATTATAGCTGTATTGTGTAAATTTGCCACAGGTGTTGGCATTAGCTACTTTCTAAAACAACTATCTTGATCCGAAACTTAGCCATTTAATATAAAAATAGTTTTTTAATAAAGATAACATGTAATGTCACAACAGCTGATGTCTTAAATGGCTTAATTGTGTGAATATGTACTTGTAAGACACATTCAGATTATGCTCACTTTCAGATGTTCAATCTCCGTTACAGCAAAAATAAAACCTGTTTTACATTTGGCATAGGTTGCCTCAAATCTGATTGGTGCTCTCGGATTTCTGAGGGTGGATTCAGGCTTATTCTACTTATTCTCCCTTAACAGAACAGGAAACTGAATAACTTGTGTTTTGAATCAGTTTTTCCATAGTATCCTCTCTTTCAAGCCACTTGAAGGCCTCTAATAATTGTCCATTCTAAAGGAGACTTCCTAGCCTGCCTGCTGTGGGGATATTGGAACAGTTCCATTTACTTTATGATATTGGTGTATATTCAGTTTGTTTACCATGTTAACCATAGCTGTATCATACCCTGGGCTAGCCAGGGGGGATGGGCTACCCATCCTTAGCATGATTCCTCTCAAGGTTTCTTCTTGTCTGTTTCACACAGACAGTCTTCCCTTGCCAATATTGCCTCGAGCTTGCTTTTATGGGTGTTAACGTCAGGGCTGGTTGTAAAGGATATTGAGTCAAACATGATATAAACATAAATTTAATTTGGATAACTATTATCTTCCGAGATTACCAGATAATGCCATCATTCATGTTATATTCCTGCTTATTTTGGAAGAGCATTTTAAATTTGAAGTGAAGGGAATCAAAAAATCCTTTACAAATGAAATCATTTAATGAATTTGACATAGCTATCAGACAACAATTAATGATTATACTTAATAAAATGCATTTAGGGTAATGTATCACATTTAAAATGTAGTATTCAAATTGTCAGATTACCCTAGTTTTGAAATAAGTGTCTTTTTTACATTAATGTAAAAATTAAAGTGTAAATCAAATGTAAGAATGTGTGTCATATTCTCAAAACCATTTTGATAGGCACAAATTGTTCAAAGTCCCATGGTAGCTCATGGTGAAATGACAGGGGAAAAAGATTGACTTTGCCAGAGGCCAAATCTGTCAAATAAAATAAATAAATAAATGGACGGCAAATGGGTGCACTGAGGTCAGTGGGAGGGGAGAGACAGCAGTGGAAAGACCAGGGCCGCGCTTCTCTCTGTCAGACGGAGAGAGCGGGCAGATGACAAGTAGGAGATGGGGAAAGCAACATCTTTAAACACTGGGGGAGGATTGGTACGGAACATATCACATAGTAAAGAGGATTAAATTTAGCCTGTCACAGTCAATCGAATATGTCCTTGGGAACTTTACTAACGCACACCATGTTCCCATGAACAACCAGAAAGGTCAAACACGTACTAAACCATATTTTCATCTTCATGCAAAATTTTACATACAACTCATAAAAATATGATAAAACAGTGACAGAATGCCAATAGTGAGAACTGCAATTAACCTGAACATTCCCAAAAGTATGTCAGTATGACAAAGGTGCAAACAGCACAGATGAATGTTCAGATTCAATTAATTTGATTTTTTATTACAAAATCTGCTGGTGTAAACTAACATCATATAAGTTAGGAAATCTATTCTCCTTGAATACTCCCTGCCTCTTACCGACTGAAACCCAGCAAAACTATCACATGGTCATATGGCTGATAGCTGATCATTTCCAGAAACAAATAAACGAACAAATAAACAAACCTTAAATAAGTTAAGAACATAAAAATGTGAAATATTTCAAAACCGAGTTGTGCAACACACATAAATATTCTGACTGCTCATGATTCCTCAGAGATAACCTTAACATAGATCAGTGTTTGTCAGATGTCATGTGACTTGACAGATACACATTTCCCGCAAGGTGCTGTGTAAGTCATCGGAATGCATCTTAACGGCGTCATTCAGACCTAAAGAGAACTCTGTTACACCCGGTGTTACAAAGACTGGCTATGATATTGCAACAGGGCTCTTCAGTTGTTTAGATCTGAGATTTTAGCCAACGGACAGCTCCTCCAACTTCATTCATAACAATATCAATAAACTGTATCACTGGAGAGTAATCTCTGATTAAACTTTGCGTAAGAGTACATTCATACTGTAGTAGGTAATTCTGTTACTGGTATACTATGACTGTAGAATACACACACAAATAGGCAGCTTTGGCTGTTCTGGAGTTTCGTTTCTAACATGTAACTTTAATGGGCCATCAAACGTGGAATTTTAACTCCAAGTCGTTAACTGAGAGCTCTTAAATGTGATCCTCTGAATGAAATACTGTCCTGCAGTCTCAATCTAAAGGCAGGGTCAGAGAGCATGGGAGCATGGCGGGTAGACTGACCCCGCGTGTACGTCAAGAGATGCTCTGTGCTAGACAGCCAAGCATGCTGTATTTACAAAGGGGCAGGGCGAGACTGTTTGCTGAATTAAAAAAAGAAAAAAAGAAAGTGAACTGAGAGGAAGATTACTCAAAATGTGTTTAATGCTGTATGATAGAGTATACATATGAGTAATTCTTATCAAGTTTTGATCAAGTAAATGATCAAAACTTGAAAAATTCCTCTCCAAATATTTGTTTGTCACAGAAATTATGTTGATTATCTGAACCAGTGTTTTGGGTAACACTACATTATAGTACAGTATAGTAACATGGCATGAAATATGGAATATGCATTTTATAAGGACTTGGCGTACTCTGATGAATGCTGTTCTACACTGATTTAAAAAAAATGTATAAAATGTACAATGAAACTGGAAATTTTTTTTCTGCACCACAAACCCCAAATGGAAAAACAGTTAACCAAGCTTAGCATTTTGCATATTGGGCTCCTATTAAACATCACCAAACTAAGGTGAACGTTGAGGTCATTTGAAATAATTTGAGCTTTTTCGCTTGTGTTATTATCCTGAATTTTAAAAAAAGATATTTAAGCCTAAAAAAGCTTTAGCTAAAGACGTTTGTGTTTTAAAAGATTGTGTTTCTTTAAAAGAATGGAAATAAACACACATCAACAGTGTGCCGGCTCACCACCCACTCCAGCCCCTATCTGACAGTGTAGTGCTAACACACTCCAGCCCGGCCAATCACAGCGCAAGAAGTCCCCTGGGGAGTGGGCGGCTGCTCTGAGCTTGTAGTTATCACAGGACTCAAAACTTTTTCATATCCTCAGAGTACTCTCTTCTGCTGTTCTGTCACTGGCTCTCACTGTGCCCCTCCTCAATACCTCTGTGAGACTGTTATACCTTCTGTAACTTAGAGGTACAGAGCTTCCAGCCTCTGACTGCATGGCTGAGCTTGTGAGAATTCGGAAGAAACACCTCCAGACTCCCATCTGCAGGTAAGCAAACTGAGCTCTGGGTATGAGTCACAGGGAGAGGTGAAGTTGTGTGTTAAACAAGGTTTTATGAGATTGGTACCCTCATCTTCGTTTGCAGGTCTGCATGTTGTAGACACTTCTGCAGCTGAAAAAACAACAGAGACCAGAAGTTGTGATGACAGCTCATTTGTTCCTAGCCATGACTCTGGGATTACAGTACAGTTGTCTTTTACCTAGCGCTGTGTCATGGAGAGAAATGTTTTCTTAATTTTGTTTAAACTCTGAATGAACAAGCACAAGTATGCCAGTGATGTCTTCATGTGACAGCAAACCATACTTTCACCTTGGATTTGATTTTCTGTTTGCTTTTAGTTTAACCAAATTTAGATTTTCCTGTTTCATGATTTTACCTTCAGTTTTGATTGATTTAACCCTTGCTTCAAAATGTTTGTATAGATATGGAACAATTCCCTGACCCAAGAAAGTTCATTAGAGTTCTAAGTTGTGAGTTCTACAAACAAAAACATGTTCCAGACGTAAATAGTCCAAGGATTATTAATATATAATTAGCATATATTTTGACCAAGTATTCAATACAATGGTAAGCCTTACAAAGTAACATCCTTATGGGTTAAGGTCATACTGGTATAAAATGAGCAAGGCATGTGCTTTTGTTTTGTGTAAACCAGACAAAACAGTCTGACCTGCCAGATAAAATACATCCATATGTTTTCAAATACTCACTAACGCTGCATATACACACTTGCTTTACACCTTTTGTCTCTCCAGGAAAGAGAGGAGGCCCAGAGCAACTAAGACATTCACCAGCTGTTAAACAATTTAATCGGACTCGCTGTGCATTCACTAACACATAACTATTACTGCTATATAATTTATATATTTTCAAAACATAGTCCACAAAGTCATTGTTTTTGTCGCATGCTGTTCAGCAGTGACAGCACTAATATTAAATCAAGATACGCGCCTGAAGCAACTTTCCTATGCGTGCTTTGGCTGTGACATAATGGCTTTTATAAAAACCCCTGCCAACTGGAGAGACACTTGAAAAGCTGTCAGACTCTCATACCCTTCGGAGAGGGAGGTCTGTCCTCCATTCCTGACACAGCTAGCTGCCAAAATCAGCAGTGTTAACCTGTGGGGAGTCTAGTCAGAGTGTGTACAGGTTTACGTTTATAAAACTGGGAATCATATTGTGAAATAGCAAGAAGGGCAATGGTTACATTGCCTTCCTGTAGGGATTCTGCTTTGGTTCGTTTTCTGCCTCATTATTTGTTCATGACAACACAGATTACAAAAAGCATGTGCGCAAGAGTCCGTGTTTTTAACTCGCATGTTTCTGGTGCCGTGACGTAAAGCCGTTGCTTATACATATCAAGCTGAATCATCTGCCCTATTTATGAAGAAGCGCATGCAGACATATGTCACTGTAGACTCTGAGGTTTTCCTGTCAGAGACCATGACCATCACAGACAGGGTGAACAGGGATAAGTATTTTTACCAACTTCCTGCGATGTGTGTTAAAGGTAGGGGTAGTTTTTGCCATGGAGGGGTAAATCTTTTTTTCTTGCAGGAACTGATTAAACTACTTCCAATGTAAAGTATTTATCAAGTTTTTAAAGTATGACTTATGAATTTGGCATCTATAACATCTGAATCAATATAATTATAGAAACGTCTTATGAAATTATGAAATTTTAATGTGTCTCCATGTGTCTACAAAATATATCAGTAACAGACACAACAAGCATATTTTCGAGATAAACAATACAGGAGTGTTGCTCTGAACTTTTTGATAGCTGTTAGATCATAATTCACCACCTACCCTTATAAAGTTAAATGTGCTTTACCGTTTAAGGGTTTGTTTTTACGTTGGCAAAAACTGGCTGTTTGGATCTATATTAGCCATATATGTTTTCTGCAGCATCCACACTACCATGAGATGCTTAGAGGAGCAGCAAGCCTGATAATGCCTGTGGGTACACAGGAAGCTATTATAGAGTGCGTTTGGTGTTAGGTGAGAGAATGAACTTTCACTAGTCTGTGAGGGTAGGGGGAGTGGGGAGGGGGGGCAGGGTATCCTTCAGTGACCCTTCATATGCCTTTGGTATGCCTCGTCGTGAATCTAGATCCTTCCATTTCACACAAAAAACTTCTTTTTCACAAGATTCATCTCCTTGCATCTAATCTTGTTTAATCCCATTTTTACCAATTTGAATGAGCCCTTTAAGTCTCTCTTTGTTCAAATGTGTTATCTGAACCTCTGAAAGAATGAGAACCTGTTTCCTGATAATTTGTTTTTCCTGCCATGGGAAATTTGGCATTAATGATGGGTTGATGCCTCAGGCCAATAAAGAATGGCATTTGGTGAAAAATCACTTCCAAATTATCGTTTCTGAATCTCAGAACACACCCACTAAATCCAATTTTGGATGTACATACAGCAGCAAATTGCTTCAGGCTGTCGCTAAAGCAGTCTTTTGGACAGCAGTATAGCGTAATGGCTGAGGAGCTGGGTTTGCAGCTCGGGAGTGGAGGGTTTGATTCTGGGGTTGGGCTCTGCTGCCATACCCTTGAACAAGGTACTTGACCCCAGACACATATTCAGCTGTGTAATTGCATAGCATTTTTAAACGTAAACTGTGTAAGTGAGTCTGGTTAAGACAGTCTGCTACATTCCTAAACAGTAAACAACAGTAAAAAAATACACAAAACACTGATGCTTTTGCTATAATGGGAAATGGGAAAGAATTTGAAATGAATGCTTTCGGTACTGTAGCTGCCCCAAAGGTTTTGGGTGCAAGAGTTTCAAACAGAGCTTAGTGCTAAAGATACAGCGAAAGGTCCTGATGTTCAAAATGATAAGCTTTAGTATGCACTTCACTGTTACGGAGAGCAAAGGTTTAAGACACCGGTCTTTAAAGTGAACTTAAAACGTGAGCTAAATGCATGTCCTTTGATCAAGAGCTAAACTCTTATGCTGTGTTGGTTTTCATGTTATCATGTCCATGACTGTATCCGACGCTTTAATCTCTTCATAAGGGAGCCGAATAGGTCGCAGGTAGGACATCACTTTTGCGTTATTTCTTTTCATCTTCAGGTTAAGGTGCATGCTAAAACAGCTTGATGAGAGAGATGTGGATTTTGAAGAGCTCAAGAAGAACTTGGACTATACGGCATCCCTGCTAGAGGCTGTTTACATCGATGAGACGAGGTACATTTATGTTCCACCTTTTCAAAACTAAAATAATTATCCATCCAGGTGATATTTATTATAATATATAGCTTCATGAAGTAGTACACAATTTTATGTACAGATAACATTTACTAAGGGAATGTGGAATGACAACATTATGTTTTATGTTTCTTTTAGTACCTTTGTCTGCTTTTATATTTAATGTATTTAGATTTTCATTTAGTATTTTTAATGCCTTTTTTGTAGTGTTTGTCTCTTGTGATTATTTGTATTTGTGATGCAAGGCAAATTTCTGAATCACAAAATAAAGTATTATCCTATCCTATTAACCTATCCTACATTTTTGTACATGTTCTATTAAAATTATGCTGATATTTATAGTAGTAAGGTAATCTACCAGTAAAATGGTTTTAGAAGAACCTGGCAAAAGAAATACAAGGCTGAAAGTAATAAACACAATATGCTCATAATTCTTATAATTGTTGGGAATAAAAGCCACAAAATTGAAAAATCATAGCAAATTTGGTTTAAAGTGCAGCTGGGTGTCTTGTGATAACAAACCAAATAAAAAGCACCTTCAAGCCTTTTGATGCTCATGGTCATGAGACCCAAAACAAGCACTGCAAAAACACACAAAACCCCTTGGCCAGCATTTCTTTGTTTTTTGTCCAAATACTACAACTTCAGTGGCTAATTGACAATGCTGCCACACCTTCAGTTCCTAAACAAGCAAGATGATGTCTTTAAAACTTTCTGCAAAGTTCAGCTGCAGGTGCAATGCTACTGTTGGAACAATCAGTCAAGACAATTGCTAGTAAGCCCATATGAGCAGAGAAAAAAAATTTACCTGAAAAAAAAAAAAAAAAACTCTTTTTACTTTCATTGATCCCTGAGCTTTAGTTAGTGGTGGACTGAACCAAGACCATGGTTTTAGCTCATCCCTGTACATCCTACTGTCGTGGGTCACTTTTTCTTCACTTGCCTTTGTGTCCCTGGTCAGGCAGACCCTAGACACCGAGGATGACCTCCAGCAGCTCCGCTCTGACACCGTACCCTCTGAGGTGCGCGACTGGCTGGCCTCCACCTTCACGCAAAAGGCACGGCCTCCAGGGCGGCGATCCTATGAGAAGCCCAAGTTCCGCAGCATTGTCCACGCTGTGCAGGCTGGGATATTTGTTGAAAGGTGAGGATGGTGGTACGCTAAAGAGGGTACCCTGTGTAACAAGGGCTAAAAAATTTGGTCTCAAAGACCTGGTATAGCCAATACCAGGGCCAGGATTCAGTCAGTGTTTGCCTCACAATTAAACAGAAATTTTTAATGATCCTCTTCATGTTTGGAGAATCCAGTTTCAAGTTCATAAAATTTAGCTCACCAAACTGTTTCTTAACAATATATTTTAAAAAAATGTAAGGGTAAATTGATTGAATCCAGGCCTAGATATAAAATTCTTTCAGTGATGCTATTTTTAAGTGTGATTTGATCACAAAATTTGTTTGTCTGCGTTTCAGGATGTTTCGAAAGGCTTACTCTGCAACCATACCAAACCAGCCCTCCGCTGTCATTCACTGTCTCCGGGTAAGGCTAGTCAGCTGACACCTCACAGATTTTCATTGCTGTGGGTCCCATGTATTGTGAGACTGTGTGTACAGCATGCTAACATGATGTTGAAGAGCATATGAGTGGCTCTCTCTCACGACCTCACGTCTCCAACTGCAGGATGTTGACAGGTGGAATTTCGATGTGTTTGCGCTGAACTCTGCGAGTGGCGGCCATTCATTGCAGTCGCTGTTTATCGAGCTGATCACCAGATATGAACTCAACACTCGATTTAAGGTCTCTTTTTGGTTTTATTTGCTTTTATTTATTATGTGCATATAAAATTCTAAACAACGGCAGCAGGATGAGTTATTACTGTGAGTGTCAGCAGCTGGATCATGTCCCATAAGACATAATCAACATTAAAATAATTTCCCTTTGAATGCAGCATGTCTGCCCAGCCCTTACAAAACTACAGTGTACTGCAGTGTGCTGTAGAAATGCTGGACAGTTTAGAAAGATGACAATATGCAATAATTAGCTTCCCGTAGGAGTGTGCTGAGCATGTGCGCCCACTATTTGGTGACTGGCTCATCTCCATCTGCTTCGACAATAGCTGGAAACATAAGGGCACTATAACATAACAACCAAATTCAGACTTGACCTTCCAAAGCACAGGCATTCAAGTTAGATGTACCATAGTTTTTGCATCATAAAAAAATGTATCTATAAAGACACACTGCACACTGTTATTTTCTACCTACCTCTTACCACTGTGAGTGTGTTTTCAGATTCCCATCTCTTGCCTGATGCCCTTCCTGGCTGCACTAGAGAAAGGATACAGCAAACACAGTAACCCGTACCACTGCCACACGCACGCAGCCGACGTCACGCAGACCCTGCACTGCCTGCTTCTCCGCACCGGACTCGTGGTACCTGAACCAAAACAAGCAGCATTCTGGGATTTTAAATGTCTTTTTCAAACCATACTTCTACAACTAATTTTAGCACAGTGATTTCTTTTCATGCTATAGAGTTAGTCTGTCTATCAGCTGTAAGAATTTACTACAAAAGTTTTCAAAAGTTGTGTAGAGTCACAGACTATATTGCAGAAGAATCAGAAGATAATAGTAATTATCGAGTGAATTGAATCTTTAACACAGTCTTAACAGTTCTGCTCTTTTCTGCTTACTCCCAGCACTGGCTGACTGAGTTGGAGGTCTTAGCATCTCTGTTTGCTGCAGCCATCCATGACTATGAACACACAGGAACTACCAACAATTTCCACATACACACAAGGTAAGGCAAGCGCATGCTCCTCACTGGAAACAGCCTCCTTAGAGCTGGGCCCTTCATCTAGAGTACCCCAACTAACACAAATCACTCTCAGAACACTGGGAAAAATGTCATATTTCAGATTCTAGCTGGGATTTGACCTCATTTTATGATGTGAGTGTTCATCAAACACTCTAAGAACGTTCTGAACAAGTTACGTCAAGGTCACAAGAAAACATTCCAGGTAGCACTCCAGGAATTAAATTCCAGGAAGATCAAGAGAACTGTACAAAGTTTACATCCTGGGAACATTCTAGGAATGTTCCGGCAACCAAAAAAGCTGGGATATCACAGAAGGGACTGTTACAGATCCTATAGCATCTGTTCCTGGTGTGTATGATATGACATACAGAGCGCAGCCTCTCTTACTTTCACGGGAGTCGCAGCCTTGAAAGAGACCTTTCTAAGCATACAACAAGCAGAAGGAAACTCAGCTGTTTGCATGCGCTGCTGCAGAGAAGCCACAAGCTCACCACATGCTCTCTCAGGGCTAGAACCTGCCCTAGAAAAAAAGGCCTGGCTGGATTGCATTAAAGTCACTTCCTTCAAAGATCGTCTAAATGTGCCATACCTTAGTCAGCTCGCAGAGCTAAAACTCAAGAATGGCTTAAGCAAACAACTCTCAGAGGGCATATTTTTAGCAGACTTTTCCCCCTGAAAGACTAAAGAGCACTGTCTCTTGGCATGTTTTCTCAAATTTTATTTTGGGAAAGAAAACATAGAGGCCAGCTCTCCATGGTGAGAGGTGAGAGGGGTTCAGCATTACATTAACTTGCACTGAAAAGTC
Organism: Albula goreensis; assembly: GCA_022829145.1. Lineage (NCBI taxonomy): Eukaryota > Metazoa > Chordata > Actinopteri > Albuliformes > Albulidae > Albula > Albula goreensis. The sequence goes on from CM040745.1 coordinate 40,252,629, forward strand.
CTGAAAAATCCACATTTTCCACTCTTGCTTTGCTAATTTTTGCTCCCGCTTTAAAGGGTTATTTCTAGCTTCCACTCCAGTTGCGTCTATTTGTTCAAAAACAATCTTTCCGGAGCAGAGTCCTCAAAACGGCCATGAAAGTATTTTTCAAGCCAAAAGTATTATCCATTGGGACCTGTATCTGCTGTATTATATATTCCATAAAAAGAACCACCATTCAACAAAAAAAAAAAAAAAAATAAGCAGACATGTATAAAAGAGCTGCTATGCTTGTTTAGGTGTTAGACCTAAATAAGGCATTTTAATTATTTCCCTTCCCAAAATTCTGACTTCATGACTATTTTTGCAAAGAAGTCAGCACAATGTTTCAGTACACCAGATCCAAGGGTCTTTAACAATGACGAACAATAAATCGTTGGAAGGAAGTTTCTCAAGCAAACTCACGAAAATAACTCTGATGAGAGCGTACTCTCACTCATCCCTTCATAATCCCTTGATTTTATGGATCTGATCTGAAGCATTTGCTTTGAACTTTGAAAAATCATAATGTTCTCCCTCAAGTCATGTCTAAGAATTTGTTCCCTCCAGCTCATTTTGCACAAAAACAGCTTATTTAGAAGTTGTATACAAATTAGCTTGGAGATACAACAAAAGCTATTTTCATCCTCAGTTCCAACTATTTTTCAGGTGTCCCTTCCGTAAAATGTACATGTACACCAAGTGGAAACAATTATAGATACTGTACCTCAAAGAAAGCTGAACAATAGCTGTAAATGTGGATATTATACTATTCTGACAGTATGTCTAAAGGAATAATACAGTAAATGTTGTCATTCTTATTAAGATGTAACTATACGCATCATTAAATGTTGCCCCATGTTACCTTCCCACAATGCATTAATAGATCCCAACTCACAGCTTGGGAGCCACTGCTAAGGTATAACATAAAAAGTATAATATTTAAGAAAGAATGAGCACCATATTGATAACTTGATAACAGAACAAGCAGACTAATAATGCAAAAAAAAAATGTTTTTGGCATGATCCAAGTATGTGTTCCCTCTCTGCTTTTTGAAAGGTCTGATTTTGCAATGATCTACAATGATCGGTCTATTCAAGAGAGCCATCACGTCAGTGCCACCTTCCGCCTGCTGCAGGATGAGCAGATGAACATTTTCATCAACCTGTCACGTGAGGAATGGATGTAAGAACCTCCTGCTCTGTCTCCCACTCCCCCTCTCTCAATTCACTCCCTGGTCTGTCCTGTCTTCACTCTGAGTCTGTGTTGTTTTATTCAACCATCTTATACTGCAAATAATTGCATTTCCAGTAGTTATTTCTTTTCATTATTTTAGCATTAAGAAGATATAATATAATATAATATAATATAATATAATATAATATAATATAATATAATATAAAGGTTGTCATGGACCTCAGTGTCACGGATATATCGAGAATGGTGCACCACGCAAAACACATCCAGCCAATAGTGGTCCTGTGGCCAATGGATGATGACATAGCTTTTTCGGAGAAACGGGGGACCACAGCTAGACAACTAACACGTGAGCACATCGTGTGCTGAAAGACGTTTATCAGAATGCACATTTTACCTTATCACTGATGACAACCAAACAAAATTCTACTTCTGCTTGCGAAAAGCAATGAAGAGTTTCAGTTTGTGGTTTTCACTGAAGGGGGGGCAGTTCATCAGATACAGTGCATCCATCTGCTAATGGCCGTATTCAGCAGCACAGTGCTCCATAACACAAGACTTGGATTGTCCAGGATCTATTCTAGGCAGATGACAGTGAATTCAGCTCACTGCAGGGGCCTCCCCAGTCAGCAGATCTTGATCCAATCCAGCATCTGTGCGCTTTTCAGAGCAAAAAATCCACCATCACTATTGGAAGCACAAGAGTCAATATGAACCAGCATCCCTGTGCTGAGTGTTTCATACCTTGCTGAACTATTGCCCTGATGATTCCAGTTGGTCTGAGGGCAAAAGGGGGTAAATAACAGAAAGTATATGAGTATGAAATAACTAACAAGGAACAGGGTCATCCTTCACCTTCACCCTGGAATACTGCCATACCAATGCTGAACTGAGTGTAGTACGATATCTGACCATTCTTCAAGGAAGAAAACCTCCAGATCATTGAAAGAGGTGGAAATGTACTTTGTGCTCTATGGTCCTGTAAAGGAATTCCCATAAACGGACAATGATGTTTAGATCTGCTGATTGCAGGGGCCGTGGAAGACATTTGTCTTCATCCTGGTTTTCATGGAACCACTCGTGGATTTGTTTAGCAGTGTGTATGGTGGGGGTTTTATCTTCCTGGATGAAGTCGAGGTTTTGTTGAGACTGGGTGACAGAGTTGTTGATTCAGTTCTTGTGGTACATTCTGAGGCCACAGTTTTTGGATGTTTAGCAACTGTCCCTTTTAAGTGATCAGCACGGTTTGAAATGGAACAGTTCTACGGCTGCAGATCCCCAGACTAAATCTGTGAAGTGTTCCAGGATCTGGATCTGATCCAAGTTGTGCTTTTCGTTCCCACCCTATTAGCCTGCACCTATACCAGCTAGCAGCCATACTACTCTGAACTCTTCAAAGTGATCCTGGGAACTGTGTATGTTGGGTTTTATTCCAACCACAACTGCAACCCCAGAATCTTAACAAGCTGTTAATTGTTCATAATTGTTTTATTGTTCTCGCTTTTCATGATAAGAGAGATAATTTGCCTATATTCATCTTGTGCTTATGAGATTTTGCAAACAAATACACAAAAGGATTATGTTTTTATACCTCATCAAATTATAGACTGGGGTGAATCAATACGCTCCCTATGTCATTGACCACATGATTAAGCTCCTTATTGATCCTTATGGTAATCCTTATGACCAGGGTGATTCTAGACACATGACCGATAAAATTAACCATTTAGTAGATAATGAAGGATTCAAAGACAAAGATAAGTATAATAAGCCAGATCTACCCTGTGCTACTAAGCATAAAGAAAAAAATAAGGAGCTTAATCATGTGTTCAATGACTTAAGGAGCATATTGATTTACCCCATCTATAATTACTATTTTTGTGTATTTGTTTGCAAACTCATATAAACACAATGTGAACATATGAGCTTTTTCTTCACGACATGCATAGTTATAATGGCAAATTATCTCTCTAATCATGAAAAGCATGAACAATCGAACAATTATGAACAATTAACAGCTTGTTAAGATTCTGGGGTTGCAGTTGTGGTCAGAATAAAAACCAGCATACACAACGAGCCCCCAGGACCGACGTTGGGAACAACTGCATTGGATGATATTTTAAAACAAGGTCCTGCCTCACAGTGCAATTAAAGATACCATGATCCTTTCAAAAACTGTAGGTGTGTTAACCCTGGCGTCCTGGTCAAATTCCCATGAATATGGGCTGTCTACATCACCGAAACAACCCCTATATATTAATGGCTACATAATCCTTTGCAATTCCTGCCTGTGTTGATTCTCTTGGTCATAACAGAAAAAGAGAGTTGTTGACCTCAGTAAGAAAAAAAGGCGCAATTCTAACCTTCTGGGTAAAGACTTCTTTATTTACAGGAACAGCAGTTGTCAGAAATACGTGAAACGCACTCTGGGTTCATCAGAGTCCAAATGAACCCTGAGTGAACCCTCAGTGAAAGCCTTCTTTATACGGATACATATCTTTGATCAGGATTAGATGATAATTAAATAAGCATCAACCTCCCATCACTGGTCTAGTGAGGGTAGTTCATATGGTTGATACATTAGGTGTGATAGCTGGATTATCTTCCCTAGCCAAAACAGCTCTCAATCACCCATCGCCGGTTTCTTTAGAAGTATAAATTGCCGTAACGGCTAGCTGTGGCCAAAGTGCCAATTGACGTCTGTTAGCAGAACTGTGGCTACAATAAGGCCATCTAGACAAATGAATACAGGTATTTGCATACCTTTGGTGGGATGATCTGTGCTCTCTTATGCTGCATTGGGAGGGCTGGTTTTAGGGATTTGGACCAGAATCTTACACCGAATTTGGTTAAATACAGGATAAAAAACATAACTATGCAGGGGGTTTGAATTGTGAATGACTAAGCTCTACTGCTTTAGATATGCTGTGTCATACTATGTCATTGCATGACTCCAGTGCTGTTCTCTGGTTTGTTGCATGGTCTCGTGGATAACAGGGAGCTGCGGGCACTGGTCATAGAGATGGTGCTGGCCACGGATATGTCCTCCCACCTCCTGCAAGTCAAAGGCATGAGAACCTGTTTACAGCAGCAAGAACGGTAATATGTCCTGCAAAGTGTACCATAAAATAACTGGTCTGGTAATGCCCTGTGAAACAAGCTTAGTTCCAGAAGTAGGATTCAGCCATCTGAAATCATACTTTATACCTGGCACTTGTAATCTATGGTAATTCATCATCCTCAATTCACATACATCAATAAGTTGGCAGCAATTTCCCTCTGGGCAGTTTTAAATGAGACAGTGAGATGTTTACAGCACCACTCAGAGCCTGCCTGTGTGCCTTTGCAGGGTTGACAAACCGAAAGCCCTGTCCCTGCTGCTCCATGCAGCAGACATCAGCCACCCCACCAAACCCTGGGCCCTGCACTCCTGCTGGACTAAGGCCCTGATGCAGGAGTTCTTCAGACAGGTATGTGCTCCCCGATGGCATTTTCCCTACGGAAATATGAGGAGCTGTCTGTTCACCAACAGCAGTAAGAGCAGCTATCTGCTCACGAATTGAATTATGAGGAGCTGTCTGTTCACCAACAGCAGTAAGAGCAGCCATCTGCTCACCTACTGAAATATGAGGAGCTGTCTGTTCACCAACAGCAGTAAGAGCAGCTATCTGCTCATAAATTGAAATATGAGGAGCTGTCTGGTTCCCATTGGTGGTAAGAGGAGCTGTCTGTTCACCATCCACAGTAAGAGCAGCTATCTGCTCACCTACTGAAATATGAGGAGCTGTCTGTTCACCAACAGCAGTAAGAGCAGCTATCTGCTCATAAATTGAAATATGAGGAGCTGTCTGGTTCCCAATGGTGGTAAGAGGAGCTGTCTGTTCACCATCCACAGTAAGAGCAGCTATCTGCTCACCTACTGAAATATGAGGAGCTGTCTGTTCACCATCTGTAGTAAGCGCAGCTATCTGCTCACCGACTGAAATATGAGGAGCTGTCTGTTCACCAACAGCAGTAAGAGCAGCTATCTGCTCACGAATTGAAATATGAGGAGCTGTCTGGTTCCCACTGGTGGTAAGAGGAGCTGTCTGTTCACCATCCACAGTAAGAGCAGCTATCTGCTCACAAATTGAAATATGAGGAGCTGTCTGGTTCCCACTGGTGGTAAGAGGAGCTGTCTGTTCACCATCCACAGTAAGAGCAGCTATCTGCTCACCTACTGAAATATGAGGAGCTGTCTGTTCACCATCTGTAGTAAGCGCAGCTATCTGCTCACCGACTGAAATATGAGGAGCTGTCTGTTCACCAACAGCAGTAAGAGCAGCTATCTGCTCATAAATTGAAATATGAGGAGCTGTCTGGTTCCCAATGGTGGTAAGAGGAGCTGTCTGTTCACCATCCACAGTAAGAGCATCTATCTGCTCACCTACTGAAATATGAGGAGCTGTCTGTTCACCATCTGTAGTAAGCGCAGCTATCTGCTCACCGACTGAAATATGAGGAGCTGTCTGTTCACCAACAGCAGTAAGAGCAGCTATCTGCTCACCAACTGAAATACGAGGAGCTTTCTGCTCCCCAATGGCAGTGATAGGAGCTGTCTATTCATGATCCTCATTAAGAGCAGCCATCTGTTCACCTACTGAAATATTAGGAGCTGTCTGTTCACCAACAGCAGTAAGAGCAGCTATCTGCTCACCTACTGAAATACGAGGAGCTTTCTGCTCCCCAATGGCGGTAACCTCGGTCTGTTCACCATCTGCAGTAAGTGCAGCTATCTGCTCACGAATTGAATTATGAGGAGCTGTCTGTTCACCAACAGCAGTAAGAGCAGCCATCTGCTCACCTACTGAAATATGAGGAGCTGTCTGTTCACCAACAGCAGTAAGAGCAGCTATCTGCTCATAAATTGAAATATGAGGAGCTGTCTGGTTCCCATTGGTGGTAAGAGGAGCTGTCTGTTCACCATCTGTAGTAAGCGCAGCTATCTGCTCACCGACTGAAATATGAGGAGCTGTCTGTTCACCAACAGCAGTAAGAGCAGCTATCTGCTCATAAATTGAAATATGAGGAGCTGTCTGGTTCCCAATGGTGGTAAGAGGAGCTGTCTGTTCACCATCCACAGTAAGAGCATCTATCTGCTCACCTACTGAAATATGAGGAGCTGTCTGTTCACCATCTGTAGTAAGCGCAGCTATCTGCTCACCGACTGAAATATGAGGAGCTGTCTGTTCACCAACAGCAGTAAGAGCAGCTATCTGCTCACCAACTGAAATACGAGGAGCTTTCTGCTCCCCAATGGCAGTGATAGGAGCTGTCTATTCATGATCCTCATTAAGAGCAGCCATCTGTTCACCTACTGAAATATGAGGAGCTGTCTGTTCACCAACAGCAGTAAGAGCAGCTATCTGCTCACCTACTGAAATACGAGGAGCTTTCTGCTCCCCAATGGCGGTAACCTCGGTCTGTTCACCATCTGCAGTAAGTGCAGCTGTCTGCTCACCTACTGAAATATGAGGAGCTGTCTGTTCACCAACAGCAGTAAGAGCAGCTATCTGCTCACCTACTGAAATATGAGGAGCTGTCTACTCACCCCCAGCAATCTGTGGGATGAGATGACATCATTACAGGTTAAATTTGTCATTTCTCCCTGTGGTCATGATTCAAAGGTGGTTCCATAATTGTTCATTTAATTATTTTTCACATGTATTTATGAGTAATAGTTTAATTTTAGACTCCTCTGAAAGTGTCTGCAAGTTAACCCATGGGAAGGTTTGTAGATGGATACAGCAGCTAAAACATACAAAGGGAGGCCTTTTGTTGCACAATCTTTGATTTTCCGACTTGTATGATTTGAGTCTGTTATATTAGTCTGGTATATTAGTCGACCAAAAAGCTCGTGGCTGTTAAATGACAAAACAGTAGAACGTATGTAAAACATAGCTTTAACCATTAATTTTTGATGGTGATTGTTATTGACAAAGTAAAATCTCTTTTACAGGGGGACAGGGAAGCAGAACTTGGCCTCCCATTCTCTCCTCTATGTGACCGTAAGAACACCCTGGTTGCTGAATCCCAGATAGGTGAAGTACTGAACTTAATTGTTTGTAACTTTGCATGTAATGAGACTCATTATGACATATGTAGATTTGTGGGGAATGACACCACCTGTGACTGCAGGGGTAAATTCAGTCTCAGAAAAGCGGCATGAGCAGGCCTTAGCAGGCATTCAAGGATTCCAGTTACCTCTGGCTTCAGACAAAACAGAGGGGTACTGGCTCATTTTAAACAATTAAACAAACTCATATAGATCAATTTTCATAGCTCAATAAAATATGTTTTCCAGCCAGGTACAACAAACCCGTTTATGTTGTTCGCCCAGTTTTTAACCCTTTGGTTCATACGTTATTGCTGTGTCCGTCCTAGATTCCAGAGACTTGCAATGCACTGGTGCCTCAAATGTAATCATGTCAACAACTCAACGTCTTCGACACTCCTATACTCATTACTTACAGTTATTTCACCACTTTCATCAGTTCTTTTGTAAGACAACAACTATAGAAAGATGTCCAATTAATGTCTAATTAACTGACTGAAGGAAATGGCCAAATAGCTACAATTACAACCAATGACAATACTGACAACCCAGAACAGAACAGGACAATAATGTTATTTGCTGGCTAACATTAGCATGATGGCTACTGAACCTTTAGTCTAAAGAATAAAACATTGTATTCATTACTCAAGGTAGTTGCTTACGTTTTGTGTTATAACAATACATGAAGCAAGTAATGACATTGTTGGCTGATCCTAACCAATGCACTTAGTGCACTCTGTATGCATGGTTAATCTATTTGTTGAACATCCTGTCCTTGCATTCCTTCAGACAAACCTTAGTTTGCTAGCTAACTGATTTATGCTAGTTTGATGGCTACTTTTTATTTTGTTAGATGTCTTGCTGCTACCACACATAGTCAAGCTATCTGCTGGTCAGTTGATGGAGTCATTTAGCTATCTAGAAACTTCTATGGTTTTTCTACACTTCAGATTTTTACAGCAATTTTTTCGGTTTTAACAGCAAAGCTACAGATAGAGGCTTTGCCCACACCATGAGTAGTACTTTGATTATGGTCAAATCATATCTAAAAACTGTTATGCTGCTATTAGTGCACCTATTCAAGTCAGTGGTCTAAAAGATTGGTTTTAAATTACAGTCATTTAGCTGTTGCTTTTATCCAAAGCAAATTCAAATTGATTGGGACCCTGGACCATTCCCCCCTGGGAGTAATGTGGGGTTTGGGGCCTTGCTCAAGGGCCCAACAGCAATGGTGTTCTTGCTGTGGCTAGTCTGGGGCTTGAACCACCAACTTAAAGGGTTCCAGTCATATACTTTAGCCACAAGACTACAGGCTGCCCACATACAGGTTTAGTGTAAAGCACACATATCTGTCATTGAAGAAATCAACAAATTCAGCAATGGGAGGCAACCTACCTTCTCTCTAAAGTTGAAAAGAGACAAGGTGATGGTGGAAACATATTTTAGCTGCTGAGTAGAATATTCTATTTCAAGCATTAAAATATATAATGTGACCTAATTTTGGTTTTCACTAAAGAGGACAGGCGGCTGGCCACTGTTATTGTGAGGGCAAGAGACAGCTGCATTCATGAGGGCATTTTCAAAGTGCTCTTGCTAATAACAAATGCCCTGACATTATGTATTGCCAAATCAAAATCCAAATAAGACATACATTAAGGGTGATATTTAAACTCTATTGCGCAGACACATGAATGTGTCTACTCTATGGCATAAGCATAACTTTGGCCTGTTTGCTAATTAATATATGGTGTATGGAACCAGCAAAGCAAAACCCCAGGCATTTGATCCCAGACAGTTTGTAAATCTTGCTCAGATGGGTATTTCCTTTCTCCTCGGGGTGAAAACCTACACAGGTGGCCTAGTTTGTCACATAATCTCTGTGCTTTCTCAGCAGGGACATCCCAAAAAGCAGAGCTTTTCACCAAAATGTATGTATTGACATAACAAATCACTTACACTGAATACCTGAGATTTATTATAGTTTTTCCATCGTTTACACACTATTCCTGGGCCTATTAACTAAACATCCCAGACCATAACACCATTTCCCATTGACAAGACAGACCCATTTTCCATTTTCACACATGAACCAGACTTGTTGAACTTTCGTGCAGAACTCTACACATGAATCCCATAATTTTTCACTGGCTACACAATGTGCTTATTTAGAAAGCACTGGCATAAATATTAACTCAAATCATCCCAACTCAAACCCAAGAAAAGTAATATTAACTCAAATCAAAATCATCAAAAATGAACAATCAAACATTTTTGCAAGAACAACATGCAATTTTTACAACAAACAAACAAAAAACAAGAAAAGTGCAGTGTATCTACTCACATTTCAATGAACACAAAAATAGAAAGGCTTCAGAAAAAACATATTCTTATAAGCTTATTTGTTTGCCATTGTGGGATTTTACAACAAACAAACAAAAAACAACAAGAAAAGTAGAATTACAGTACAGTAATCAATATGTTACTGTAAACTCAGAAACAAAAATAATCACAGTAAAATTACAGTGTAATGGTAAACAAAAATAATATTGTAAGGCATGGGTGGACAGCTTATGAATCCCGCCTCCTGTTAGGGTTTCACCACGTCACCTCATCCACATCACAAGCAATGTCATCCCTGTTTAGGCAATGGAGAAAATATCGCCTTGCCTGCTGTATCCGGCCCTGGACTGACCAACCAAATGTCTCTGCATGCCTCTTCCACCACTTGTAGAAGAGGCAGACGGGTTTGTGGTTGATGGTCATATAGTTTTGAACACCAAGCTGAAAAGAATTCCTCAATCAAATTCAGAAATGGGGAATAGGGGGCCAAGTATACAACTGTGAAGTTATTGTGGTTGGTGAACCAGTCCCGGGCCAGAGCAGCTCGGTGGAAACTAACATTATTCTAGATGACAACAAACCTGGGCTGCTCTGGTCCACCCCGCTGTGCGGCTGGAATGAGGATGTCGTGTAGTGTGTCCAGGAATGTGATTATGTGTGCAGTATTGCAGGGACCTAGGGGACCTAGGTGATGGAGAACTCCTTGCTGACTAATGGCGGTACACAGGTGATATTTCCCCCACGATGCCCTGGGACATTTACAATGGCTCTTTGTCCTATAACATTTTGGCCCTGATCCCTGGTTTTAGCTAGATTGAATTAATTGCAGGAACAGTCTTTACAGAAGTGTTTTGAATTTATCTCACTGGTATGTCATAACCGTTTGTAGTGTATATGTATTTGGCTTTTGTGTGATGTCGGAAGGCAAAGTTTGATTTAGATATAAGATGACAGGGTTTTGACTGGAGAGTTTGGGTTTTTTTTCCTGATTATTTTTGGCAATTTTTGCTTTTACTTGATAGTGATAGTACAGAGAGGCAGATAAGGTAGGATAACATGCAGTCAGAGGGCCTGGGCTGTATTCGAACCCAGGCCACAGCAGTGAGGACCTTATGTGGTACGCGCTCTGCCAGGATGCCCTGTAGAGTTCGGTTTTGACATGGAAGTTTTATGTTTGTGGCGATGAGTGCGCAGTTTTTCCAATCGTGTTTAGAGTTTTCGGAAAATGGAGCATAATTTCAAGAACCATATCTTAGCGATCAAGAAAAACTGTAACTAAACCAAATTCATGAAAGATGAAATGTCAGTTCCATTCTAATTAACCTGGAAATTTGTGGTAAGTAGGTGCAATCTAAGTTCGCCATCGCTGTTTCACTTCTGAAGGTGGCTTTTATTGTGTAACAGGCCATTTTGCTCTTGCAGGTTTTATTGACTTCATTGTGGACCCTACCTTCACCCTGTTGACAGACATGGCTGAGAGGATTGTCATTCCTCTGGTTCAGGAGAATCCGGACCCACCAGACCCCTGCAATCGAAACAGGTTGTCTGTGCGCTATAATCACTTATCAAACTGTACTCTGTAGCCTGGTTTACTTTTAAACTCTGAGCAGTGCCTGCTGTATCAAATTTAACTTGTATAGACAAAAACTAATCCTGAATCGGTTTGATATTTATTTTTTTTTCATCCAGTTCACTGTGGAAGGAGAGCTCAAGAGGTTTGCAGTGGAGTCTTGCTCACATCACAGCCGAGATTGTCAGTTTCAGGTCTACATGGACCCGTCACACCGAAGATAACAAATTTAAATGGAAAGAGAGAGCAGTCAACGGTAGGCAACCTGACTGCTTCAGTTGTCAGCACCCTGAACATCGCTGTCAGAAAATTTAGCAAACAATGAATTTTTTATGCAATTGTTTTTTTGTGACAGTCACTGTCACTTCTTATAACATACTTTCAAATACGCATGGGAAATTTCAGTCAAGTAATCTTTCATAGACAAAGATACAATGACACATAATAGAAAGATGACTGATAATATTTCACTATGTGTGTGTGTGTGTGTGTGTGTGTGTGTGTCCAGCACATTGTTTCTGTATGTGTTAGGGTCATAACCTTTGCCTTAAAAGACCCTGCTTGTGGTGCAGTACACTCATGTACATATGACAAACAAAGCCTAATTTCAATGTCAATGCCGATTGCATTTCAATAACTGTCAACTTTTGCGTAAACATAGGACACATGCACACTTGCATTCTAAATTTAGGGTTGCTACTAAATGTTTGCAGTTTGATGTTAGACCAGTGGTTCCCAATGTCAGTCCTGGGGCCCACTGTGCATGCTGATTTTTATTCCAACCACAACTGCAACCCCAGAATCTTAACAAGCTGTTAATTGTTCAGAATTGTTCAATTATTCATGCTTTTCATGATTAGAGAGATAATTTGCCATTATAACTATGCATGTCATGAAGAAAAAGCTACTACATTCACATTGTGCCATATTGCAGGCAATTGCATAAAGACGAGTAAGATGTTTTAACTCATATTAAAGTGATTCTGGAGACACGACCACAAAAATTAACCATTTGGTAGATAATGAAAGATTCAAAGCTAATTATAAGGTATGTATATAATTATATATAAGAATATATAATTATATACATACTGAAAAACATCCTGAAAAAATCAGGAGCTTAATCACGTGTTCAATGATTTAAGGAGCGTATTGATTCAGCCCAGTCCATAATTTAATCAGGTATAAACCCTTTTTTTGTGTATTTGTTTGCAAAAAATCATACAAACACAATGTGAGTATAGAAGCTTTTTCTTCATGGCATGCATAGCTATAATGGCAAATTATCTCTCTAATCATGAAAAGCATAAACAATTAAACAATTATGAATAATTAACAGCTTGTTAAGATTCTGGGGCTGCAGTTGAGGTTGGAATAAGAAATCAGCTTACACAGCGAGCCCCCAGGACCGACGTTGGGAACCACTGAGTTAGACACTCGGCACTGTGTAAACAAGTACTCTAAATCCGAGCAGAGAGCAATAACTGTGCCTGATTTCCATGACAACATCATATACTGTAACTATAACGACAGTATAAACTGACTATATTGACTGACAGCCTACATTTTGCTGAATATAAATGCAATTAGGCTTATTAAGTGCTATATTAATAATGAACACATATTTCATTGGTCTTTGGGGATTGCAGAGGTAACAAAATATATAGGCTTGTCATGGACAGTAATAAAGCGTGCATTTGATTGACAGATGGGAAAGCGCTGGCTTATGTCTGCAGTAAACCTTGAGGCAGACAGGTTTATATTACAAATGTAAACCACAGCCAGAAGAACAAAATGTTTTGCAAGTAACGTGATCACATCCTGAGACTGGCATGTTGCAAATTGTTGAAATCAAACCAAGCAACAAGCGCAGCTATCAAGTTGCTACCGGTGAAATCCAAGTTATTAGTTTAAACGTTAGTATGTTGATATGGGCCTGTTTTTTTTCCCCAGACTTAGCTGGTGCTGGGTCAGATATTATCAGTTGAGCTGCTCTGAATCATTGCCCCAAAATATGGAACCCTACCAGCATCAAAACATGATTCAATAGATGTACTGGAAGAAAATGTTGCTGTTTTCCTAAAATCACATTGTATTCCATGGCTGTACTTGTACCATGCATTATAGTTAAGCGCAATGTGCACATAGAAATTCCAGATGCATGTTCAACAGATTCTGTGAGTCAGAGATCAATCAACAATCAAAAAACTATCAACAAGTTTAAAGATGTTATATTGCTACAAGATGTTGTGGGTGTGATGAGAAATTTGTTTTCACAAAACCGCAAAAATGCATTTCCACTGAACACAGCGCCCCTTGGTTTCTTTGTTAGGATCTCTGGACCAGAGCTCCATGGAGGAGCTCCTACCCAAGAGTGAGGACTCAGAGGGACTCCCTCTGAAAAACCAAGTGGAGAACACTAAGTAACGGAGAGAGCTCACACAAAACAAGGTGGCCAACTGCATGGCAGCCGGACCTTTTGAGTGACTGTAACCCGACTAAAAGAAAACCTCTGTGCCTCAGTGATCAGTTAAAAACCAGGGAAAGACTCAGATAAACAGGTGAAATAGCTTAAACCCAGAAAAGTTCAGCCAGCACAGATCTGTAGCAGACCACAGATCTATTCCAGATGTCCCTACTATGTGCAGACAATAACCTCTCCGGTGCTTAATCCACCATGCTAAACCTGTGTTAGATTCCTACAGCTCCTGCTTTCTTTGTAAGGTAGATGACTGACTTTTTGCATCGTAGGGCCCGTGTTTAGAACATGCAAAACTGTTCTGTTGGTGCAAAAAGACTAAAAGAGCATGTGATTAATTGAAGTTGTTTGTTTGCTCCAATCACAGATCATGTCACTGAAATTGCGTGAGCAAAATATTTCACATGTGCTAAAGGCTTTGATGAACCTGGCTCATAGTGTTTGTATGAAATTGGAGAGGTGTATTTTTCACTGGCCTTGGGAGACAACTGTACATTTAGATCAAAAGCTACTGTACTGTGTGATTTTAACAGCCTTTTTCAAATGGAAACACACAAACAGGAAGATAAATTACCGAATTGCTTTTGTAAAGAGTCTTAATGCTAAGTTTGAACTCTAATCAATATATTTAATTGCTTAACATGCTGGTCATGTTATACTCTATGCGAACTGTGGGGAAATGGTCTTATTGGTTAGATTCACTTTTGGTTAATTCACTGAATCACTGTTTTTTTTAAAGGAATAACATGTGGGAAAAAAACATAACTGCCTTATGGTGTAGTATTGTATGAATAGACACAATATACTCAGCCCATTTAGACTGCACAGAATCAATTTATACCTTGCCAAGCTGTATTGTTTTTATTTGTTGCTGTGTTTGACACAGTTATTGATTACTTGGAGACTTGATTATTGTTGTTTTTATTGTTTTATTGTCAATCATTTCTGTGAGTTCAGGCTTGGGTGTAAACCCTTTGTTCCTATGTACTGTAAATAAAAGTATCGTAAGACACAATACAATGAAATAGCAAACCTAATATTAAAACTGAAGCATTTTGACATAGTCAACCAAATGTAAATTTGTTCAAGGTAGGAAAATGACAGTTAAATTGTATGTGAAATGCAATGTTGCTGTTTCCAATGAGTTGCTCCTTTAAAAATAGAAAGAGCTTTTGTTTGAGTTGAGTTGAAAAGTTGGCACCCCTGTAAATGCATACGGTTCATTCATTCAAGACAGCATGGTAAAAACAACTCAACACAACAGAAGAAAATGCTACAGAGTAGTAGTGGTGGCAAAGAGCTTTCTTTTTTGAGAGTGGAAAAATCACAGGGCTGAAACACAGAACTGTGCTTAACATACCACATTGGGTTTTGAGAACAATGCTTTACGTGACATCCTTTCCAAGATCAAGTCAAAACAACCAAGCCATTTTGAAAACAACAACAACAAAAAAAAACAAAAAGAAAAAATTGGAAATATAAGTTTTGCCTGATTTAGAAATCAACCCCATTGTCACAAGGGCTAAAAATCAAGAAATCGATTGCCAGGAATGTACTATGGTACTGGCGCTAAGGTTCAAAGCTCTGATTTCCTGTCTTGAACCGTCCTGTTCCTCAAAAATGTTGCTTAGACATATCATTTTCCAACAATATTATATACAATCTTAGAGAGTGAATAGGGTAATTGAGAAATGTCATTTTGTATCTTGTTTATGCAGTAATAAAAAACAAATAAATTAACTGATGTAATTGTTTTCCTCCTTTGTTCTTGTATTTTGGACATTTAATTTGTAAATTTAATTTAATTTGTGGAATCTAACTTTGGTGCAGTCATGAATAGGAAGGAAAAAAACCAAGAAAAGCAGTTGTTTATATAGTGAAAACCCCATTAAAACATTAACAGTGAGTGTATTGCAGATGGATGTGTTATATGAACTCAGTTACTAGGTAACAGTACATTCTGATTTGCTTAATGTTGGAGACGCTTTACATGTGATACAGTAGCACAATACATGAGTAAAAAGGTGAACTCATAAGCAGAACAGGCTGTCTAACCATGTGGGGTCACATCAAAACACCACAGCCGTTGAATGTTAAAACAAAGTCGTTCTTTTTGTTGTTACTTTTTTTTTCTAAACATTTTCACTGATCACCTTCTAGGTATTAGCCAAGCTGTTGGATAGACTCACGTTGTTACATCAGTTTTCTTATGTGTACTGCAAGCTTAAGGGAAAACGCAAAATAGTTTTATATTCAAAGGTGTTCTAAGGTATTTCTGCATTCTGCTTTTGCCCGTTGTTTTAGTATTTTATTTTACCTCTAATTTTTGTCATACGAACTCAGCCAAACTTTTTAGCTCTGAGCAGCAATCCTCAAACACGTGGCTCCACCGATTGAAGTGACGAGGAGTCCTCCTTTCTGTACCCATGGCACAAGCAATGTTACTCTGCCTCTGTCGGGGAGGCTGACTGAACTGGCTTAACCCCTGTCTTTTCCGGAAATTTTCAGACCAAGCGCTGCCTCACCAGTATAGGCCTCCACCCATAGCTTGTTGTTTAGTCTATCGTTTTTTGTATTTTTTGTTCCAATACATTTTTGGGGATGTCAACAGTTTTCCCCTTGAATGTTCCATTGTGAAAATGAAATACCAAAGAAGGTACAGTCAACTGTGCAAACAGTTATTTAGTATGTTTATTTTATTTGTGTAATATTTATACATTCTCCTGTCAATTTAGCACAGGAGTTTAGGTTACTGTATCAACAAATTCAGTTGAATAGTTTTTCTACTGGACTGACTGCTTATTTTTAATTTTATTTTTCACATATTGATGTCCAACATAACAGCAAAATAACACCAGAACAGATTACTGAACTTCTGTGTCCAAAAACAAAAAGAAATGAAAAACACTCCAACTTCTTTTCAAAGTAATGAGCTTTAATCGCACGTTTCCTTTTGTGGCTTCATGGCAAACCCGGAACATTAAATAAAATTTCAACTTTAAGTTCAAATCGATGTAACTGGCCTGGCTTCTTGCAGGAATGTTTTCCTTTTTCCTGGACTTAATCCACTTTTCCCCTGAACTCCAATGTGTGATAAAACAGCTTTGTAGTATTTTTCTTCCAGCAGGGGGGGTACAGCCTGGGTTTGATCCAAAGATAGGGTCGAAAGGAAGCTGAAGTTTTAAGTAGTTCAGGAGAACGCCTGAGGTTTTCTTGAACTTCTTCAGAATCAAATATAAATCCCCTTCACCCCACAATAGAACAGCTGGGCAAGGACTTGTTCCACAAAAAAAAGGACTCAGAATGAAATTCCCACTATTGTGGCTCAAATGAGAAGCTTTCCCCTGCTCTTCAACAAATTACTTCTATAATCCTTCACAGTCACTGTAGCAGACAGCTAGACTTTTCCCCAAAGTTAATTCACCAAATATAGCCGACGGAATGATGCCATGGTCCTAGAGAGCAGTCTTATTGTGGCATGTAAATGTTTTCCTTTTCCATGGCGCTTAACAATATGAAACAGGCAATTGCCCTCTCAGCAATGCAGTGGTAACTGAGGAGGTAGACATACTGTAACTCCAAAGCCCATATGTATTAATGGTAATTAGGCTAATAGGTGGGTATACTGTCTGAGGAGGTAGACATACTGTAACTCTAAAGCCCATATGTATTAATAGTAATTAGGCTAATGGGTGGGTATACTGTCTGAGGAGGTAGACATACTGTAACTCCAAAGCCCATATGTATTAATGGTAATTAGGCTAATAGGTGGGTATACTGTCTGAGGAGGTAGACATACTGTAACTCTAAAGCCCATATGTATTAATAGTAATTAGGCTAATGGGTGGGTATACTGTCTGAAGAGGTAGACATACTGTAACTCTAAAGCCCATATGTATTAATAGTAATTAGGCTAATGGGTGGGTATACTGTCTGAAGAGGTAGACATTCTGTAACTCCAAAGCCCATTTGTATTAATGGTAATTAGGCTAATAGGTGGGTATACTGTCTAGGGGAGGTGGACATCTTGCAACTCCAAAGCCCATATGTATTAATGGTAATTAGGCTAATAGGTGGGTATACTGTCTGCGGAGGTGGACATACTGTAACTCCAAAGCCCATATGTATTAATGGTAATTAGGCTAATGGGTGGGTATACTGTCTGAGGAGGTAGACATACTGTAACTCCAAAGCCCATATGTATTAATGGTAATTAGGCTAATAGGTGGGTATACTGTCTGAGGAGGTGGACATTCTGTAACGCCAAAGCCCATATGTATTAATAGTAATTAGGCTAATAGGTGGGTATACTGTCTGAGGAGGTGGACATACTGTAACGCCAAAGCCCATATGTATTAATAGTAATTAAGCTAATAGGTATACTGTACATCCCCAGAACTTTAGGTAAATATTTTCTCTACATGCATGTATACCATTGATAACTCCATGCGTCCCTCCTCAAACATACATGAGTCACCTGTTTCATATTTTATCAGTTCTCCATCAAGTTTGACTAATTTTCCTATCATACAATGCAAACAGTAGGCATTTTCATGGCATGTGAACTGAATGCATTCAAACAGACTCTAGCTCCGTGGGTTTTTGAAATATTGATGTAAGCAATGTTTTACACTTACTGCTCACTATCCATTAAATAATTAATATGTTGGATTTCTATTTTTAGGGGTCCTGCGAGTAGGCTTTGCAATGCACTGGTCTGTGATGTAACACTAATTTTTAAGCACAAAATGAGGAGTACACAGTTTTCAATTCAAGAAATGGA
Source organism: Albula goreensis (assembly GCA_022829145.1). NCBI lineage: Eukaryota > Metazoa > Chordata > Actinopteri > Albuliformes > Albulidae > Albula > Albula goreensis. The sequence goes on from CM040745.1 coordinate 40,271,111, forward strand.
CACTTTGTCCTTGTAAAATACACTGATGTCAATTTTAATCCTGAGTATTGGAGTTACAAATACCCATTGACTGCATATAAACTCTTCTACAGCAGAGATGCTGATATGTAAAATTTAGAAAAATGTGAAAGAACCGTGTTCGTGTTTGGAGTCCCTGTTCACCTTGAGTGGCCTCAGATTCAGAATACTGAGTACACTCTGAGAATTTTGATTAAAAACAGCAGCTGCCTTAATTAAAGGTCATGTCAAATTAAAATTACGCCGATTTGACAAAGAAACACATTTTTTAATATACCACAAGCTGTGGATGAATTCCTCTGTGTTCTTATCATTCTCTTAATTACAAATCAAGCAATGAGGTATCTGGCCTAGCCAAATAGTAACATTTAGTTTGCCAACAGTCCAGACAACGGTTTAAAATAAAGTAAGGTAATACAGGAAGATCTAAACAGAATCCAGAAGTGACCAGATACCTGGCAGATGACATTAAATACAGCTAAATGTAAAATCTTGCATATGGGAAATATTAATCTTCCAATATTACATCATGGAACGAACAGGATTAGGTTGTAATCAATTATAAAATGAATTACGACTGATAAATTGACTAAAGATTAATAGGATCTAGACAGTGTACTATGGCAGTAAACAAAGGGCTATCAGGATGCTGGGATACATAGAAAAAATATTGATTATAAATCTAAGGAGGTATATTAAAATACAATGTTTTAGTCAGTCCTCACTTGAAATATTGTTTGCAGTTATGGGTGCCACACTGTAAGAAAGACATTTAGGTTCTGAAAAAAGCAGAAAGAAGGGCAACTAAATTAATTCCTGACACATAAAAGCTATGAGGAAAGACTCATGTTACTTACCTATTCAGGTTTAGTGAAAGGAGACTTAGTGGGGATTTAATTGTGGCTTTTAAATTTATATAAGGGGTGATTTAAGTGACCCACTATATATTTGGGTAAATTCAGTCTGTAAAATTCCGCAGTGATGTCAGGATGTATTATTTTACTTATGTATGTAGCAGAGGTAGATGCCCTTGCTGTGTCCAGTCTTGAACACAGCAAGGGTATCTACCTCTGCTAAATAACCTGGCAGCCTGTTCCAAGTATTGGCAATACTTTGTGTAAAATAATGCATACTGACATCGGTGTGGAACTTCAGAGACTTAATTTACCCTAAATGTTATTGTAGGTCACCTAATGCAATGCTGGATACTCGAATATCAAGGTTATTTAGGTCAAAAGGCCTGTTCTATACATGTTCTTATGGACTTGTATAGACATAATATGATACCCCCACTTCTACAGTAAGTTTCATGATCCCCAAAAGGTGATTTTGTGTACATTTAACCTTAAATATATACAATTAAATATTATTCATGGATTATAGCACACTCATATGAACTCATCAACTGGAAATTGAAAGGTCAGAGGACACATTTTCGTTCCTTTTTTTAATGTAAGCAATGTCATATAAACATTATTCTATACATTTTGCAATCAAACATTTACAGCAGTGTTTACAAATGCATATTTCACAAATATCTACCACAGGGTCCCGTTTGCAGTGCTTACAGAGTTATCGCTATCTCAGTGCTCTCACACTGGGTGAAGAGACACCCACTGATGACCCGGCCTATTTAAAGTGTTCTCATTTTTTATCAGGTGAGGCTTTTAAAAGACGTCTGGATGGCTGGTCCTTGCCCAAAAGTGAATGCAGTGCCTAACCCTGTCTGGCTTGGCATGCGGTTTATGTGAGTACAATGAGAAGGGCATTCTGCCCAAACTAAGTGCACAGGGAGGGACAAAGGGAGGCGAGGAGAGAAGCCTGAGGATAGCTGTTATGTGCCATTTACACAGTGATGTCTGAAGCTTTCAGTCATCCTTCCAGCAAAATCGCCAAACCCTCCTACCTGCAGTGAATGGCAGACCTAAGTTTTGGGGTGGAGGGAGGGGACTGGTCTTTGACAACAGTTTCATGCAGTTACGGTTCATTAGTTCATTCAGACAACAAATTTCCTGTACAGTAAGCTAAGAAATACCTGCTATGCTAAACCCTGTTTCTTTTCTGCTCTTCGCTACTTAAATTGGCTCTAGTCTACTATGTTAAGTGATAAAAAAGAGACATATAAGTTCTGTATTGCAGCTAGAAAAAAAAGCCAACCCTGTTACCTGTTTTCAGTAATTCTAAAATCGGGACCATAAAATGTTCCCCTCTAGCGTTTCTTTTCTGCAGCATGGCTGTCACGGCATTTGAAAAAATGCACAAGACAGCAGAGATGAAAGAAGAAAACACCTGCCCTCTAAAACTGGGCAGCTTTTTTTTTTGAAAGACATAGACACTCATTTTCAAGAAAAAACCAAAGTGTTTTGATAAATTATCAGCTCAATTAACACAACAGCAACATCAAAAATAACTAATACAAAGCAGGAAATCTAAGTAGTTATTAAAATTACTGTGCCCTTGCCCAAAATGTGATTTCAACAAGACAGGCTTAGTCGTGATTACAGAGGAGTTTTGCCTTAATTGTTCCTTGGCCTTTTAATGTAAAACACAATGATATTGCTTTAAGATGGATTCTCTGGAGAATCATATCCTTTTCTCTGAGCTGTTTAGTAATGTTTAATGTGTCTCAGTACATTTAACAGTATGGTACATGAAAAACCAACAAAGTGGATGATGAAAAAGAAAAAATCACAGAGAATAGAACCATCCTCCTTTACCTTCCAACTCAGTGCTTCAATATTATTTTTCAAAAAGGGTCAAATGGACAAGTGGCATGAAAATGCAGTTATGAAGTTGAATGAAGTAAAAACCCTTTAAAGTGGAGTTAAATGATTTTGGCATTGAAATATGTGACCAGAGTTAAAGATGTATGGATAGGGCAGAGACTTGAGAGAGGACAGGAAAGTTTGGCCGTTTGTATTTGTTTCAGTCCATAAAACCTTTTTGCTGTTGTTGTTTGTTGTCAGAAAATGTAAAAATGGAGGCTGTCCTATTTCCCTTCACTCTGTGTGTCTTTTTTCTTCTTCTCCTCGGACAGTGGGCTCACGGTGGGGGCAGCTTTGGCGCCTGCTGGTGAAAACAGGAGGGGTACATCAGAAAGGAGGGGCTTGGTTTTTGGATATTCTGTATGAGGCACATTTAAGGGGCTAGGAAGCAGCATGGCTCTGTCCATTGACGCTCTGGTGAAACCTGGATATTCTTTGCCACATGCATTTAATGAATTGTATTTTCTCATCATACTGAATTATCGCTGGATTCACTGGCAACCAGGATTTATAACAGATTCTTCTGGAAACAACCACTAATGCTATCACAGCACTGTACACAGTATTTACATTCTCTAATACCATTGCTACCTCCGGATGACAAAAAACACACTCAGTCTTATTAAAAAGAAAAGCTAATCTGATCTCCAGTATCTAAAAAAAAGCTGCACTTCAACTGTTTTGAAAGTATTAGTATCTATTTGGAAGATAAAATTATCAGACCAAAACATCTCCTGTAAAACAGCTTCAAAACTAATTACTGGAAATCCAATTCAGATAAATTAAATGTATGATGATGATCCTAGCTTTATGAACTCAGTCATCTCTACCTGTTTGCGTGTGTTGTGTTGGTGTTCCCGTGGTAACGGCAGCCGAACTCCCTCCTTCCATTGGTGAGGATCCGTCTGTCCCACCAGTGGCCTCTAATAAGCTCTCTCTGGAAAACTCTTCAAAAAGTCATAAATACAAACAGTCATTACAGTGCTAACATCACCTCCAGTTCTTCTGATTTTTGTAGACACCACATATGAATCAGCTGCAAAGAAAGACATCAAAATAAGATTTTATATTGACCTGTTTTCACTGAATAAACTACTTTCTTTTCAAACAACCCCCCTTCCCCTTTCTTCTTATTTGTGTGTCACTGCATCTCAGTGATTGTTGCCTGGCCCGCCAACTGTCAGTCACATCATCTTGGCATTTAATTGCATGTGTTTGGTGTGCAGGGTGAACTTTTTTCCAGAAGACAAATCATTTGAAAAACAGAAGCTAAACTTTAAGCAAGACAACCGCTCAAAAGAGTGGAGCGAACTGCCAGCGACTGATTGTGCGGTTTTTTTTCTTCTCTCCAACAGGATGATTTAATCCCTATTCTGCAGAGAAATTCTGCAGGGATCCCGGTTCTTTTCCCAGCCTCTGAATGTATTGCGGAATTGTAAATAAGTGTGAGCGGGGGGGAGACTATGGGGGGAGAGATATAGCGTACGCTGTCCTGCCCGCAGTGGTAGTGTATAATCGCAGTGAGTATTCCTTTCATCCCGCTCTAATAGGGCCTCTCTCTCCCACGGTTCTCTGGCTCTTGCATTCCTGATTAGCACGGATCAGAATGCAGGGTTTCCCCTTCTCCTCACCCTCCATCTGGCAGCGGAGCTTCTCAAAGGCCTCCACCGTGCTCTGGTCCCCCGGGCCCCACGCCTCCTCGTCCTCCGGAAGCTCGTCCCCGACCGGGACCGAGTCCGGGCTGGGACGGTCCGACAGGCAGCTTTCGGAGGAGCACTCGTCCCCTCCCCCGCCCTGCTGTTGCCGGTAAAGGTGATGCTCGACCAGAAATTGCAGTTCTGCGAGAGGAAGCAGGAGACAGGAATGAGATCCAGAGCCCAGAAAGTAAAGGACAGCTGGAATATGAAAGATGCTTCTCAATTATTCTTTTTCAAGTTAATTATCTACATTTCAGTTAAGTTAATTGACTCAATCAATTGATGACTCAGTTGAAGACCCCAAAACCCAAGTCAAAAAACTCTCATTTTTGAAAATACAAGGCTGTAACTCCAAACTCAAGCTCGGAGTAACAAAACAGTGCATTTCAGCACCAGTTCAGTGTGATTGCGGAGACTTCTGTCCATATAACAGTGCCATTGTTTCAGTTATTTGTTGTTTTTACAGTCCATAATAGTCATATTTAAGCAAATGTTAAATGCTTTTTCTATTGATTAGTCTCCCTGTTTTGTTTAGAATAACAACCAGAGGGACAGAGCTAAAACCAAACTTTAAAATAGAAACAAGGTCAAATACTTGGCTATATGTGAGACATTAATTTATGATCGTCATCTATCTATGTGGCTTACTGTACATAAGATATATCACTCACTTTCAAAGTGACAACCTGAGAAGCCCTCTGATCAGACAAATTGTATTCAGGATATGTTCCTTCCCTGGTTTTTAATTGATGACCATGCTAGTGGTCACCTTGGATACTGTAACTATATCAACTCACCATCCACTTAACTGCTTCTTTTAATCTTGCCCACATTGGCCAATCATGTGTTAGCCTACTGTGCTCCCACGCACCTGGCAAAAGCATGTTTAAATTCCACCTGCTACACACTGCACTCTCGGAATAGGCTACAGCTGGCTGCAGCTCTAAAAGCCCCAAAGATATGCAGTTTACTTACATAGTAAGGATTTCCTGAAGGACTCTTAAGAAGTAATTGCTCAAATTTGTGTTCAGGTCTAATCCTTCTCGCTAGCTCTAGTGTATAATGGTCTGTTTAATGAAGTGGGCAGCCGTGCCAAGGGCAGGCCATTTCGTGCCTCGTGCTGAGTCAGAGAGCAGAGGGGAGCTGAATGTGAAGGCTAACCTTGCAGCTTTTTGCATGCAGAATTATGAGAACCAGTTCAGATGCAGTGACGCTTCATCCAGTGTCATGTGATCTTAGGTCATGTAAGAAGTGAGAATCTGATTGGTCAGAGTCACTGTACCTTTCATCGTGGGTGTCCCACGTGCACCCTTCCTCCGTTGCCGGGGGGAATTCAGCAGGGCTTGCTGGGGACACAAATAGGATTTGGGACTACAGGTCAGTTTGTATTTTAAGTGTGGTAATGTCATCCAGGCTGAAAAATACAAACCTGAACAGACATAATGTAAATGAAAATAAAATACTAAAACACACTTACCTTGTACAACTGGTTTGGAAGTCGGTCTTCATCAATTTCTGCAACAGAGAAAGGGAGAAACTGGTTTAAAATTTGAATAAAATAAGAGACAACAGTATGCACATTTTTGTGATGCAATTTAATGAACAGATGAACAGATGCCACTGCACACTCTGGCACACTCACACACACTCACACACACTCAATAATATACACTGACAAAAACACACAAACACACACACGTGCAGTCATGCACTCTCATGTACATTTACAAACATACACATGTACATGAACACACACTAGCGCATGAGTACTCACACAGACTCACAAAAATACACATATACTCATACACACAACGCATCCACAGACAGATTGTGCTGTGCAGATTTTGGAGCCTCTACGCTGTCCCGCTGTGCTACAGTACCATGGGGGAGAAGATAAAGTGCTGTTTTGCAGCAAATTGACCTTGTGAGGAATCAGAAGTTCTGGCAGCACAGAAATGCTTTTACCAGCACATCTTTCAGGGTGGGTCAACGAAAATACAACTAAATTACAATCATGATATTTATCAGAACTGAAAAGATCCGTTCTCATTTTTAGTCCATGTCTGAATCATGAGATGGAATCAAAGATGGGGAAAAAATAGGTTGGAAAAAGCTATCAATTTATACTAGAGTAAAACCATTGACGGCAGTCAATTGTGCGTCTGCTGTGCTTACATCCGTCTCTGGGCCTTTAAACTTTTTCTAGGACACCACCTTGTTGCCTGGCAACCTAAACATCCCCAGACACCAAGCACTGAGTGTGTGCATTTGTGTGTGTGTGTGTGTGTGTGTGTACGCATGCCCTGCCAAATGTTTGATTGTGTGTGTCTGTTCCATCCCAGCACTGCACCAAAAGCACTAGAAAAACAGCAGCAGGATGAATGACTGCGAAGACATGGGTGTATTTTACATAAACAGAGCCCCTTTTTAACCAATCCTGTTTATGAAATACGCATTAGCCCTGGATCACGGGTCACCCGTCAAGCTCTCGACTTTAAATATTAAACAGGAAAGAATTTTTCCTTGTTATCCTTCAGATCTCCATGTGTGAAATGTTCTGCAGTACCCCTCAACTTAGATCCAATGACTAGATCTTAATTTAATGATCAGTCTCTACCCTGTTTTGCATTAGGCTTTTGTTGTGTGGGCAGTTTTTGTTGATTTTTAAAAATTTGATTCTGAGTTCTAAATAAATACTGCAACGCAGAAAACCTTTCTTTAAAATGTAATAATTCTGTGGAGGAAAAAAATCATTTGATAAAGTAAGTAAGTAAATCCGATTAGTTATTTCTGAAACATTGGAAGGCAAATGAATTCACCCAGTTAGCTTCCACATGCTAAAATGTACAGTATTTGAAAACATGAAAGGGAACTCGGGTTACTCAAAGGTAGCATTTTGCCAAGCATGCACATGTACGAAACCAGCCAATGAGATGCGAGCATATGCCTCTAAGGGAATAACTGTATTGCATTCTCATTATAATGCAGCAATGCCATATTAGCCACACTCAGCATGTACTGAGTTTGATTAGCATTAGCCAACACCAAAAAAATAAGTAAATAAATAAACTTCACTGTCTGTGTAGAAATGTATTTTGAGTAATTCTGGGGATTAAGTCGACAGCAGTACACCTGGGATGTTTTCCTGTACAGCTGGCATGGGCATTAATGGCACACATTAACCCACTTAGATGCAAATAATTGATATTAAAAGATAATAATATGTGCATATAATTACATGATTGGCATCCAAATGCCAATGCAAATTAATAAATTAGAGCTGACTAAACAGTATTGTTCTGTGTAGAACTTCAATATCGATCATTTTTGCATTATCATTAGAAATGGGCCAATTGTTGTGTTCTGGCTGATGGATTTTATTCATTGGAGGTACATGTGTGCTGCATTGCGCAGAAAGCTTGTGTAGGGCCAAAACCAATGGGGTCTTAAGGGGATGAAGGGGCCCCTAAGCCTGGGAAAGACCCCAAAGGTGTGGATTTTAGATATGGCTTTTCGAGGGTTTGGTTTAAACCCCCCTAAATAGGTTACAGACCATTTAAGGGGAAAAACACACCACACTGACTGGCAGTTGCACCTTAATGCTTGTCGAATGGGTCATCATGTCATTCCTCCAAAAAAGGAGGAGAGAGAGAAAGAGAGAGAGAGAGAGAGAGAGAGAGAGAGAGAGAGAGAGAGAGAGAAAGGAAAGAAGTCAATTTATTATAAAATCATACCATTTACGGTTGCCATGTTTGCTGACAGTTTCTATGTGTAACTGAGCCAGTCAGAGCCCTGAGACTAACTGCACTATCCAGCACACTGACCAGGTTGGAGAAGAGGCCTGCTGAAGCACAAAATGGCATTATGATCCTCGTATACTGTCAATGTCATCAATATACTTGGGGGGGGAGTACTGCCATGGGGGTTGGGATTCCTGGCAGTGCCAGGAACTTGATTCCAGGAAATGATGCTGGACAATGCATGTTCATGGACAATGGCAATTAAGTTACCTTCCAGATGTTTCTCCTTGAAACTTCAAGAAGTACTTGTGCTTTATTTATTTATTTGTTTATTTATTTTGTACTCATTTGCACTCCTGCTGACCTCTGGCTGTGGTCAGACCTCAAATGACAGGTTTGCTTTTCAATGTTCTGCCATCTCGAGAATTCAAGTGCGGAAGCGTTTCGTCCAATATGTTACCCTTAATTGTGATTCCTACCTCGAGGCAGAATGCTGTAACGATTTAACAGAGATCATTTTGGCTGCACAAGTAATTGTTTGCAGGTTAGTGTGGTTATAGCTGCACATCAGCCATTTTAATTCTGTTTAAATTCCTTTATTTCCATGCTGGGTTTTCCTCACAGGACAGATGGCCTTCTGGTATGTGATTCTGCCTTAAACTTATCTTAAAATCTACTGATGTTTTAATACATTTAGAGCCTCAGACACTTGAACAAGGAAGAAAAAAGGACTTGGAATAGATGTTGAGACCTGGCATCACCTCTTACTTAGTCATAAGTAATGCAGTGGTACCACCGGTGGAGGAGTCAGTAACAAATTGGTGGAACTTTGCCTTCAGAAACGAGGACCTCTGGGATAGAGACACTGCCACAATCGATTGCTCTGTCTGTATCAGAGCTGTGAAGCTTTGACAGGGTTGCCAGCACACTCATCCGCCAATATCAGGGGGCATTATCAAAAATGGCAACCTGACTATAAACGGTTACCAAATGTAAAACAGACCGCATGCCTCTTATTTGCACCGCGTGCACTTGGGTACAACTGCACTGCTGGCCTGCTTTGTATCTCAGGCAGGAATGAGGAGGGTTTTTGTGGGGGCCGATGCCTGCCCAGATGCTGAGGTTGGCGCGGAGCGTCGGCCGTGACGTACGTGGCGGGGCGGATGAGGCTGTCAGCCAGTGTGGGCCCATCCGAGCGCAGGGGGGCTGGGGAATAGCTGCGAGCCGGGCTGCGTGATCTGCAGAGTGTTGAATAATGTAGCGAATGTCTGCACGGGCGCCCCACTGCAACATCTCTGCTTTCCTCTCCCATCCCTCCCTCCCTCCCTCCTTCTCCCCCTCTCTCACCCTGTCTCTTTATCTTCTCTTTCTCTCCCTCTCCATCTCACCCTCTCCTCCCTCTTCTTTTCTTTCCAATTATCCCGCTTGCTCTCCCATCCATTCACTCTTCATGTCAGTCACATCCCCTTTTTCTTCCCTTTCCCATCTCTCTTTTTCTCTGATCTTACATGTGCTGTGCAGGCAGAGCAGGGGGTGGGGGGATATCAAGGGTTCTACCAGCCTTAGGCATGGTAGGCATCAATATATTCACACACACACACACACACACACACACACACACACACACACACACACACACACACACACACACACACACACACACACACACACACACACACACACACACTCACATTCACACTCATATACTCATACTTCCATACACACTCTCATGGTCTCATACATGCACTCTTATAAAGATGGACACATTCACAAATACACAGACATACACTCATACACAGGCACATACTCTCTCTCTCTCACACACACACACACACACACACACACACACATACACACACACACAAATTCATTTCAGTGAAGTGGGACATAACAGACACAAGCACACACATTCATGTACGCAAAGCAATACACACTTACACACACAGCACACGCACACGCACATACCTATATCTACATTCATAATACACCTGCCTGTGTCTGTCTTAGAGCTGACATACAGCACACAGGAGATCATAAGAGACTAAATAATCCTATGAAAGAAAGTGTCAGATAGATAAACCATTCATTTAGATTCATATACAACACCTGGAAAGGAACATTTTGACAGCACATATGCAGTTGCAAAGCTTTTCACATCATTCACTGGTACCTACACTGAATGATGCATTTTTGTATGTTTTACTTATTTATAAAGTTATTTATCAAGTTGCATCAAGCTGGCTCTAGAAGGTAATATCATTCTGACTTCATCTGATTCACCGATCCATGAAAACCTCATAAGAAACACGGAACACAAGCAAAAAGTCTCTATAAATAAGCTCTGGAGTGAGTAAGCAGTCCCACTCGTATGGTGCGGATATAGCCACCTATCATGATGCCATCACATGATGATGAGGAGACTGCGAAAGGGTGAGCTGAAATTCCCTTGCTCCCCAATGACTCATCCCTATCTTATCTATGGGGGAGAGAGAAGGAGGAGGGGCGCAGGTAAGTGAGTCACAGTACAGAGGCCACCCACTAGTCTCCTGTCTCATCTTACCTTCCTCTAATCTCAAACGCACCAAGGAAAAAAACTCCAGGTTTGGTGTGCCTAATGAGCATGTAGAGATGGACCAATTAGAGGCCAGGTGAGACTCTGTGCATAGGATTCATTTGGCCTCTTAAAATGACAAGACCTCTTAGCCTAGACTCAAACAAATTATTCCTTACCTTTGATGCGAAACTAAAATCAAGCGTTGGTTTTATTTTTTTTTTTTTTTCGAAGCAAACAAGTTGGTCAGGTTAAAAATCACCTAAATTAACTTGTAAGATGGTTTGTGAAAACAAACACTTGCATTTATTTGTTAGGTACATTTTAATCATACAGGGATTGTAGACCAAATAATGGAAGCACTGAATTAAAAAGGACTTTTATTTTGAAGTAAATAAATCATAATTAAAAAGGAGTCTGCAAAAGTATTGAATTTTAGCATCAACACCTATTACAAAATTTATAAAATGTTTTAAAATCCCTTTATAAAAGTTATACATATACATATATATGCGTTTCTAAAACAGCAAGGGAGATCTATCAATTCTAACTGATTCTGAAAGAGGTCAGACAGTTGTTAGTAACAGACCTAATTACGTGTTGCTATTTATAAAATATGTCTTCAAACTCATAACAGCATACACCAAATAAGGAAACGATCGATCAGGAAACAATGGAACAGTGGTCACAAGTTCACTGACATGGACAGAGGAACACTTAGGACAGCTGCTAAAGACCACAAAAATAACAGCCTAAACAATGACTGCAGAATGAATCTACACCTGTCACACACTCTGACACAAAAATATTACAATCTGAACCTCGTAAAGCTGAAGCTTTTATGTTATGGCTGCCATTCAGTAACTGTGTGTAACCAATCCGGGACATCTGTGTGGTGGCAGAAAGCACTCTTTTACACTGTTTCTACATCTGCATGGCTTGGAGAAAGCTAACACACACATAGCTATATCTACATTCACAGTACATATGCATGTGCTGCCTATGCCAGCCATGGTGTTAGCCATGGTTAGCCATGGTAGTGCTATTATGGGATGGGTATCAATTACTCTTCTGAGTAGTACTGTGCCCTGGCGAACAAAGCCATTTGGGTAACCAGGTGCATCAATGTTTCCTAAAGATTTTTCCATATTCAAAGACAATAAAGCTCTCATATACACTGCTAAACAGGAGCTTCCTGACTGCCAGCACCTCCACAATCACCACATCAAAACATCATTAAACCTTTATGGGGAGTATCTGGAAGGCAGAGTATGGATTTCAGTCTTTCATCTCTGCCAAAGATCCTGAGCTTTCCCTCTTGAAGAATGGTCTAATATTCCATCGAAAGCATTTAAAACCGGATGGAGAATAAACACCATTTCCTTTGACAAGGTTAGTTTAGTTTCATTGGTACAAACCTGGTTCACTTGCATTACAATAAATGTAGCAAAAACTGCTGTTGCCACAACGGCAGCAATTTTATCTAGTTAAGAGCTAAAAAGCTTTCTAATGTTGTTGGGTTTTGTCAGGCATTCATGCTATCCGCCTCAACAAACAGCTGAGAAGAGACTTTGATAAACAGCTGTGTGTGTACAGTACCTGGTGAAGACTGGTCACTTGATGCTACCAGAGTAGCTGGGGTTGGCCTTCGTCTTCTGATCTACAGAGAAAGAGGATAAACAACTGTAAATATGTTCTTAGAATGCATTAAAATGCTGTACAATTACGAAGAGGGCATTTAAAACCAAATATCACTGCTAGGGTTTTGTTTCATTGTGCAGTTTTCAGTTTTTTAAACATATTTAAAGGAGTCAATGTTCTCACTTGTTATAATGCAGACTAACCACAAGAAACCATTTTTCTTTTAGATATGCCTGTCAGGTTAGGAAACTCTGAGAGCCTCTGACATCGAAAGTGGATCCATTACTGGATTTCAAGGGATTTTTATGCATTTTCTTTCCAACTGGAAGTCACTCTGATCTTGAGTGTGTGTAACATTTGACAATAAACTGTCAGATTATTCATTCATTTGTAAGTATCTGTTTTATTCCCTTTTTTATTTTAACCTCCAGTTCAAATTCAGAGTCATAATTGCAAGCCCATCCCATAGTTTCAAAGCCCATCTGTCAGTCACAAAAGAGAATGCATCTTTTAGAAATTGTGTTCTGCTCTTCATTTAGTTACCATGGTTGGACAACTGCACTCCAATTGGCTGGTGTGGTTACCAATCATCTATCCCTCCCATGCAACACTACAGCCAATCCTAACTGTTTCACCCCTGTAACACTACAGCCAATCAGAAGTCTCTCTCCCTGGGTACTGGCACTGACTGCTGAAATTCTGGATGTAAGAAGACACAACTGCTAATGTAACAAACAGGTACAGAAATGTACATACCAACATTTCAATTGAATTAATGGTTTAATAAAGGGGTATCTCCTTTGGCAGCTGTGTTATGGTTCTTCCTCAATAAAATTGGTATAAAATGACCTTGTGATATCTCATAGTCTGCAATATCGCTACGCTACCGCTCTCTCTCTCTCTCTGCACATATGAAGGGGTTCTTAGCTTCTACTGAATTCTTAATGAGACTAACTAAGCATTCAAAGTTCAGAACATTTCATTTACCACCAGCACACGACCACTGAGAGAGGAGGGCATGAATGCAGAGTAGCGGGCCTCTTTCTTCAGTTCCATACAGGAACAGTGTGGCCCTTTCTTTAGTTTGATACATGAACAGTGCTGCTCTTCAGTTCCATACAGGAACAGCCTGGCTCTTCAGCTCCGTAAGGCAAACAGCCTGGGGCTTCTTCAGTTCCATACGGGGGAACAGCTCTGCTCTTTCTACAGTTTCATATGGGGAAAAGTGGTGCTCTTCAGTTTCATAAGGGGAACAGTGCTGCTCTTCAGTTTCATAAGGGGAACAGTGCTGCTCTTTCTTCAGTTTCATAAAGGGAACAGTGTTACTCTCCATTTTCATAAGGGGAACAGCGCTGCTCTTCAGTTTCATAAGGGGAACACTGCTGCTCTTTCACTGGGAATTACAGGCAGCTGCCTGCCCTAACATCCCCAGGGAGGTGACAGACAGACTCTCCCTCCTTCTAAAAGTGCAGGTGATATAAAAAGAAAAAGAAAAATTCGCAGAAGGAAGGAGGAGAAAAGTAGAGCAAAAAAGTACAGCACCAAATAAGCTAACCTTAACTGGGGATGTAGCGGCTTTCTGTACAGGCGTTTCACATTCACGGGAGTGGGTGTGCCTGCAAGCTGGCTTAGGCTGAGTAACACTGTGGCTCAGAGACAATGGGGAGAGCTCCAGAGGAAGATTATATTTTCATAAACACCAGCCAAGCCCCCTGGACTGTGGCATCTCCTACACACACTACTGCCCCCTGGGGCTGCTTTCCCTTATTCACAGCTCCTCCGCTGCTCTCCTTCCCCTCTCAGACTCAGCTCTGATTGCAAATATGGGAAATAACAAGGGTGAATATGAAATAGGAGGAGACGGTTAGCATACATGAATTTCATTTGTAATGGTTTTTTCAGTCCTAATTACTTGAGGAAATATGCCCAATACACTACATTTCAAAGTCCATACATAAAAATATATGTAATAACAATTAACAGTTACATTACATTACATTACTGCCAAATGCCTGTAATGTTATGTAATGCACAACTGTTAATTGTTAGGGCAACCAGTGCATACATTGCGAAAATTTAACACCAGAATTGCCTTATATGTCAGAGTGAAATGGTTACTTTTTAATAAGTTTGGCGTGTTTTGGTGTGCTTTGATAAACTGAGCTGTTGAAGATTTGTTTACACACTTTGGATATGTTGTCCAGTATGTCTTGTATCCTATTTCCTAACATGTTTGACTTTTGTGAACATTAATGTTGCGTTGTAATGTACAATAAAACACACCCAGGGAATAACACACTAAACACATAATATATTCAGAGTTGCTGAGAGCACACATATTCTACCTTACGTGGGAAACCAGTTGCTGCTAAGCAACACCAACCATGTCTCCCTTCTGAACCACGTATCTCATTCAAAGCCTCCAAACAGCTAAATTAAGGCTGGCCTCAACTACTATGCACCATATTTAAATATGGACTGAAACAGATAAGACACTCCATTTCATAAGCGCATGTATTCATTTGACATAAAGTTATTTTGTAGTCACATTCCTATTTAGTCAAAGTCAGATCACATGGGGCACATTTGTTTCTTCATACCAAACAGGTAAGCAGCTCAAGGTGAGGTGGTGCTCCATCTCAGCGGTGTTGAATCTATGGTCTGCTCTTTATTTAGCTCTGTGAAGAGGTCATGCTTTATCTCCCATTTCTCTCATAACAAAGCAGTGGTCTTCCTTTTTTTTTTGCGGTCCACATTATCAGACCAGCATGGTTTATGGCTCTGCTGTGTCTTTTTATTGTGAGCGTGAAGTAACAAAGCAGTTTTCAAAAAGCACAGCATTGAGTAGAACCAATAAAGGCAACAGCCGAGACAAGAAAACAGAATGAGAACAAAGGACATCTTTGTCGACCGGGTCCTACAGATTAAACTCATCATTCAGCAATGAAATACTAAGAGTCAAAATGCAATTCTCTGATGAATTATTTGTGTAGTTTTTATGCCTTTGACAGTGAGGCTTATCTATGCAGACTGGTTTATGCTAAGGCGCTACTTCTTCAACCCCTAAGAACAATGCACATGAGGAAAAAAATGCTTTTCATTTCTACAGTCTCATGGTGTGCTTTTTAATAAAAATCAGACACAAAAGGTCCCCGCTGCAGATAGAAACACCAGGAAGAGTGTTTAGGCAAATTACAGCACTTGTCGTTGTCTGGTTTGGGAGAGGTATGTAAACTGTGTTCGTCACTCTGGATAAGAGCATCTGCCAATTGCCTGTATGTGCCACATGCTCATAAGGACATGTTTGTGATTGAGGCAGAGCATTCTGGGAAGGTAGCTGCCTTAGTGCTGAGCTCTGCGGCAGGGCCATGGTGATGTATGAGGAGCAGCGCACCATGGACACTGATGGGACCTCCCACAGAGTGGAGAGTCAGAAACGATGTTGGGGCGTGACTGAGGTGCCCCTGTGGCGAGTTTAGCCTGGGCCGAAACAGCGCTGCACCATCGCTGCTGCAGTGCAGGACCTCCCCACATGACACCCGGGAGTCATGCGGTCAGAGAGCTGGGCCACCAAAGCGCGAGGCTGCTGCGGGTCTCTGACCTGCTCATCTGCAGACCACCCCATGGGCAGTATTACAGAGCTCCAGGAGACACTGTACAGATACTGAGCACACACACACACACACACATATACACACACACACACACACACACACACACACACACAAACACATATGCACTTAGATATGCACATAGACACACATGCACACACACACACACACACACATACGCAAAAATGCACAAACCTGCAGACACACACACACACATATACACACAAACACATACGCACATACACAAACAAACATGCAGACACAAACACACACACACACACACACACACACACACACACACACACACACACACAACAAAATAGTCAGAAGACCCACCATGTTCCAGAGGCCTGTTTAATCTGACTTCATTAATTAAATCCAAAAACCTGCACTCATTACTGGCCCTTTTAATTCACCCATTAGGCTTAAAATAGTCCCTCCTCCCTCCCCCTTTCTCACCAGCCTGCTCACATCTGTCCTGCCAAAATGTTCTGCTTCCTTCACACCCCAATCACTAAGCACAGGAAATCATTCACAGACTCAATCTTCACACCACAACCACCAATGAAATCATTCACAGTCTCTACCTTCACACCCAAACCACCAAGCACAGGAAATCATTCACAGTCTCACCTTCACACCTCAACCACCAATGAAATCATTCACAGTTTCTACCTTCACACCTCAACCAATAAATGCAGGAAATATTTAAAACTTCTAATTTCACACCCCAACCACCAGTGAAATCATTCACAGTTGCTACCTTAACACCCCAATCACCAAGCACAGGAAATCATTCACAGTCTCGATCTTCACACCACAACCACCAATGAAATCACTCACAGTTTCTTCCTTCACACCTCAACCAATAAATGCAGGAAATATTTAAAAGCTTCTAACTTCACACCCCAACCACCAATGAAATCATTCATACTTGCTACCTCAACACTCCAATCACCACACACAGAAAATCATTTACAGCACATTGGCTTTCCCTGGCTTTCTTCCTGTGGTAAAATAAGAATGGTATAAAAGTGAGCTAGAGACCAGAACTGACAGAAATACTTGCTCAGAAGATTCTCTAAACTACTTTGTTGTTTAAACTTGCATAACACAACCATCAGCCCAATGTCAGTGCTTAGAAGCTGTCAAAAGACAATGTGGTACAACGAAATGGTGCTGAATTTCACAACACATGTTTTGCCTCTAGTGTGTTGAAGCTGAAATTTGTCATTACTGTCAGTGATTTACTTTCCAGAAAAACAGCAGAGCCAAATGTTCATATGGCTTTTTAATAATAGCTGAAAGCTCCTTTAAATAAGTAGCTGCAATCACGAAAAATACACAATATAGAAATTATCCTTAATTAAGGCATTTTCAGTAGGTGTTTTTTGAATGTTTCTTAATGACCTCTTTTCAGATGAATCAAGTGAAATATATATAGTAGGACTGTCTGAAATCACATTTTCTTAGGAGCGCTTCAAGCCCACTCTATTAAGCTGCAGTGCTGAAAGTTTGAAATCATAGAGCCGTTTCCCATGTACCTCTCATTCATAATGAATGTTCCCCATCCTTCTGCTAAAATTCATGTTATTTTCATGAAACGAAGAAAATGGAGGACTTCCTTTTTACCTCAGCTCCTAAAACATGAACTGCTTGAACAGGATTTTAGTTAAGTCTATAGACTTGATATGTCTGCCCAATCAGACATTGAGCTTAAGGAATCGCCTTTCAGTTGCCACTCCTTTCCATCTCGATGTTAAAAAGCCGTTCAGTCATTGCTGAGCGGCATTAAATCAGCTCTCAGCTTTGTGCAGCGGCTCCCGTGCGTTGGTAACGACATCGCATCCCCTGTGGTACGGTATTACACTAAGGGACATTTATCTAAGGGTAACCGTCCCCTAGCTGGCAGCATGTGTGAGAGTGTAAAGAGAAGGAGAGCGTTCTAAATGCACAGCTCAGATTTACATCAAACATCTGAGCTGTCAGACAAAGAGAGACACAGAGACACAGAGAGAGATCGAAGGAACAGAGAAAATGTTACCACAGTTATCCAGCACGGTGCCACATCATTGTTCCTTCACGGTGAACAATATTGGCAGGTCAAAATTATTTTCCTGAAGGACAGACAATGTACCTGTTTTGCTTTTTCTCCCAGATAGACATAAACCTGAACTACAAATTATTTGGAAAATGTTAGATAATTTGGAAAATGTTATCTTTGAATATTTATAAAAGGTTGAAATAGTACGAGTATATTGTTACAGTAGCTGAAGGAAAATAAAGAAAATATCCAGCAGATGACAGCAATAATTTGACTGGAGCGTTTGCCACCTGTCTA
Organism: Albula goreensis; assembly: GCA_022829145.1. Taxonomy (NCBI): domain Eukaryota; kingdom Metazoa; phylum Chordata; class Actinopteri; order Albuliformes; family Albulidae; genus Albula; species Albula goreensis. Next base: position 40,289,475 of record CM040745.1, read on the forward strand.
ATGAAGGATGTTTACGTTAGTCACTCTTCAGTGTGAGTTTAAATGACTGAAACAGTACACATCAGGGTCAATACAGTACAACAGGATTTTGTATGATGACAAACAACACATTGTGAATGGATGCTATATTCAAATCAGCTCCTCTCCTACCTTCAACCCTCTAAAGCGGCAACCCCCCCCTTTCCCCCCCAACCTCCCAGAGGCTTGCTCACCTGCTCAGCTGCCTCCGGGTCCAGGTGTGAGTCCAGCAGTGGGACGGTGAACTGGATCTTGCGAGGGCTGCCGGTATCCATGTTGGCTGTGGCAGGGATGGAGAGAGAGGAGAGGAATGGGGAAAATCGGGGCGAGAGGGGGGTAGGGAAGGGGCTTGGAGGAGGCGGTTAAGGAAGGGGTGTCGTGAGGGGTGGGGGGGGGCTGGGTGGCAGCACTGTCGTCCTATAAGCCCTCTGTTTCTCTCCTCTGATCCCCTTCTTTTTCTCTAGCTGTCGTTCTCTCCCCCTCTCTCAGTGCGCTGCTCCTCGGTCTCTCTGTCCCCTTTCCTCTCTCAGGTGCCCTCTGTCCTAATCGCCGGCCCCTCTCTGTTCAGCTCTCTGTCTCCCCCCTCTCCCTCTCTCTCTCTCACTCTCTCTCTTGCTTTGCCTCCCTTTTCTCTGTCCCTGTATCTTCTCTCCTCAGTGTGCTGCAAAGGCAAAGCGCTCTTACTCTCAGCACCTCTCCCTCTCCCTCCCTCTCTCTCTCCCTCCCTCCCTCCCTCTCTGTCTGTCACTTGCTCTCTCTGTCTCTTTTTCTCGCTCTACCCTCCCCTCCACCCATTCAGTGGTTGTGTGTGCAAAGGAATATCTGTTAGTGCAAACCCCGGCACAAAAAAGCTTTAACTCTTTAGTGCAGCGGTGCGGATCATTCTTAAACTAACACACTCTTTGTTTTGATTGGTGGAACAAAAAACAATGCAAGTATAACACGTAAAAAATAATATGATGTAAAATTGTAAAAGACTTTACCTGATGCTGTTATTAAATGATGTCAGCATTTGAATGTGAATCAAGACATTCTTGCATAATGGCACAGTTACATCAAATAAAGAATCAGGACTTATTTACCTAAGTATTATCAGAGGTACTTATAATTTAAGTATATAATTTAAGTAGATAAGAGGTATTTATATGAATGGCCAGTGAGGTATTTTTATTTTTATTTATTTATTTATTTGTTTGTTTCATGTACACAATACAAAAATCGGATAAGCAATTTTTTTCTCATCAAAAAGGCTTATGTTCTTGCCACAGGCAATTTAAACATCTTCAACAGTTAATAACCCCTATCTTGAAACCATGGTGATGGTCACATCTTATTGGCTTGGTGTGAAACCATGGTGATTGTGAGAGCTCACTGGCTTGGCGCGGACCTCTTCACCCCTCTGATTGGTATATGCTGGTGTTAGCAAGCTTATCAATGCTACAATGTAGAGGGGTAGCTTTAATTTTGCTTTTTGTATCCTCTTTTTCTCACCTGAATTGAGCTATGCAAATATCTGTCACAGACTTAGGACACAGCAACCAGACAGCTCCTCTGATTCACTTCGCATCTAAACCTTTGCTGTTCTCCACATTACGGATGTGATGTTGATTGCATATCACCCACATGTAGAAATGCAAAGGCTGTTTCCCAAACCACATCCATCAAGAATGCAAACTTGTAAGGTGCCTTATTCTGAGCCAAAATGAACACAGCATTCTCTTCATTGTTTACCAAGCAGTATATCCCATGAGTCCTTGCATTGACTCAAAAAAATGATTTCCATTGAAACAGAACTGTCAGAATGCAATCCTCAGCTGTCACTGTTGTAGATTGATCTCATGCATGGTGATCAAATGCTCTGTGACACAATTCAGTATTGCAGTTGCAGCTGAGAATCATGTCTGTTATGTATATATGCAAATATTCTTTTCTTTCTACAAGTTGAGAGAATGTTGACAGTTTTTATTTGAATATTTTTTAAATATTCTGTTGACCAAAAGCAAAAAGAACTTTTTTGCAAGATCTGGTGACTTTTTAGATGCCATGCTGACTTTTTTCCTAAAATTGACAGAATCCTGAGACCTTTTATTATATATCTTCACTAGTTAAGAAAAAAGCAACAAAGCATGGTAAATGTGCTGGTAGATAAACAAAAGCTGGAAACACTCTGAGTCAAAAATGAATCATCGAAGCAAGTATAAAACACCAATATTACTTTTAATTTCCATGTTCACCGTTTTTCTTTTCCCCACACAAATACAGCCAAACTGTGTTAGTCTCACACAGGAACCATCTCAGAGGGAGGCAGTTGTGAGCCCTTGCTAGTTTCCAAACTGAAAATGTTTCCACAGATGTGCCACAAATTACATACTGGCTATGGTGTCAGAGGGTGACAAAGTTAGCATATACTCTATTTATGCATCTATAGGGTCTGGCTGGGGCCCATACATACAGTCACAGGGCTAATGTCTGTTTCCCAAACAAAGTCTTACTGCATGAGCCACCTGGAGACCCTGGCAAAGATTTTTAACCTGACATTTTTTTTAATGAAAATCCACACTAATAAAAAAGTTATAGCAATCAGAAATGTATTGACTCTCTGCATTAAAGAATTGCTCTGGACTTCTCTTGAATTTGATATGACATCATGTGTTGGATCATTATGTTATCTACACCTTCTTACCATGTACTACTATTAACAAATAAAAACAAAAAGCATGTCTGCGCCTATAGCTTTTGAAAACTGTCGTACAAATACAAAGCTACCATCACAAGAAGTACGAGAAGGGGAGAAACTACAATTTTGTGTTCCTTACCTTGTTTTGAATTGAATAAAAGAATTATGGTAAGTAAGATATACATTGTGTAAGCCCTGGTAGACTAGATGGTTAGTTTTATTCAAGGAACTACCAGGCCATCTCTACCACAAAGCACATTGATTGCTGGAACACAGGAAATTCCCAAAGGCATACTGTGACTAAGATAGAGGAAACATGAGACAGGCAGTGGCTCAAAGATATAACTCTTACAGTAACAGTGAAAAAAGACTATTGGAATCTAATTCACAGTGTGTAGGTATCATTTCCCTACTTCCTGCTCTCTGTAAATTATCTGGTTCAATTTACAGCAGTCAGCTTTCATTAGTATACACGAATATTGTGGTACATTTTATTGAGAATGTTGTGGCACACACCATCAGCACATAAAGTCACAAGAAGGACATTTTATTCAGATTAAGTCGGTGTCATTCTTCTCTTGTGACATGGTACTATTTAAGATTTATATGCCAACCTATAGAGGTTGTCATTCTCAATCTTGTAGAGCAGAGGTGTCTTTCTCGTCTCATACGTCTTGTTTATATTTATGTGAAACAAGAACTGATCTTGACCCCCAGAACACTGCAGAACAAAACCTGTCTGATACATTATTGATGAACACAAGCCTGCACCTAAATACATAGGCACAGTGTCTTTTCTGCTGCCACAATGTGTACTAGAACAAGTTGCACCTACAAATCTGTGTTTCAAGATTTTGGCCCAGTCTGTCCTTTAATAAATGAACAATATCAACAAAATCACTGTAAATGATTGTGTAATTAAAAGTGATTAAACTATCAGGACTGAGCTGAGGAAATATGACATGAACCCACCCCTGGTGGCATTCTGTGAGTTCATATAAGGTGCCAGAGTAATGGGATTTTAAGGAGCACAATCTGCCGGAGCCAGGGAAACAGGCCACAGCATTAGCTAATGAGAACAATAATAAGATCAGGACCAGCGGCATCGGCAAGGCCCTCAACACTGCTTGCATTCTGCAGTTCTGTGCAAAGTTAACTGAGAACTTTCCAGAAACACCAGCAAAGACACTGCATAAGAGCACAACTGTCATTCTGGATGAGAACATCTGCTTTATAAAGTACATTCAAATGCAAGGAAGCGGAAGAACAGGCCATGTTCGAGTTTCCTCAGCAGTAGACATCTTGGTTTCCACTGGCATGGGAAACGAAACAGAAGATAACTGCTTCTACCTAAAGGAAATGGTGACGACATATTTACTCAAAAGTGGGTTTCTGTTTTATGAGTGTGGAGATGTTCTCACATTCTCCCATGTTCCCCAAAGAAAGAATTACGCATGAAGGTGGAAATGGGGAGGAGGGGAAAATGTCAGATGTCGGAAATATGGAGCACAATGGGATAGAAGGTACAAGGCAATTTTATACCTGTGTGAAAAACTGGTTTTATGGGCAGACTTTATTGAATGAGGGGTTAATACTTTTCCTGAACTAGGGTTTTAATAAACTCCAGGGGTGTGATTGGGTTAATGAATCCTCAAATCCCCTGCCCTTCTTCTCCCTTCCCTCTCTCTTTTCTCTGCTAAGATTCTATCACTAAGGAGCACTTAGTTGTTTCAATATATTCAGATAAGGGTGAGCTGGGTATGGTTATACGATATTTAAAATAATGAAGCTACTCCAGAATTCTTACTGTATCACAAGGACTTTCAAAAATTATTTTACAAAAATAATGTTTGACCCAATCACAGGAGGGCAAATTATTTTGGCCATGAGAATGTTGATAAATTCAGTGGCTTAAATTTGGGTGATTAACCATTAGTAGCCATGTCAAGGAATCTGATAAATCAAGACAGGAAGGAATTACTGAAAATTCAAGTATAAAAACTGCCATTAAACCTTTCCTGTGTAAATGAGCAGATTGTTGTTCGTTATTGGTCCATAAGAAAATAAAAAAATGTGGTAAAGAGAACAGGCCATTCAACCCAACCAGGCTTGCAATTACCTACAATCCACAGAGTATCCAGCACTGCATCAAGCCTGGACTAGAGCATTCCAAGGGCCTGTGCATCAACCGTGTGAACTGGAATGGATTCATTGAGAAAGTCTGCGGTTTTGGAGATGCTCTGACCCAGACGTCTGGCCATCACAATTTGGCCCTCGTCAAAGTCGCTCAAATCGCTTACCCATTTTTCCTGCTTCTAACACATCAACTTTGAGGACAAAATGTTCACCTGATGCCTAATATATCCCACTCACTGACAGGCGCCATGATAACGAGATAATCAGTGTTATTCACTTCACCTGTCAGTAGTCATAATGTTATGGCTGATTGGTGTATTTTTGACCTCACCAGCTGGATCATAATGTGAGTTCTTCATTTTTATGTAAACAGAACATTTTTTCGAAGGCGTATGAGAGTCTTTGACTCTGATCAGGTCAAACCTTGTATTACCTTACCTGCTATTGACTTGCTTTGAACTGAATCTTGAACTATCTCTGAATGTTGCTGTGAAGCGGTTTTTCAGTGGTATGATCATAGATCACACATACCTTGCCTTGACAGATTTTATTGAACAACATGCTGGCTCAGAATGGGGGAAGGTTACACAATTTTAAACTGTAACGAACTGTGCCTGTGGCAGAGATAGCAACATGAGGACTGGGCCCAATTTTAACACATTTGTATAGACAGCATGAAAATCAAATGCATTTGTTTGACTTTCAAATACTTGGTAAAAGTGAATCTTTATTTTCATACAGAATGTGAACTTATCTATATCAAAATTAGTTACACATTTTGTAAGATCCTTGTAGCTTCCAATGTCTTGATATCTGAACATTGCAGTTAGCAACGTTTTGCAAAGGATAGGTACCAATTCCCTTTTGTTTCTAACCCTACTTCAAAGTTCTCAAAACTGGAGTCACAGAGGAGTTGTGAAATATTTGACTTTCAATGAGGAGACTGGATTTGAACTTTAATGTATCACAGAAGACACCTACTAATAAATCTAAAAGCATGTCTTGCAATTCCATATCTTGTGTGTGTTTGTAGTGTCCTAGGGAATGTCTAAAACAGGTTTACCTTTTGCTTTGTGGTCAATAAAAACACTCTAAGGGACTGTAGAATTGTAATCAGTTTTTAAAGGCCAGTTTATTGCTATTTATCAAGCAAATGTCAGATATTTTATTTCTTTTCCCTCGCTGGGAAAGTGGGGGTGGATATGATATTTTATTTTTAGCTCTGCTATAGTGTGATAGCCAGTTTTGCCTGCAGCATTCTCCCATTATGTTTTATTTTTATTATCAGTACAGACATTTACAAGAATGTTTACTTACTCTTCTGCTCATCTCCGTGACCTCCGTGACATCTCCGAGCAGAGAAATAGAAACACCTTTTAGACTTACTCTTCAGCAGCTAGCCAACAGAAGGTGCTAGGTCACCACCCACCTTGTGAAAAATTAGATTTTTTTTATTATCAATTTAAAAGTGTTTGTGAAATATTTCTTTTTAATTTTGGTATTGTGGCTCTTGAGAAACCAAAAAGCTTTAGAAGGTTGTGTCTAACAATAGTTGCAAAGGTGACATGAATTCCCTTTGTCTACTCGACTGCAAAGATGTGTGGTTCATTAGCGAGAAAAATACATGACATGCTTGTATCTTTGTCAAAATGAGGACAATATGGAGGTAATTTTTTTTCTTTCACTGAATAGAACAAAAGTGTCTATGGGAAATGACATAGGGAGAGTTTCTTGGGGTCCATTCTAATTCTTACTCATTAGTAGCCACCCAGCGCTTTACTTGTTGTATATTGTTATAGTTATATACAAAGGTATACCATACATTTGCATAGTATAACCCTATTTAATTCAGTACAGGTTATAAGCTTACCTATTAGGCCAAATGACTAGTGTTTAGAGGACATTTTACCTGTGAACCTATACATAAATATCACAATAAGTTATAATATTACCATAGCTCATGGTAATAAATGTAGCTTGTTGTGCAAGTGCAGCCATATCCAGCTGTTGCATTAGCATGCGATAGCTAATTGAGTGGAAAGGCAGAAAGCAGTGCAGAGACCCAGTGAGTCACTGCTCAAAATAAAGGAAGCGGTTCACTTTAAAATTGTGAAGCTGCTAGACATACCACATGCCACAGTACTTCTGATCCTGGATCAGTCATTGAAGAGACATGGTGTAACATTAGACCTGAGTGCTGCATAACTAAAGGAACATAAAACAAGCCTAGTCATTGAAACCTTGTACTTCTGGTCACACAAAAGAAACAAAAACTTTCCCTGCTTTGAACATCAGCCAGAAGTACATGACACTTAGCAGCCTAGAGACTGGAAGCATTAGCTGTGTGAGAACAAGTATCTATTGACAAATTTCAGAATCTGAGTTGAGTGTGTGCTTGTTTGCCTACCTCTAAAACATGCATCAGAGTACACTTGCGTAGTATGTGTATAGTATGTATAAATGTTATTTTATAGGTCTTTGCATAAAATAACAATTTATAGTATGCAAATATTTAATAAAATTTTGCTTTGCAAAAGTTGGAATAAATACTTGTTAAATATTTACTAAAATGCATGGATGGGGTTTTACTTCATTAATTAATCAATGAATCAATTAATTGATTTTAATTAATTGATTTTAATCTTAATTGCAGTGTGCTTTACATAAGATTGGGAGAGAGACTGAACTGGGTTGGATGTGGCACAGCTCTACCTATAAAATTTTCACCAGCTGCCAGTGCTTCTCAGTTGATCCCTAAGACAGAACAAGGAGATAAGTATGAATTGTTTATCCAAGTTCATATTTCCTGTTATTTTTCCATAACTTGGCCCAGATTCAGCATGTCCTATCTCTGAATTTTTACTTACAAAGAAATGCATGTGTTATTTTCTTTGAGAGAAAATTCTATTTTTTTCTTCAATCATTTTTGTATTTGCTCAACTTACCACCTTTAGTTCCTCTGCTCCTCCTTGGTTGCCCTTCTCATGACCCTTTTCCACCGATCCTCTTGTCTTTATCTTCCAGAGAGAATATGACAGTGCAGAAAACACAGGGGCCCAGGTGGCCAATTCTCCCGCACCCCAGCATCGTCCACTCTATCCGTTTTGTCAGTTGGATCATATTTTTTTGTTATATAACTACCCTACTGAGGCAGACATGTCATCAATCTCCTCTAAGCAGGCGATTACAGTGTGTCTCTGCAGGATCTGTGTGGGGTGGAGAACAGAGTCCCTGATCATAGAGAGAGAGTGGAGGATGATGTGAGCGTAGTGCTGACAGCTTCTTCATATGAAACATTAAATGATCCACAAGCTGGATGACTAGGGCAAGAATGGAGGCTGTGCTTTTCCAATGCAGTTTACTAAGATACACACACACACACACACACACACACACACACACATACATACAGACATACTCACACACATACACATACACACACACACACACACACACACACACACACACACACACACACACACACACACACACACACACACACACACACACACACTGCACACACACACACAGACATACACTCTCACACACACACACACACACACACACATACATACATACACACACACACACACACACACACACACACACACACACACACACACACACACACACACACACACACACACATTCTCCTTCCCTGTACACGCTTTGTGTTCTGGCCTCATGAAATTCAGATGAGCTGTTCTTGCCTTTGTCTCCAGCTGATTAGGGGCCACAGCTGCATGGAGAAGAGTATCCAACTGAGGACTGTGATACACACACTCACACACACACACACTCACACACACACACACACACACACACACACACACACACACACACACACACACACACACACACACACACACACACACACACACACTCAATCAAACACACAAACTACACACATACACACACAGACAAACATGCACACACAAACACATACACACACACACTCTTACAATAACCGTGTCCCTCCCCAACACACTTACACACAAAAACACACATGCACACAAAGGAGGGCTATGTTCCTCCACAACGATGGAAGCCATTGACACACACGCAGGGACAGAGATATGCACACACAGTCACACAGATACACAAATACACACACACAGGTAACACATTCCATATAAGTGATTTAGAAATGCCCCTAATTCAGAGTGAAGTCATGTCTCAATATAAATGAACCAAATGTTTTTCACCCTCCACCAATGTAGCACCGAACCACCAACTAAAATAAAGCACAGCTGTATCCTACAGCCAGACAATATTCAAAAACAACATACAAGCACGTCATCATTAGATCAGCTGATAAACAACAATATATTTCACGACCTGAAACGAGTAGGGTATAATAAAAAACCTGTTAAAGTCAAAGATTTAAGGCAGTTTTACTTGGAGAAGTGGGCCAGAATTCCTCCATGATGTTGTGAGAGACTGAGCAATAACTAAAAAAACATGATTTGAGGATACTTTGCAGCATCAGGGCCACATTGAGTTTCCATCATCGCAGGAACCATGAATCCTGCTCGTTATTAGAAAACGCTTCAGGAGAATAACTGTTCTGTCTGTGAGCTGAAACTGAAGCACAGCCAGACAATATTTCAAAACGCAAGTCTACAGAAGCAAGTCAACAGAAGAATGACAGAAAAATAAGAAATATAAAGTTTTGAAAAGTCCAGACTTTAATCATTTTGAGAGGTTGTGGCAAGACCTGGAGATGCCAGTATGCATCTTGCATTTCACGTACGTGGGCCAGACGTACCCCTCAAACAAGCACCTCCTCTTTTTGCATTCTTCCAATGGGATGGAAATAAAGCGCTGCTGGTTCAATACGTCGACAAACGGTGTAAAAGCAGGAAGCTGGTACTATCTCCACATCCAAAGTGTTGTTGACACCGTGGGAGCGCTCAAACTTCACTGGGTTCTCCAGTCAAAGTGCTCATCATCGCATAGTTTATTCTCAAAATCATGTTAAACTCAATAAGGTGAAGCAATTATGAGAGACTGGCCACTAACTGCAGTAACTTAATATGGTGATATCAAAATATTGTATTATTAGGTTTTGGTTGAAGATCTGATCACATTGTCAAAATATGCAAAATGCAGAGTCAAATAGTGCCCAAATGGAAATGGAGCACAGGGTTCAACGGCCTTTAGCTCTGTCCACTCACATCTCTTATAAAGGACCTAAGAAAGGTTTTCTCTCATCTCATAAGGACAGAAGGAGGAAACTCCCTCTCCATGTGGATTGCCTGCTTTGTGGTAATTGGATTTTTAAACACAGGCTGCATGGAGCTCAGTAATTGCATACTGGCATCTTTTAATTAACTGCAAAACTATCACCGACCAGCTCCCAGGGTGTCAAGGAACCTTTTGCCTTCTTCCTCATGCCTGTGTTTCGTCTCTTGGAGAGATTTTCCTCAACAACAGAGCGAGCGGAGGGACCACAGATCCCGAGGAACCGTGGCTTCTCGACGCAACAGGGGGCGACCTTTGAAACGGCACGTATATCCAGCAATCGCTCTTTGCCACCTCAAACGATATGAGACCATCACCGTGTGGGACCGGTGCTTGATTTTTATTTGACTGCGCCAGTCATCTCTGTCAGGATAAATTAAAATGAAGCAGCGGCTTGAGGTGCTGAATTCCTTTTTATCTCTCACATTTATCTGATGACTCCTTCCGCTGCCAGCCAATGACCCCGTAAATTAGCTGTAAGTGCATCAAGACGGAGGAACGAGGAAGCGAATGTAAGCAGCAAGATGAGAGGTGTAAAAGGCTGCTTCTGAGATATCTATCTCCCCCATAAAGCCAATTATTCTTTGCTGATTAATCCAGACTCACGGTGACTGACAATGATTCCGTACTTTAATTTGGCCTTTGCTGTCATTAGCAATGATGAAGAATATAATCACAGCCAGGACAGATGGTGTGCGTTACTCTAGGGATTTGTATTCATATTTTCAGCTCAATTTATTTTTAAATACAATCTTTTTAGCTCAGTTTGGCATCCAGGCATTCACTGTTGTCAATTAAATAAGCCATCACTCACACATCCCCACACCAATATCAAAAAAAAAGCAAAAACCACCACCCTGTATTTGTGCACTAGAAGACTAATAATTCATAATCACTGCATCAACTGTCACCATAACCACCATGTGCATGTCAGTAGGGAACGATCGCTAATTGGCCTCATTGATTCAACAACTACACACTGGCCTTTTGAGTGGATGGATGTCTCAAGCCTTTTGAATGCGCGGCTCTCATAAATTCATGTGCCTCCATTTCAGTTTCTATCTTTAGTTCTAATTGACAAGTGAAGAATAAACTGTATAGAGGACTTTCACTGTGTTATTGCCCATTGGAACTGAGGCAACAGCTTGAGGCATGCAAGGAAATTATATAGTATGAGATGGAGTTACTCAGTTTATACATGTCGGAAGATTCTGGAATCATAGAACGGTCTGTACTAATAAATTTCATGGTCGTGCATTTTGGACACTATTTTACAAATGATGCTTTCGTGCAAATCACATGTGACTTTTGCTCAGTGTAACCATATTATTTATTGTTGCTATTGTGAAAGATGTCATATCAACAGCTTAACATTTTTGACATGATTGGAAATCTTGAATCATCAGTTGTGTTCTTGTAATTTTTGATAACGTGACTAATAAAGTTTATTCAAAATATCATGTGACTAAAGAATTGTCTAATGCAATGGTATCAAACTGTCCTTGTTTCTATGCAGTGTTGTTTTTTGGAGGTGTCTTTTTTTGGGTGAAAACTATATGGGTGTTTCTGGCTGTGTATAATTTATCAGGAAAATTTCATTCTTATAAAAATGGAATGGTTTAATTTCAACAATATGAACCACAAAATGTTCAATATTGGTCAAGTCACTCAAATCAGGCAAAATTGGTAAAATGTATCATGTATGAAATATTCATGCAGTTCACAATTAAAGCCTGGCCTTCACACTGACTTTAAAATGAGAAAACAAAATCCTCCCAATGAGAGTGGAATTCAGGGACAAAAATTCTCACAGTTCTGTTCTGAATCAGAGTCTACAGCAGACTTTCATATTTCCCATGCCATTTACTCCAATTCACTGGAGGGAGGGGAAGAGAAGGGCAACATCCAGGAGGTTTTACTTTTCTATCAGGGTCAAGAAAATCAATTTATAAAATGACATAAAAAATAGCATGATATAAAAAAAATGTCAAATGTTTCATACATTTAGCTAAATGTTCAAACATTTACCAAATGTTGAAATCTACTGAATAATAACACATTTAGCTGAAATATTTTTTCTTCAATATATTTTAGAAAACTATATTTAGATATTTTTATCTAAATATAGTTTATTTTAACAATTTAGTTTAACAATTTATATTGTTGTTTCCAACATCATAAATGTTGGAAAAAAGGTGACATTTCTTTTCTTAATGGTGAGAAAAAAGGGAATATTTCATTTAAAAGTGGAAAAAAATGCATGGTAAAAAAATTGCATTCAGCACCCCATATGTGTCACTCAGGGTGTCCCCCACTGCTGAGCTGCCACAGAACTCAGGTGGGTTTGGTAAAACCTTCTCCCTCACAGGGATGTAAAATGTTCTGTTTCAGTAAAAATTAGATGGATTATGAAACCTCACAGCAGCAATTTAAATTCTCAGGCCACTCACTTATGTTTCAGTGTTAGACCCATATGTTTTCATTACCAAGATAACACGATAAAAGGTAAGCTTATGCTAATTAAAGTGCAACCGTTCTACACATCAGAAGCTTTTATTGAACAAACAAACACAGGTGTAGAGGCCAATGAACATGTCAGCAATGTATTTACAGCAGACGTATTTCCTCCCATCTTCCTCATTCTGTGAAACACACAGTTTTTTCTCCCAACTAACACCCCCCACCCCCAACCCCCAAAACCTTAAGGCAGAAATGCAGCCGTGATGCAGTGGAAGGCTCTGATTGGTTACAGAAAAGGTGGAATGTTGCAGGTGGGAGGGGGTTGAGGGGTGTGGGCCAAATGGGCTGGAAGTGATTGAGTTGGGGGAAAAGTGAATAGGTTTTTAAAACCCAGAGTTGGGCATGTTTTATTCATTAACGTTTTTGGTGTCTTCTGGTCTCCCGCTAGTCTTAATGTCCCCGCTGGCCTGTGGCTGCCTGTGCTCTACTTCTTGCCGAATCTCTGTGGTACAGCCATGCTCCAAATCTGGCCTGGAACCGTTTCCCAGTCACGGGACTGTAGCCGTCCATCTGCGTTCAGAGCCCCCCTGGAGCCACGCCCAAACCTGGACAGAGAGACAGAGAGAGAGAGAGAGAGATAGAGAGACCACTCATTAGCATCTCCTGGGACACTGAGTGACTCAGCATAAACCTGACCAGAAAGAGTGAGAGACCACTCATTAGCGCTTGTTAGCGCTGTACTGGACAGTGAGGGGCTCAGACCTTAGTAGCTGTAGTGCTTGTTTACAGCACAAAAGGTCTTCATCACACCTCTTGCTGTTTCTTTGCACATTTCCTTCTCAAAGCACATTGAACATACACATAACTGTACAGTGCCTTACTTTGAAATGTGTACTTTCATGTAAAATGCAGTTTTCATATAGAATTGTTATTCTGTTTCCATGACTTTACTGTAATTACGTTTTTGAAAGTTGATATTTTTTAACTTAGTTTGTGCTTTTGTTTCTTTAAAAGAAAACCAGGCTAATTAATGTATCAGTTATACACGGTGTTGTGTGTTTTTTTAATTTATTTTCTGGCCCTTGGTGACATTCAGTGTTTCAGTGAAAACAGAAATAAAACTGTAATGAGGAAACGAGATAAGGTATGGACAACGGAACAGGCTGGGCGCTGAACTCACCTCTGTGGCTGGTGAAGGACAGAGGGGTTACGGCCATACCTCTGTGACCCCTGAAAGAGGGAGCGGAGCACGGCTGTCAGGAGGCGGTCATCCAGACCGTGGCCCCCCTGGTCTCCTCCCTCCTGAAACACACACACACACACACACACACACACACACACACACACACACACACACACACACACACACACACACACACACACACACACACACCAGTTCAGTGTTGCTCATTAGAACTATCCTCTGCTTGGTTTCAGCCATTTCATTGAAACCTAGCAGAGGATAATTTGCTCCTCCCCACATGACAAAAATAATAGGCACAGCTGATGTGTCATTCATCCATACATGAGCTTTCCTTTCATTTCCTAATGAAGAGCTCAGTCATATTTATTCCTCTCAGACCCACTTTTCTTAGATGTATATGTGATAAAACAGAAGAGCATGAAAACAACAGAGGACAGGAATAACCATTGGAAAGGCAGTTTCCCCTTTTCTTCCATGTACTGTTTAATTTAATTTTTTTAAGGCCAGCCATAAGCCTTTGGAGCCATGGTCCCGACAGAGCCGGGTCCTGCAGCGGGAGGCGAGGGTTACTCCTTGACCACTGAGTACCGGGTCTTGCCAGGGGAGAGCTGGGCCTGTTTCACCATGTGCTTTCAGCTTTCCAGCATAACAGCAGAATTGCTGTCACAGCCTGGAAAAACATTGCCTTGCAGACCTGTCAATTGTCAGCGCTGTCAGATTCACTGAGGCACAAACATCATACCGGCAATTCAACCTAATGCAAATCAACACAGGCTGGCAAAAACCTTGGGAACGAATGCAACTTTATCAGTTTCACTGTAAGGGGTTTTTACAGAAATTCTTTTTTTTTCTCCACTTGAGTTTCCCTTTTCGTGGGCTCATGCTCCCTTGCTCAGCAAAGTCGGTGGCAGAAGAGAGCGAGCTGGAATCTGGATCTAACCTTTGAAGAGTGGATCACTGTTTATCCTGTAAACAATATCTGCAGTGGAACAGAATCCAGAACAGCACTGTCTTCATACAGGCCAGTGATCAGTCGCCGTTCATCCTTGACTATAGCGTACAAACAATCCCAGATATCAACCTGTCAGATTACGTAAGAAAGAAACAAACACTCTTTGCAAGTGAGTGTTAAAGCCACAGTTTGTTGTGTCCAAGTCATTGCCAAAATCAATGGGACTCCCCCTTCCCCCTGCTAATCTGAAGTAGGCAAGGTGAGAGATTTTTGTGAGGAACTAAATACATAGTGAAGCACAGATATTACATGTGAGGTGAGAATGGAGAACAAGTATTTTGTGTTGTGGATGTGCTGAAACAAAACTTGCATCAAAATCATCCTGTCAGTAAAACGCTTTTGAATTAAATGGGAGATGAATGAAAATGTACCCATGAAGGCTTTACACATTTGAGCATTGACATTGTTAGGAGATGTCTACTGAAAGACTGAAAATATGAAAGCATGGGACTGTTCCAGAATGAAACATGCTGACAGAGGTCTGTTAGAGCAGCAGAAACGTGCTGAGAGAAGTTAGTGAGAACAGCAGAAAAGTGCTGGGAGACGTCAGTGAGAACAGCAGAAACTGGCTGAGAGAAGTCAGTGAGAACAGCAGAAACGAGCTGAGAGAAAGTCAGTGAGAACAGCAGAAATGTGCTGAGAGAAGTCAGTGAGAACAGCAGAAACGTGCTGAGAGAGGTCAGTGAGAACAGCAGAAACATGCTGAGAGAGGTCAGTGAGAACAGCAGAAACATGCTGAGAGAGGTCAGTGAGAACAGAAGAAATGTGGTGAGAGAAGTCAGTGAGAACAGCAGAAACGTGCTGAGAGAGGTCTGTTAGAACAGCAAAAACATGCTGAGAGAAGTCTGTTAGAACAGCAGAAACATGCTGAGAGAGGTCAGAACAGCAAAAACATGCTGAGAGAAGTCTGTTAGAACAGCAGAAACATGCTGAGAGAGGTCTGAGAACAGCAAAAACATGCTGAGAGAAGTCTGTTAGAACAGCAGAAACATGCTGAGAGAAGTCAGCAGAAACATGCTGAGAGGGGTCAGAGAACAGCAGAAACATGCTGAGAGAGGTCAGTGAGAACAGCAGAAACATGCTGAGAGGGGTCAGTGAGAACAGCAGAAACATGCTGAGAGAGGTCAGTGAGAACAGCAGAAACATGCTGAGAGGGGTCAGTGAGAACAGCAGAAACGTGCTGAGATGTCAGTGAGAACGGCAGAAACGTGCGTTAAGAGATGTCAGTGAACGCGTCTTACCAGCGCCTCGGCTAGCTGCTCTGTGAAGTGCTCTTCAGAGGTGCTCCGTGAGTGTTCAGCAGACTGCAGGCCCCCATCTTCCTGGAGAGTGCCACCCACTCCGGCCAGGGACAGAGCCAGCCCCAGAAGGGTCAACCACGCTCCAGTTTCCATCACACTGGGCCAACTGGAGGAGGGCTGGAGTGATCAAGGTTTTTGGGTTTGGGTGGTGAACGTGCGTCACCCACGACGATGTTGGCTGAGAGTGGCGTAGGAGTGTCGTTTCGCTGCTTCCCTCTGGTTCCGTCCGGTCCAATGGTCGACGCACCTCTTGCTTCTTGGCAGTGCTTATATACGCCCTCAACGCTTATATACGCCCTCGGCGATGTCCTACCGGCCCCAAGAGACCCGAAGAATGATGAATAAAGGTAAGCTGCAGAAAGCGAGAGGATGAAATGCAGATTATAATAAAAGCAAGCTCCCGACCCTTTTAGAGGAACCAGGGGACTCCACATATCAGAGAGGAACCATGCATTACGTCCCCCAAAGGACAAAACACCCCCCAGTCTTATTAAAAAAATAAATCCTCCAAATGGACTCAGGCTTCCAATGCAGTGTCCACTAACAACAGCAAAGAGAGAAGGACTGAAACCTTCCTGCATTATAATAAAGTTCTACCTCTCATTTGCAAGTGTACACATACTGTACACATGCTAATACTCTCCCTTTCACAGGCCTGTTCTTCAGAGCATGTGTATCCAGTGTGGCCACAGGCTTTGCTGTTCATTTATATGCTCTCTTTTCCTTTTTGATAGAGGAAAAATGGGAGAGACCTTCTAGAAGTGCACGCTTGGGATTATGGGTACCCTGGAGAGGAAATTGACTGCTGAATGGTACTCATTAAATTGGCTGGAGCTAGACCTTGGAATGGTATTTTTTCATCCTGCCTGACAGTGGTACCTAAGTAGGGTGTACCCTGAGCCTTTCAGAGCATAATTATGAATATGGCTTGATGGGAACTCAGAGCTGTGACACATGTCATTGTTTTCCGGGGTCTGTGTACCTCAGCTGGTCAGTCCCAATTGGACCGCCACCATTTAGGCACAGCTGAGAGCCTTCCCTCAGATGCTGATCCGCTCATGCAAATATCGGCCTCCTGCACCATTACTCACCATGACAACAAGCAGGATTAAATCGACAGGGAGAACCCAGCGTCCCCTGTCCAAACTGAGCATGCCTAAGAGACTACAGTGGAGACGTGCTTTAGAGTAAATGTGTTTATTTGCACGTCTGTCTTTAGGGTTCTCCCTTATGGTGATCCCATCCTATGGCGTACAGCTTCCCTGCCTCACCTTTGAAGTGCACATTCTTGTCACGTTTGGTAATAGTTGCATTTATATTTGAAATAACAAGTTACGGTGCTATAAACATGTAATGAATCATTGTATCCTCTTTACACATCCTGTGTAATGGACAGACATGTATCCAGTATTGCGATATAACTGTTATCAGGATTTGAGTGTACAGGTTAAGCCCTTCAGAGCTTTTGCTGTGTGCTGAATTAACAACAAGAGCAAAAGGGTTAGTAAACAAAGGTGGATATTCACTCGCTTTGCCATGGCTATTTTAACTGAAAATTAGTTGTAGGTTTTTGTGAATCAAAACTGAGTTCCTCCTACTTGTCCTGATGTCCCAGCTCTGATGGACCTTCCTGTAGTCCTCCTACACTTCTCATTTCCTGAAATCCCCCTGACGGTTTTTCATTGGTGCTACTGATTGCATTTTACAGTGAGGCGATCTGGTTCTTATTGACGATGTCAGGTGCATTTTTCAGATTGGGTTCATTCATACCCTTGGGCATGACTTACATTATAGGCATTACATTACATTACAGGCAGTTTGTACATTGTTCACATTGTCCATTTATACAGCTGGATATTTACTGAAGCAATTTAGGTGAAGCACTTCGCTCTAGGATACCGCTTGGGAATTAAATCTGCCATTTCCCTTAGCCGTGCTCCCTAACTATTGTAATACACTGCCGTTGCAATCGCTGAGTCCCCTCATTCTATAAGGATGCTTGAGATGGTGTTCTCCGCTTCCATTGGCATAGAGTTGATTGACTTTCTAGTGAAACAGTGGTGTCTTGCTCGTCCGGTAAAATTTCCGGCTCTTGTAGGCTACGTTGGAGTTTCCATTCTTGTCGCCATAACCTGTATGGCTGAAAACCTCCTACTTGTCACTCCAGTACATTCATAACTGATTAATCATCTACAATGTTAATCCTTTCCTCCATAATGCTTCATGATGATTGGTCAGAAAATACAGTGACGATATTACCATTTCATTTTTAATGATGAGGGGGAAATGGAGTAGATAAGAGCCAAGGTCAGGATAAGTCTGGTCCAGCAAGACACAATAAATATATGACCTTTCACACACTTTATTCTCATATAAATGTGAACTATGCTCTAATTAATATTTTTTATAATTATTTTGAAAGCAGCCTGATAAAATTGTAAATTACTATATCACCTTTGCTTTCCAGCTCTGGTAAGATGTACAGTAAATGGTGAAAAAAAGGTGTTACAGCTAAATGACAAAGTGGGATACCTGATATATTATCAATGCTCACTTTTATATTCATTTTTTACAGTCTTAATCTTTATTTAAATTTAGCTGAAGCATCTTTGTTTACAATGTGATTTTAAGCAATTTGTATTGAGTGTGTAGCAGTGAGGAAGCTGCTAATTCACTGATTTAGCTCCTTGTCAGCAGAAGAGATTGAAATCAGTTTGTCTCTGAGGCACCTTGCAAAATGCATGCAGATCAGTTCATTGGTAAAAATGGAATTTCACTTCTTCAGCCAGCAGGGGGCAGTCTGCTTTGCATGACCACATGGGACACACCAGAGTGTAATTGGTATACTGAATCTTTGCTGTTCCTCTGAAGCTAATGTGTGATGAGCATCATAGCCCATTATAACTACATCATCCAGATAATTTTTCTCAGTGACAACAACAGAAGTGCTCTGACCCAATCAAATGTGTTACATTGCTGTCACAAAATATCAATAAGAAAGTCACACAATGATATCAAATATTGCTCAGATAATCAAAAAGTCAGTGAAATCTAAGTCATGAATGTTTCACAAAGACTCCAATGCATGTTATAAGTTCAGTTCCCATTCTATGTTTGTACTGACACAATCCAGCCTTACGAAAAATGAACAGATTTGATAGAAGCATTTGGTCCTCTCTCATAGCTGCAAGGACTGATCAGATTGTCACTGGCAGCAGCACAACATTCTGTTCAACTCTCCTCTCTTTTTTCAACATGACGTGATCATTTTTTCCCATTTATTTTATTTACAATGGTACAATAGTACAGTCTGTCAGAAATAAATAAACATTTGGGCATGACAATCAACAAGTGTGTACAACAATGTCCGTTCATGCAGTAAAACAAGATTGTCCAGCAATATCTATGCGCAGAATAGGGCTAATCTGTGTCATTGACAATCCCAACTCTCCCAAACCCCGCTCTCCCCAAGCTTAATTCTTTTATCCTATTTTATTCACACCAGATGGGCTATCATACTACCCCCACCCCCACCCTCCCCCCACCCAGAATATTTACCAAGCAACCAGCTATGACTCCAAATGTCTTTTCAGTGTTTTTTGGATGTCAGGTTTAGCAATCTCTAGCATAAGGCACTTATAAGAGGAAATACATGTAAAATATGAGAATTAGATTTTTTGTTATTATTTAGGTAATATTTTTAAAACTATATTACATAATCTCATCCTCCATTCCACTCATTAAAGGGATGGTCTATTTCACTGTATAAATAAAAAAATCAGGAGACACAATTTTGAACAGAAATCTTACATTCAAAGTCAAGATGAATTCAGTCCAAGGGGCCAGCCGATTCTTGTTAAAGGGGTCTTCATGTTTTAAAAATAATATCAGAAAGTCAGAACAGCAAAATGAAGAAGGAATACTAAATTTGTCAGTTGTGTACAAAACTATTATTATTATCATTATAATACAACATTAACATGATGATTAGGGCTGTGCGATATCACGGGCATGACGATATTATCGTCATTTTCCCAATAAATAATAATTTAACCACAATAAATATGCATTTAGCTTGACGCGTCTTTAAATGTGCTTTGTAGCCTACTTTATAAGATCTAGTCTATTGACTCGCGAGAATTGCGTTGGCGGAGTCTGCGGTTGGCACGGAAGTTAACTTGCTGGTGAAAATGGAGAGTGGGACAGGCGAAGTTTTAGGTGGCGACATTAATGATTTAATCCCAATAAGAAAGTCACATAATTCAGTCAAGTAACGCATGTTTACTGACTGGTGTGTTTGACTTCACTTCTCTTTGTAATCGTTGAAAGTCGGCCGCGTGTCTTTCAGACTTGAGACCGCAAATTTTATCGGGATATGTTATCGTTATCACCAAAATGTCTCAATTTATTGCGATAACATTTTAAAGGCTTATCGCCCAGCCCTAATGATGATACACATAATAATAATAATAATAATAATAATTGTATTGTATTATAATATTAACCAATCCACTGACATTTGAAATTAGCTTTTTTTGCTATTTCGCTATTTTAAGTTGCATTACGAAAATGGCTCTTTTGCTTCTGTACAGTGACCTGCAGAGGGCCGTAGGCCCAGCAGAGGGTTGAGTCTGGCCCTGTGGGCAAGCAGATGTGCGCACAGACTTCACATGTATGGAGCCTCCTCTTCATCCAAAATTATTCACTCCTGTGCAGTCCACAAACAAGGCCAGGTGAAGTCCACAACTGCAGAGAGCAGTATGAAGATGTGAGCTGATAAATGCCTGTCTATCGTCTCCAGGACCACAGCGGTGCCTCTGAGCTATCGCAACCTAAGCATGAACAACACTGAAAGAAAAAAAATAAATACAAAACTACAGTGTGTTTGCCCTCACCTCTCTATACCGTTACAAAGAACCTAGTCCAAGTGGATTTGTGGCATTGTAACCAGGAAAGAAAGACTGACTTTTTTGTTCCATGTGTTTGGAAAATACATTTTGGTCTGATGTTTTTTTGGCTTGGCAGATGTGGACAGATTCATTGTCTCTGTGTCTCAGCGCGTGTCCGCAGTTCCCTCCCTTTTCCCCTCCTGTAGGGTGATCAGCGTCTGTGAGTGGATAACAGGCCAGCCTCTTCTTCGGGCTGCGGGCTCTTCTGCAGCTCAGCAGCCGCCGGTGTGAATGCCGAAGACAGAGGACGTCAGTGCATGGCCAGGGTTTCAGTGTTTTCACTTTTTACTCAGAGCATGATTTAAAGTTAGTCTGTCGATTAATGTGGATCCATTGTAGTTACTCTCTGATGTGTGTGTGTGTGTGTGTATGTACATGAGCTCAGTGTGTTAGTGCATAAACACAATGCTTGGAACATGTCCAGTGTATTGTCAGCAAGCACATTATAGAATATCAATGGAGTGTGTGTGTGTGAGCGTGTGTGTTTGCCTGTGTGTGTGTGCATTCAGGAACTGCTATCGCTCCAGTGGGTGACCCACTCCTTCTTGTGTAAAATTCCTGTCTTCTCATCGTGGAACTGTGGCCGATCCTGGCGGGGAATCTTCACTGCGTGGTACTGGGGCACTGTGTCTTTGTACTGAGCTCTCTGGAAAAACCCACACTGCGAGACAGACAAGGAAAGACAAAAAGAAATGTAAGCATCAAATGTATCATCACATTGACCTCCGGGTGACCCACTGCAGGGGGTATTGCTCATCGTGGGGGGATGTTTACAGATCCTGACTTAATAAACCACATAATAATGACCACTTTAATTTACCCAGGTCGGTCAACTATGAAATGAATTTCATGATGCCCCTGGGAATAAATGTGGGTGGAGACTGGAAGTTTAGCCAATCAGAAGTGGGGAATGAGTAGGTGGCCGGATGCAACCAGCTGGTTTGTGCAGATTGGACCAGGGCAGCAGGGATAACTCTCCTGCTAATTTAAAAAGTGTCATGAGTCAGGACCTTGGTTTAATGTCTTACACAGAACCCTTACACTGTTTTGGGTTATTTGGTTGAGGTGAATGCTGGGATATCACTTTTTTGGGTCACTTGGGTCAATGTTGAGTCATCACTGTATTTTGTCATTGGATTGAATTAAATGCTGGGTCAGCTCTGTGTTTGGCTGTTGGGTTGAGTTAAATGCTGAGCCATCACTGTATTTGGTCATTGCGTTGAGTTAAATGCTGGGTCATCACTGTATTTGGTAATTGAGTTGAATTAAATGCTGGGACATCACTATGTTGGCTCACTGGGTTGAGTTAAATGCTGGGATATCACTATTTTGGGTCACTGGGTTGAGTTAAATTCTGGGTCATCACTGTGTTTGGTCATTGGATTGAGTTAAATGCTGGATCAACACTGTGGTTGGACTGTTGGGATGAGTTAAATGCTGGGCCATCACTGTATTTGGTAATTGGATTGAGTTAAATGCTGGGACATCACTATGTTGGGTTACTGGGTTGAGTTAAATGCTGGGACATCACTATGTTGGGTTACTGGGTTGAGTTAAATGCTAGGACATCACTATGTTGGGTCACTGGGTTGAGTCAACTGCTGGATCATCACTGTGTTTGGTCATTGGATTGAGTTAAATGCTGGAACATCACTATGTTGGGTCACTGGGTTGAGTTAAATGCAGGGACATCACTATGTTGGGTTACTGGGTTGAGTTAAATGCTGGGACATCACTATGTTGGGTCACTGGGTTCAGTTAAATGCTGGGTCATCACTGCGTTGGCTTTCTATTTATTCCTGGGGGATGTGTACCCCTTGCTGACCCAACACCTCTCCCAAGAGCGCTTTTCCAATGAGATCACTTGTCCACAATTCATTGTACACAATGAAAATAAACACACCAAAGCTTTAATAAATAAAAATACCTTAAATGTTACAGTAAATACACCACTGTGCTGCAGTAAATTTGCCCATACCAAAAAGATATATATTTAATTCTAGTAATATATTCAATATGGGTCTCAGACCCTGGGATATGTAAATCTGCTTTACAGCTTTGCCTGGTCTCACTTAAAATCTTACACAGCCACCAGACCCTCTTTGTTTTTATTTTATTAATTTTCTGTAATACATGGAAAAGGTTGTCAAATCATATAGTTGTGCGACCCTTGGTTCATTCTAGTCCAGGTCTGATGGAACACTGGATACTCTGTAGACTGCAGGTAAATTAGTGAGTCTAGTTAGTCTATTCTTATACTGCATGCACTTATATGAACTCATACATTCTTTTTATTTTATCCTTTTTTCATCCAAGTAATATATTTTTAATAATATTTTGTTCATATTTCTTTTGGTATGGGCTCTGAAGACACAGAGGTACATTTTGGTTACATACTGCCACACACTTGCACAAGTTATATATGACAACCTTTTGAAAAGTTCATTCTGGTATGCACCCACTCCGAAAAAAAGACTAAAAGGGTGTTATTATAAAATGAACTATGAATTATGAAGGAGATGGAATTTGAAATGGAGATTAGTTATGTGCCTTTGGAAAACTCCTTTCAGGATGAACTTTTCAGGCAGGTGGGCGGAACCACGACACAGCACAGCAAACCACACCCCCATTTCCTGGGGAAAACTGGGACAAAATTGGCAGGCAGGCTGGAGGTTTGCTTTACCGCTCGGGGAAACAGGGAGGGGAGGGCGGGGCTGAGTGGGAGGGGCCTATTGCTGGTCGGACGCCTGCTTCTCTGCCTCGGACGGCTGGACCTGCAGGTGGGCCCGGTAATACTCTGTCTCATACTGCGGTTGGCGTTCTGTGCGCCGGAAGAACCCACACTGGCAGAGCAGGAGAGAGGGCGGGGAGAATAAGACATGAGAATAGAGGGCAGAGGAACTGGATGAAGAAAGACCCTTGACAACAACATGAAAACATGTAAACCAGCATGAAAAGAGACATATTAATTAGGGATGAGGAAGATTATATAGAATTGTATATGGAGAGAAAGAAACAGCACAAAAAGGCCCGGAAAGAGGGGAGAGCTGGGATTGCAGGGGGTGTCATGAACAGAATAAACGAGTGTGCTTCTTCAGCGAAGCAAAAAAACACATTGACTTCTGGCCCCTCTCTCTGTCACACACTCACAGCTTCACAGCGGATTTCCATGACATTGCAGCTGGTGCTTTTAAGGTGATGGAAGATTATTAAAATGGCCACTGAAATATTTCAGAATCTCGACTTAATAAACTCTCGTAAATAAATGATTAGACATCAAAGGCTTGATCTACTGTAGTGCAAAAGGCATACACAACGGATGATACTGAATAAGAGATGGTGTGAGACTGAGGTGACGCATTTTAACCCTTACCTTCCACAGTATGCAGACCAGCAGGGCCAGGACCAGATTACCAGCGAGGACGGCGATCAGGATGATCCACCAGGGAATCCAGGACTGATCCGTCAGTGCATGCTCTGGGTAGATCGTCACAGAGACCTGCTTACACACAAACCACCAATCAGCATCCCGCTGCCCACAGGGTCCAGCTGGCAGGCTACAGCACATACGTGTTGTATATATTTATACTTCACATCATTAGTTCCTTTTGTTCCTATGTATAGTGGACTGTTTGTGTGTCCATGCTTTTGTGAGTGTGTGTGTGTGTGTGCATGTGTGCACACAGATGTGAGTATGTGTATGTATGAAAGTACAGGGGGTCCTTGGGTTATGACGGTCTCGAGTTGCGTCGTTTCGTGGTTACGACGCACTCCCATAAGCTATTTAAAAAACTTAGTTTCGACCTAAGCGGTTTGGTTCATAAATACGACCACAGAAATAAAGACAAAAATCGTTCTCTCTTTTTTTTATTACTGTTTCATTTAATTACTGTATTTTATATGTATTTCGTGTGTTGTGTGTACAGTGTGAGTGACTTAAGGTGTTAACTTAGGAATAATATAGGTATAAATTCCGACTTACATCGAAAATCGACTTACGACAAATCGTAGGAATGGAACTCGTTTGTAAGTCGAGGACCCCCTGTACCGTACGTGTATGTATACATGTGTTTGTATGCATGCTTTTTCTGTCAGTGTCTGTATGTGTATGAGTTTGTATACATCTGCATGTGTGCATCATTATGAATGTGTATATGTGTATATGAGTGGGAATATGCACATTTTTGTGCGTGTGAGTGAGTGAGTGAGTATGCACACGCACGTGTTTGTGGATGCATGTTAAATATTTGTGTGTCTGTGTGTGTTTGTGTGTGCATGTGTGTGTGTATGTGTGTGTGTGCAAGCATGTGTGTATGTGTGTCTGTGTGTGCTTGTTGAGTGTGTGTGTGTATTTGCTTGTGTGAGTGTGAGAACCAGTGCACACATGTGTGTGTTTGTGTGTGTGTGTGTGTCCATGTGTGTATACCTGTGATGCAGCATTCCCAAGTACCAGGTGCTTGATGCTGGATTTGACTGTGATGTTGGCTCTCACTATCAGCTCCAGAGCACTGACTGAGGGAAACTCCTGACAAAAAGCAGGGGAGAAACAGAGGAGGGGGGGAACAGAGGGAGAGAGAGGAAGGGTAGAGAGAGAGGAGGGCAAGAGACAAAGTAGTGGAAGGGAACCAACCAGAAAGTTAATTAAGAGAAAATCCAGTCCATATTGCTGCTTCATGCTTGTACCATCATTCTGAAGGATAAATTCCAGGTTCAAGGCTCACAAAGGCATTGATAAGATCAATCATGCACAAAAGTACTAGATAGATAGCAAAACATTTATATGAACCAAATCAGCACAATTTAATTACAGCACTAGAACAAATATATCTATGAACTCAAAATTGTATGAGAGAATTCTATTCTGAAACGATAAAACAAAGAGACCCAAACTCTGTGAAACTGCACACAGCCTGGAAAGCACTACTCTACTGTGTTGACTGAACCAGGTTTGCTTCTGAGACCGTTACAAGCTGAAAGATTCCTTGGAAATATTCTGGTTTTGCTGCCCTCTAGGGGCAAAGCTGAGTAGTTCTACTCTGTAGTGATTCTATCTGTCAGATAATTACTGCATTCCAGCTCATTATTTTGCTGTTACTTGTTGTTTACTCTATAATTACACTATACTTGCATTCGGTTGAAGTGTTGGAGCTCTGCCGAGCAAATAAATAAAGGAATCTTATAGAAATGTCTAAACAACATTATTCTTATTACAGCATTGGTTTGTATAGTGATCCATTGTTTAGATTGTGTTACAATCAATATATACTGGTGTTCATGTACCTTTATTTTAGGCATTGAATATCACTATATACATTAATGTAAATGTGTGGTAGTATTGCCAAGGTTGATTGGTTGATTGGCTGTGGTGGGCAGTATTGCTGAAGCTGATTGGTTGATTAGCTGTAGTCAGCAGTATTGCTAAGGTGGTGAGCAGGACAGGATTCATTTTGGATCTTACCTCCAGAAAGGTGCTGTTCCACAGCCGGGCCTGGATCTTGAGGTGGGCGGATCCGGAGAAACCATGCAGCGGACACTGAAAGAGCGTGCAGCGCGCAGAGCCGAGAAGGCAGTCCTAACAGAGAGACGGACGGAGTCATTGTCTGATAGGTTTCATCTCGTATGTTAATAATAAACAGCAAATTGTATTTCCATGATAATAACTATTTTATTTTACAAAATGTGTTGGATAGAATCCTATCAGTTTGAGTTTTCCATTTAGGTTCACAGTATCACTGTCATCACAACACTAAAAGGTTCTGGGTTTCTTTGAAGCATCAGTTCTGTATTTAACAAAATGATGGACAAAAGGCGTTTGCTCTTTAAATAGGAACAGTTAGGCCTCCATTCAAACTTTGTTTTTGTTCAGCTTTTACCTGACAATAAATAGAGGTGAAACGTATGTTAATTCTGGTTATCACTGTCCTAACAAAACTATTGAAGCAAAAAAGAGTAATGACATGAGTGTGAATTATAGTTAAACACTTGTTAATTGATTCTGGGCCAACCGTAGCAGACATGCCACCCTCACTCCTGTCTCTGACCCCCCACTGCTCTCACCAACTGCAGGGATTTCCTTCGCTCTGAGGCCGCCACTGCGGGCGTGGTCCTGTCAATGCTGCTCTTAGTCATCACCTGCCCCTCTTCCGTTAGATGTGAGCGCCCTTTCCTCCGGGCCTGGGGTCAAGTCAAAAAGAGAACAGAGAGCTCAATCTTAGCCTCAGAGAGGAAACAGAGCAATCCATCTCCACCTCAGAGAGGAAACAGAGCACTCCATCTCCACCTCAGAGAGGAGACAGAACACCCCATCTCCACCTCAGAGAGGAAACAGAGCACCCCATCTCCACCTCAGAGAGGAGGCAGAGCACTCCATCTCCACCTCAGAGAGGAAACAGAGCACTCCATCTCCACCTCAGAGAGGAAACAGAGCACTCCATCTCCACCTCAGAGAGGAAACAGAGCACTCCATCTCCACCTCAGAGAAGAGACAGAGCAGCCCATCTCCACCTCAGAGGAGAGACAGAGCACTCCATCTCCATCTCAGAGAGGAAACAGAGCACTCCATCTCCACCTCAGAGAGGAAACAGAGCAATCCATCTCCACCTCAGAGAGGAAACAGAGCACTCCATCTCCACCTCAGAGAGGAAACAGAGCACTCCATCTCCACCTCAGAGAGGAAACAGAGCACTCCATCTCCACCTCAGAGAGGAGGCAGAGCACTCCATCTCCACCTCAGAGAGGAAACAGAGCACTCCATCTCCACCTCAGAGAAGAGACAGAGCACTCCATCTCCACCTCAGAGAGGAGGCAGAGCACTCCATCTCCACCTCAGAGAGCAAACAGGGCACTTGATCTCCACCCTGCTGAACACACACACAGACATGAGTATTATCACCTTTCACTTCATTTCAACTGCTGTCTTTTCTGTTACCCTGCTGGTTTTCACCCACCCATGCTAATCACTTTAAACACCCAGAGCAAAATTTATTTCACTGAGATGAGTAAGCACTTGACTTCATTCTTACAATCTATAGCCTAATGAATGTGACTGTTTTGTGCTAATGTAAAGCATAGGTCTTCATTAGTCTTTGCTGCTGCTGTAAACACGTATGGAATACATCTGTACAGAAACATACCACATTCACTAACTTTCTCCCTCTTTTGTTTTGCTATTTAGGCCAGTAGTTATAGCAACACATATCACCATGGCAACACAACAGGAATATACTCTCACAGAAAGTAGTCTGGTATTAGCATGATAGTTATCTTCAGTGATTACTATCACTTTTACTTTCTTATTGCCTGTATCAAAGTAAGCAAGGCTGACTGATGTTTGACACCACACTCAGTGGCAGTGCACTTTCCCCAGTGTAGGAGTTAAACGCAGACCAAGGTCTCACCTTCAGGTGTGCTGGGTGAGTGTGATTGCCATGGTGCAAGCCTAGAGGGTTGACAGTCACGCAGTGTGTATGTGGGTGACCTTCGAACTTAAAGCCTGTCGGATACAGGAGCCACTTTCCATTGGCCAGTTCATGGGGCCACATGATGTTCAAAAAGGCGGATCCAAATGACTGAAGGGGTTTCCCAGGGTTATTGACCTGATGGAAAAGAGGTAAATATATCATCTTCTGCTTTTTACAGAGGTGAGAGAAGCTTAATAATTGCATATTCATTCAGTCAATTCAGGAAATTAAAATTGAGTGTTCCTGAATTTACTGAATAAACTGGAATTTACCCGACCTCTTCAAAATTCCATCTGCATCTTACATCACCCCCCCTACCTCACCCCCCTCTCACCTGAAATGTATATTCCACAGCGCTCCCCACTTCCTCAACCGTTTTCATGGCGCTCTCCCCCTTCACTGTCCCACTGAAGAATAACTGATGTGGGTTTGCAGACCTGAGGGATGATGGGAAAAACAGGCCTGATGAAGGCTTGCCATATGTGTCCATTAGTCCACATCACCAACACTGCAGATGCTGATGCCGAGAGCCTGATGTAGAAAGATGAGCTTTTCTGCACGTAAACTGTACTGGAACCAGGAAACTGCACACTTACCCACCGACAGACAGGGGGAGCTCTATCTCCACTTTAAAATATGCTGTGACTGGAGACAGATCAGGCTGCTCACTGATACTGGGGAGAGAGGAGCATATTATAAGAATTGCACATATTAAAGCTGACACACATACATGCACACAAACACACACACACAATTAAAACAAATGTACAAACTTAATTAACATTTATTCAATTACATAAATATCTTATGGGTGTGATATACAAATGGGGTTAAGGTTGACAGTGATGACATGTGACACTTGAGAGCTGTAAGGACTTACGTTTCCAGTTTAAGATCAACATACGAGTCAGTCGTTTCTACGGTGATGTCAGAGGTGCTCAGAATTATTTGGAATTTTACCTGGAGGAAAGAGTAGGTCATTTTAGACACAGAAAAATATGAAAACATGAGTAAAACAACTAGGTTAAAAACATGACTTATTCTCATTGAAATTAATATGATTTTTTTCTGCCTCATTTTCTGTTTTAGAGTCATCCATTTTGAAATGAAAGATGTTTTGAGAGTTTGTGCTTAGGCAGCGAGGGACATTGTAGGCCCTGCCACTTTCTGCTGTGTGAAACCAACAGTTCAGTATAAATAAATTGACCTCTGTAATGCTAGGAAGATGACAACAAGTAACACAAGCTATACAACACTGTCATCTACTTACTAAAACAGTGACATCTACTTACTGTTTACTTAAAATAACAAGAAAACACCTTCAGTCAGAATTAAGATGTCAGTCATTGTCACATGACGTGAGCTAAGCGAGAGGTAACATGTTAAGCCAAACATGCATATTTTTCTGATTTTCAGATAAAATTTATAAAATTTTAAAATTGTGTGTGTGTGTGTTTCAGTTCAGTTCTCCTGTTACCGTAGCATCTCTCTTCAGAGGGTTTCCCAGTTCACATATTGCATCTGATCCATTCTCTCTGGCCTGGCACATTACCTGCATTGAATGACACAACGCCTCAGACAGTCACTCTACGCTCCTGTGCAAAAGCATTCATTCATAATCCAATCTGAGTTTGTGCATGTTCTGATATGTATATATGGTGTTTCTGTTTGTATATGTTTGTTTGTGTGTAGTGTATATGCATGTGCGTGTGTGCGTCTGTGCATGCGTGTGTGTATGTGTGCATGGTCATGTGTGTGTATATAATCATCTGTGCATGTATGTGTGTGTGCGTGCTCGTGTGTGTATACTCATCAGTGTGTGTGTGTATGTGTGCATGGTCATGTGTGTGTATACTTATCTGTGCACGTGTGTGTGTGTGTGCTCGTGTGTGTATACTCATCTGTGCATGTGTGTGTGTCTGTACGTGTGTGTGTGTGCTTGTGTGTGTATACTCATCTGTGTGTGTGCTCATGTGTGTATACTCATCTGTGCATGTATGTGTGTGTGCGTGTGTGCTCGTGTGTGTATACTCATCTGTGTGTGTGTGTGTGTGTGTGTGCATGGTCATGTGTGTGTATATACTCATCTGTGCATGTGTGTGTGTCTGTGCGTGTGTGTGTGTGCTTGTGTGTATACTCATTTGTGTGTGTGTGTGTGTGTGTGTCTGTGCATGTATGTGTGTGTGCGTGTGTGTATACTCATCTGTGTGTGTGTGTGCGTGTGTGTGTGTGTGTGTGTGTGTGTGCAGCACATTTGTTCGTACCTGTGGTCTGAATCCAGAGTAAGACAGTATATCAGGCAAGGACACCCTAAGCTGAGCGGCGTGGGCATCATCGCCGTCCTGCTGTGGATTATCGGGGTCACTGGGCATGTTCGTGACCGTCACCTCCAGGACCAACAGAATCCGATCAGACAAACGCAACATGGGCACCCCGTCCTCATCTCTGCGTGGGCAACGGGGGGAGGGGTGTACAGAGAGATGGGAACAGACGGATGCACAGAGACAGGCACAAGGCAATTAATAGGCACCAGAGACAGACAGAAATATACATGGGCCAGGATGGGGCATGGAGATTGGGAAAATCCCAGCACATGAGTATGTCTGATACCCAGATTTATTACTTTCCTTTAGATTTCTTATTTCATAAAGATTCTGTATTAACAGAAAAAAGGAAAAGTTCTACTCCTGACTTGACATGCACGTACTTACATCTGCAGAGGGGTGAACTCGTCAGTGTTGATAGTTCGAGAGCCGAACTGGTAGCTCAGCTGCAGGTTACTCTGACAAATTGTGTCCTCCCCACACCCTTCCCGCAGGAAGTTAAACTGTGAAAACAGAGCCATGTGGTAAGTTCTTTTGGGGTCTCTTACTGTCTCTACAGCAAAATGTAGAGAAGTGGGCACTAACCTCTGTGTGTAGAGCAGTGCACACTAACCTCTGTGAGTAGAGCAGTGCGCACTAACCTCTGTGTGTAGAGCAGTGCGCACTAACCTCTGTGTGTAGAGCAGAGGGCACTAACCTCTGTGTGTAGAGCAGTGCGCACTAACCTCTGTGTGTAGAGCAGAGGGCACTAACCTCTGTGTGTAGAGCAGAGGGCACTCTAATCTCTGTGTGTAGAGCAGTGTGCACTAACCTCTGTGTGTAGAGCAGTGCGCACTAACCTCTGTGTGTAGAGCAGAGGGCACTAACCTCTGTGTGTAGAGCAGAGGGCACTAACCTCTGTGTGTAGAGCAGTGTGCACTAACCTCTGTGTGTAGAGCAGTGCGCACTAACCTCTGTGTGTAGAGCAGAGGGCTCTAATCTCTGTGTGTAGAGCAGTGTGCACTAACCTCTGTGTGTAGAGCAGTGAGCATTAACATCTGTGTGTAGAGTGGTGGGCACTAACCTCTGTGTGTAGAGTGGTGGGCACTAACCTCTGTGTGTAGAGCAGAGGGCACTAACCTCTGTGTGTAGAGCAGAGGGCACTAACCTCTGTGTGTAGAGTGGTGGGCACTAACCTCTGTGTGTAGAGTGAGTGGGCACACTAACCTCTGTGTGTAGAGTGAGGGCAGGGCACTAACCTCTGTGTGTAGAGTGGTGGGCACTAACCTCTGTGTGTAGAGCAGTGGACACTAACCTCTGTGTGTAGAGTAGTGGGCACTAACCTCTGTGTGTAGAGCAGTGGACACTAACCTCTGTGTGTAGAGTAGTGGGCACTAACCTCTGGGTGTAGAGTAGTGGGCACTAACCGTTGTGTGTAGAGTAGTGGGCACTAACCTCTGTGTGTAGAGCAGAGGGCACTAACCTCTGTGTGTAGAGCAGAGGGCACTAACCTCTGTGTGTAGAGTGGTGGGCACTAACCTCTGTGTGTAGAGCAGAGGGCACTAACCTCTGTGTGTAGAGTGGTGGGCACTAACCTCTGTGTGTAGAGCAGAGGGCACTAACCTCTGTGTGTAGAGCAGAGGGCACTAACCTCTGTGTGTAGAGCAGAGGGCACTAACCTCTGTGTGTAGAGCAGTGGGCACTAACCTCTGTGTGTAGAGCGGTGGGCACTAACCTCTGTGTGTAGAGAAGAGGGCACTAACCTCTGTGTGTAGAGAAGAGGACACTAACCTCAGTGTGTAGAGTAGTGGGCATGGCTGGGCTCAGCACAGGAGACAGCTCTGCCAGCCTTTTGTGAAGATGCCGCCGTTTGGGTTTGATCCTGTGAGTGATGGACAGTGAGATCGGACGCAGCTTGTCACGAAGATTGTCCTGTGGAGCAAATTAAAGAAAATATGGGTGCTTCAGAAAAAAATAGTGAAGAATAGGCTTCACTGTATCAGTAGTTTTGATTAACATCTCACAAATATTTACTGAAGACCATATCTAGGTCAAAAACTTCATTTGAAATATTTTTACCATCAAGAAATAAGTTAAACATTTTTAAAAACATTTTTAAAGAAACATATATTTTCACCTATTCATAATTATTCTTGTACATGACTATATGATTGCACATTTTCATTCATAAGATGTGCATATTTCAAAGGCATATCTGACCCAGGTTTTTGAACCCTGTTCAAGCCAACCACTCAACAACCAACCACCCAACCTTAACCCTCTCTCTGCTGCCCCCTACCTGCAGCTGGAGGGAGACAACCTGGCAGGTAAGGTTGCCTTGGCCAATGAGATCCACCTCCACGGTGTGCAGGAAGTCCAACTGTGTAGCGCTACGAGGCAGGAAGTGGACACGATGGGGCAGGTTCAGCTTCCTGAGCTCTAAGTCGGCCTCCAAGAGCACAACCAGCGCTTTGAGGGAGAGGTTAAGGGAAAAAAGAAAACATAATAAGTCAAACAAATGATGTTAAGAACAGCCTTTTCTTTTCTGTCCTGCATCTGAGATGGACATTTGGGCAATACGTAACAGATATTTTATGTAATTGGCAATAAATCCCTAACTGATGTCAGATGCATAAACCAGCTCTCAAAATGGCAAATATTAACTAAACGTTAGCATAAGCAGACTTACACTTTAGCGTGAAAAGTTTATGGCGAACTTGTGAAGTGTTCGTTTTGTTTGAGCAAGAGAAGATAATTAAACCAGTCTACTGAGTTACTATATTGTGTGAAAGGCAAGGGATGATGCACGTTGAGGCCAAGGGTTTCCCCCCAGCAAAGTAGGTGACATTACTTTCGTATAACCTTACTTTTACACTTCACTGCATTGTCCCGTTTATACAATGCCACTTGACAAATTCTGCAACAATATATTCCCCTGTTCTTGATAAATGTAAAAAATACTACAATATGTACTTATAACAAACCATGGAAGATATCACTTGCTTTAACTAAGAAATTTGCTGAATAAAACTGATTGTTCACAGATTAATAAACTTTGTAAATATGGGATGGAGAATGCAAAACAAGATGGAATTATTTTACCATGAATTTTTTCCACATTTAACTGAAATATTCCCTTTTCCCCTCACACTTAAGCAAAGAAATATCACTTGAATCATTTCACAAATATTTTTTTCTTAAATGAAATTTGAAATGAAAACATTTTAAAAAGTGATTATTTATGCAAATATTTCATAAATTTACCAAATTTATGGAACATTTATAAAATTAAAATGCGTAAAAACAACATTTAAAGAAAAAAACAGTCATTTAAGAAAAGTGAAAAATAAGAACATTTACCTAAATGTATGAAACATTTAGCTAATTGTTTTATTTTTTCAAGATTTAATATGAAATATTTAGCTTTTTTCCCATTTACATACATTTAGCAAACTGAAATATCAATGTATAAAATGTTTGCAACATTTGAGGGAAAAATATTTGCCTAATATTTAATACATTTAGCTAAATATTTCAAAAATTTACCAAATGTTGAAAACTATTGCCTTAGCATTTAGTTTACATATAATGTTTTTTGTCTCAAATATTTACATTTAGAATGATATATTATATGTTTACATTTGTTGTTTCCAACATCAGAAATGTAGGAAAAATGATATTTCTTTGCTTACATGAGAGGAAAAAATGGAATATTTCAGTTAAATGTGGAAAAAAATGCATGGTTAAATAATAGCATCTTATGTTGCATTTGGCACCCCATACATGAAGGACTATGGCAACCAGCTGGCATGTTGATAATGCTAATTAATGTTTATGTTAGGTTAATATATGCAAACATAATAAATACTGTACCCCTAATCAGAAAAAATGGTTGGCAAGGTATGTTCTCCAGGTTGTTTCAGATGAAGTTGAATACATAAGGAGAGAAAGAGACTGAGAATGAGGAGGATAAAACATTGTACTTACTGACGTTTGGAGCATACGTTTCCGGATCTGCAGTGTAGCTGAAGCAGACGTCTACCGTCACACTGAAATATATACACACATACAGTATATAGAAATACATTGTATGCCTTTTTTGTGTTATCCTTGACATTTTATACAATCATTACAATGCCAGAAATCTTCAGGGATATGCATTATTCAGTTGTATTGTAATTCTTGAGTAAAATCTAAAATCACTCCAAAATACCATTCTCTGATTTTAAACGTTTAGTATTCCATACTTCAAATGTCATTATTTATTTAAATATTCAAAGCCAACATCGCCTGTGACCTACCACACCCCATCCTGGTCCTCACAGTTCTGCTGCGTCATGTCAATGAACTGGGGCTTGGTTTTAATGACACGTCTCACATGGATAACAGGCCGAGACCTAGCAGGGAAGGAGCACTGTGGTTAACCTGGTGGATAACCTGGTCTGTAAACTGGAGACACTGCCATTTATGAGTGAATTCATCTATGGTAACCTACTGCTTATTAACATGTAGCCAGATACATACATTCAAATACATAATTATGCTTTTTTAACATACACAAAGCAGTGGTCGCCAACCAGTCGATTGCGATCGTCAGGTCGATCTCAGAGGCTTGCAAAGAAGTCGATATTGATATGAACAGAGAAAAAAATTGTGGTTGTATATACATGTATGTAGTTGTATGTATGTAAGGGTCGCTGCCTGCAGCCAAAACAAACAACTGTAGAACTTGAAAACCTACCAATGTGCACAAAAAGTCAATGGGAAAATCAGGAGTTTATTTTATTTTAACACACCAATCAGTTACGCCTCTCTGAATCGTAACAATTGCAACTGTCTGCACTTGCGGAGCGCTCTTCCAACTGGAATTTGTGTTCATTCAGTTCAGTAAGTCACTGAAAAAATGACAAGTGGAGAAGGACCACAGAAAAAGAGAGCTAAAACCTACTATTTTCATCAGAAATGGGAAACAGAATTTCTTTTTACGAATTTCAAAGACAAGAGCTTTTGCCTTCTTTTCCATCAAAGCGTAGCTTTTAGGAAATGGGGGAATCTGGAACGGCATCATAAGAAAATGCATGAGAAACTTGAAGATAGTTTCCCATTAAATAGTACAGTGAGCACGAACAAAGTGGAGGAATTAAAGGCAGTTTTAAGAGCCCTACAGTCGCTTTTTGCTAAACCCGTAGCACTTGGGAAAGCTAGAGCACAGAGTCCTCATTTCGGATTAGCTATCTACTGGCAAAACATAAGAAGCCTTTCACGGATGGTGAATTTCTCAAGGAAGCGATGATGGTAGCTGCAGACACTTAATTCAGAGACTTTAAAACAAAGACGAAATCACAACAGCCATCAAAAACATGCTGCTTGGTGATTCTATGGTGGCAAGAAGGGTGGAATCCCTTTCTGAGAATGTGGTTCAGCAAATTCACCAAGATCTTGCGGAGTGTTAATATTCCTCCTTGCAGTTTGATGAATAACTGGACCTAACTGATACTGCGCTGTTAATTGTTTTCGGTCGCATGGTATTCAAAGATTCAACAACGAACAAAGACTTTCTAACCCTCCTGCCACTCAAATTCAGGACAACTGGCCATGATATCTACACTGAAATGTTAAAAAGAAATGTTAGAAAGAAACACATTCCGATCAAAAAAACTTGTTTGAATCTCTAATGATGGTGCACCCGCTATGCTAGGTGTCCATTCCAGCTTTATTGCACTGTGTAGAGATGACTCAGAATTCCCTCCTTTTGTAAACCACCATTGTGTTATCCACCAAAAGCACTCACTAGCAAAGTCATTGACTTCTCCCATGTAATGTCAATCGTTGTCAAGATTGTTAACTCAATTATTTGTGCCAAAGCGCTGCAACATTTGGCTGTGCAAAACATTGCTCGATGAGCTGACGCTTCATATGGTGGCCTAATTCTGCATGTAGATGTAAGGTGGTTGAGTAGAGGTAAAGTTCTTCAGAGATTTTGAGACCTCCTCCCTGAAATAGACACTTTTATAAGAAATTAGATGTATAGCGAGCTGTCAAATGATGCTTGGTTGGTAGGCCTGGCTTTTCTTACAGACATAACGTCCAAACTGAACAAGTTGAATGTCAAACTGCAGGTGAGGAACCCAGACTTGTCTCGTATGATCAGTGCATTTAGTGCATTTAAATGACCCTGTGGTCATCCCAGCTGACAAACAACAACATTGTTCACTTTTCAAATCTGGGGAAAGTTCAGCAACAGGTCAAACTCAGGTCAAGTTCATCTCAAATCCTCTTCAAATGGACATTGGAGAATTGACAGCAACATTTAGCAGGTGTCTGAACACAGCAGTGGACTTGACATGGAAATTATAACCATGCAAAGGACGAAGTCTTTCGGGGGATTGTAAGCAGAGAGAAGCACCCTCTTCTGATGACATGTGCACTGAAAGTAAAAGCCTACTTCAGTTCTACATAGCCGAGTGAGATGCCTTTTTCCCAAATGAAAATAATCAAAAGCAAGTATCGCACACGGCTCACAAATGCCCATCTGACAGACTGTCTATGACTGGAGATGTCAAATTATGACCTGGAATCACTGTACTCACAAACAGTGTTCAAGCACAGGTATCACACAAAGGTTAAATGAGTATGTATGTGTATATGCATGGATGTGTTTACATATGCATGTGTTGGAGAGAGTAGATCTTGAGCGGATGTATATTTCAAAAGTAGATCTTGGACTGAAGAAGGTTGGGGACCACTGCACTGAAATAACTTCATGTACACAGAAACTATTACCGAATTGGTGCTGTATTGATTCTATACTGTTGCTAAGTGTCAGTTATCAGTGTATTAGATAATAAAACATATGTGACCCATCTTCTTTGTCACGTCTACACTGGGTCTCACCTGTAAGAACCACCTGATCATTCAGTGATCCTACAGCCATGTCAGGGTAAGAGTTCCCATCGATGTCCAAACCCCCTGATATGGAGTAGCCAAACTGTTTCACCCCTGCATCGGCGCCATCCAGAACCTGGGTCATACAGATTTACATTGAAATCATGTTTAGTAAATCAAATGGATTTGATATGAATTGATAGCCCAAATATATCATGGTTTTGCCTTCTCACCTGTGAGGGCTTGGTGTCAATGCCATATTCGGAACCACGGAAAATGAAAACTTTGCCATCTCCATCAAACGGAGCCCCCACGGCGATGTCTAAGCAGAAACACAAAGGAACGGACATCCGCAACAGTGAGCACACACCCCACACATGCACACTGTCTGTGCGACTGATGAAAAAATGTCACTGCAACAAAGCAATTGGTAAATGATACCATGTGTTTCGGCTCTAATCTAGCGTGCATGACATCAATGGAAGATGCCATTCTTTCAAAGCCTCACCTCACTTACCACAGTACAGTAGTTTACTTATGCAGCTGTGCTGTGTTTATTTGAGCAGTGGATTTGAACGAAAAGGAGAATGTAATCACAGCAGCCATTTGTCCAAACCCCCATTAACTCCATATAATATATATACATATTATGCCCAGAGTTAAACTCTATTAGCTATTGCTATTTCTGTATAACTAGAGCTGACCCCTACAGCATCCTAATACATTTAATTTATCATGCACTTGTTATCTAAAAACAAACTTTAAATTCTGCAAGTGTGTGCAATAAAACAAACAAAACAAAAGGGACACAAATAAACAGATCCTATACACCCAGCGTTCACCCCTTTGGCATCCTATATACCCACAGCCCACCTGGTAGTAGCTATATGCCCAGAGCTGTCCCCCATAGCAGCTATAAGCCCAGAGTCCCCACTATAGCAGGTATATGTCCAGAGCTGTCCCCTGTAGCCATTTTATATTCCTGGAGCTCACCCCATAGCAACTATATGCCCAAAGCTCACCCCTATAAACATCCTTTATGTCCAGACCGCATCCCTATTGTAGCTATATGCCTGAAGCTGCCCAACACCTCACCCCCCTATAGCTGCTCTATGCCCAACGCTCAACCCTATAAACATCCTATATGCCCAGAGCTGTCCCCTGTAGCAGCTATAAGCCCAGAGCTCACCCCCATAGCCGTCTTGGTCCAAGTCCCCCACACTGTTCACGGTCAGTCCGAACATGGAGTCGTGTGTTCCGTTCAGCCTGATGGGACGGGCCTCCTCCCAGTGACCAGATGGGTTCAGATACACGTACACGGCTCCCCCAATCTCTGCCTTACGGTCAAAGAAGTTGGGTGCCCCCACAATCAGATCTGTCCAGCTAGATAAAAAGAGAAAAGAGAGAGCATGATGAAAACAATCAGAGACAGGAGAGGAAAGAAACTGATGGAGGAGAAGAAGACAGGAAGAACAGGGAAAAAAATCAAAATCAAAAGATTTTCAGGGAAAAACACTGAAAAAATTTTCAGGGAAAAACATTTCTGAAAAACCCCTGACAGTAATCTTAATTAACAGACAGAGTTAATTATCAGGCTTTAATGACTGCAGTTGACCATGTGCTGGAGCTGGAAGAGGAGCTTGTTAGCTTCATAATTACTCAAACTCTTCAAAAACTTGAGTCCAAGGCACTCTGCCCACCCCTGAAAGTTCTGGAAAATTCTGCATGAACATATGCATCATCGAATCATTTACAAAATCAAAAAAATATTATAAACAGGTTTTCAATGTGATCCAGTATTGGTGTGACTAATTTTTAGAGTGGGTGTCACCCCCAGGTAGAGCACACAGTGACACACTGACACTACCATTACAATGTGAGAGGGAGCACAGGGTCCTACCCATCCTGGTTCAGGTCAGCCGTGGCCACGGAGTAGCCAAAAGAGGAGGCCAGCTCCTCCCCCCACAGGATGAGTTTGGGAACCAGGCGGTACACGTTGTCCTTGCGCAGGAGCACGACCGCTCCGGTGTGATTGGCTCGCGGCGCCCCGGCCACGAAGGTCAGCTCTGCTCGACTCAGGAGCCCTTTGGCAGAGTCTACAGAGAAGCCTGTGACGGGAGAGCGCAGAGAGGCCCGTCACACACCTGGGGCGGGGGGGGCGAACACAGCCCAACATCTCCTCACTGTCCTGGCTTTGCCTCTGAGTAACTGTGTCTGGGGTAATGTCACTCATGTGTTGTACAGATAATATTGCTTCGTTGGAGCTTTTGCGTCAATTAGTTTTCAGTTCAATTGAATTTTGAGTTATTGAGAAAACCTCATCTTTCTGTTCTACAAAGAAGTTTCAATTACTGAACAGATTGAACTGAAATGGAAATAAACTCTGCTATAAACCTCTTTTTCTAACATAGCCCTCCGGTCACAAAGCTTTTAGTGTGCAAAGAGGTGTCTGTGGGAGAAGGCGGGGGGTGCAGAGCGGAGCTGTGAGGTGCAGAGGGATACTTGGCCAAAGCTTTAGTGAGATCATCCTCTTGGACATAAGCTTTCAGTTTTATTTAATATTGTCTGGATCTTATCAAGACTACACTGTGTGGATTTCAATCAATTTTGCTATGAGTTGCATCTAAGTCTGTCACTGTAGGCCACTCTGATTCAGATTTTGCACAAGGTATTACATTTTTGTGAGCTTTTGGTCTAATATACATTCTGTACTTTATCTTTAAATTTACACTGGACAAAAGGGCCATAAATGCCCTTTAAAGTTACTGTAAGTGCCAGTGCTGGGCCGAGTGGAATTTGGATTAAAAACACTAGATGGCGATAAATCACCAAAAAAGAGAGAAAAGCAATACCCTTCTTCAAAAGGAATGAATTCTTTTTATTTATTGAAGTAATTGCAGATAAAATAAGATGTTAAACATTATATGTACCATTTGAACAGCTGGATATTTGCTGGAGAAATCATGGATATGTGCCCTGCTCAACAGTAATGCCCCACCTGGAAAGTCAAACCTTAAAGACTAGGGATATTATATGTTACGCTCATAGCACCTGCCCAATTTTACTATGATCCCCACGATACCAGCTGCTTCTGGTTCCCTGCATGGTTTGTGGTTTGTATGTGAGCGTGGCACTAGGCCGTCAGGTCAGGCTGATGGATGAGGCTGATGGTGAAGGGATACAGGTGTGATTTTGGGTGGCTACATTTCAGAAAATAGTGAAAAATAATGTATTTGATTAGTTTGTTTTTTTTTTTTTGGAGGAGGGGGTGAGGGGGTGTGTGGCTAACAGTGGAAGATAAAACAACAGGCAAATTACATCACATCCAACAGGAATATGGGCAAACATGCAGGCAAGGTGGAGGATTCAAGGGGAGGACAGGAGGGAGGAAGGAGGTGAGAAGAGGACGATGGAGACTCAGAACCAACATGCTGGACAGACAGACAGACAGACATACAATCACTGAGTGATCCCAGGGTGGCAGTCATGAAACGCAAGACATTCTCCCAGAAAATAACTGTATAGTATATGTATAATATGACATTCAATTTGAAGTTGCTTGTCCAACACAAAAGCAAAGGTGCAGTTAATATTATATATTGGTCCTGCAGAGCCACACTTAATGTCCAAATAAAAGAGCTGATAACACAGTGGAAGAGCCCACCTCACTTGATACATTCGTTCTGGTATGGTGAAAAAACAAGCCAGTACATACTATGACTCTTAAAGACCCACTGATATAGATATTAACAAATATAATTATTTAAAATAAAATAATAATTAGCTCATGTCTATATGTATACACTATGCTTTAGTGTTGAACAAGCAATTTAAAATTGTTCTAATCATCCTGATGCTAATCTCTATAAGAGTGCAGAATGGTGGATTAACTCTGTTCACAAACCAATTATATTCAATTATCTTGTCACCACAGAAGCCTAAGAAATTAAGCTTTCATGTAGAAAAAAGGACAAAAACCAAAAAGAGTTACATTTGATGAGGAGTACATTTGACTACAGCGTAAATTAAACGGTGACTGAGGTTTTTTTTCATCATTAGCGAGTTTGACAGTGACAGCTATTACAGTTTAATAGGCTGCTTTCGTTTTTAGCAGCTTAGCGAGCACAAAGGGAAAGCTGGTTTTGAATTTTTAGTCTGCGCGACAAACTTTAATCCTGGTTAAATGAAGAGATTTAGAGAAGCATAGCGGAAGAAAGACTGTGGCAGCATGTCTCCAAAGTCAATGCGGTGAGCCCTCTGGGGCCTACTCCTAACTCAGAAATGAAGACCCTTTAGTAGTTCATCTGCTGGAATTCACAACATGAATATTAGATTCTGTATAGCACACAAGCACATTTTTTTCAAGCTATTATTGTTTAACTATTGCAGCACTTGTCCATTTCCCGTTTCGCTGCGTTGGCCTATTAGGAGCTATTAAAAAGACGCTCTACAAAACAATAATGTTGCATTAGCAAACTATTATACACAATGACTCCTGTTCTTCAGCTTAATGGAACCCATTTAACCAGTTCTGTTCCTCTACATCCTAATATTGTTAATATAATGTGTTTTTTTAACTTCTTTGGTGAACTCACTTAATGGAATAGATAAGAGAATTGCATTGGAGAGTCAGTTTCATCCTGATTCAAGTTGCTCAGTTTCCTTTCCAGATCAGATATCTATACATATCTCTTCTGTTCTTGGTGTTTTTGCTCAATTTTAACCATCATGACAATGCATGCATGTTATATTTCGTATTTATATTATACATGAATGTGTATTAGTTTGACCCAGGGATCTGGATGAAAATGAGTTGTGGTGCCATTCCTTAATACTCAAGCATGGCCTGATGGACCTGGTGCGTCCTATCAAACGGCCAGTGCTTTATATAGACGTGCATGTGTTTGTGATGTGACTGAGCGGATTAATGTAGGCATGCCAGCGATGGTGAGGCCGGGAGGTTGAGAGGTGGAGCAGAGGAGGCAGGGGGAGTGGAGTCAGCTCTGAGAATCGAAACGCTGTGTAGGTGCGAATGGATCCACATCATGCCCAAAACACACCGTCCAAACAAATGGAAACGTTCTTGGTTAATAAACAATAGACCGGAAGCCTAAAATGCACATTAGTCAGTAATTGTGATATGCCGTTCCGGTAGTCTAATGCAGTTTAGTTTTCTCG
The DNA here is from genome assembly GCA_022829145.1 of Albula goreensis. Taxonomy (NCBI): domain Eukaryota; kingdom Metazoa; phylum Chordata; class Actinopteri; order Albuliformes; family Albulidae; genus Albula; species Albula goreensis. The sequence goes on from CM040745.1 coordinate 40,332,302, forward strand.
ATGCTTAAAATCTCTACTTGAAAGGAGTTAAAAATTCACTGATTATTATGGTACTAATTTTCAAAATACAGGTAAATCATGAAAATCTAGAGACGCATTCTAGACAGACTGATCAACGCAGATCCTCCCTGATAAAAACAGTCAACTATATGAATACAAAATTTCTGCCTCCTATCTGTTGAAGCCAAAGATGAAACATTGGAATTTGATGCATCTTCTAAAAATACATATAGTTTTAACCAAAAACAGCACTGTGGTACTCAAAATAATAGAAGCAGTAAGAACAGACAAGACGGAAGGGAAAGACTGGACCCGAGAATCCATAGAATCTGTAGTTTTTCCATAGGTCCATCCTTATGATAATAACCATCAGCTACATTCATCCACTGTTTAAAAACCACCACCAAGGAGCCCAGGACAGCTGCACACGGACCCAGCACACTCATGCAGACATTGGTCTGGTAGGACCGACACCAACACATACTACTACACTACTATGGAGGTCAGCACAGACGACCACTTCCCACAAGGCAGAGAGACTGGCTTTCTTCCACCACTGCAAAAATCACTCTGGGCAGACTCAAACCATACACTCAAATTATTTATTCAATGTTCAATTTCAGAAAATGTGTTACATGAAATATATTTATTATATTACTTGTGTATGTGACATACTTCCATTCTATACTTATAACACAAGATATGATGCAATACAGTTGCCATATATCTTGCATATTTCTATACATATGTTAATGTAAAAATGCTATATAATTTTTTTTATGATGCGTTATTATTAACATTAAGGATGAACAAGGGTGAATAGATGCACATAGCGTCTGCAGTGGTGCTGAAATGTGTCTCTGCCATAGAGGAGCTTAACCAGCCCCTCCGAATATCTGCACAAATTAAACACAGGTTCTAGACACAGGCTAGAATGAGCACACGGAGGTGGTGGGACAGGGTAGGGTGGGGGGTAGGGGTGGTCTACCTCTACAAAAATGAACCCCGATCAAATGACGCCATCTTACGCCTACAAACCTAAGTAGCTATTCTGAGCTACATCCTCAAAGATGCTGGGGCGATGAGAGGGTTCCAGAGTTTTGTACACCAGTGCGTCCTCCACAGGGCTAGCCATAAACAAGAGCCCTGGGGGCCCAGAGACAGAGTGGGGGGAGAGGAGTGTGGGGGACAGGAGTGAGGGACGGGAGGTGGACATAGAGAGAGAGGGGAGAGAAAGGAGGTGAAGGTGAGAAAGACTGTGCTGGTTCGTGACTTCAGGCCAATATCGCCGTGGTTGCTCGCATACCTCCCGGGTGACCGACAGTGGGACAAGAAACATGACAAAGACAAAGACCCAAAATAGTACCCATGGGCAGCTCCAAAACTCCAGAAATCACTGCGAGCCCTGGGAACGTGGCTGTCTGAGATGAACTCTAATGTGGACAGTATTGTCTGCCTCGTCCAAGTTATTATAAGAATGCCACAAGGATTTTTTAAGACTGGACCGTTCCACTGAAATGCCTGGGAAATCTGCTTTGCCATGGGAAGCACAAGGGGAATTAATAAGCATTAATGTGGAGCAGGGAGAAAAAAGGTGGGGCTGGGCCAACCCTAATGAGTCATGGGACAGCAGGCAGGGACAGCCGTGTAGAGCCGCGCAGGGGGGAAAACACCCCGCCTCGACTTGGGAAGACTGGGAGCGGTGAGGTTTTTTTGGGCCTATGTGAGCCGGCTCTTGCCCCTCTCTCAGCCCTCTCTCTGGCTCTCTCTGGCACTGGTTGGCACCAGGGAAGAGGGCAGGCCATACCCAGGTAGCTGTGGTAGGGTACCGGGATCAGCTGGGCATTCTGCTGTTTCTCATCTGCCACTTCGTAGGGCCCGTCATCATAGAAGCCCAAATCCAGCAGTGACTGATTGAGGAGCTGGACCCGCAGTTCTCCTACAACGCACAAGGGTGAGAGACACAGCGGCACACACACACACACACACACACACACACACACACACACACACACACACACACATATATACTGTACATGCTCACATACACTACCACACACATACAGACACACTCACACACACACACACACACACACATACTGTACATGCACATATACACTACCACACACATACACACACACACACACACACACACACACACACACACACATATATACTGTACATGCACATATACACTACCACACACATACAGACACACTCACACACACACATATACTGTACATGCACATATACACTACCACACACATACACACACACACACACACACACACTCAAACAATTCACAAGTCGACACATACGCATTATGGCTGATTGCCACAGAATCACACATACATACTGTAAGTACACTGATACTCACCGACAGGAAGCTCTGTTTAAATATAACCCTCACCCTGCTATATTCACATGCACTTTGGTTGCTCTCTCGTTTCTCTGAAGGACAGATCCAGTCCATACAAATGTGTTCTTTATATAGGTATAACAATATTCTAACTGAAATTAATAAGGCACTTACAGGAATGGTTTCTAATGATTATAGCCTTCATAAGGTTAGAACTTTATATCAAATTTAATGAATCTTTGTGTAAGATATTACATTGTATACAAGATAAGTGTTGTAAACTCCATTTTGGTTTCATGCTGATACTGCTATGGCAGTATGGTTTTGTGGAAAGTCACTAAATTAGTTTAATTAAAATTTTACCTTGTAAATCAACTGTGACATTTACAGTTACCACAGACGTCTGGGCTTGACATTGCTATTAATCTCTTCCTTAGAGTCTCATTAAGTAAATTATGGAATATGATTCAATTAACACTGCTTGCCCAGTTATATTCATAACAATGCTGCTGCTGCTGAGCAGTTTGACGATAAAAGTTGAATTCACCTTGACCATGTGACATAACTGAGCACGAGTGGTCATTTACAGTCCTACCAAATTCTCAGGTGAAAAATTACAAACACCTGTCAATTTTCCGTAAACATATATCACTAACTAAACATACAATCATATTAAATTTTTTGTTGAATATATGGATGAAAATGCATATTTATTAAAATAATTTTACAGGTGATGAAGGATTAACACATTTTTAAGCACATTATTTACCCCTAAATTTGGGAGGCACCCTTCAGCACCCTTCTGGTATTACCTTTCCAGTTGTAGGTGCCAGGAGCTCCAAAGAGGATGAAGTTGTTGTCGGGGGTGAAGCTAGCGGCCAGGCCCTGCTGACAGAAGCCGAACTGCTCATGGGTCTGCGGCCGCCCCTCGCAGAACTTCCACTCGCCCCCGTCCAGATCGTCCCGTTCCGTCAGGTCGTCGCTGAGCACGTAGCAGCGGCCGATGGGGTCGCGCGTCTCGGACGGCTCGCGCACACGCTGCCGGAGCTCGTACAGGTGGGCACAGGTCTGGGGCACAAAGGTAAAAACCTCATCTCATGTGTGCCCTGCATGTCATATGTATTAATGTCTATTATTAATTTATATTACTATGTATTAATGTCCCAGGTGACTTCAGTCATGTTTATCCGTATTGTCTGTGATTACATTGAAGGTCTCATATAGAAAACAAGCTTAAAAGGTTCAAAGGAATAAAAAAGACAGAAGTAATACTTTATAGACCTCTGTGTCCTTGACCCCACATGACCAAATCTATATTTATGTCTTTCTGTGAGTAAGTGAAGCAGGTGAACAAACACACTCACCACAACTTTCCCTCCAATCCCTTGGCTTTTGACAGTGACGCCAAGCCACTGATTGTCTTTGCTCTCACGGTCAGTCTCCACTGTGGAAGATTGGTCCAGATTACAGATCAGTCAGGCAAAAGAATTTCACGAAAAACACAAAAACTTTGGTGTTTTATTTGTGAAGCTGTCCGACAGCATTATAATGCTAAGCTGTGCGCTCTGTTACACTGCTAAACTGTGCAGAGTGTTAGCATGATGACACATTGCATAAGTTAGCATTCGAAGGATGCATGGTGTGTTATGATGCTAAGGTATAAGGTGTGTTGTACTGCTCAGCTGCTCTTTGTGTTATAAAGTTAAGCTGTGTTATTTGTAATAATGCTAAGCATTCTATTAAAATGCTAAGCTATACAGTGTGTTATGATGCCAAGTTGTACGATGTTACAATGCTAAACTATACACTCTATTTTAATGCTAAGCTGTGCTCTGTGCTATGTGTTAGGGTGCTCAGCTTGGTCCCTCACCATCTCCATCGATGTCGACTCGCTCACAGTCATGCGCCTTGGCGCTGATTGGACAGCGGTACAGAGCCCCAGGGCGGCTGTTCTGCTGGGCTTTGTGACCACGGGCCTGGGGCGCCCCCACCAGGATCCTGCAGAAAGAGCACACGTGGGTAAACACAAACGCAACTTTCAGCCGTTTATTTAATCTGAGTGCTGGTTCAGCTAACTTCCATCCTCTGATATGTTCCACTTTTTATAAAGCTAACAGTATTTACTGCCTTGGGGCTACCTCTACACCATTCTGCAGGGTGAAAGGTTAGACCTGGTTGGCATTAACATTGGCTTATATGCCCTTCACCCTCTCCACCTTGTTCTTTTTGACAGACAGAAAAAGTGTTATTTTCAGTACCATGGCTGCTGATATTTTGGGTCCTGTCACTGCTCTGCCTTATTTGGGCTGGCTGGTCAAAGGGGCTATTTAAAAGCACACCGTTGAGCCGCATTCCTGCCGGAGCTCCCAGCCATGACAGAGGCAGGGGAGGGATGGCGGGGGAGTGGCAGGGAGGGAAGGAAACAGTGGGGAAAGAGAGGAAAAAAGGGGAGGAAAAAACAAGGCTGAGGCGAGGGGAAACAAGGCGACAAAGCTTCATTTAAAAGTGACATATCCACTTCCAAAACCGTTATAGTCGCTAGACAAGGCACACCTAAATTAGCACGCTCACTCCCCCTATCACAACCCCTGGCTATAAATGCTGGAGAGCTGACAGCGTGAAAGAGACCAGATGACCAGAGGTGACATATGGAGGGAGGGAGTGGTGGTGAGCACCCTGGAGCTCTTTACCGTCACCCCCCTAACCCGCCACAGGTACGGAAGGCGTTATAATGTCCAGAAGTTACCATGCCCAAGACTACCCTGCAGTCCCGTGCCCACGGCAGCCATGTTCACTGGCAGACACGCCGACAGCAGCTGCTGCGGATTCCCATTGTCCCAGCCTAACTGGCAACCGGGCTGAGAGTCAATAACCTGAGACAGAGGGAGTGAGAGAGTGTGTGTGTGTCTGTGTGTGGGGGGTGTGCAGTGTGGCTGGGGAGATGGGACAGCTGTGCTCTCCCCCTCCCCCCGTCCTCTCCCTCCACCCCTCCCCTTCTCCCACACCCCCCTCCCCTCTCACAACCACCCACTGGGCTCCCAGAACAACTGGGCCTCCTACTTCTGCCTCGGCTTTTTCACATCTTTACAAGTAATTTTGTGGAACAACCTGAGGAAACTTCACAAGCTGAAACTGTGCAAAATCAGTAATGTATCAGTCATACACTGAAGTTTCATAATACAGTCATGACGAATGTGGTCTCAAGCAACAAATGAAATAGTGGCAGGATAAACATGATGCTATTATGACAAGGGTAAAAAGGTAATTTGGCTTAGATTTATGTGACCCCCCCATGTATATCCAGCTAGGGATGGACAGGTGTGTGTTGCTGTGTGTGTGGGGTGGGGTGGGGGGGCTAGCTCTGGTATTTCACTAATGGAGATGAGGGTCTTGCTAGTACAATGGCTGAAAAAACAAAACCACTCAGCCAAACCCTTCAGACAAATGTCGGATACACACACACACACAGACCGCACAGTACTTGTTGAAGCATTACAGTTTTTATATGTTAAGTTGTGTTTGGTTTCAGCTGCAGTATGCATTCTGTCTCTGGTGGATTTCAGCAGGGGGCTCATAATGCCCTGTTTACTAATGACCTCACAACACATCATAACTCAACACAAGCCATCGTGACTGATAGACAATGTACAGAATCTCTCTCTCGAGCTGTCTCACTCTCTCTCTCTCTCTCTCTCTCACACACACACGCACACACAACACATTTTCCTCAATGCTGGATTTCTTTCTTTGAACATCATATGCTCTCCTAAGTGCATGCAAGAAATGAAAACAAGAAATGTGTGGCTGTAGAGTGTGAAGGTGACAGAGTCTTCTGGAATGCCCAGATGAAGCCAGCTCCCCAGCATACGGAGGTGTGAACAGGCACACCATTGAGCATGCTCCGTACCCTCCCTCATACCCCTGTGTGTAGGCTATGCTCTAATGCAGATGATCTGTTTACACTGTATTACTAACATTATCACAGCCATTGAGTTCTGCTTTTAACACAGTGCATGCTGTGGACTAGCCAGGCCTTAAACAATGATCTCATTTCTTATACTAAGGAAAAGCTGTTTTCATTTAGTTTTGGTATACAGTGGTATACAGAGTGCACACAAAAATAAACAAATGAAAAACTACAGAATGTATGTCCATGGTTAACTGTGATTAAATATGAAAAATAGGAAGTATACTGCATATAACCAGCAATTTAAGATGGCATGTTTTGGTCTAATTAGCTTCACTGGCAATATCTACCAAATAAAAATATCATGTGAGTAAAGTATCCAAACTGACATGCTAAAGTTAGCACTTCAGGATTTTCTCCTTGGGTCATGTGATTTACATTTTTTGCTAATTCACTAGCTCTAAGAAATCATTAAAATTCTACCTACACATCTGGTGGTATCCATACAAAAATGATTTTATATGTAGTAGCTTAGTTTTATTTGTTCTATGATTACAATGTTTATGCAATTTATGATTTAATTCATAATACAATTAATGAATAGAAGTATTAATATAAACAGATTATTATATGAGATATATGTAAGCAGTATCTATATTATTATTTTTTATATTGTAATATAATCAGTATTTATATTAATATCATGTTTCAAAATGTATTTTATGGATATATTTTAGTATGGAGATACTCTGCTTATTGTGTCACGTTCATTACAAGCAATCATCCAGCACTGTGCTCCAGGACTGTGTCCTCTTGCCTGATTGGCCGATGCTTAAGCACTAAGGCTGAGGGGGTGTCATTACTTCTGTCACACAATGTCTAATAGTACTAACATTCATTCAGTCTGAGTAGTGCCTTCCCCCTCCATTTCACCCTGACCTCCGCCCCTACCCCCTCACTAGGGGGTCTGATTCTGTCCTCATTTCCAGTCTCTCTCCTGTGACGCTTTTCTCGTCTGACTCAGGAGCTCCCTGAGTCTTAGGTTACTTTTGTTTTGACTCACAGCTGAATACGGAAGCTGCACTAATGGGTTTATCATTTTACTTTATCTGGAGTGTATGTTACTTTATGTACATCAGCTGTTTTCATAGAGTGGTACTAAAAAACTGAGCAACATATATTTAGGCAATCGAAATAATCTAATTATCTTTAAGACATGTTTAAAGATAATTTAAATCGTTTAGATTTCAAAATGAAAACGAAAACACACTGAACTAAAGGCTCCAAGGCAAATGGTAAATCTCCCAGCAGTATTGACTGCTGTGACTAATGAAAGGTCAGAGAAAGGAGTCAGAGTGAGTGTAAGTGATATTCCATGGTCTTTAGCAGCATCCAAGCTCATCTTCATCGCCTATGAAAGATGATACTGAAATTTGGGATAAAAAAGACAGAGATGGAGGCAAAGTGTTTTACATTATATTCCTGGCTGTAATTTTAAACATGTTCTTGCATAGCAAATTCTTGCAACTGATGTTCAGAATAGGCCAGAAACTGTATTTACAAAAACTGATCCTGTTCATGTTTGTGCAATGTTTCAGAGTCATTTGCACAGTTTCACACAGTGTACAACATTTTAAAAATCAGCATAATTTAAATTATTGAACAGGAAAATGAATACAACTGGTAAAAGGGATACATTTAGCATGCTTTGTTATAATATATAAGTGTATGAACTATTATAGTTTAGGAACAGGTGTATGGTATGCTTAAATTTGGAGGTTAATCTTGGCAAAATCCCTCACATCAACAATTTTACTTGTGTGTTCTGTAATGACTTGCAAAGTTATCAAAAAGAGCAAGATCTTTATCAACAATTTAATGTTTACTGATTCTTCATGGGTAGTTTGAGTCTGTTGACAATTTCAGGGCCAATCAGTCCATGAGGTGGTGGTAACAGCAAGACGCTCAAAAAGTAGAAAGGCTGGGAGTAGTAAGTAGTAGACAAACTCCAAATTCCAAATCGCACACCCAAAGGACATGAGTAGGAGTTGACACTGGATGCGAAAATTTTATATTTTATTTATCCATATCAACATTATAAAACTGGAGAATGAATGACGCTTGTTTTGAAAATGTTTTCCTTCGTCAGGTTCGTTTTAAAAAGATTTGTTTATGCATATGCATCACCAAAGGAGAAGCATGGATAAATCAACGTCAGCAGCAGAAAGAATGAAGATTAATGAATTGATGTAATTAGTCTAGAGTATAAATTCTGCAGCTGTGTCATAACTCTACTCTAACCAACAATCCAGCATCAGTCTCCCCTATCAACCCCTTCCTTAAGTCTTTCTCCACCATTTCTCTTTTTCCCCTCCTCATTCTCTCTTGCTCTCCATCCATTGCTCATTATCACCCATAATGTCTTGCCCTCTCAGCTCCGCCCATTCCATAAATGCTATGAATAACTTGTTTGCATAACTCCACCAGCAACCCCCAGAGCCCTGCAGGAGGCTGATGTATCATAACAAAATAATTTTACCCAGGGGCAATATCCAGCATGCCGTCATTAAGATCCACCTCTGAAGATTCTGAACCATAGAAACATCCTTAAAATACCGCCACAAACTACCATTACTCTCCTGCACGAAAATAATACTACAGTCATGCAGCTTCTGGCTGACACTTCATAGAGTGAACCAAATGTGTAACAATGATCAACAGAGCTACAGATTCCACTCTTTGCCCTGTTTTCCTTGATATGAAAACAACAGCTGAAATATCTATGCTGTGAGTCACGGCCTCTTTATTCCCTATGTCCGCTGGAATGCCCACCCTGGCAAGGCCTAAACAGACCATACAAGACAGGAAGTACAAGGAAGAGAGATGGAGACAGCTGCAGAAGATTCCCAAAGTGGATAACGGTCTGGAACAGGGCACTGGCCGGGAACCGCAGTGAGAAGTTCATTGCGGTGTTAATTTCATAATCTATCGATTAAACGGGCTGTTTGGAGCATTAGCTCTTCCTGGTCTCTCACACCAGAAGCCAATATTCTGACACCACTCATGCACAGCCCTGGTGAGAACTGCAGACATGGAGAGATGGACCATGTTTACTCTATAACACTGTACTCAAGCATGGTCATTACCCAAAAATGTTAGAGAAAACCCCTCTGTAAGTGTGGACAGAAGGAAGGGAGAGGCTAACGGATGCTTGTGTGTCCCTCCTCCCCTCCTTTGCCCCATTCTATGTGCAATCAATAGGTATCAGGCCACCTCTAGGAACAGATGGTGTGTCTCCCCAAGTCCCTCCTGTCTGCTAAACTAATAAACACACACACACACACACACACACACACTCACATCCACAGACATAAAAACTAATTAACTATCAATTACACATACACACTCACACATGCATAAACCTATATATAAACACACACATACACACCTATACACACATACATACTAGAACACACACAAATAACCACAAATTTAGACTGAAGTACACGCGCTCTCTCTCTCTCTCTCTCTCTCTCTCTTACATAGCAACAATCTTTTATATAGTAACATAATGTTCATTGCTGAGAATATCATCATACTTTACATACACGCACATAACAAAAATGAAAATCTTTCATAAACGCATTCATACATATGCAACATATAATATGTACACACAAATGCAAACTAACACACACACACACACACACACACACACACACGTCTCAAAGGAGTGCTCTCCATTTTGTTGAGGGCCTAATTGCCTAATCTGTACCCAGGCCACACGTAGGACCACTACATTGTGAGCCTAATTGTATGAAAATTGAGATGGGCGACTGAGGGGTATTTTACATTCTAATGAGCCTGGCCTCCTCCCCCTCCTCTCTGCATCAGCGACCCTGCTCATCCTGAGACTGGCTGCATTTAATCTCTCTGCTCAGCCTCAGTCCCCAGTACTTACTCTCAAACTTATCACAACGTCATTTCCTGACCTTTCCTTAGCTATAAAGCCAAACATTGGGATGGTCAATCCTTTCCACTGGATGGCAAACCAGTCACGCTTCAGATCCATGTGAATTGTATAGCACACGGAAATAAGAACCTACATTGCATAAATAAGATATACATCTGCTTGGATGTGTACATTACCCTTTTATTCCAAATAGGAATTATTTAACAAAGTTCAGCCCAAACCAGTGATTAAAAAATACAGCAAATAGTTACTGTTACCATGAAATGAAAGAAGTGTTATTTCTGGGCATTAGCCTGCCATGGCGAACACATCCTCCAACACAAAAAAGCATACAGCAGGATGAATATCCTCTAAAGCCCTGGAGGACAGGAATAAGGCACATATAAAGCTCTGTGGGGCTGCAGTGTCTGCTGTCTCACACTGATTTAAGATAGTTATAAAGGCTAACAATGATAGAAACAGCCCCCCATGGGCAGCAAATGGCGACACAGACAACAGGAACTTTCAGAGTTTTTCCTGCTGTAGGTAGAATGGAGTGCTCACACAATGGAGCACACTGACTGTGTGTTAGTGCGTATGTGTGTGTGGTATTGTGTGACTGTGTTTGTGCGCTTTTGTGTGTGCGTCTGATGGAGAATACCCACCTGGTGTGATCTACACTTGCTGACAAAAGCAGGAGCCTCCGGCTTCGTCTCCCCGCAACCCCCTCTCTCAATAACCGGCCGTTCCAATATTAGCCTGTTATCAGAGCCCGGCTCAGCCCGGGTGGGCCATGGATGAATGGCTGTTTATCACGGCAAGGACGGCTTATTATGATTTATTTATCTGCCTCCAGGGAAGAGTATGCTCAATGCATGCCGCGCAGAGGTTACGGTTAAATATAAAGCCAATCAAGAGCCACCTGAGCATCTCTTTTATGTAAAGCAAAGATACATCTTGTAGAGTCTGCCCTATCGCCCATTGTTCCTCCCATTTATAGATATTTAGTGACATTCATAAACATTTCAGGAGTTACCAACTGTATTACAGCATTACATGTTTAACTATATGCTCTGTTGGCACTGCCAGATGTGTAGACTGCAGTGTAACATATTAAACTAAATGTCTGCTCTTGGCCTTAAGCAGCAGTAGAACGTATGGGCATAGCACAAATTAGCCTATGGTTAATGGTTGCTTTGGTCTCTCTGGTGTCGGATAGAAAATAAGGATTAAAAATGAGGCTGGCTTTGCACATCCATTATATGTGGATGTTTCTACCCCCAGCAAATCTGGAGATTGCTTCTGTCCCCACTAGTGTCTGCAGTGTAATATTTATGAAAGCTTTGGCTCCAATTCCCATTGGCCCTTTATTCAGAGAGGGGCCGGGGGACCAGCGGAGGACATTAAAGAAAAGAGCTGGATGAAGAAAAAAGAAAAACAGCTGCTGTCAGGGTATGCTCAATGTGTGTGTGTGTGTGTGTGTGTGTGTGTGTGTGTGAGTTTCCTCATAACTCTGTGTGCGTTTGTTTGCCTGTGTGTGTGTGTGTGTGTGTTACTGCATGTATGTGTCTGTGTGGCTCTATACATGTGTGTGTGCAAGTGTATGTGTGTGTGTCTGTCTGTGTGAGTGTGTGACTATGTGTGTGTATAAGCATGCATATCTGTGTGTGTGTGTGTGTGCATGCGTGCATATCTCCGTGGTTCACTGTGGGACACTCACAGCCTCTTTCCTCTGATCCTTCAGAGATGAATGAAGCTCAGCCCATCACAATGGCAAACGCTGAGCGTTTATGAGGAACACTAGAGTGGGCCTGAGAGACTCAACAACAAGAACAACTATGTGAGGCTCTAAAAGGAGGGAAGCAGAAAAAAAAATAATTAATTGATTTAGAGAGTGAAAAGGGGCAGGACCATTGTCAGCTCTGTAAGCCTGTTTTCAAAGGGGGATTTTATTTTACCATTTTAATGCAAATGAGCTCTCAGAAATTGTTCAATGCATCTGGAATGTATGAAGGAGTTATACTGTGCCCTTTTCAAAGTAATTCAGAAATTTCCACTTTCTGAAGGGTACTACTGTAAGGCTCAAAACATTTGCTTCCTTTGGAAATTCGCTGCACTTTTTCCAAACTCTGGGACGTAAGTCTGTGTATTTCAACAACTATGTTTATTGCCATGAACTCTCACTTAGGTTCAATTGAGCTGTTTATGGAATGTTTCTCTACATTTAACATTTTACAGTGATGTGAGGTTTGTCCTTTACGAAAGAAATCCGCTGTAGCTGATGTTACTAACACCCCGTTGGCCTTTGGCACACATTACTATTTACAAGTATTGAGCCTCATTAATTGGGATTAATTAGCTATTCAAAATACAAGCTTAGGTCCAAATAACAAAACATTTATGCTGATGTTATTTTCAGCTAAAAACTGTGAATTGCTGGTGAAGTCAGATCCAGGTCAATGAACTCCCTACGCCAGAGTGAGAAAAGAGAGTTTAACACTATAAGACAGAAACATAAAGTTTCTATAGGGTGGAGACAACAAATGATATGGAAGTATTTTATGCTGTTCTCTGTCAAAGGTTTCAATCCATATTGAGCAATATATCAGTGAGCCATTGTAGCACATGGTTCCTTTAAGGTTAATGAGGATCAATAGCAAGCACTCCAATCAAGGTTAATCGCCAGGCCTGCTTGCTGTGAACCGATAAACATCCAGAGAAATTAGTAATTAATAAAAAAGAGTCCCTGCATCCAATTTCAGTTCAATCTTAAGTCACCTTGACTGTATCATCCTTAGAATGCAGCTAGGTATACTGTAGTCCAATGTCAGCAAAACTATGGCAGCGATAAACATCGACATACGTGACATGGACAACCAGAGACATTTTCTATAAACCTTCAGAATATATCAGGGGTTATAATTCTGCATTAGGCAGGCTGTCTCTGTTTACTCTGAAGCAGTTAGTTTTATGGATCTCTAAGGTCTGGCCCAGCACCCAGAGACTGGAGACAGTCGGAAATAGACAGTATGGAACCAAAGCTGGGGAGGGTTCTAAACATGAACCTCTGGGCAACTTGATCTGTTGTGATGTGTAAATGGAGGCACATGGAGATGGAGGGCATTTTAGGTCCACTGAAAACAAGGGCGGACCATGGAGGGATGTAACTTGGTGAAAGTGGCAAAACAAGTAACCCAAAAATCAGAAAATTCATATTGCTCCACATTTGGCTAAAATTATAATAGGTGAAATTGGGATACCTCATTTCCATGGTTGCAAAATAATGCCATCATGAAAAATAACAACAGCCTTTAAGTACAGGGCATTTATTATTTTAATATATATAGTTGAGTGGTACAATTACTGATTAATACTAACAAACCTGAAGTCTAAACAGGTGATATATTCACAATGTATACTAAAATATCTACTGTTGAAAACAATGAATCACAGGGTTTTAGATCTTGACCTTGAAATTCAAACACAAAACTCAAACTCCTTTCATAAAGTTTCCATTTATACACTAGCATAAAGTGAAATAACCCATGCATTCTGGATGACACGTCTTTTAAAACAAGACACGGCTCCAAATAACCAGTTGGATGTAAAAATAATTTATGTCCTTACATGTGCTCTGTAGTGCATTAGATATATACGAAGGGGACACTATGAGGTAATGCAGTCTGAATAAGGTCACAGGCACTTAACCCCTGCTAGAGCACAATCACAACCACCATCAAAGCTAAGCTCCAACGGCGTATCTCCTCCTTCATTAAATGGCATGAAAAAATCAATGGAGCTGTTGGGATTTTCAGACAAGAGCGGTCATTTCAGCTTTATCTTTGGCCAAGACTAATAGTTGAATCCATAAAACAAATGAAGCTTTTCTTAGAGTGAAAGTCTAAATATAACTAAACTAAAATAACAAGTTTCAGTTAGGCCAAGCCATTTTAAAGTATACGAGTTGAGACTTTTCTTTTGTAAAAGCATTTAAGAAATAAAATGGGAATGCATCTGAAATCTTGACTAATAGAATGTATTTAATTGGATATGTTTGGACGTGGGTGATTTGTTTTGTCTGAGCTTGGTTCCCGCTCCCCTGTCTCAGATAAAGTAATGTCCCTCTAATTCAGCCTAATGTTACACTGTGTGTTCAAGCTGCTACCATGTAGATGCCTTGGTCCTGGGCTTTGGTTATATAATGTCTATATCCCATTATGTACATGAGCAACAGTAGATTAGTATGTTCTCCAAACATTCTGAATTCAGATGATTACTGCTGTCTCAGAGAGCAAATGCACAAATAAAAATAATTATGAACAATGCTTCGTGTGCATTTTGTGTTTGTGTGTGTGTGTGTGTGTGTAGGAGCAGGGCATGGAAAATAAAGTGAGTATTTTCTTGATCTATGGTCATAACATGGTCATTGACAAGCAATGTGTGACAACTTCTGCAAATGGCACTATACAAAAATGATGATTGATTAATTAATGAGTCACATTTTATAATCATATAACAAAAAGTGTTGCTACTCGATGCTTACTAACATACCTAAATTGGCAATAATAGGTTTTATACCATTAATGGATTTTACCTTCCAACACAAAGAGTTAAGTCACACACAGAGCTAAGTGCCCCTAGTCAGCTGGTCTTGACACTACTAAACCAGCGAACTAAACCAGTTTCAGACCAGCACTGCTCCAATTAAAAATCAAACCAAGTAAGGAATTAAAAAATATCTTCTTTTTTTGGACAATTGGGAGTTGGCAAAAGAGAAACTATAAATTGGCAGAATATCTTTCCACTGTCAGAGATAGAAAGCAGAGGCAGATCCTGACCAAATACAGACTAGTCATCACAGCCTGGTCTTTGAAAGAAGAAGACACATGTTCCCAAAGGTAATGTGATTGTAGAGAGACTGGTGACATTGGGCTACAGATACACTTATTCTTATATATATTACATTACTGTCATTTAGCTGACACTTTTATCCAAAGTGACTTACAGTTGATTAGGCTGGCCAGGGGCCAATCCCCCCTGTGAGCAATGTGTAGTTAAGGGCCTTGCTCAGGGCCCAACACCACTAGTGTTACAGTGGTGGCTAGACTGAGGGCTGAACCAACAAACTCGAAAGTCCCAGTTGTTTACCATAGCCAATAGACCACTGCCCCGGCACCTACATATACTGTATATACACACATATATAAAAAATATCACACTAAAGGTTGTGCTGTAACATTGAATATCAGCATGCCTGTGATTATCTTCGGTACTCGGCCTGTGGCGTTGTACCTATGACCAAATCACAGCTATGCTGATATTCAGTTTAACAGCACGACCTCAAATGTGATGTTGCACTTATACAACAGTTCTACAAACAAGACTGTTTATCAAGTAACAATATTTTGAGATGACAAATTATGTTTTTTGTCATTTATTTGGATCTGCTGAAAAAAATTGTTCCTTCAGGACTGCATTAACACATGTTGTCAATCAACATGTAAACAGTTTATTGACTGCAGATTAGTTAGCTAGCTAGCTACCTGCTTTTTATCATACATGAAAAGGCTAGCTAGTTACATTCATACCCACAGCAGGTTTGCCAGCTACTTTTTATAATACATGTAAAGGCTAGCTGTATGGTAGGCAAGCAGACCACTTTTACTCATAGCCCACTACAGGCTAGCGAGCTACTTTTTAGCATACATGGATGGGCTAGATATACGGTAGGCTATTGTTTATCAAATATCATACCCAACTGTAGGCAAGCTAGGTTCTTTTTTATCATACATGGAAACGTATCCACATTTGCACTGTTGGTAAATGCGAATTAAGTTCGCATTGGTGTAATTAATTATTGCATTGGAACATCTGTAAAGCGAGGTGATGCATAATAGTAAAACGTCCCAATGCTGTTATACTCAATATCAGCATGTGTGGAATGCCTCTTATCCAGTCAAATTACTTGGCTGGAATTAACTGTTGTACAAAAAAAAAGTATGTATATATATTTATATTTACATATAAATATATACATATTTGCCATGACCTCTTTGAAAAGTATCAAAACAATACTTCATAACTGCATGACACATACTGGTACAGAGCCCCAATTGCACCTTATGTGTAGCAATCCTCCAACACTACACAAATTCAACTCATTTTTATGTGCATGCACACAAAGCATATGTTGTGCATGTGTGTATGTAGACCCCTCAAATACAAGCAAGGGATTGCATTTTTCTTGATTTCAGATTTAAAATTGTCAGAGGACAAGCTGCAAAAAATTGTTTATGTATGTATGTATGTATGTATGTATGTATGTATGTATGTATATTAATTTAGATATCATAGATTTAATATGAAAATACTATAAAAAAAAACAAACTCTTTGGTTGATTTTGCTGTATGTATATATATTTTGCAGTAGGATCATTGTCCTGCTGCACGATTAAGTGTCATCCAATGAGTTTTTATGCATTGGCTTGCATATGAGCAGATGAGATGTTCCTGTATATTTCTGTATTCATCCTGCTGCTGCTATCAGCAGTGGCTTCATCAATGAGCTCAAGTGAGCCAGTTCCACTGACCACTATGCATGGCCATAATGCCAGGTGGTAGGCTGTGGATCAGCTGTTCAATTCGTCTTGATTTTGTTCTATTCTTGATGCTTAAAAGTTTAGGGTTGTGCTGGTGAACTCTTCTCTTGATGGCTGTCTTTAACACATTCATGCTTGTGTCCTGAAGAGTTTTCCTGATCACCCCACACTTTATTTAATTAATTATTCAATAATACAGGTTGAGCATACTTATTCTGAAAATCCGAAATGCTACAAAACCTTACACTTTTTGAGTGTCAACATGACGCCACAAGTGGAAAATTCCACACCTCATCTCACTTGTGATTAGTTCCCCGTACTCAGCCCACATCTCAGCTAGGCTATCTACCTTATCTAAAGTTAAATCTGTCTAACTATGATAGCCTGAAGAGAAAACAAATTCTAATCTCGGATGAGTATCCACAACAACTTTGCTGTGTTTTAGTATCGGTAACATTACGACTAAGCTGCAGACGACTCTTGTTGCAACCGCTTCATTTCATAGAATTCAAGGCTACTACCAAAGGCAAAGAATAATTAAACAATAAGCACAAAAGAAAAAAGCTTTACTTTGTGCAAAAACTCCAACTCTGTGTCTTCATCTCTCCGTTCCACAGCATAGCACGTGTGATTGCATAACATAAGAACATATTATGACGAGGACAGGTCATTCGGCCCAACAAAGCTCGCCATTACAATTTAAAGAGTATCCAAAACTGCATCAAGTCTGGACTTGAACACAGCAAGGGTCCCTGCCTCAACTACATGACCTGGCAACCTATTCCATGTATTGATAACTCTTTGTGTAAAATAATACTTCCTTATATATAGAATACAATATATAGGATACAA
This sequence comes from Albula goreensis, assembly GCA_022829145.1. Classification (NCBI taxonomy): domain Eukaryota; kingdom Metazoa; phylum Chordata; class Actinopteri; order Albuliformes; family Albulidae; genus Albula; species Albula goreensis. The sequence goes on from CM040745.1 coordinate 40,349,971, forward strand.
ACCCCTTCTCGCACAAGCAGAACTAACAGGGGCAAGAGGGGAGATCGCTAGTCAATCAATTGTGGATGGCGTTGTTTTCTCTGATGGAGAAAAAAATATAAAACTGTTAAAATGGATCACCAGATATACCTGGGTAGCCATTAATATTCCATGGCAGCCCGTCCAAGTAAAGCCTATGTGTGGGAAACTCTGAATCCTCACACTTTCAATTTATGGTAAATTTATGGAAAAACAACAAGTTATTTTTATCATCATTTACTGGGACACAACAAATTAAATAGGGCCTGGTGATGCCTCTGTTCTAGACCTTCTGCTAGCTCTTCTTTGCACAAAGTAACAATGAAACAAAACACACCAGCCCAAGAAACATTGGGGCAGTCAAGCATCCAATTACACTTCCTTAACCTACATTGATCACCAAATATGGATGCTAACCTTAAATTATTGCTGGAGGTTGGAACTCACAGTTATGATTTTATTTTAAATTCAATGTGCCGGAGTACAGAGCCAAACATATGTCACCGTCAAAATGCTTTTGGTCTGCATTGTACATTGTAAATATATAAATTGTGTGATATACATATGATGGTTCTTCTGCTTCTGTGTTTTCATTTTTGTTGCTATTGGTAGCACAAAGAGAGAGAGAGAGAGAGAGAGAGAGAGAGAGAGAGAGAGAGAGAGGAATGGAGGGAGCACACCAATGCCTTTGCCATAAGCATAAGTGCATGCATGCTTCAATTTGCTGCACAAGCATTTTTTGCAAAACTGCGTCTAATTTACTGAATCACTGCTAATGAAAGACTTTCTCAAATTGAACTAAGCTCTCCATCTCACAGTGAAATGTCTGTGTAACAATGTGTGTGGTTTGGTGAAACAGCGCCGTTCATGATCAGCCGGGCCAACACAAAACTAAACAAAACATCATTACTGACATAAACACTGACAAAGCATGACATCTATAAAATAAACATAAAAATATTAAAACCAGTTTCGTCATATATGGTAGTGCAGTTCATTAACAGTGATTGTTTACCGCTGGCTATGGGATACATCCTGAGACAGCTTTTCTTTATCTGGAATACACACTTAGACTACAGCAGCTCTCTTGCCAGTATAAATAGACGGAGTACACATAACCCTGGGGTCTCTCCTCCCCCCATCAGCCTTTTCCTCTGCCATTTAGCGAAGGAAGGCCATTGCTCTGACCACAGGACAGTCGTAATCAATACAATACCACTTTCTTCCTCACAAAATTCTTGAAGGCGGTCTGGATCAAACCCCATGAGAAATGAAGGCATCAACTTCCTTACATCAATACAACTGCATAGTCTGGCTTACTGTTAGTCAGCGAAGGAGAGTGGTAATCACATTGGCTTAGCCTGTACTGCAGTATTTGAACAAATCATTAAACATTCTTATGTAGCCACAAATGAGTCCTTTAAGATACATACATTCCTTTAACATCAAGTTACATGTTGGTTTTCTTGTACATATTCACTTTTATGCAGTAAAAGAATTTGTGTAACAAAAACTAAATTTTACTCGTGGATAGGGGCCGAAGGAAGGTGGAGGGGAACCAAACAGCTGTCAAACAGTATACAGGGTTACTCTCTCCACAGAGATAAAAGAAGTCAAGGGTAAAAACTTAAACCGGTGGACCAATAAAGTTTTTTTCACAACAAAACCCATTGAAGACAGGTCTATAATAAGATGGTATCAATTCCTGAAAATGATCCAGTCTGCATGGTCTGCTGTATTAGTTGTATGAGTTAATTGGAAATATATCAGATCAGATCAGGTTGGCGTCTGAGCGGCCTGTATGTAAGGCTTTTTTTGCTTGGTGGGCCGTCTGCACCCCTGGATTTGGCTTCAACCAGAGTATACCACATGCCCATTAGCAAAAGAAACCTAAACCATATTCTTAAAAAGAATAAAGGATTCGTCACAATAGAATCAGAGGTATTCAATGACTGTGGCTTTGCTTTAGGGGCCTCTGTGACTTCAGCTCCTGTAGACAAGCCATTTCTGGCTACTTTCCTGATGGAATACAAAACAGCCCCTTTGAGATCAAAAAAGGGTGTAAAGGAGAGCTCTACTGTTACAGTACACTCATTTCTCTCCTGTTTGACCCCTTCCCCCCTCTTCCACCCCACCTCAATTACTCATGTTTGGTTAATGGCTGAATGTGTTAACATTCAGAAACTTGGATCCATAGCGAAGACAAATATGATTTAAATACAGTGGATCGCTTCACTCTTGGCTGTAGGGTGACAGTGGTGATACATGGACTAATTAAAGGCGGTTGTGTCATAACACACAGCACAGGAGCGACCCCAGTCAATGAGGTCAGATAGGCACTTTTAGGCTTTTGTGACACTGATCTATGGCACGGGTGTGACCTATGTATGTCCGAAAGTTAAGTTTGGCATCAGGGTCTGAGGTAAGGCGACTGCAGCGTGTGATGATTCAAGTGCATGACTCAAGCTTTCCCGCTTCTCATCACTGACGTTACCCGTCACTTACTTACTGGCAACAGCCCAACTGGACAAAGTACCGAGAAGGACTGAAGGGCGTATGTGGGGTGCCTGAACCCCATCCATGGACCAGTAAATAACAAATCAAATCACTGTTTCATCTTCAATGAAGATCCAGTCTACCTGTATCCTCAAACTCTAGAAAATGATTCCTTTGAACATATTAAGCAGACAGTCGATTGGCCGTTAAGTGTCAGCTGACATTCCTGTCTGTTTGTCAGAACTGCCCACAAATGTTAAACAACTTTGGGAATGATAGACCACACACATAATCACAAACACTCAAACACAAATACACACACACACACACACACACACACACACACACACACACACACACACACACACACACACACACACACACACACACACACACACACAAACAAAGGCTTGTGTAGATAATGCAGGTGTGGATCATGCAGGTAATAGCGTTCAAATCACACACAAAATTGAGATAGTATCAGCTGTGAAAACGGTGTTTCATTTGTGCATTGTAGTATCCCATCTAAAAGCAATACTAGACCTTATAAAATATAGGAAAAACATCTAAAACTCATCATGTCATTCCACTAGAAACACATCTTGCAGGATAATAAAGAAAACTGCCCCCTTAATTTACACCTTTAACGTATAGGCGAGCACCAACCCATACCCAGACAGCTATGACCTCTTGTGACACATACCCGGGCTTAATAAGTAAAATCTAATCATTTATTCATGGTCTGGAGAGGTCTGAGAGGAAGTGTGGCATCAATCAGTGAGTTTTACTGGCAATAAAAATGGAGGAAAGAAGTACTTCAGCCATCTCGGAGAGAAACACACACCACAGGCTTAAAACTGCTTTCCCTTGCCAGGATATACACACCCCGCTGCTACGTTACAACTCTGCTGTGAATTTGCATTCCAAATCAACAGTCAGTTTGCCCTCTTAGTATGGGGATTCAATTTTACACATTTTACCCTCCTGGAAGAACTTTCAGGGACCACAAAATCTCCCCCATTGCCCATTCCCGGAGAGATATAAATCACGGCATATTAAATTTGCAGGGCTCCTCACGGAGTGAACTCCACATAACCATAATGAAATGCCTACTCCCGTTGCAGCACACTCAGTCATCTCAGTAACATCAATGACAGGACCTTGGGAGTCATACAGAATATGCTGACACTACTAAGCCTCTCTCTGTGTATACACTGTACTTGCAAAGCACTCAGACATGTCTTTTTAAAATAACCTTTGTCCAAACAGTACTTTATAATGGGTCTAAATGTGAAGTGCAACCAAGAGCTTATAATTATACAGCTATGATAAAGCAACTTAAGCTTGATATTTCAAAACTGTTTTATCTGTAGATACCATCCTGTAATGCTAACCTTTTGAATCTGGGCACAGAGGTGTTTTACCCTACATAGAGACCTATATCCAACTTGGTATAGGCAGTGAGAAACAGGGTGAGAACAGTTACTCACCAGCTGTGTGGTTCTGGGGTGACCTGCTGATGAAGGGCTACGGAGAAGCCAAAAAAGCTTCCCCCCTCACCCCTCTTGGTGAGGGTGTCAGTAGTGTCCAGGTTGAACCCAGATCCTGGGGAGGTGAGCACCAGTGCAGTGCAGAGGAGAAGGAGCCAGTGAATGAGAGACCAGGGCCGGTGAAGGCCAGCGGTGCCTCTCTGAGTGGAGCAGACTGACATGGTGCTCCCTAGGCACGTTCCCACAGAAGGTTCCGGTAGAGGAGAGCCACAAGCTTATCCCCTGTGTGGCTGGGCTGGCTGAGAGGGGTGGAGGGGTGCTGGAGGGAAGTCAGCTGTAATACTCTGGCCCCTCTTCTTCTTGTTATCCAGATTAATCCTTTGCTCCTTACGGTCCTCTCTCTCTGTCTCTCCTTCAGTCCGTCTGTTCAGCCTGAGGAAACGAGCCTGTGTGAGAGCTGGTGTGTATGCTCGCATGTGTCCGAGTGTGTGTCTCTCTCTCCACTCCTTGCCTCTGTGAGAGACAGAGGACAAGTGCCTCGAATAGCTCTCTCACTCCTCCCCCCTTTCCCTCCCTCACTCCCTCTCTCTCACTCTCTCTCTCTCTCTCCCTCTGTCTCAGCTGACATCAACACCCAGGGGACCACTGCCAAAATACCATGGCAGCGTTGTCAAGGTACTTGGAGGCATTTGAATGGGACTTGAATGAAAAGAAAGATACAAAACAGTTTTTTATCTGCTTAAAGCATTTGTTCCCCTTCTGGTGGGTTCCAAAATCAGCCAGTGCAGGTGCATGGTAGAGGGCAAGGCAGAGTTCATAAAGAAAGAGAAAAGAGAGTGAGAATGGGAGTGTGTTGCAGTGCTTTGGGAGATAGCAAAGAAATGTTTCTACACGACTGAAATCTGAACGACCAGTCATATGTCCAAATGATGTTTAGCGATCTGGAATTAACTTTTAAGACAATCAAAGCTGTAATGTGCACGGTGACCCATAAACTAGAGAGCAGTGGGCTGGCTTTCCTGAGATTTTAAGCATAGAGAGAGGAGAACATGTGCTCGGACAAACAAAGAGTAGAAGATTCTTATAATCAGTATATCAAAGCATAATGGACACATAAAAGAATAATACAAACACAGGTTGTGTTGACAGATAGTTACAACAAAAAATTAGCAATGCACTGTTGACCAAACAATCTATTCTCTATAGCAATGTCATTCATGCAATGTTAGATCTCTCCCTATAAGACATAGGCTCCTATGGTGGGCGGCTGAGAGTGAAGACCATCACGAACAGCGTGAGAGACTAACCAGCTACAGAAGGAGGGTCACTTCCTGTGGCTTGTGCCCTGACCACACTTCAATGCACCAGAGCCAAGTAACAGATCACAAGTTTCTCACACACACACACACACACACACACACACACACACAACACACACACAAACACACCACATTGCTCAGATTGTGGGAAAGTTGTACAGCAGCTGTTGAGATGTGAGCGGCTGGTTTCTGCCCCCTTTGTTTCCAAGCGCAGCTGTCACTCAGAAATCCCGTCGCACCCTCCCTCCCCTTGCCCGTCCCTGACAGCCCCTCTCCCTGCCTTACACCACTGACAGCACAACGTGCAACAGTTCAGAGCACTGATTCACGAACTGTGAGTTCCCATGTGACACATGAAAGAAAATAACTTGCTGTATATATCACACTTTCCATTGACGTTAAAGCCAAAAGAATTAAACACTACACCTCTTATACGTATGTTATTAGTTGGTAAAAATGACTTTGACCAGACAAGCTAAAACATTACAAATTAATTCTACATGTGAATGCATACCAGCCTACATTTTAATAAGGATTGGGACAAAAGTTTGTTTTCTTCGAGTGGTTTGTGAACTAAACTGAGCACAGCACCCAGGGGAATGCACTGGGCATTGGACCATGCTGGTACTGCTCTCTGCTGCCCTGGTGTGGCAAGGGCTGGTACTGCTCTCTGCTGTCCTGGTTTGGTAGAAAGGGATAGAAAATCACGCTCTATCACCTGTTCTTTTGTTATGTTCCACTGTCTTAGTTGATGTTCTGTTTTGGTTTTCCACTCCTGTGTTTGTTTTTGTGTCTCTATCTTGGTAAACCTGAGGATGAGCCACCCTGCTGCTGAGTGACCCTGTCGGTAGATGTGCTGGACCCGGATGAGGACAGCCATTACTGAGGAAACCTATTCATGAGGAGACAGGGAGCCAAGTACACCATGATTCATTGCCTAACAACTATGGATGGGGAGGCCGTATCTAAGACTGTCAGAGGTCGTCAAGGAGCAGCAAAGTTTTAATAATGCTGGACTATTTAAAGACTAATAAACTCTTAGTCACCATAAAATGCAGATTACTAATCTACAATCCACTGCAAACCACAACCTTTACAACGCTGATCATTATACCTGCTTTTAGAAACATCCTGTTTTTGTACAGTTTGCAAGAACTCTTATTGAAGTTCTTGCAAACTGTAACCTGTAGATAAGTGAATAGCAATTTCTTTAAATCAACACCTTAAAGACCTGTCACGACTTTGAGGAGAGGATTGGCACCTTGCTGAAGGACTGACAGCTATACTGGCTGCTTGGGGAGGTTTTGCAATCCGTGTTTTTTATGAGACCTATGCATTGTTAAAGTATCCCTCTAGTCCATTATTGTAATAAATTTAAATCTCTTTCTTTATACACTGTGCATCTATCTGGGTTTTGTGTTGTGGAGGTGGCTACATGTTGTGCCAAATTTGACCTCCTTGTTGCAACAACAATCCATAAAATATCTGAAAAGGATGGGGAACTTTCCCATTCATGAAATTTCCCTCTTCTCCAACTGTTAGCACTGTATGCCAATTCATAATCTTCTGTGTTAGAAAATGATTACTTATCTCAGGTTGTATTTGGTCTCAATTTTTTTTTATTTTCTCCCAATTTTCCCACCCCAAACTCAGCTTTTGGCTTAACCATATGAGTCATATGACAACAAGCCCCTCCCTGTAGGAGCATCACCAATTATATACTGCCTATGTCATTGGAGGATGATGAGGTCAGCATATACTCAGTCGATGTGTGCAGGCATCCAGCCAACCAGCCGTGGCCGCTAGAGAGCAATGAGACTAACAAACTTAAGTGACATAGTTTTTACTTTGTTTAGACCACTACGTTAGTGGCAGCTGCCACCCTCTGGTGCTGGCTCTAAATGTTTGGTTAGCATAGTTAGTTCGATTTATTTTGGGTATTGTTAGGTACCTAGTTGTATTTTGTATTACCAGTAGAGTTTGGGTTTATTCTTTTCTTTGATTTGGCAGTGCCTTCTGGCCTTTTTTCCTGTAATTGTTTGTAAATTGTTTGTAAATATTTTGTTGTACATAATCACCACTGTCAGAAATCACAGTGCACCTTGTCACTTTTTTATCACTGTCTTGATTTGCTTCCACATTTGTAAATATATGTAAGCACTCCACTCCTGCTCCCCCAGCTGTTTTTCAAACCCTGTGTGCTATTTGCTGGTTTGCATAACATCCGCCATCCAGCCCTCTTCCCCTGGACATAACGCTCGCCAATGCAGACCTCTAGTTACAGCAGGTAATAGCATAACTGAGACTTGAACACCCAATCTGGCTTTCAAAACCAATGTCTGTGTGAGGCACCCATAAGTCAGTCTAAGACTATTTTAATATTTGTACTAATTGGAAACACTGAATGCATGGGCCCAGCCTTTTCTGGTTGTTATTCTTAAGGGTGGGTCTATTGTATATTCCTTCTGAAGGGCCATTTCATTATCCAGTATGGCAAAACACTTAAGACTGCTGTCGCTTCTGAAGAGAGGAGTCTGTTGTTGAAAGGATGTAGAAAAACACACCCCCACCACCGCCGCTACTTAATCATGAAGATCAGGAAAAGACGGAGGGGGATGTGGGAGCTCCTGTCTCCTGTGATCCAAATAAAATGTAGGCATCAGAAACTCTGCACATATTTATCCGCCTCCGCACTCTGGCCTGGGCGTTTCCTGTCCCCAGCGGTGGGCTTTTTATATGAGTTTACTGCGCGAGGACAAACATGAGAACATTCAGGAATCCTTTAGCCGCTCAGTGACACACCTCCGGACAGAATGTGCAGAATTCAGATTTACCGTGCTGCAGAACAAGCTGGAATCTTTCCTCACACAGTTACAGGCCTCTGTTCTCATGCCTTGTCCAACCCATAGACAAAAAGTGACTTCAATTTTTAAATCGGTATTACCAGTATGTTCAATACAGCTGCACCTCAGATTACCATTAGAGTTATGTATGACTAATTTCACCCACTGGTGGAAAGAAATCAGCAGGAAAATGACTGTTAAGCAAGCTTGGGAGCAAAATAGACACAATTAACAAGACAACAAAATTAAGTTCTATACACAGCTCAGCATGTGTTTTTAATCTTATTTTTTTGGTGGGCCTGTGGATGGCAGGCTGTTGCCCTAATCATTGTATATCCGAACATGTCAAAGAATGCTACATCTAAGCAAGACTTGAATGTCACTCTTCAATCAGAGAGGGGCCATAATAGGCACCCCCAGAGTTAAACCACATCCATGCAAAAGTGCTGCACCATAGTTAGACCCCAACAAATGGCTGTTCTCTGGTAACAGACAGTCATAACTTAAAAACTAATCCATCAATATCAGAAAGCAACAGTTACAATGCCCATGGGGGCCCAGCTGTAGATACTCCATGATCCTGACCTGCAGGTGATAGGAGATGGAGGGAGAGAAGGATGCCCTTATCTCCAGTCTAGCCTTGGTCATAGTGTCATGTGCACAAGCCCCATCCCAGGCCAGAGGAACCTGCATTACAGGGCCGCCTCCACCTCGTCAGCGCCCTGGTGTCCACAGCGGTAAGATTACCACAGCCCCTCCCTCTCTGCCTCCTTGGCACCAGGGCCTGCTGCAACTGCTCACGCCCAGCTGGATTTTGACTCCATTGAAACAGGACACCCCTGCAGTATGGCTCTGCTCCCACTCTCTCCAGCACTTACCTTCTCCTGGCTGGACTTGCCTTCACTTCTCTCATGTTGGGGGGCTCCACAGCTTGATGCACCCAAACCCCCACCAAACAGCTCCTGATGCTCTGCTGGCTCCCTCTCTTGCCCCTGGCGCTCCAAAGCCTCTCAGACTGCCACTCCTGCTCCCCTGGCAACCTGGAAAGGGCATCACCATCAGTGCTACAGAAGCCCAGCCAATACTTCAGCATGAGTAAACTGGGCTGCCCAATGCTATTTGATGACTCCCTGCTGCTTTGTGCCCAGGTCCACCAAGGGGCTATGGTCTGTAACCATGGCAACCTGGGTGCCTCGCAAATAGTCCCTCTAGGTAGAACTTCTCACTGACAATCCAATTAATTGATAGCAGCTCCAAGTTAAGGAGAATAGAGCAAAAACACTCAATAATAAAAATAATTTTACTTTCATTATCAGATGCTCATATCACAACTGATAAACTGAATATGAATATAGGATTTATTAAGTTTATTATGCTGCCATGTAAAAAAGCTTGCTACCATTCCAGAATAGATTAAACAGCTGTTCTGACTGGGTGATCTGACAGTGACTGTGGACAATATTGGTGATAAAGCATAATACACCAATACTAGTCTCTCCAAAGAACATCCTTGACTGCTTGAGCCTGTGGATCAGTACAGTGAATGGCAGCAAAGGCCATTAACAAACTGAAGAAAATCTGTTGCATTACTGTCATTTAGCTGATGCTTTTATCCAAAGCAACTTACAGCTGGTTAGGCTAACCAAGGGCCAATCCCTGCCCTGGGAGCTTGTTGGGGGGGGATTAAGGGCCTTGCTCAAGGGCCCAACAGCATTGGTGTTCTTGTTGTGGCTAGACTAGGGCTTCAAACACAAACCTCAGGGGTCCCAGTCATGTACCTTTGCCCACAGACTACAGGCTGCTTCCTGTTGGAGAGGTGGGACCACAACATGGTGAGTTTTTATTTTATAATTTTATAAACACTTACTGACAACATTTAGTCAACCCTAGAGAGCCAGCTATCTACTCATATTTTCTCAAGCTACAGAAATGTGCTTGCTTAATTTAGATAATTAGCTATTCTAACCCCAGCAACATATAAGCTAATGCTAAAATAGACTAACAATTGCTCCTAATAACTAATAATCTAAAAATTGTGTTTTGTTTAGCTATGACTCTATAGTTTCAGAAATTACCTTTCTGATAAATTTGTTACAACTTACCTCACTGATCAGATTCAACATTGATTGCTAGATGGTCTTCGATATTATTTTACAGAATATTTCTAAGGGTGTTCCACAAAGGTCTATTTTAGGACCAGTTCAAAATTGTACATAAATTATATTTGTAGGATAGTAATTGAAACAAAGTATAATTTATGTGCGGATGAAGTGGCTGAGAAAATACAGTTCCAAAAACATTGAACATTAAGTTCGGACTTTTCTTTGGAAATCATATTTCACTCTCAAGAAAAATAAAAAGTAATAATACATAAGGAAAACTGGTCAAAAAATTTTCCAGCCAACTCCTGACCATGGTGATATTATATATAGGCATCAGCTTCTGCATTTGAATCCTTAGGTATAATTTACCATGGGGCACTCAGGTTCATCACAAATGCAAGACACCGTACACATCACTGTCAACTATACCCTGTAGTAAACTTGACATCATTACATATCCACAGAGTAAAGCACAGGTTTGTATTTGGATACAAAGCTATTCTACAGCAAACACCATTGTATCTAAGTAGTTTTTTGTTTAAAATATTCAGCATTATTCCCTCTATTCTTTGATTTTATCTGCAGTACCATGGACAGAAAAAGCGAGAACAGTTTTCCAGCACAATGCATTAAATTTGTTCAGTTGATGTTTGCTGAATCCAATGAGTTGATAAATGACAAGAGAATGAATCATACACTCAATGATCCCTCTAAGATTATGATCTCTCTTTTTCATTTTTCATTGCTAATTAACTCATTTAATCTAAAACCCAAAAGATCTGGTTTTGACTCATGGGTTCATTCAACCAGACACACAGTTCAACAAAACTCTTAAAAAATCCAGAGGTTTGAAAGTATTATCTTTATGAAAAATTATGATCTTACATGCATGGCATTTAGTAGTCTTTTTCCCCTGAGGTTATAGCTCAGAGAGTTAACCTGTTAAGAGGAGGTGGCACAAGTCTGTAGCTACATTCAGAGCTGCCACATTATAAATTAATAAATTCCTGTCTGCCAGAAAGCTTAATTCAGTAAAGTGATCATAAAGTACAGCACGGCACATATAGAGTACAGCACAAAAAGAAATTATTGCCAGCACTCAGTGAAGGAAATGGGGCTGAATTATTATTATTATTATTATAGCTCAAACATAAAATTTGGAGATAAAGCAGTTTGACAAAACTAGTGGGTTTAGTGCTCTTACTTCACTGCTGGGACGGGGCTAAAAACATTCTTCAGTACTCTCTTCCCCATGGCCATACCCAGACTGCCCAATCTGAAAGTTCCACAGAGCCAGGATGCACCAGCAGCAATCTGTGTTGTTTCATGCCTGCAGAATCTTTCCTCATATATGTATGTGACTTCCTCAGGCCCATAAATGTTTCTTCACCTCCATAAATCCACCTGATTCACAACCCGAAATGTGTTTTTCCACTTTTCCCCAATTCAATGTTTGCATGTTGATCTTAAACACACTTATATTCAGCCTATTGTTGCACCAGAGAATATGAAGAAACTTTCAAATGAAATGACAACTTTCTGTGTGGGGTTCCATGCTGCTTCCTCTCATTCGCCATGTCTTGCTATTGTACCTATTTACATATGGATAGCTATGTCTGCCCCCAGCTTCAGCCTGTCAACAGGACAAGCAGTGTCTGCAACAGAATTAAGAATAGCTCCAAAATGACAAATCTGATTAACAAAAATTTCAGTGGAACAAAAGAACAAACATCACCGTTGAAAGCCTGTATACTGTATAGAAAGCACAAACACATACTGTACAAACTATTAATCATCATACACATGAAATAGCCACCATGATAGTGTTTAGCATATCAAGCCAACCGAACAATTAAATATTTGGGAGGACAAAATGATAAATAAAAAGACATCTGTCAGACATAAAAAAGTGAACCCCAACCCTCCTGTGGGATTAGGAGGGACCAGAAAAGGGGCAAAACAGTGCAGGCCCTTGAAAAGTTGAAAATATCTTAATGGCAGCTTGGGCAGGCAGCCCAGAAAGCTGAATAAAACAGAGGGGGGACAATGGACATGCCTGGCAGTGCAGCGCGCCTGGCAGATCGGCTTTGACACCAGCACCCTGACACGAGAGCTCATTAGCAGTCCAGGCCATACTTCAAGGAGAAAGCTTATTTTTAGATGGTGGTGCTTCAACTGGGTTTTTCTCCACTCTGTTTTGCTCTTTTGCCTCCCTCCTAGCTACTGCTGCAGTCAGCACTATTACTGTTATTGATTTACTCTTATGAGAGACATTATGGTACCCATTAGAAATGGCTGAATTACTGATGAGCACACTGGTTACAGAGTACGCAAATGATGTATTCCTACTGTACTGCAAAAAATAATTTTAATATTTTAATTTAGAACTGATTAGAATTAAGGGATAGATGATTCTATCTGCACGATTGTATTTTATGAAATGGAGGCAGGGAAACTCTCTATGATGAGAACATAATCTGTGGAAATGACTGTGTGTGCAGCTGCCTTTTCACAAATATTTGAGATTCGGTGAATGGTTTCCTTGAGTGTCTCTGGTCAAGGTTCAACTTATGGCTGGATGGCGGTTCTTTTGTAAGGGCTTCTGTTCATGGAAGCGTATCATTTTTGGTCCATTGCCAGGCGCCTTCTTATTCTAATAATCTAAAAAAAGGAATGTGAAAAAGGAAAAGGGTTTCTGTATCTGGAAACTGTAAGGGGACGAGTGCCAGTGCAATGGCTTTGTGTGACCTTTATCATGCAGTCTAATTCTTAACTCTCAATAATGTTTACATTGTATCTTCCCATGGGAACTACCATTTTTTTAGACCGTTGAGTCAGCTTTGCCAAATATGGAAATAAACCATAACTGAAATATGAGAACAAAAGAAAAACGGTGTACAAACAGCATACAATTTTCCTCTGCATGCATTTTAGAAGTGGCTTAAAACTGCTAAAGCAGGCATTTTTATATTCCCCTTGATGTTTCATGTGAAGGGCAAGGAACCACGTGCAATTAAATCAAAACCTTTTAGCTTAATAACATTCCCCCCTCATGACTTGAGGAATGGTGGGCTCTTCGTGAAAAAGACCAACTACCCACAAGGCTTGAGATGAAATAGAAAGCTCAAACCTTGAGTGCCGTAGAATGCGACACTCTAGTGCATAAGGACTCTTATACCACAGTTACTTGCCAATGATAGAAAACATTCATTTAATACCATCAGACCAATGGGACAAGTGTCTCGGAAGATAAGTGTCAGGAAAAAATAAGCCATTCACCTATTTACTGGTATTGTGAAACTTGTATGGCAAGAAAAACCAATACAGTCTGTCTGCCACATGTTGCAAACAGCAGGGTGATCTGGTTACCAGCCCAGTTCTCAAATGAGAACTATCTTAATGTGAAATCTTTTGAGATTTCAGTCTGGGTAGCCACAAAGACTTGTAAAATTAAGTCAAGTAAAATTTGTTAATATTTAGGAGAAAAGAAATGAGGCTTTGCCTGGTTGTGCTACCTTTGCAGAAACAGACTATGCTGGGAAGTGTAGTCTTCTATCTATAGAGAACAGAGACAACAGGTGTATGTGTCTTTATTTCCTTCCTGAATGTAATACGTTTGTATATTCCTTCCTTTTGATTTTCTATGTAATTACGGTTCTGTACTGTTGGTTTATCCTTTGTGGAAAATGTAATAAAAATATATTCACAAAAAAAGAGAACAGAGACAACAGGAAAACTGATGTCCCAATGACCTCAATCTTTCAGATGTCAAAACAAAATGGGGTCCTGAATTATTATAGTAATTAAATGTTCCACAGCAGTTATTTTCTTAGTTTCTTATTGATATCTGTCTGTGCCTTATGCATGTTTTTCTTTTGTTTAATGAATGTATTGGTGGGTAGTGGCCTATCTGGTATATGTATTGAATGTTGTGCTGCATTTTATGGATAAATGAGCAAGTGACATAAATCAATTGAATAAACTGATGATAGTATCACTTGCATTTAATGGGATATTTCAACACCTTGGCAATTCAAATATTTTTAGTACTACTCACCAACAGCACAGAAAGTACCATTTTAATTTTTTTTTTTTTTTTTATTTCAAAGAAATCACCAGACAACAGTTTTTCAAAAATTATTAAATAAATTAAAATTTGCATTTATTAACATTCCAAATTACTTCCAGGAGTAAAAATCCAGGAGTCCAAAAGTCTCCAGTGAAAAGCTATATCCTCCCACAACACCAAATGGTTAAAATTGGTGGTCTCCAGCTGAAATTTCAGAGGTGTTTAGTGCTGGAAATTAAGCAAAAAAAAAAAAAAAACATTAAAATTTCACTCTGATACTTCTGGGTCCAATGAATTGCAATGTGTTTTGTTTCATGTGCTGACTATTATTTGGCATGGAAACCACTGCATGGCTTCCATGCCAAATAATATTAATAACAACAACAACAGTAATAAAAAATAATCATCATCAGCATCATAAAAATCTTATATCACATGCAACAATCATCTGCTTGTTGTTCAGTCATAAAATTGCATGCCATGGTACTTGTTCATGTTAGGTTCAGCTCCCCTTCCTGACTGTTATTGGTGGGTGTAGGTTTCTATAATCACTTAGAAAAAAGGTGAACTGCTTACTTTAGCAGAGAGCCAAGATCACTGACCCTCCAAACCCCACCCCCAAACCACTAGTAGCCGAGGCTATGCCAAGGGGCCAGCTTCCAGCTCTCAACCAAAGTACCAAAAAAAGTGTCGCCATCTAGCAGGTTGCGGGCAGAAGCACTATTTTCCCATTGGGCTCCATTCATTTTCGACAGCATTTGAAAAATATTTATCCTCATATAATGATATTCAGTCTTAGCTCAAAATGAAATTGATACTCCAGACATTATATTCCAGGAGTTTGTCCTTTTTTTTACAATGCAGTTGAAAAGATAGACATTTTTATTTCCCCCAAAATGCTGTGATGTCATATTTGCATGCCTATGAAATGCTTCAGAGCTGGGTGTGAGGAATTTGGAAATATTTTGGCTCACTGGCCTCAGTTACAGGCTTGACAGGCAGGAATGCTTATTACAGGGACGCAGAATCTTCGTGCCTGTCTCGTGGGAAGTATAACAAATCTCCATTTTGAATGCTATCCCCTCATATATTTTCTAAAATAGGTGGCTTGAGGTTTTTATTGGTCTGCAACTATGACATCTCAAAGATCCCCATCAAACTATCCAACTTTCACAGACAGATGCTGGTCTCTCATCTTTAAACATAATTTCTCATCCCACACATACTTCATCTGGAACAACAGGAACATTACTTACAAAAACAAAACTGTTTTCTCTGAAAACTGGTTTAAAAATAACATACAGGTTGGTCAGTCACTTAAACCAGATGGTCAGTTATATAATTTTCAGAATTCCTCTCAGTTTATACCATTTCTGTAACTCCAAAATAATTTTCTATTGTGTTTGATGCCATTCCTTCAGGTGTGACTATCCTGTTAAGAGGGATTTCTTTCTCAACTGCTACTGTTCCAGTTTTTGATCCCTGTGAAACAAATGTGGGGGAAAACGTCTTTTTCAGCCACTCATCACAACAATAAAATAGGAACACTTCTTCAACAAGATCAACGAGGAGTCACTGTCTCTACAAACCCCAAGGGCTATGCTTTTATATTTTCATTGAGGTTTTGCATTGTGATCTGTTTACCTAATCTATGACAAACTCAACATTTTTGACAAGCTACACAGTCACTGAAGTCACCTTTTCATCCTTTTCACAGAATATGCTCACATGCTACCTTAACGGAATATTGTTATAAAATGATCCAAAGAAATACAACTTTGAAACAGGTGTAACTCGCTCAGAAGATGTTATAGATACCATAGCAGGCAATAATGCCGCATGATACCGCTGAGTCACGTGAGAAGTCGACGTTCTCACATGATACTTGAGACTGCTGCTTGCAAACTGGAATTGACAGTATTTTAGCCGTTAAAGAGTTTATTGCTTTCATACACTTAATTCCCTGAATGATAACGTAAAGAAATAAAAATGCTTTCTCGTCTGCTTAAAGAACATCAAGCGAAGCAAAACGAAAGGAAAGAACTGCAAGGTAGATAAAAAGTTTGGCCGTTTTTGTTTCAGTTTTTATCTGGGGCCTAGCTTCAACAGAGACTCCGAACTGTCCTACTTGCTTGCGCCCGGAGAGACAACCCCTAATACGGTGTCGCCTCTTAGTGAGTCCCGCTTAATTATAGACTCCGTCGTAAAAGGACGTGTAATGTTTCTCGACTGACACAGCGAAGTAATGTTGTTAAGTGTTATAAAGTATCTAACATTTTAATGCTCATTTGGTTTGCTGGGCGTATCGGTCCATTGATAACATGTTGTTTTGGAAGTGAATACCTGCTCTTCTGCGTTAGCTAGCACTCTGGCTACATGGCTGTAACAATATTAAACAAATGCTTGTTTGAACGTTTAACTGAAACATTAATTAATGCACACTCACCACCTAAATTGTTCATTGTATTGACTTGTTAACACCGCTTAGTAGGCGTCGAATATTAGCATGATATGTATAGATAACGTAGTATAATTGGCTAGTGGAGTAGGTTTATCTAGCTACACCACATTCGTTTCAATGTTCCGTTGCTATTCCGAGCTGTGAAATTTTCAACTTAACGTTTCTCATTTTGGTTTGTGATGCATTGTTTAGATAGTTGCTCGCGTTGTAAGAAAAGTGATAAGCACGGAAGAACCAGTCGAGATGATGGTAAATTTGAGTCTGCAGGTACCAGTAACAGTGATTAATGTTGGATGCATAATGAATCGTGGATAGATATTTCGATATTGATATGTCAACGTTTGAGAGAAAAGAACTTCTTTCATTTGATGTTTTGTCATCGCAAACATCCCGTGTTTAGACCAAAACATTTATGCCTTTAAAAAAAAGTCTTGAAGAAATAATAATGGTTGCATACGAACATTGTTGTATCAAACTTAAAAGGAAAATCTTCAAAGCAAACTTTTTAGGGAAATGACCACCTATCCTTTATGCCGGTGGAGGACTCTCAAAGAGGGGGTTATTCCAGTTCTGGTGTTTCAGTCTCACTAAGGTGGAAGGAGGCTCCACTGGAAGATAAAACAGCAAAGTGAGCCTTTTTATTTGATAGGCATTTCATACATTTATCACCACCTTACCCACCTGACAAATGATGGACCCCCCAAATGGAAAAAAAAAAGTCAGTTAATTTACATTATTTAAAACCACCTGTTTCAGTTCTGTATATTTCATGGTTGTAATGACATGCGTGTCCATTAAATAAGTAATCATGTTGCATAGGTGTCTGTAATTTTCATTTGCTAAAACAGTTCCAAACTATAGCACACCCCCTCCATAGATTCAGAGGGACAGAACATAAAATGTGTTCATGTTGGGGCCTTTGTATGTTTTGTATGCCTTCATCATATACAAAGTGGTCAATTTATCCAAAAATAAAATAAAATCATGGGTAGTGATATGGATGCAGCAGTTTATTTCTGACAGACTGATCAATGTCTTTTTAAGTGCTTGTACTTCAGAGCCAAGCATAGTCCAAAGGGCAATTCAGATCAAATAAGTAATCACTTAAGGAGACCTACAGAAGTGTTTTCAGAAGTGTAAACTTTGATGCCAGGTTTCAGAATGCCACCTGATTGCTGCTGCTGTCTATGGAGATTCAGCACGGTACACCTGGAAGACCAGGGGCCTCATTTATAAAACTTTGCATACTTTCTGTACCTAAATACTTATGTATGGGAAAACCTATGAGTTTGTGTACAAAAAAAAAGGATTCATAAATCTTGTGTACGCCACACTTATACATGTTTTCTATCATAAAGCACAACTAATTGTATGCTTGGGCATGCCTTAATATGTATGACAACCACACCCTGAAATGCCCACATTTAAGCATATGTGGTGCTCAGGAATTCGAAATCAATTTAGAAAAATCTATAAATAATGTGCAGGACAGAACAATACATGTTAATAAAGGCAGAAATAATAATGCAATAATGGCAGCAAAGAGGGGAAAAATAAACTTCTTGGAGTGCGCAATTAGGAAATACAGATTTGGAAAAAATATAATTTCAGGTGGCCTTGGCACCAGGGTAACAAATACAATGAACCTAAAAGGATGCTGCAGCTGTCAGTTCATTGGGTATACAGAGCCACACAGATCGAAATCAGGAAAAAATGGTCCAACATCAAGATTGAGGCAAAGAGGCATATACTTGCCCTAAGTTCAAGTGCAACGGTGCCGGTATGACGGTGCCACCACTGAGCTCCCTCGATGAGTGGCTGAGTTGATTTCCAACATTACTGTTCATAAATATGGACGAATCATGACATGACCCTCGCCATCGAGCAACCATATTTGTGCATCACAAATCAGTTGCACGTTTATTGAATGGGCATTGTTACAATTAACTTACACCACTCACATGCACTCAGTGTAATCAAATAATTGACGCATACTCCGAGCAGATTCCATGTAAACATGTTAAAAGTTTATTTCATTCTCAGATTTTTTTTTATTGCTGACATCCATTTAAATAAACAGTCCCCAAAATGTCAAAATTTCAAACAATTTCTCTGATTTCTGTGAGCACTGATTCCAATGGTTCTGAATGTATAATGGTTCCATAAGTATTTGGACAGGTTTAATTTAAGAGTTTTGTCAAAAATATACAACCATTTCTATGTTCTTGATCTGGCCAACTGTTGTAAAGGGGTTTTTCTTCACCAGGGAAAGAATTATTCGGTGATCCACCATAGTTGTGTTAAGTGGTCTTCCGGGCCTTTTGGTGTTCCTGAGATCCCCAGTGCATTCTTTTTAAGAATGTACCAAATAGTTGATTTAGTCACAACTAATGTTTTTGAAATCTGTTTTTTTTTTCTGTAGAAAGATGGCTTGCTTCATTGGCAGTAACAGCTCTATGGACCTCATATTAAGGGTTAAAAACAATAGAGATCAAACTCTAGACCTTTTATATGCTTACTTGTAAATTAATTATTGAGGAAATAACATGCACCTGGCCATGGAATGGCTGAGCAGCCAACTGTGCAATTACTTTTGAGCCCTTAAAATCTTCATTGTGTCATTTCAAATCCATTGTGGTGGTGTACAGAGCCAAAATTAGAACAATCGTATCACCGTCCAAATACTTATGCGCCTGAATATAGTAAGGTATGCATATTTTAGTTTGCTTCTACACTCTCCTTTATGTACAGAAATAATCACTGATTATTTTCTAACTGAAATATGGACAATTTTATGTTCTGTTCTGTCTGCCTAGTGCATACACATACGTAAAATGTGTGAATATATTCACCAGTGCAATAGCATGTTGCCAGTTCTCAGTCTATCAGGATGGAGGTTACCATTTTCAAGGTTGAAGACCTTATTGAACACTTTAAATTTTCAGCAGCAGTTAGAACTTTGAACTGACTTTACCTGATTTTAAACAGATTGTTCAATCATGTGGAAAGGATAGCATTAGGTCATTTCATTCCAGTTGGTATGAACGTAAAGATTGGCCGTGTGGCTGTGAGCAGAAGGTCAGGCTTATCTATTTCCCATGCTTACTCTTCTTTACTGGTGAGAGTGTTTATGATTGTTTACTCAAATGAATCTCAGTCATAACAAAACAGAGAATGAACTCAGTTGCACTATGTTTGCTAAATGGCCCTGGTTCATGGTGAGGATCGTCGCTCTTTGTGCAAAAAATCAGTAACTCCGCTGCTTCTCTACCCAAACCAATTTGTCCGTTGGCTATTTGAGCTACGGACAAGCTACTTGAATCGCAGCTTCGATTTTTCAACATGGTAAAGACAATGAACTGTCATGTTTTTTCCCAAATGCACTTGCAATGTAAAAGTACCAACCTCAGTGCAATGTAGTATATAATTATTACAACACCCCGCCGTCGCACATGCCCAGCGTTCCATGTCACCGCACATCACTGACTTACAAATAGCCTATTCATCGACTGACGGTGCCCTGATTGCAATGTTTGTGTTGTCAATTACTTGATAAAACTGCTCTGATACCGGATCACACAATTAATTTAATCATTTTTGAGTCATTAATCGGCTCATTTATGTACTACAAAATTATTCAGCATTAATAAGAAATGTCTTTTGTCACCATCGGCGCGGGAGTTTATCCAGTCTGTGATAAAAATGTTGGCAGTTCTCTTTTCGCGCAGGGTTCTCAGTCAGCGAATCCATGTTTGTATATTTCTTTCTGTTATGACCTTAATGTACAATGAGAATCTGGTTTTCTTGATTTTTGCTTCTCATCTTAATAAAACATTGCTTATATAGATATTAAGCTTATCAGGTAATCGGTTTCGATTATCAATTAAAATAATTGCACGAAATTGACATCCCTATGACTGTTTAGGTTTGTGCTGTAATATTGTGAGAGTTTGATGGTGTGAAAACTGTCCAGTTTTATCTAATGAAGAGATTTTGATTTGAACTGGTCTGAAGCCGGTGGTCACATGGTTTCAGCGGTCTGATCTGCACATGCTGTTACTATTGTCCCTCAGAGAGACGCCGACGAGAGGCCATCGCAGCCGCCACGTGTTTGACCGAAGCCCTGGTGGACCACCTTAATGTTGGGTAAGGCAGTACATCACTCCGCAGAGACTCGCCCTCATGCTACAGTAGGCGTTTTTTGTGAGCTGTTAATGGCCTGCGACGGTCTGGTTCCATTCATCAGCAGTCACTTCACACATGACACAACTCCTCTCCAGGAGTGTGGAGAAGGTTTTTCATTCAGCTGTTTGGAGTCATGTGACACCGTCTCTCCAGTGCTAGCCAAATAAATTGAGTAACATTTCTAAATTAGAAACCACTATGCTGTTGAGTCAGTGAAGCAGGAGCACATAATTTCCGTGGGACCTGATTATTATGTTGTGGAGAGGGCTATATGTGGATTTTAGACAGCACCTCCAAGTGGTTATACTGTAGACAATATGATTTTTTTTTTTTTACTTTACGTAGTGTGTAGCCTGTAGGCACAATAGTGAGATATGAGGATTATAATTTCAAGCTGAAAACAATGAAACATCCCAACCAAATTCAATTATTTTCCCCACACAGAACTGCCCCACACACTCAGGAGATGGCCACACGTGACTTCACATTTAAGTGGTGATGAACCATGACAGTTTTTCACACTGCAGATATGATGCTAATCAGATATTGCTGGCACTGTTCATTAATGCAGCATCTACCTGAATGATTTATACATCTATTTTATGCCAGAATTCTTGGTGTCATAATCAACTTTCTAAAAGTCCAGTTAACAGCTGTAATACATTTACATTTTCTTCCTCTTGTTTATGGGTTACTTTGCCTCTGCCTTACATACAGTTGTTTCTGAAAGGATTTAGGCCTCCTCACTTTTTGCACACTTTTTGTTGTGTTGTGTTGTGATTTAATTGGCATTTTTTTGGACAGTGTACACATAAGAACCCATAGTGACAAACTAAAACTGTCTTCATCGGGAAGGCTGCATTCATCCTTCCCTCTATTCTGAACAGTCTTCCTGTCCCTGCTGCCAAGAAGCACTCCCATAGCATGATGCTGCTACCACCTGGCTTCATCGTGGAATAGTATTAGCCAGGTGATGAGCAGTGCCTGGTTTTCACCAGACATAGTGCTTGGAGTTCTGCCCAAATACTTACATTTTTGTCTCATCAGACCAGAGAATCTTTTTCCTCATGCTCTCAGAGTCCTTTAAGTGCTGTTTCTCCAGATGGGCTGTCGTATGCCTTTTACTCAGGAGTGTCTTCCATCTTGCCACTCTATCATAAAGGCCTGATTGATGGAGTGCTTCTGGCTGGTTCTCCCATCTCTGCAGAGAACTTCTGTTAGAGTGATCATTGGGTTCTTGGTCACCTCCCTGACTAAGGCCATTTTGTCCGCTTAATGAGTTTGGCTGAACAGTCTTGGTGGTTCGAAATTTCTTCCATTTCATAGTGATGCAGCACACCGTGCTCCTGGTAATGTTCAAAGCTTTAGTATAGGTTTTATACCCTTGCCCAGATCTATGCCTCACGCGTAGATCGTGGAGGTCTACGGAGTAGACTTCATGGCTTGGTCTGACATACACTGGCTATGCACAGGCATGTCTAATCAATTAAATATGTCACAGGTGGACTCCAATCAACTTCTAGAGACATCTCAAAGATAATCAAAGCAAGTAGGATTCACCTTAGCTCAGTTTGGAGTGCCACAGCCTTATGTAAATGAGATATTTGTTTTCTATTTTTAATAAATCTGCAAACATTTCTAAAAATGATTTTTCTTTATCTTTATGGATTATTGTGTGTAGATTGATGGCCAAAAATTTCAGTTCAATCCATTGAAATTAAATCTACAACACAAAGTGTGCAAAAAGTGAGGGGGCTTGCATAGTTTCCGAAGCCACTGCAACTATGAGCTGAGCCAGTTTAGGTCATTTTGGTGCAACTCAGCCCAGCCTCCAGGGGAGATCTTCCTGTGTTTTGCTTAGGAGATGGAACATTTTTCAACATTAACATGTAGAATGAATCCGGGTGGATTTAGTAGAGTACTGCATTGGATCACAGTCAGCGATAGATATCAGGGTTTCTAGGGCAGGACTTTAGGTCTCGTGTTTTTTGTATATAAATGTCTCCATTAGTTGGTGGATTTCTTCCATTTTAAAGTGAAACACATTCTCATATTGGTAGTTGTTTCTCCAACTATGATTGTAACAGAACTTGCAGGTCTTTTACCAGCCTTTAGGGGGCACTGTTTTCCAGGGCTTCCTTTTACACAATCTCCGCAGTGAGGATCAAACAAGGCACCGAATTCTCAAGTATGCAATTAAGTCGCATGGTCCAATTTTCTGTGAAAAGACAAGCTGTAACGAATCAATTTATTAAGTCTTGCATGTCATCTTTCCACCCGTAGTTCTGCTTTGGTCACCAGCGTGTCTGTTGAGATAAGAAAATTTCTGTGGTCCAATCAAAGGCACTTGAAGTGCATAAGCGCATAAGTCTCAAAAGGCATATGCTATTGATTCAAAACAAAGCTCATTTTATGCTCACTTAAAAATGAAACGTTAGCTAGCAAGCGAGTTAGCAATTGTCGTAATTGGAATGTTTTTTGATCTATAAATAAATGACATTAATGAGAGATAACTGACCTGGCAAACAAAGAACCTGGTCTTCCTCCATTGATTTATTTTTGTTGTTGTTGTTCAAGTCATGATGCATAGCTGTGGTCAGAAAATTTCCCAACATTTCGGCACAGGGTGAAAGGTTTTTTTTTTTTAATTTGTGATGTAATAAGCGGGATTGGTCAGAAGCCAGGAGTTTGCTGGCAGCAAGGTGCAGTGACTCTGCTTTTTTGTGACCAGCTCGTCATCTGCTTCTGAGAGAAAAAAAAGCAGTATAATTAAACAATTTATGCAGTTTTGTATGCCCTCATTTCACTATTGGTTCTGCTATGACTGCCAGTGAATCTTTTCAGACTGTAATTGGTTCTCTAGGCGTATGACTCAAAGTAACCTTCATGCTAATTTTAAAAGTAAAAGGGAAAGTCCCAGCTTTAAAATCCCCACTGTTGCAATAACATTCCTTTCTGAAATGCTAAAAATATTTGGTTTTAAATTTTAAATAAATAAAGAGTATTCCACATGATACCTTAGTATTTTACATGTATGGAGGTAAGGTGTATTCTGGTTCATAATTAAGGATTAATACTCACGCATACTGTAGCTTGCTGCTGATTAACATTGTATTGACTCCTGTTTGAAGAGGAGGGGAATTCAAAGTGGAAATGTGTTGCTGTGGACTGTAAACTTTAAGTAATGAGGATGCCAAAGCAAATTTCCCATTTTTAAAACAGTGGGTTAACCTGGACACCATCAGCTTTGTAGGGCTTGGGTCATCTGCATGCAGCTGTGTATGGAATTGGAAAATACCACTGGATATTCAATTGAGTTTGATGTCCGGTCGCCTCCTCAGTGCATCTGCTCTTAGTGTCAGTTTCTTCATCATTAATGTGTCTGCATGAATCAGATCAGTTATCTAAGTGAATGCCCATGCGTTGAGTGAGCAGTGTAAGCTGAGCTTTGCAGACAGTATGTTTATAATCTCGTTGAAACTGTGGGTTTTAAAATTGGGGCATTTAAAAGTACACTTTCACCAATATTTAGAACAAAATTATAATCTTGTGATTGTATGTTTTGATTAATAGCATGTTTACTTGAAAATGCTCAGGGATTTGCTGAAGTGTGTTTAAATGTTACTGATGTCTTAGGAGTGTTTGTTTTCAGGATTGGATTGGCATGCTTGTTTTAGGTAAGAAATCCATTAACTGATGCTTGCTGTTGATTCTTTGCTCAGGGTGGCCCAGGCGTATGTTAATCAGCGTAAGCTGGATCATGAGGTAAAGACGCTGCAGGTGCAGGCAAGCCAGTTTGCCAAGCAGACCGCCCAGTGGATCAGCATGGTGGAAGGCTTCAATCAAGCCCTGAAGGTAAGGCCCTCCAGAACGACGATGATCCCTGCAAGCCTTTTTTTACGTTATTGCAAAAACTAGCCACAGTGAAAAATTACAAACCACCTGCCTTGAGTTAAATATTATATTATTTTATGTAATATTTTACATTATTATAAATGTAAATAAATGAGTTTTTTATTTATCCCACGGCCTTGTTCTTGTTTCTGATTGGCTGGATGGTGCTAATTATTTTCGTGTTAAGAACTTCAAAGCAAAAAGAAGTTTTCAGTATTGTTGCAAGTACATATTTGAGCTTTAACTGGGAAAGAAAACACAAGGGATCTAGACAGGATAGTTGAGTTCTGACTTCGCTGAATCCACTGCAGTGTTGAGTATTCAGAGACTTAAATAGAAAAAAAATGGAATGCTTCAGTAATACCCCTGACTAGGTCCCAACCAATAACAGATTTGTGCCATCGATACCATTAAAAACCGTATCTGTGATTGCCGATAACCATTGTTATCGAATCATCGGTGGTCGTGACGGCCATAAAGGAGTCATGAAAAGTTTTGGAAATTCATTGGTGATGCAGTTATTTCGGTTTCTGAATGGGAGTTTATTTGGTTTAAATGGATCATCATCAGTTGAACATGGGTATGAAATTAGTTGTTATATTTGTGGCCATCATTCTTGGAAGTAGAGCATGACCAGGAATGTTCCTGCTCTTTAATCATAAGCCTGTTTCATTGCTTGTAAATAGGCTTTCAACCCCTTAAAAAGTTTCTGCCTTCAGCCACATAAAGAAATAAAGATTTCTTTTAGTAATAGACACTGAATGCGTAAACGTGTGAAGTCTTAAGAAAGTCCCTAATTCCAAAAGAAGGCATGCTTATCCAACTCTGAAAACTCAGTGGAAGTGTAGGTCAGACTCAGACCAATGCATGGTCAATGTAGACTTCATAGAGAAGGGCTGTTAGAGCAAATTTAAAACTTTAAATCAAATTTTAATGTGTAATTATTATGAATACTTTGATGGTCAAAACCTTTGAATGCACGAAAACAGGTTTTTCATAGACTAAAACCAAATGCATTAGGTTTTCAAGTGTACCTGCCAATAAAACTCTTTTGAAGTCAAAAACAGAAAATATCGCATTTTACAATGACCATTTGTGAAAACTTTAAAATGCAGTGAAGACCCATTATAACACGGTAGTTGAGGTCTATATAATGTCATTGAAAAAAAAAAGCAGGGTCATACTAAGTCAGGTTTCAAAAAATCAGCGTTCAAACTGACCCAATGTTGTCCTAACATCCTAAAACACCCCTATTTTTGCCCTATTTGACATGTTTTTTGCACATTGTGATGTTCCTGACACGCCCCCAGGTACCCAGCCTGCACCTGTGAAAGCCTCACCCCTTCTAATTTGTTAGTGGTGAAAGGTGAGCCCAGTGTGAGTTGGTTGTGAGCTGGAGTAAAAACAAATGTGGCGTAGCATACAGATAGTTTAACCCTGAAAACTACATTAATACTTTCGTGGAACACTAGCAAGAAGAATCCCGACTCGTTTGGCTATTACAGATATTAAATAGACAACTGAGATCCTGGAAACGCGGTTTACCCGGTTTCGCAAACCAGATTGCCTCTCATGACAATAGCCCATTGTTCATCTGTTTTTTTTTAAATTATTATGTAATGAAAATGAAAAACGATACTGTGCACATGGTTTGATTTCCGCTGCTTAATAGGATAATGGATTCGCACTGTGCATGAAGGCCATGACGGCAAAAAAAAAAAAAAATACAGATTCATGGACTGGAAAAACAGGAATACATTCAAAAAACAAAACAAACTTAAAACCTATACAGGGGGTCCTTGACTTACGAACGAGTTCCGTTCCTACGACTTGTCGTAAGTCGATTTTCGACGTAAGTCGGAATTTATACCTAAGTTAACACCTTAAGTCACTCACACTGTACACACAACACACAAAGGACATATAAAATACAGTAATTAAATGAAACCGTAATATAAAAAAAGAGAGAACAATTTTTTATCTTCATTTCTGTGGTCGTATTTACGAACCAAACTGCTTAGGTCGAAACTTAAGTTTTTTAAATAATTTATGGGAGCGCGTCGTAACCACGAAACGACGTAACTCGAGACCGTCGTAACCCGAGGACCCCCTGTATATGATGTGCCATGAGACCCAACGCTCTTAACAATACACTTAACATCTGTAATTTGAAGTCATACTTTTGAATTTCCATTTTGAATTTACTGTAGTTGTTATTGGTTCTTTTTGAGGTTTTTGTGTCTCAGTTGTACTTTTCATGAATACTGAATGTTGCATTTCGAGAAGATTTATTAAAGTAAATCATGCAGAACATTTTCATCTCCTTCATTAAACTTGAGCAAGTGAACAGTCATACCTACCAGCTGTTTTGGATCGGACAAACACATGACAAACTTGGTTGTTATAAATACTTTGTGTATTTCCTTGTTTCCTTGCTTGTGCTTATGTACATATTGAGTTTGATTACAGTTAAAATTGTAGTGGTTTTTAATAATCCATCAAATGGTATCCTAGGGGACAGCTGGTAGCCCTAAACTGGAGTTAGACTTAGGCTCCGTGATAAATTAAGCTGAAAATAAATGTAAAGACTACATTTTTCTGAAAATAATGTGTTGGCTTAAGCTGTAACGCCTAAAGTAGAGAGAGCATGCGTTTGTAATAAAAGAACACTACACCCACTTTCCCAAAAGTATATTACCATTATGAATCCACTGAAGTAGAACTAAATGATTTGTTTCAGTCAGTTGCTTGCCAGAGGCATTGAAATTGGTGATTTAAAACAGATGCTATTGTGTGTTTGGTGAAACCACAAGTGAATAAGATCCAAAGTAAAACTAGCAACATGTCACTCCTCAGCTGATTGTGGTCACTGCTTCTATCGGGAAAACTGATAAAACCGACTAAAGCTGAGATCACGATTGTCAGCCATAAAGATTTCGAGTTCTTGCAAGTTCTTGATTCTGAAGAGTACTCTTTCATTTAGAGCCATTGAAATTTGTAAGAGCCTTCGATGAAATTCACTGCTATCTGTGATGCCTAAAAAAAGAATAAATGAATGTTCACGCTTGTATCCTGTGCTATTAGTTGTGTAGGCAGTAAATATTGTAGTTGGTATCCACCCCTTTGGCTGTTGAAATAAGTTTTGATGCTTCAGAATCATTGGATGCCTTTCACTCTTTTATAAATTACTCACAATGGATTTGGGTAGAAGTGTAATGGTGTTCTTTGAGAGAATTGGGGTAAGGGCTAATTGAATGCTGTATACCTTCATATTCATTTGAAGGTAACCTCAGAGTTTGCATTATCCTCAGTAGTAATAAAAAGGTCAGAATTTTCCTGAGATAAATAGCTGCCTCATGAAGACCATACCGTTTCCTACTAGTTAGATGTTTGTCACTTGGAAACATTATCTTTATGATGCAGCTAATTATATTTATCTAGGGGGCATTCAGTTGTGAATGGGATACATTTCAATGTCATGACTCACCTTTTGCCTGGCACCATTGCAGCGCTGCTTTCCGGAACCATGCATTACATGCATAGTTGTGGCAGTGGTGTTAGCACAGCTGCTGTGTCCCTGTGGACCTCCATGCACTTGTGGTCACATCAAACAATTCACACTCATGTAAGATTGAGTGGAACAGCTCTGTGTGTGCTCGAGCATTCATAAGTAGAGTATGAAAACTGAATGTTTCTGGGGTTTTTTTCTTGAGGTTTGGTTGAGAGTCAGCTGGTTGAGATAACGGTGCCAGGGGATTTGTAGAAGGCAGCTCTGTGTCATTGAGTCACCTGCTTCTGAGGGCGAGAGCTTCAGATGACCATCAGGCAGACCGTATCAGTTTTCTGTGCTCTTTGTCATCGGACCTTTTTTCACACCGTTAAAGGCTGCTCTGTGTATGTTAGTACAAATGGTTCCCACACCTCATCCTCACTAAATCTCACGGTGCATATTTGCACGGTGTGGCTCATTGGAACAGGTGGAGCAAGGTGAGTAATATAATATGCGACTGCATGTTTGGGAAGCGGCCGCCCCCAGAGAGACTCGTTTCTGGGGCTGCGATGCCCCGTTGTGTTGCTGAAAGGGTACTGCAGTACAGATGTGTGACTAATGGGGAGACTGTCTGTGCAGTGGCCACTTCTGGAAGTATTAGTTCTCAGACCACACCTTAAAATAAGTGACATAAGTGGGCAGTCTGATTTCTGAAATATTAAAACTCATTTTCTTATCACTTTAAAAAAAAAAAAAAAAAAACAGTCCCAGATCTGATATGGTCCCAGACTCACAAAGCTTATCTTAATCGCTCATAAAAATTGCGTACAATGTGTTCCTTTTACTAATACTCCCAGATAGAGGCACGATGTGTATTGTTTATCAAGTCTTATACACAGTAGGCGATTAGATTTGGGGGGGGGGGTGTGTGTTTGTGTGTGTGTGTGTGTGTGTGTGTGTGTGTTGGTTGGTTGGGTGGTTGGTTGGTTGGTGGTGTGGGGGCAGGGGGTGCTCCCATTGAGCCATCCCCCCTGTTAAAACTTTAACACATCACCTACTGCTTATACATATGCTGTGTGGGTTTGTGCTTAACAAGACTGATTTTACAAAAAGAAAAGTTTTGGACCCAAAATGGCAGGAACATAATAGATGCTCTAGCAAAAATGGAGTTGGACAAACCCTAAAGGCACTATGTGCTGTGGACCACACAAAATCATTCAAATATAGTCGTAAATCTATAAACTACTGCTGCCTTTATAAATGGCTCACACAAGCTTGTTTTAGCAGACAGTATTTGCAATCGTAAGTGCTATTACAAGTTGGTATGATTCCTGTGAGTAATTATGAAATGCTTCAAAAATACCAGCCCTGTTTTTTTCTCCAATGCTTGTTTAGTTTGCAGTTTGTTCTGCATCTTTGGCCTGGGAATTTTTGAACGTTAACGCTTCCTGTTAGGAGAGTATGGAGTAATGCTTATAAGAAAGAGGTTGCAGGTTTGATGCCTCGGTTGGGGCAGTGCCATTGAGCAAGGTATTGAATCTTTATGCTTCAACAAACATCAAGCTGTATGCTTCTTTATATGAAGAGAATTGTAACCTGTGTAAATGGCTTTGGATAGGAGCATCTTATAAAGCCCTAAAAACGTGTCTTTCTGCCCTGCAGGAGATCGGGGATGTGGAGAACTGGGCCCGGAGCATTGAGATGGATATGAGGACCATCGCCACAGCGCTGGAGTATGTCCACAAGGGTCAGCTACAGGCCGCGTCCTCCTAGACAGTGACCAGTGCCCAGACTGCACTGATGTGGACTCATACTACTTCACTACTGCCTGACATTATGAAATGGTAATTGACCCACCGCCAACAGTGACGAATAGGCACGAGGATATCCACAGCTTTGCTTTAGCTCCTGATGCAAAAGGCTTATTGGTCAATAATAAGCCTATTACAGTGATGTAAGAGTGCTGCTGCTTAACGCCTCAGGTTTTTCGTCACTTTGTGGTTTAGTTGTAATTTATAATGAGGGTCACAATGCGTATTTACTGTGGGTAGCATTCAGTGTGAGGGTCTCATGACACTGCTGTGGAAATCAACTTTATATCCGTAATGCAAATTAATTCCATACTCAACACATGTATCAAACAGTAATGTCAAGACATTTGGTCCTTTTGTGTTATGCGGTCTACCATATTATGTAGATGATGTGTGGCTTTGATAAATTTTACTTGATACATTGCAGCTAGTGTATGTCATAGTGCTTCACAATAACTAAGAAGAAACTGCTTTAACACTCATGACAACTAGTGATCCTGAATAGCTAGAGCAGTCTTTTATCATCTTCAAATTAACAGGCATAAAATAGAAATATCCCAATTTCAAGACTAATACATACCTGTTATGAAGATTACATTTTTCTTGGTAACAATATTCTTTGACAAGTTTGATGGCTGTTCTAAGTGATCGCTATGTGTAACAGCTTTGGAATAAATTCAAATTCTTTTTGTATGCCAAATAAAGTGTTTTCGAGGGTTTTTTTTTTTTTTGCATGAGCTGAACGATAACTGCACCTTTGTAACATGTAACACAAACATGGGTGGCATACAGTAAACATGGACGACTGCGTTTTGCAAACTTTGATTTAGATCTCCATTTTGTAAGTGGTGTATTAGAGACCTCTTACTGAAACCCCTTAGTAGAGCCCAACATCATACTAACCCTTTTTACTTCATCAATGGGGTACAAAAGCACACAAGGCTGTGCAGGTCATAGTTTTGTTATCATTTGTGAAAGAGGTTGTACACTCAACAGAGTGTCTTTGAACTGTCCAAATCTAGTTGAATATGTGTTATTTTTGCTATTGGCATGTCATAAAAGAGCACATTGTTCTTATTTGATGGAAAAATGTATTAAATGTATTTAATTCCTCTGCGGATGAAGAAGACTTGGATTTGGATTAGCCTTGCTTTGTTCTCTGTATGGCCTCCTGGTTTTGGAGCAAAAGAGGCTTTCAGCTGAATGCGCAGTGTGGAGAAATGGGATTTATTGGCTGGTTATTGGTCACATGTACTGCCTGAACACTCAATGCTTTGGGTAATCCCAGCTTCTGCACCATCTACACTGAGCAGTGCCTGCCTGTCACACCAGCACTGATCAACATCAGCCCAGAGTCTCTCCCTGTGTCCCCAGTCTCCCCCTCCTGTCCTGTCTCTCCCTGCCTGTCACACCAGCACTGACTCAGCCCAGAGTCTCTCCCTGCAACATCAGCCCAGAGTCATCTCCCTACCTGTCACACCAGCACTCACCGCAATGTTAGCCCTCAGTCTCTCCCTGCCTGTCACACCAGCACTGATCGCAACATCAGCCCAGAGTCTCTCCCTGCCTGTCACACCAGCACTCACCGCAATGTTAGCCCTCAGTCTCTCCCTGCCTGTCACACCAGCACTGATCGCAACATCAGCCCAGAGTCTCTCCCTGCCTGTCACACGAGGACTGATCTTAACATCAGCCCAGAGTCTCTCCCTGCCTGTCACACTAGGACTGTTCGTAACATTGGCCCTCAGTCTCTCCCTGCCTGTCACACTAGCACTGATCGCAACATTAGCCCAGAGTCTCTCCCTGCCTGTCACACAAGCTGAATATTCAGGTTATTCATTTTTACAAGTCAGTTTTTCAACATTTGAAATTTGAAATACAGTGACATTAAATACATTGTTGCACCTCAAAATTTGCAGTCAGTGATCAAGACCATTTGGATTTTACATAGTTATCCAATGATATTAAAGTGCTTAGGATAATTTTAATTAAGAAAGCCTATAAAGTAATGAGGTCTGAAACATGCCCATTTTTTAATACAGCACTGCATATTATTTGATGCTTCCCCTGTTTGATACCTGTGATTATCAGATATGATGTGAAATTGCAATATTTCACACACCAATTAGTGTTAATATACATCTCGGCAAATGTAAGGCAGTCTTTATTGCTTCAGTCCAAACGTAGATCAGAAGCCTATTAAACCTTGCAGAGTTGGGCAGATATCAGATTTAGGAAAGTCACTGTCGCAGCGTTTCTTGCCAGGTAAGTCTAACGGATGCATGTGGCATGTGGGGGGTTGGGGCGTCTTGTTCTTATTAAAAAAAGATGAAATTTACTCTCTGTTAATTTCTAACCGGGTTCCCATTGTGAGTTGGGGTATATAGTTTTTGCTATTGGGCGACTTGGTGTAGAATTTTTATACCACAGTTTGGTTAAAGACTCGTTTCTGATTGGCTGGAGGGGTGTGCATCATTTCCCAGTGAATGCACGCAAGCTCATCTAACTTTACTGAAGATTTCATTTTCATACGAACATCACGGCAACATTTGTGGAAGAGAGGAAAAGTAGGAGACGAATTTCAAACGTCAAGTGTCCCACGTACTTCGTTTGATCTATCATATTCAGTGTCAAAATGTACAATAAATGGAAACATTCAATTTAATTTCAATCAATGAGTACGATGTAGCTTATAGTTACCGTTTCCACATACGCACATTTAAGAAGACGGACACGAATGTATGATCATTCATACATTCATGATGAGTGAATGTATCATCCACTTCACCAGCTAAGCGGACACTATGTAGATGGTTATATCAGGAATTTCTAGCTAGTCGACTAAGTTAGTGTAGTTTCCGAAGCTTAGATGTATCATGTATAGTATTGTTTGATGTAGGCTAATGTAGTACGTTTTAAAATAATTAAAGTTTGGATGTGTCAAGCTAGCTATATAAATGGACTGTATTCTGCGGATGTGCATATATTGTAATATATCGTATGTTCAAAAATAATAAAGTAGTAGCCTAATTTAATATGAGAGCTGAATTATCACTTTGATAAGTAGCCGTGGTATAAGCCGAATAAACCACTCCTGGCGGTGCAGTTCTATTGAAATAAACCACTTCAGGGTGGTTAACCATTACACCACCCTGTCGTGGTTTATTTCCATAGAACTGCACCGCCAATCGTGGTTTATTCGTTACGAAGTTTCTGGGAAATAATGTAGACAGCCAATCAGAAATAAGTATTTAACCAAGCCGTGGTATAATTCAAAATAACCTACAGCTTTGTGTAATGAATATTTAATCCTGAGTAAACATAATTTTATACAGTGCATCTGTATGTTCTTACACGTGCCATATACATATACTGAACTGTTTGTAAGAAATGTACTGAACTGTATACATTTACAAAAGATCCTTTAATCCTTCGATTGAAACATTACCTAATTGTCGCGTTATTTTAAATAGGCTACTCTTGTTTTTGAGCTGCAAAGATTTAAACCAGCGACTGGAGTTTCTGTCAAGTGACATAAGCACATTCCTTAAGCACACGTGTAACCACACATAATAACAATGCATAATGCCATAATTGCTCATTAAGTAACATACATTCACAATGTAATAATGAATCAATCATAAAATGTAGTGAAATATTGAAGCATAACTGAATAACTTTTTGTGCATAAAGTTATTACATTATAAACTAGTTATTACATTACAGACTGAGAAGCCACTCTGATGATTCACTGTAGTAAATTGTTTTGTATATTTCAACTGCCCGTTATCATGGCTAAACTATAGATCACCTGTTCATCTGATGAAGGGACAAAGCAGACATGTGAATCAAACTATAGACATAACTATTCTAGAATTTTAAACACACCTATAGATTGAATAATCAATTTACATCTATTTAAATAAAATCTAATTGAAATAAGTAATAAACCCATTTTCATCAGTACTTATCATTAAAAGTTTTAATCTTTCATCAGCTTCAAACACTTGATCATCAAAGGTTTTCAACTGACTCAAAACTGCAGTGTGAATGATTTTGCCAGCATTCTAGATGGGTGTTACACTAGTTCTGTAGCAGTCTTAAGGCAAGGTCAAATACAAATACTAACTGCATATTCTTTATTTGAAATATTTGTTTTGTGTATTTGAGTTATTTGAAAATAAAGTAGGCCAAACAAATTACTTATTGGCAGTATTTGCAAGTATTTGCAAATATTGCCTGAAAAGCAAATGAAATTCAAAAACTATGTGCCACATTAGACTTGGATCAATACATTTTGAGGAAGGATGTCTTAAATGTTTAACTTTGGTTTTTTGAGAACTGTAATTTCACTTTTGATCACTTTTCATCTTAAATCTTGTCATTTGAAAATCATTCAATAAATGCTCTATGTGTGAATTAGTAATGATAAACTATATGCATTTTACAATATATAAACGTCACATTCTTTAATACAAATTCCAGGAAACAAAGCCATTTGCCCAGGCCTTGCTGCAACACGGCCTGGAGATGAACCATTTTGCTGTCGTGCATCTTAAGCGCTGCATACATGCTGTGTGTGGTGTATGCTATTTCGTTTTCAGTGGCAGGCCAGAAATCAACCGAATAACAAAGAAGAAAACAACAGAGACTTGGAGAACTGCCTCTCCTGCAGCCTTGTGACACATCAGGCAATGAAAACTGCCATTGTGTTAGATCGGGGCTCCCGGGCATTTGAATTTACACTTTGTGTTTTGACATTTTAAAATTTGTCATCACAACAAACCCTGGTAACACACTGTGTTTTGACGGTCTACGATTGTTTCTCTTTACCCTGATGGAGACGTTTTACTCTATAAACGGAAGACAGTGTAGCCTCTGTTCGAACCATACATCTAATGCAACTCTCTATGGCCTATCTTGCCCTTTCCCTCATCTTCCTCTATTTCTGCTCAAACATGATATTTTGAGAGGACAGTAATCTTCATCAGCCTCAGCTGGAAAACAGGTTAACAGATTTATTACCTCCTTCTTAAAATGTGTGCTGTCATACATAATCTTCTTCTTTAATACACAAT
This sequence comes from Albula goreensis, assembly GCA_022829145.1. Lineage (NCBI taxonomy): Eukaryota > Metazoa > Chordata > Actinopteri > Albuliformes > Albulidae > Albula > Albula goreensis. Next base: position 40,385,227 of record CM040745.1, read on the forward strand.
GGATCCTTTTTATTTTACCCTGGCACTGAGGATGGTAAGGAGAACTCTGAACAATTCTGCCCTTTAAAATTCCATCGGTTTCTGTGCGGTGCCTTTCAGTTCCTTCTCTTGGTCATGCTGCACTGCCTTTTGTGGGCCAAGTTCACGAAAGGTGTCTTTGAAATGTTTGTCAATCTCTCTGCTCTGCTTACTCTGTAATGGTCCAAGTCACACAAATCTGCTAAACACATCTAATATTGAACCTACAGGTGGCTTTCCTAGGCTTAACAGTCCATTTCCCATTTCTAGAGGATCAAACTGAGGTTGAGCTTGAACTACTCTGGTCTTTTGAGTGAGCTTGCTATTCCCTAAAGTATTGGGAATATTGCTCCCCGAAAAGTATTTATTCATGTATAATACGCACTCGTATACACCGATCAGTCATAACATTATGACCACTGACAGGTGAAGTGAATAACACTGATTATCTTATTATCATGGCACCTGTCATTGGGTGGGATATATTAGGCAGCAAGTCAACATTTTGTCTTCAAAGTTGATGTGCTAATAGCAGGAAAAATGGGCAAGCGTAAGGACTTGAGTGACTTTGACAAGGGCAAAATTGTGATGGCTAGACGGCTGGATCAGAGCATCTCCTAAACTGCAGCTCTTGTGGGGTGTTCTTGGTCTGCAGTGGTCAGTACCTATCAAATGTGGTCCAAGGAAGGAAAAGCGGTGAACCAACAACAGGGTCATGGGTGGCCAAGGCTCATTGATGCACGTGGGGAGCGAAGGCTGGCTCGTGTGGTCCGATCCAACAGACGAGCTACTGTAGGTCAAATTGCTGAAAAAGTTAATGCTGGTTCTGATAGAAAGTTGTCAGAACACACAGTGCATCACAGTTTGTTGCGTATGGGGCTGCGTAGCCGCAGACCAGTCAGGGTGCCCATGCTGACCCCTGTCCACTGCCCAAAGTGCCAGCAATGGGCACGTGAGCATCAGAACTGGACCCCGGAGCAATGGAAGAAGGTGGCTTGGTCTGATGAATCACATTTTCTTTTATATCACGTGGATGGCCGGGTGGGTGTGCGTCGCTTACCTGGGAAACTCATGGCAACAGGATGCACTATGGGAAGAAGGCAAGCCGGCGAGGCAGTGTGATGCTTTGGGCACTGTTCTGCTGGGAAACCTTGAGTCCTGCCATTCATGTGGATGTTACTTTGACACATACCACCTACCTAAGCATTGTTGCAGACCATGTACATCCTTTAATGGCAACGGTGTTCCCTGATGGCAGTGGCCTCTTTCAGCTGGATAATGCGCCCTGCCACAAAGCAAAAATGGTTCACACACAACAAGCTCAAGGTGTTGACTTGGCATCCAAATTCCCCAGATCTCAACCCAATTCCCTAATTATGGGCAATTGAATCCTGGAAAAAAATATCTCTCGTGTATAATACGCACTGACTTTGCTTTAGTATCATTTTAGGCTGTCAGATGCTGAGATCACAGCGGCAGGCCAAGTCACAATGTATGGGAAAAGGAATATTTACTCAGATTGATTACAATTGTTGAATAAAATACTGAATTAAATAATTTTTGCTTCATTACCAAACATACGCTTTGGAGCTCTGATTACTTTGGGAAACTATGAAGCACATTTTTTGCACATACAGCAAGATCTGTAGTGAGCATACGCATTACACCATCACAATGATAACCAAGTTATGCATCTTATTTGTAACTTCCTTCTCCCCACAGCATTCAAGCAGCCTTTCACAACAGATTCAGTTGGCCCTCCTCTTCGGTCGTGGAGAATACAGGCAAATGGTCAAAGTGCTTGAGTGCAGCTACAAAGTCCCATCACGTGTGCATTTCAATCAGCCGTTGTACCTTTAAATGGCCAGGAAAAAGGGGATAACATTTAGTTCTTGTTTATTGTATAATTTTTCTTAATGCACACCCAGAATTGTGTCATTTTGTTTTTTTAAATGACCAAAATATTTAAAATTCTGACACCAAAACCGGAAAAAATAAATATGATACATAACGTTTTGTTCCTCAGCTTTTGTGTCATTATGACCACACTATTGCCTGGGTGCATGGAGGTGTCGAGTCCTCCAGCTGAAAAAGGGCTGCGTTGCAATCCGAAAAAATGCTTGCTGCTTCAATGCATGCTCACTTCCCTCAAATCGAGGCTGGAGTCTCCGAAAAGTCCCGTATGTAAGATGGCTGCTACCGTGAGGGAGATTCCATTCCAGATTTGTTGAGGGGATTGCGAATTTTCATTTGCTCAAGCCCTCGGTTTCACTCCCTCCAATGGAGCCAACAAAAATCATCCCTCCAAGCGTTGATATTGCCCAGAATGCACGGCAATGCTTGCTCCTTGTTAAACTGTATTTGAATATTATGGTCCCGCTACCAAAGAACTAGCAAATTTAAAAACAAAGTTTACCAAGATGAAAGACATCTGTTGCCGATTGATTATACAATCCATTCGCTAAAATGCTATGTTGGTGGTGGAAGTCGTTATTTAATTCTTACAGATTCAAAGGAAATGCCAAACACTCAATAGCCGCTTATCAAGGTAATTGGTAGTCCAAAAAAATATACGTTTTGGCCATGAAGTTTTAAACATAAGCTCTCAAAAGCTGGTGGAGGCATAGCTGTGCATTTCGTTAAGAATAACCTACATTTTGTGAATGTAACAATTATGCCCTAACAATTATATCCTTAGCTTCAATCATCCACATGAAATAGAATCTTCTGTTAAGCACGTATTGTTTTTAAATCGCCATTTAAACATACAGGTACAATTGCCTATATGTATCGCAGCATAATTTCGGGTTAATTTTTCTGATATCGATATTGATTTTTATTTTTTGCTTCATCATTTTATCTGTCTCTGCGCATATGTACTTTTGCACTCTGTTGCACTTCACACTTAAGTATCAGTAGTTGGCTTATTGATCTGTTTTACCATATTTTATTGTTACCAATTTTATTAATTATCTCTACTTGTCGATGCAAATCACTTTTGGATGCACCCAGCTCAAAAGGTGCTACCCAAACCATTATAGTAACTATTGTTATGATTTTGATAATTATTTAATATGATTATTAAATTGTGCATACAAATAAGTGGCTTCACATTGGAAAAGCTTGGCAACTTTATTGAAAATAACATCACATAGAAATAGTAGATAAAAACATTGATTTAAAATTGTTTTATGGTCATGGAAAATGTAAGGATTTTGGCATGGGGATTTAACATGTAGGCATATCTAGCTAACATGCATCTTCACTGTCTAACTATATTAATGGTTAAGTTGCATAACGTAGCCTAGAGAGAACTTTCTCCGTCTTTACATTGTTTATGCGGTGGAGGGTTGAACTGGAACAGGTACTGCAGCCTGCAAGAAACTCATCACAGCAATCCAGTCCTTGCGTCAGGAAGAATCGTGAGGGTCATTCCAATTCGAAAAGCCACAACCCCTCCCCGGAGGGCCATTGTTGGAGGGAAGAAGTGAAGGGAGGATTATATTTCGGATTGGAACCCCTCCCAGCCACATGGAAGGGCTTCACTACATGAAGGATTGCATCACATGTCTCATTTTTTGTAATAAAAACTAAAAGGGTTAATAAATTGTTCTATGTCTGTCAGCATGCAAGAACAACTACTTGCTTGAAGATCATATATTTGATGTGACATAGCACTGTAATGTAATCCATGTAAAAAAAAAAAGACTTTTTAATTTGTCAAAATATAATGAGTGGTCATATATTTGATGTGACATAGCACTGTAATGTAATCCATGTCATTTTTTAATTTGTCAAAATATAATACATTTCCCTTCATTTTATCAAATAGGGTGGAGTAAACAGTTTATGGAGTGTGAAGAGTGTCCGATGGCCAGGTCATTTAATCTTGGTTTCATTTTATAAACACCCAAACTTGGTGTGTATTGCTTTCACATGCTTGTAATAATGTAACTGTCAAATTTGCAAGTAACTTGATTGAAATTTCAAAAATTCATATAATACTATAATACTTAGTGTGGATATGAGATAATATTCTACCTTTCAACATGGTGTGAAGGCCAGCCTCGCCAGGGATGATGGGAGTAAGCCAGCTAAGTTTGTTGGTCTCATCGCAACAGTGCCCTCTCTGGTCATCCTGAGTGCTTGTGGCGTTATTAACTGAGAGTATGCGGATTACGTCTTCTTCTGATGTCATAGGCAGCGTGGAACAAGTGGCGCGGCTGCTGTGTGTATAGGAAGTGAGATTGTCGTCACATGAATCGGAGGAGTCATGTTTGGCCTCCCCTGCCAAAGCTGACAGAGCGGATGCTACAGTGATGTCAACAAGTTTGGTTGAGTTCGGGTTTGAAAACTGGGAAAAAATCATGGTTAAAAAAAAAAAACGTGGTGTGAAGGATAGAAACATCTGGCTGACAGAAAATGACAATGTCATGTATGAGCCAAACATATGGGTGTCTTTTTAGATAAAATGACATCTAGTGGTCACTGAAAAATCTTCAACCATAGACCACAATCCCACTTGCCAATGTCCCATTCTGTGTGCATTCATGGAGTATTAAATAAATTATTGATTTTATTATGTTCCAAATTAAATTTACACTGAATTTAATTTTTATATTTTAAACAACCATGATATACATGAAGCTGTCTGAGAGTGAGATTTGCTGGGAGATAATCAGTACCTGGAAGCCTGTTTATTTCGCTGAAATCAGCATTCTGAAATTCTGCAGATTGGTGCGCTCCACTGTCCATATTCCATATTTGCTCTTAACACCCTTCAACAGAAGTTCTCAGCTCCATTGACTACCATTTATCCTGGCTGTTTGGAAATATTCCTATATCAGGATGCACTGATACAACTTTTTCTTTGCCAATATTTTTCTGAGCACAGACCCTGAATATCTGCTGATACCAAGTACCAATCTATTGCAGACTTTTTTTTTGCACAATCATAATTTCATGGTTGTTTAAAATGTTTTTCAATGGATGACCTTTGCTGAACAATGGAAGCTTAAGTTTTAGGTTTTTGTATATATTTGTCAATAGCTTTTAAATATAAAGGTGTTGCAAGGGTTGGTGCACCTGACATTAAAGAATCTGCTTTATAGTCATTTTTTGTTTGTGTGAAAGTACAATTGACTATTTGTTATCATGTTGGCTAATGCTAGCAGAATAGTGAAAAAAGACAAACAGTCTACTGTCCAAATGCAGCATCCAATACCATGCACTATTAATGAACTCTCTTTGCAGGCACCCTGGCAGGCTGTGTGTTTCCTATTCAGAACATATCTCAAGATGAATCCCAATCAGTTGTTGAAAAAATATACTCATTTTTGGTTCTCTGGTTCTATGCAAGAAACAGAGTTGATCCTTGGTGTTTCATTTCAAAGAATAATGGAGCTCAGATACATGTTTACATGTACAGTATTTTTTAAACAAACAGTGGCTTTGTGGAAGAAATGATCATTCTCAGAATTAAAGCATCACAAGATACCACACTTCCCCAGTGTAAGGCAAACTCACTTGTGGTGAAACTTACATAAGGCAGTGAAACACACAAATGGCTCTTCAGTAACTCTCACAAAGAGTCTTCACTTCTACACTTAAGTTGGTGCAATAGTTTTTATTTTTATTTAGTTATTGGTTTTTATTATTTTCTGGTGCCAGACCTGAACATGTTGGTTTTTCAAAAATGGCACTCCAGTCCATAGAGAAAGCCACAACCTCTATACATGTCTTTATAGGATGTCTATGGCCCTACAGGGACCAGCCAGCCAGGAGATGCCAAAAGCAATGAGACAGATAATTTTAACAACCGTAAACCCTATTTTTTCTTTGTAAAGCTCAGCCAATTGAGGCACTGTGATCCACCAGCCATAGGCAATGTGGTAGCCAGAGATCAGATACCCAGCAACACCACAAATAAGTGATTTTACCATGTGGGCAACCTGTAAAACTACCCTGGATTTGTATATTCAATGTGGAAAGAATGGGACCATGTTTGCTAATAGTAACAGCAAGTAAAATCTATAGGGGTTTGGAGTTACAAGAGTCTTAATGGACTTATTAGTACAGGACATCAGTCTACATTGAGAAACAGATTATTACATTCTACAGGAGTACCGTATCCTAACATTCAATTTACTTGGATAGTTTCAGAGCTCTGTGAAAGAAACATACCTACAATTTAGTCTTTATCGCTATATTTTTGTTTTTCAGTAATATTTTACATTGTTTGTTACAATAAGAACTATATGTTTCATTGGCCAATTCAGAATTTCATCTGCACCTGCCAATTCCTGGCCATACCAAAAATATATGTACCAAAACACCAAAACCATGGTATGTACCTAACAGAGTTTTTAAACTGATACTATCCTAACAACCTGTATTTATTACTTCTGACTGCATGATAACGATATTGTATGAATTCAGCTAATTCAGTTTGAATTCAGTTGAATCAGATTCATTTTAACCTTAAGCCTACTCATTTAACATTTTCAAAACAAAGGCAACAAAACCCAAATATTGCTCTAAGTTTTTATATCTCTCTGAAAGGCATTTGATCTCATGTTTGATGTATTTTATTTTTTGTATGTGTGATCTCTGAGTGTAGCTTCAGTCATGTTCATGCTAGATTGCTTGGAAAATGCCAGTATTTACTTTCTTATAATTATCTACCAGTCAGTTAAGACCACCACATTGTCTCAGAGAGGAACCCTTGAATATAAAAGCTACATTCCATGAGGTATGTTGAAAATGTTTTTTCGAATTAGTTTGCCTTGATAGTGGTCCCAAAAGACCATACATTGTATTATGATTTGATTATAAGTTTTAGATACAGAATTAAAAGTACCATTATCATGATTATACTTTTTTGTAAAAATCTGTTATGCTCTTCCTGTCCCACAAAATTACCAGACAATTATGAGAATCAGTCTCTTCAGTCACAGGTAATACTGCAAAAGTAGTCAGACTTCTGTCAGCACATAAATAAACTTCAGCATCCAATCAAACAATACCTGCTTCCAGAGAGGCATTTTGAGTTTTTACACTGATCCCAAACAGTAGACTTGAAAAAGTTTCAAACACAAATATTTTTGTTCTTCATGCTTAAGTACCATAAAAATCTTACTTTAAAGGGATCAAAGTGTGATTTCTGTGATCATAGAAGTTGCTCAGTAATGAAAAATTGACTTGGCAAGAGGGATTCATGCTTTTTATGTTTCTTTCTCCCTCATTTCCCCCTCCCCTCACAGTTATCTTTGCTCCCTCCCCCACCCCCAACACACACACACACACACACAAACACACACAGATTACAGATTACAAATTATTGTCTTGCCTTAAAGGATAAAGCTCTTTCTCAGGCGGTCATTGGAAATAAGGACCAAACCGAGCAAACTAGAGAGAAGAGAAGACCTTTTCGTCCTCAAGACATCCACATACAAAAAATCAGGTAGGCATTTTTTCACAAATAATATTACTGTACTATATCTCATTTAGCCTTTATGTATTGGGTGTTGTAAATGTTCAGTTACTGTTTTGATCTGGATATATTTAGTGGGTATTTTCTGTGGTATTCTGTCCCTGGATTTCTCTTTCTTGGAATAGTCCTTACATTCAATACAATACAATACAATACAATACAATACAATACAATACAATACAATACAATACAATACAATACAATACAATACAATACAATACTACTTACAGTCATCTGAAATAATTAGAAATAACAAAATGATTTATATTAATTTTTATGATTTTCTTTATTATTCATTTTGTATTCAAAACAGGGTTATTAAATGTTGCATTAAAGCTCTCACTACATACTTGAATAAATTTGTACAAAATATATATTTGTACTGAAACTAATATATATGTACTATTATATATTTATAAAATATAGGCAATACATACATACATCCATACATGCATACATACATAGGTAAGTTATCTTTCTGTTTATAGATGTTTACTCTTGTCTCCTTCATGGTCTAACATCTTTTATCCTTGTTTTATTGTTCATTATGAATAATGCAAAATAAATTCACATGGATTCAGGCAGGTTAGAGACAGAATGAAAACAAAGAAAGTTCTCAAGCTAATAAAACTAATCTTTTTGGCTAATAGGGTTTGAACCATGAGAAGCTTACAAAAAGAGAACAGCATCAGTTTTCCCTCTTCTGGAAGCTGTTCCCTCCCCTCATGCTCACTGCCCTCAACTCTTATCATAAGAGCCTTAAAATCCAAAGAATTCTCATGTGCTCAGAAGACCCTTGCCAAGTCTATGCTGGATTCATATAATAACCGTGATTATACAATAAAATAACAGACACGCAAACACTGGACTATTTTAATATATCAATTTCTAAGTTGCTCATTCCTAGAAAGACACATTTTTAATTTTAGCCACATTTTGACTACCCAATAGCTCAACGCAACTTAGAATAAAAAAAACATCAAAAAAGATTCAATGATATATGAGTCTGCTTTGTACGCATCGCTCTTTGTGTGTGTTTGTTTTAAACGTCTCCAGTTTTAAAGGTCATGGTTTAGAGCTGGTGATTTGGGAACGGGACGTTACATAAGGTAGCCAGTGCATGTGTTGTGGCCAGGGCTGGATAAGGGGATAAAAGTTTAATCTGCACAGTAGTCTGAGTCATCTCTGTTGTGCATTCATGCTTAATACTTAGAACTTATTCCGCTCTCAGTATGGCATGAAAACCCTGGGACCTCTGATTTCGTGGGAGCAGCTTCCATGACACAGGTTCTGTTAGGTCCTCTAATGTAGACCTGTGCATGGAAACAGGACAAAAATAACTGAATATTTTTACTAAGAGCAGTGATATGAACACAGGTTTATGAAACAGTATAATTTCTATATGTAATTAATGAAAAAATAAAATTTCACAAAACCTGCACCAGTTTATCCTAGCCTTATGCGTTTCAGTGGGGAAAAAATGACAGATAAAAATTACCTTTGCTTTCATACTTACCTTTTTTTCTAATGGATCAAAATTTGAAATGGAGACTTGAGATTGGAGTTGAGGTGAAATCGACTTCCTTTGATTTAAGAAAAGTAATGTTTTATACAAGTGTTTCACAAGCCCTGCATTGTAGACTAAACAGACCTCTTTCTAGTCACATGCCATACCACTCTATTCCTTCATTGTATGAGTGTGGTGTCTCAGTCTTTTCAATATCCCAACCAGAAATCACTGGTGATCCAGAAATGATGGGTAGCGTTTTCAAATTTTATCTGAATCTTAAAGTGTTAATGTATTTCAGCTATGTGTATGACTGTTGTCAAGTTCAGAGCATCCAGTCTTTCTCTCACATACACATGCAGAAACACACTTGAATATACAGATGTGTGCACATACTCACACACATGCTGTAGGCTTGTCTAAGTTGGCTTTCCTGTTTGCAGTATGGACATCAATATAAAGGACATCATGGCTATACCAACGGAACAGCTTTGGCTGTATGGGGCTGCAGCACTGTGTGTGATCTGGATACTGGTCTGGCTATGGAGAGACAACCTGGAGGTCACCGCAGTCAGCGAGAAATACATCTTTGTCACGGGCTGTGACTCTGGCTTCGGTAACCTGTTGTGCAAGCGTCTGGACCGCCGTGGTTTCAACGTGCTCGCAGGGTGCCTAACGGAGAAGGGCGCGGATGACTTACGGAGGGCCACGGGCCCCAGACTGAAGACCACGATCCTGGATGTGACCAACACAGCCAGCATCGAGCGCGCCATGGAGTGGAGCAAGAAGGAGGTTGGGGATAAAGGTGGGGGGGGGGGGGGGGGGGTTGGCTTTTAGACATGTATTTTTTTCCATTACTGGTGTTGTTGGGTGTATTTAATTGAGCCCATTTTACTGCCAGATTCAAACCTTGAAACCAAACTGCAGTCTGTAAAAACATGCATCAGGTTGCTCCTATTTATATCCTTTAACTTGGTGCAACGTCATGCCAATACAGAACTCTGAAATTGTAATTAGAGTGAGAAAAGACTATCCCATTGAGATGAATAAATCCAAGAAAAAAACTGAGCTCTTATGATGTTTTTTTTATCAGTTTAAGTACAGACAAATAAAGTTTTGTTCTGAATTGCCCAACACTAGATTATCATTTTATAATTATAAAAGAGAGACTTAATGACTTGATGCCTTTCTTTTGAAAAATAGAAACAGGACCACTCATTGCAGGACTATGGGGTAGCAGGAAGTAATCATTCAAAATAATTAAACAGCTGTAATTTGACAGAACTTTTATTAGTCATTCAGCGTGAAGAAAGAGTCCTGTATGTTTTGTAATTGCCCTGTATGTTTGTTTGAGGGTGGTTTAGCGCAGTAGTTTTGATAGTCGTATTTTTAGAGGTATGATAAATGAGGAGAGTGACTTTGTCCCCTCTCTTGATCCCAGGGCTTTGGGGCCTAGTTAACAATGCTGGCCGTTCTCTCCCTATGGGCCCCACGGAGTGGATGAAGAAGCAGGACTTTGAGAGCACGCTGAAGGTGAACATGATGGGAGTGATCGAGATGACGCTGACCTTCCTGCCGCTGCTGAAGCAGGGGCGCGGCCGCGTGGTGAACGTGGCGTCCGTGCTCGGGCGGGTGGCGGCCAACGGCGGCGGCTACTGCATCTCCAAGTTTGCAGTGGAATCTTTCTCCGACTGCCTCAGGTGACGGCTCCATCAGTCGACTATCACAAACCACTGAGCCTGCTGCTCAGGGGTCAAAAAGCATGGGTTCTGTGGTGTCACCTGACCTAATTTACTGGGGCATGTGCCCCAGTAATATCTTGCCATGCCCCAGTAAATGACCATAATTAGAACATGCAATTTATCATAATTTTGTGGAAGTGAGTGCTGAGGGCCTGCACCCCAAGTAGTGCTTCACGTCTAGCAACACCCCTGGGTACCCCTGAGAGTGCAATCTGTTTGTTTTACCAGGAGGGACATCCATTACTTTGGGATTAAGGTTTGCATCATCGAGCCGGGATTCTTCAAGACGGCAGTGACCAGCCTGGAGCCCATCGAGAGAGAGCTGCACCGCCTGTGGGACCAGCTCACCCCGAAGTGCGAGACAGCTATGGACAGAAATACTTTGATAATTGTGAGTATACCTCCACATGCCTTTGTGCTTTTATGCTAGTTAGCAGAGCTACTCTCTATTAGCAAATCATATATTCCTGGATTGAAGAAGTCAAATGCATTTATGTGTTGAAACAAAGAGCGTTTGGTTATGTCACTCAGCCCTTTCATATTTCTCTCTTAATGTCTGTCTGTTCATTTCTTTGCATTGTCTGACCTCTTTCTGATTCACACCATCTCTCTATTTCCCTGTTTCACAGACATCAAGGTCCAGCGCTTCATAATGAATGCAGCGTGCGACTCAGACCTTAGTAAAGTCACCAATTGCATGGAGCACGCCTTGACCGCCTGCCACCCTCGAACCCGTTACAGCGCTGGCTGGGATGCCAAGATTGGGTGGATCCCCCTCTCCTACGCTCCTGCATTTGTCATCGACAACATGCTCAAATTTGTGATGCCCCGTCCTGCGCAAAGTGTATCTTAACAATCCATGACAATGAACTCTCTAAGGCACAGCAATTAAAAAGACACCCACAGCTATTTGTACTATGGCTGGGTATATTATTTGAGGTGGGAAATGGAGTATTTATTTGGAATATGATTAGTAAATAGAGTACTTATTTTGAATATGATCAGTATGTCCAGTTTAACACCCACACCCGAGAACTCTCAAATTCAAACATTTCCTGATAATTCAAAAAATTGTGTGTGTTGAATTATAAATACAAGGTAATTAATTCATCATTTTCATAGGGCATACATAAGTGCCTTTTAGGCCTATGATACATATTTCTAGAATGTTTTACTGGGATTTTACATAAGACCCATACATAAGTGAATTATTATGAGTCTGATGTTTGTACACAACTGGGACATAAGGTAAATACAGTAGTGTGTATGCCAGGGGACAGTATTTTTCACCTCTCAGTCTGGTTTTCTCCAGTCTGTCATTAATAGTCCCTGTATATATTCATACCCCATAATTTATTTGGCAGTGATCAAGCAAATTAAATTATTTGAGTGATAATTTATGGCAGGTAAATTTGGATGACTTACATAACGCAATGCCTAACAATGTTTCAGATAATTTTTCTGGGAATACATAATAAACATTTTCATTTCTGATTATTTTTGGAATGAATGTTGGAAATAATTTTAAGAATTGCAAAAACTGCACTATGAGCATGAAGGGAGAGGTAAAGACGAAGTCATGTGAAGCGTCAATTGTCTCTTAAATTAAAAAGGTAAACAGCCTGCATACATGGGTGGAGTTGTATGACGTAATTTAGAATGTTGCACATGACATCTACCCTATTCACCAAAAAGGTGTTCACCATTGAGCGAGCAGGATATATAACTTCATTATATTGCTATATGATAAAGGATAAAGATTATATGATTAGGAAATGGTTTGTGTGTCATACACGTTACTCACTCAAGAAAGTTAGCTACAGTTGGCTACTTGCTTCTGAATTTAAATGTATATTGTTGCAAACTAACATACCTGAGCCTTAATAAATGTGACTTGTTGCAAGATTTTATTTATATTTTAAGATGTAATTGAAAGTATACATATAATAAACCAACTGATTCTTGAACATGTTCTGTGTAGTTCAGTGAATCCATTATGAATGATCCCCATCCTCCATACCTCACAGCAGTGAGGGATGAAGTCTACATTATTACTACTGTGAGTGCCTGAAAGTGCCCTAAGGTGCAAATTTATATTAAATTATATTTAATATAATTTCAGAGTCTGCAAAGGTTTATACAACACCATCTTCCTGGCCATGAAGATTTCCTTTTTGCATTTTCTTAGCATACCAATGCTACAGAAGCTGTTTTTCTGCCTGTATGTCTTCCCTGTCACATTTTCTTTCAAGTTTAGTGACCTAGCCGGACACTGCCGTTGTCATTGTTCATCACTGTCTGCTACGTCAGCCCTTTTTTTCTTCAAAACTCAGAGGCCTAACTGGGAGACAAGCTTTTTTTCCTTTCAGTCTCTGTTTTCTAAACCACCATGAAGAGTGTTGGAGCATATTTGAAATACTGACACATGATGTCTATATAGATGTTGAATTTTTTGTTTATAATACATCATATTCTGCATTTGCATTGTGGCAAGGTCATATGTGCATAACACAGGTTGCTTAGGAAAATAATTGCAATACAAATAGCCCAGTAGCTTGTGAGAGTGGGACCCTATATACTGACAAAGTCCTCTGCAGCTAAACTGGATGACATGGGAAAATCATGTAAGGTTTGGTAAATATTTGGTTTCAATTTCTGGTAATGTTTCATATGAAGTTAATGTTGATCTCTTTGACATGATAATAATTTTAAAGTAATCTTGTATTTGCTTAGCATCTTGATTTTAAGATGCAATTTATGCACCTGCTGTGCATGAGGAGGTGTGGGTATATGGAGTGGAGTATTCTGATGAAGGGCCGCGATGACAAAATCTTAAACACTGTGCAACTTTTACTGTACCTACATATGTAATTGATGAACTTTTAAAGCACAGAGTTTATTCTAAGATCGTATTTTACAAATGCAAAAATAATTAGGTACACATAAAGGGTTCATGCAATACCAACTGCCCTAGGTTTTTAAGTTTGGCCCTTGGAGCTAAATTTTATAATTTTTGTATGTGTATTCTAAGCTTCACCTGTTGCTTATTTTTCACTGGATTGGGTTGAAATGTGAACTGAACATCCAAGAAACCCTAAGGATAATTTGCAACATATATTCATGTCAATAGTTGTTGCTGAATGTTTTACAGTAATTAAATTAATAGAAACATAAGAATCTTTTATTTTTTTAAAGCTTTTTTCTATTGATATATGATCAATTAAGAGATTTTGGCAGTGTGCTATGATAATTACTTTTTTCCAACTCATAACGATAGTTTTCTTTGAGAGTTAGTGAGATTAAAATAACTAGTGTTGTAAAACACAATTGGTCTGTTTTTAGTTGGAAAACATCTGATTGAAATATTATTTTAGACATCACAGACAACTAAACCTACTGTTTTAATCGACGGCAGTCCCACCTTTTTCCCCCTCTGATATAGTAACAGCGCTACCTAGCGGCATGACTCAGTCTTACATGGCCGTCGGCCAAGTTTCTTCCTATCTGCACGTCAGCCGTTGACTGTTTTTTGCACCCACTATTTATCGCTGTTGAACTGTCGCTTGCAAGTGTATGTCATAAGCCGCTGCCCGCAGCTGACGGGCAGTTTACTCAAATGTTTTGCTTGCTTGTTCAGCTAACCAGCTTAGTTATCTAAATTACTAACATTTATGTGAGATGTAATGAGTGGTTGCTTTTCTTTGAATCTCTATATTGTGATTAATAATGCATTGTTTGAAAATGTTTCTATTAACAAACCGGGGGATTTTAAAGCGGTTTGTAAAAGATGGAACAAAAAAAGTTTTGCTCGGATGTGACAGCAACTTTCTTGGGAGCAGGCGAGTATCTTATCGGTTGTCCCGCAAGAGCCCAACGGTTATTTTCCATTCTCGTAAGCAGCAAGCAAGCACAGACTCGGACCACACACATCCTATGAAGTAAGTAAGTTCTGGATAAAGCAGGTTGTGTTCGCAGCCTAGTGCGATAGGCTACAACTGCAAAAGTTCATGGCCGCAATGTTTACAAATACTATCTAGACGTAAACTTTCTTCCCATTTACGCAGCCAGTTCACCTGCCACTGACATGCTACATTTGCATTTTGTTTCCTGCGACAAATCATATATTTTCAGAATAATTGTTATTGCCTAAAGCACTGTCCTTTTCTAGTGTAATCTACCTTCCCTGCCACAAAGCTAGATTGAGAAAAAATACTTTTATAATTGTTTGAGAAAATATATCATTATTTTGCTATCACACTTAAACAGCCAGGCCTGAATTTTTGGAAATTATTTGTAGCTTTAAGGTCAAGTCTGACCTATTTTTAACTATTTCAGGCAGTAAGCACCAATGACCTGTAATTCCTGCCTGCAGCATATGTCAATCTATAACTGGAAGTCTGTAAGATTTTTGCTTGCAGCATTCATATGAAAACACAAGTGTAATGTGCTTGTGTGACATACAGTATGCGTTTCTTGGGTTGTGATGATTTTTAATGGAGGAAATTATTAAGATTTTGGGGTGGGGCATAACACAACCCTCCTAGCAAACTTTGGCAATATTACATCTTTACATTACATTACAGGCATTTGTCAGGCACTCTTATCCAAAGCGACTTACAACACAAACTGCATTTCTTTCGGGACAAGATTATCAAAGTGCTAGTGAAGGGTACAAGTCTCAAGTGCCAGTAGGGTTAGAAAGGACTGAACCCTATGGATGACCTGTTGAAGAAAAAAATACAAGAAACAATTAGTAATGAACAATAACTCAGATAAGGTAGCTACAAGCAAAGATAAGGTAGCTACAAGTATCTGATAATAAACAAAACTCTCTCACACCAGTGAAGAGAGAACACCCCCACGCCAATTACCTGAAATCGACACTTGATTACAAACATGTGCCTGTGTGTGTGTTGTAGGGATGTTGGCAGAAAAGGACTGCTTTCAGGATTGGAGGACATGCTGTTCTACACCATCACCGAGGGAGAGAAGGAGATACCAGTCTCTCGCTTCCTCTCTGTGAGTGTGCTGTATATACAGATCAAATCCTGCTCAGATCCTAATCCACATACATATGTACTGTGTAGCAGTACAGGTTAGTGCCTTGCTGTGAGGATACAACAGCAGTGCCCAACATAGGAGTCGAAACTGCAACCTCTGAATCATAAGCTGAGAGTCATAGTACAGTGCCGCGACCCAGACCTGTCTGCCCTCATTCAGATATCACACACACATCCTGACTGTGAGGGGAGAACTTGAGTTACTCTTCCACAGAATGCAAAAGTCCCACACGAACATATACTGTACTCCCTCACAAATGAAAGTACTGAATTTATGATTTAAATTTAAACTGATGAATTTATGATTTGATGAATCATGAAGCACATGACCATGTTTCGTACAAGAGGAGCAGTGTGTTTCACTGCAACTTTGCAAGGACGTATTGCAATTTCAAGTCGACCTACAATTCATCTTTAGATGACTTGTGTTCTTGAGGGCTTTTACCAGGGTGAGAAGCCATGCAGCTGCGTTGTCACACCTAAGTGCAGCTCAGGTTCCAGTCGCTGAGGAAACGGATCATGGGCTGGCAGCAGCTGCAGAAATGTGCCCGAGGCAGAGACATACTGTACACTTACTGTGCTTCAGCAGCTAGAGAGACAACGTTAAGGTCATCGGTACTTATAATAGCCGTGCTCTCTGTCTTTATGGATACACAAGAATTAAGGAACAATTTTTGCCTTGTTGATTTTGTCTAATTAATTGTACTGGATTGTTTAGAATGTTGTCTGTTCCGTTTCTGTCCTGAGTTTGAATTAGGTGGATTAGCATTATGTTGTCTCTGCTGCCCACACATCACACACCCCAGCAGCTGCAGTGCCGCCAGTATACTTGCCCATGATCATGTGACTGCTGTACACCGCACTGTGCACACAGTATTACAGGTGTACCTGTTGCAGGAGCGTGCTAACGGTACAAACTTAGAGCGATTTTAGGGAGAATAGTTAGTGCAGTTTTGTAAAGCATTTATTTAATGCATCATACAGAATGCTTGAAAAGATTTTGTTTACCAAATATTTTGATTAGCTAATACATTTCTGTACGTTGTATTTGTTGAGGTGAATATTTGTGAGAGTGAGTGGTACAACGTCGAGGTCGATGTCACTGAGATTCAGTGGTACAGTGTTGAGGTGAATATCACTGAGAGTCAGTGTTGTATGTGTTGGTAGGATGCTTTTCATTCCTCCTATGCATTCCTTCTCAGGCCCTAAGGAGCACAGGCCTGCTGACCTCTGACCCTCGTCTGCGTGACTGCATGGAGAAGCTGCGCCACACCGTGCGTGAATCCGTAAGCGAGGTGATGATGGACAGGGAGCTTTTCCGAAAGTACGTTTCCACCTTCCCTCTTTCACTCTCCCGTACTTGTTCCCCTGTTGTTGGAGAGTGAGCGGCAGTTGAGATATTTTTAGCATGGGATATCAGAACTCCACATTGAAGTGGGTCAGACATGTGCTCCTTAGCAGTGACTAAATTAATCAAACAGGGAAACAGCCATGACCATGTGTCTTTGTGTATGTGTGCATTTGTCTGATCTGGGTCCAGTAAATTTATCAAAATATTTAATACAGGTTGAGTATCCCTTATCAGAAATGGCTGGGACCAGAACTTTTTCGGATTTTGGATTGTTTTGGATTTTGGAATATTTGCATATACAGCCATTCCTAGACATACGTCCCAGTTCCGTTCTGACTGACCGGAGGCTGTGGTGTGTGTGTAGAGGGTGATAGAGGCTGGTGTGTGTGTAGAGGGTGATAGAGGCTGTTGTGTGTGTGTAGAGGGTGAGAGAGACTGGTGTGTGTGTAGAGGGTGATAGAGGCTGTGGTGTGTGTGTAGAGGGTGATAGAGGCTGTTGTGTGTGTAGAGGGTGATAGAGGCTGGTGTGTGTGTTGAGGGTGATAGAGGCTGTTGTGTGTGTGTAGAGTGATAGAGGCTGGTGTGTGTGTTGAGGGTGATAGAGACTGGTTTGTGTGTAGAGAGTGAGAGAGACTGGTGTGTGTGTGTAGAGGGTGATAGAGGCTGGTGTGTAGAGAGATAGAGGTTGGTATGTGTGTTGAGGGTGATAGAGGCTGTTGTGTGTGTGTAGAGTGATAGAGGTTGGTATGTGTGTTGAGGGTGATAGAGGCTGGTGTGTGTGTAGAGGGTGATAGAGGCTGGTGTGTGTGTTGAGGGTGATAGAGGCTGGTGTGTGTGTAGAGGGTGATAGAGACTGGTATGTGTAGAGGGTGATAGAGGCTGGTGTGTGTGTAGTGAGGGTGATAGAGGCTGGTGTGTGTGTAGAGGGTGATAGAGACTGGTGTGTGTATAGAGAGTGATAGAGGTAATAGAGGTGTTACGTGGGACTGAGACAGGAGGGATGTTGTCAACTGATAGCTGACAGCTGATGTCAGTCCTCAGGAAAGCTCCAACTGGAACATGAGGGGAGTTTCAGTCTAGCTGAAGGTCCCTCATCCCAGCTGACTGTCTGTAAATGACTGTTACCATTTTGGTGAATTTTTCTGAATGGCTCATCCTGTTAAGACACAGTTGCAGTGTGTGGACTGGCTGCCCTTGTAAGGGAGTCACAGGTAGGGATGTTCATGGCTCATTGCTCACCAGCGACTACAGCTGGCACCCACTGTCTGCGTGTCTGCATACACAGGAAGCTACTTATTCTGTACAGGACGGTGTGAACACTCTGCCTTTCTGAGAAGAGAGCTTGTCGATACTCTCCCTAACTGTTTGAACTTAGGTGCATTCCTGTTTTTTCCTCACTTGGCTTTACCTTTAAGAATTTCGCTTTTCTTGAACTCTGTGCTGTCCTGTGTTGCAGGTGTGTGGGCAGTAACATCGTTTTACTGACCCAGGCCTTCAGGAAGAAATTCATCATCCCAGACTTTGAGGCCTTTGTGTTAAACATTGACCAGATCTACCACACTGTCCAGAGGCAAGAGGAGGGGCAGGTCTGTCTCTCAGCCGTCCAAACTATTTATCCCCCACCACCAAAACTACTTATCATATCATTATGCTAAAGCAAAGGCTCCCAGACTGGATTTCAGGAAGGAGGGTGTGATCGGGGGCAAAATTACATTGCAGCTGTTTAAAAATAATACATTTTGTGCAATTTCTGAAGTATCCAAATTCCGGAGTCCCTGTGCAGTGGATTACTGTATTAATGTGTACTATGCTCTGGTAGCCAGTTTCAAATGGCAGATAAAAATTAATTTCAAAGTATGAATTTCAGATACACAGGCATGCACAAGCACGGTATGCACACACACAATTTGCCTTGATGTTGGTTATTAACTGTGTTATGACTCACTTGCTTTCACTGCTCCTGTTTGCAGGTGGCAGACTACATCCCTCAGCTGGCCAAGTTCAGCCCTGATTTATGGGGTGTGTCTCTATGCACAGTGGATGGACAGAGGTAAGCATAAAGGTAACTTAAGAGGGCTGTGAATGTTTTTTGGGTGCATATTTTGTTTGCACGCCCAAACATAGTTACATTTCCAGTAGATGGATTGTCAGTTCCAAAATGGAAGTGCATAAGATTTTTATAAATAAAAAATAAAAAGTCAACATATTATTTTAAAAGTATAAATTATGCACATACACATTTAATAACCATACATGTAGCTTTAAAAATATTAAAAATACACTTTCTAAAAATTCATTTTTTTATGAGAAGGTGTCAAATCGTATATATATTCCAATTATTTTATCATAATCATTATTTAAATATGTTTACTTATTTTTTCATATAGTTGTAATGTATGCATTCTACATATAGGAATATAGGATACTCATTGGTTTTACTGTGTCCTGGCTGCATCAGCTGTATAAAGAGCAGACATGACTCCACAAGGCAGCAGTGATGGAAATCTCAGTGAGCTTTCTGTGCTCTTCTCCCCTCCTGACTTGCCTCACTTGTCTGTCTTATCCCTCTATTCCCTCCCTCCATTTTCCCATGGTTCCACTCTCACTCTTTTGTCTGGTTGAGGCACTCGGTGGGTGATACCAAGGTGCCGTTCTGCCTCCAGTCATGTGTGAAGCCGCTGGAGTACGCCGTTGCTGTGCATGAGGCTGGTACTGAGCGTGTGCATCGCTACGTGGGCAAGGAGCCCAGTGGCCTCAAGTTCAATAAGCTCTCTCTTGATGAGGAAGGTGAGTGACACAGCCCTGCCCACTCACAATGCCCCACCCACTCCCCATTTCACTTCTTCCAACTCAGAGACCCCCACCCACTCCCCACTTCTCTTCTTCTCACTCACAGAGCCCCACCCACTCCCCATTTCAGCCCTGCCCACTCACAGAGCCCCACCCACTCCCATTTCAGCCCTGCCCACTCACAATGCCCCACCCACTCCCCATTTCAGCTTCTTCCAACTCAGAGACCCCCACCCACTCCCCACTTCTCTTCTTCTCACTCACAGAGCCCCACCCACTCCCAGTTTCAGCCCTGCCCACTCACAGAGCCCCACCCACTTCTCTGTCTAATTTTCATTGTCAAGAGGTTTTGACAGAAAGATTTTCTCTTGCTAGCAATTGAGGGTAGCATATGTAGTTTAGCAAATGGAGTCAAGATATTTGCTCCACTGCATGATCAGCTACACACAAATGTGTGTAAAATACTGGAGCACCTTGGCAGTAACTCACAGGCTGCTCCTCTAAAGCTTTTACACTGGTAGTATATTTATATTTCAGTTGTGACTTTTAGATTTTTGCCATCAAAATCTTCTCAGAATTGAAATCAGAGCAACACCACATATGTCACTTGTTGTTTAATACTTCCGGCAAGAATTTCAGAATCTGCACTGATATCTCTTTTTTCTGTTCTCAGACAAGCCCCACAATCCAATGGTCAATGCTGGAGCAATTGTCATCAGCTCTCTTATTAAGGTAAACAAACAACCTGCCAGTGTGGGGCACTGTGAATGACACTGAGTCAGTACGCACATCCTGTCTGTGAATGACACAGAGTCAGTACGCACATCCTGTCTGTGAATGACACTGAGTCAGTACACGCATCCTGCCAGATTAGTGTCTGTGGATGACACTGAGTCAGTACACACATCCTGCCAGATTAGTGTCTGTGGATGACACTGAGTCAGTACACACATCCTGCCAGATTAGTGTCTGTGATTAGTGTCTGTGGATGACACTGAGTCAGTATACGCATCCTGCCAGTTTAGTGTCTGTGGATGACACTGAGTCAGTACACGCATCCTGCCAGATTAGTGTCTGTGGATGACACTGAGTCAGTACACGCATCCTGCCAGATTAGTGTCTGTGGATGACACTGAGTCAGTACACACTGAGTAAACTCAATTGGTTTTGTTTTCACAAAAAGCAACCTGAGGGGCTACTATACTTTTTAAAGTATATACATTTGGGAAAATACCCAAATCGAACAAATGAATTGATGAAGAATTTAAAAGTAATATTACACTGAAAAAATCAGATGCAATCTGTATTCATGTGTTGTAGTGAATAAATGTGGCATACTGAGTCAATGATTTTCTGGACATCATTAATGCCACTCACTGGGCCTTTTGTGTTTCTACTTCTGTTTGTTAATGCCTAATGTACAGCCCGTTTGTAACACTCCCATGATAAAGCTTCATACAATCAGATGAACACAGAAGTAGAATCAAGATAAGTGAAAAAGTAGAAAATGAGAGAAAAACATTCAATGGGCAAAGGAATTTCATATCTTCAAAGAAGTGCCAGTCCATACCATGGATTGTCAGAATTGAATCGTAGTTGCTTTAATAAGATGTGGTGTGACTGTAAATTTGTGAGCACACAATGCTAACATTACCACTGTGCCACTGACTGTCATGCTGGTTTTCACTTTGTATCTTAATGTGTCTCATTACAAATTTGATTTGCATGCTAGCATCCTTTTTCTCAAGTATTTTTCCCTTTTGCCCTTTGAAAAATTCGGCCACTTTTGAAAATATAGATTCGCTTTTGTACAAATTCTCTGAGAAGTGTTCAAAAACCAGAATCAGTTCAGGACAGAATAATTTGACCTAACTGTGATACCAGTAAACCAGCCCCCACAGCATATTCAGTCTAACCACTGCTGTCATTCTGTGTGTCCTCTTTTCCTTTCTGGACTTTGTCCTGGCTGCGTCAGGTTGAGTCAGGTGACGTGAAACATGTCCAAGAGAAAGACAGTAAGTGCAAGAGGGGAGATAGAGGGAGGTGACCTGAGTGCATCGGTCCAGCCAATGAAATGGGCTCTTAAAAACAGTCATGTTCAGTGGTGCGGTCGATAGACTGAAGTTAAGCAAATCTTTTCTTTCAAAAGAAAAAGAGCGTGCCAGATGTGACATGTGGCAATAGACTGCTGGTATGAGAGAGCAGGAGTGAGTGAATTGCAAACATAGTGACTGAAGAGAGTGTGTATATTGGCCTCCCAGACGAACAGACAGCTCAGTGGAGATGCATTCAGGCGTAGCTGACTTATTGAGAGCTAGTGAAAAACAAAAGATGTCAAGAGACAAGAGCAAACTGTCCTAAACCTGTGCACTACCATGACAGATCACAAATTCCTCCAGCAAGGCAGTTATCTGTTTGACTGCAGCCAATCTGCGGCCTTTCAGAGAAAAATCAGATATAACCATTCGGGCTCAAGCCATAAGACGTGTCTGTAATTTTCAGAGACTAAGTGATTTACACAGGCTTACACAACCTTATTTGAACAAGAATTCCCTCTGCTTGGTGCTGTGATATTCTTCCTTTAATTGGCCAATTAGTAGATATAGAGAACCTATGTATTTCCAGGCTGAAAGACATCAATCATATGTCTGTGGCTTAAACCACGAAACACCCTGAGACCTTGGAAACCTTGTGAATTGCACCAGTCACTGCTCTTTTAGATTAATTGTTCTTTCGATTCCATTTGTTTTCTTCAGCCTGGCTCAAACAAGGCAGAGAAGTTTGACTATGTAAGTAACTCTTCATGGCATCATTACTTTTCTGTCTCTATTTCCATTGTTATGTCTGCTCTTTCTCATTTTGTGTATTTTCACTTACAGAATACAATTAACAATAAATTCTAACCATTCCAATCAAAGTTATTGTAAAAATATGGTTTTACCTCAGAAAAAAGTACGTTGTAATCTTATATTGTTAAATTAGTTTTTTGTTTAACATTTTTGTGTTATTGTGTATGGTTGTGCTTCTTTTTTAATATGTGCATTTGTCGCAAGTCCTTAGACTAAGCTAATTTCTTATCGTTATACCGTGATTTCCTGTCTGCCAGGTGATGGATTTTATCAATAAGATGGCGGGCAGAGAGTATGTCGGCTTCAGCAATGCCACGTGAGTTCATTCTTGTGTGAAGTGACAGAGATCAAAGGCTGGAAATGGGAATGTAAATTAGAAATATGAATAAAGTTTTATTGTTATGATTGCATTTGAGCTGTACTGATGTTGTTTTACAGGTTCCAGTCAGAAAAGGAGACAGGAGACAGGAATTTTGCTATTGGATATTACATGAAAGAGAAAAAGGTAAGTAACATCAGAAAAATGACCTCATAATGAAAATCTCCCCATGCGAATGGCCTGAATACTTGCACATGTGGTGTGTGTGTGTGCCAGTCACTTTCTCACACACAGTTTTTGCAAAGCGTGTTGTATGTCTGTACCAGTGAACTGACTTTGACCGTCTCTTATTTTGAAAACGCAGTGCTTTCCTGAAGGGGTGGATATGATCGATGCGCTGGATTTCTACTTCCAGGTCAGATGCAAGTTGATGTCCTTTCTAGCCATGCTGTGATCCACATGTACTTCCATGCCTGTCTGTCCCTATCTGTGTACCGTGGTGCGTTGCACTGTATGTAAACTCATAAGGATATTTCTGTCATTGTCTGTTTTAAACGATTAATGTCGTCTGTGTGCTCTGTAGAGTATCTGTAGCAGGACTATCTTGCTGTGTGAATCCATGACAAAGAAGTGATATCACATGGACCAAGAGGTGTAGAACATTCTAGATGAGTGGTATTCAAACTAAGGTGTCTGCAGGCTTAGAAAGGGGGAAGGGGTAAAACTAAATGTGCTGCCTAATTATGTCTTTCTGTTTAACAAGAAGTTAAAGAGATCAAAGCAATACGTGGCCTATTTTCCTTCTTGATTTGTCTTTGCTATCAGCATGCAAGAAACTTTATTATGTTTCATTAAACATTTAATGATGTCAAAGTCTCATACTTTCAGTATGACTGTAGATTTGATTTCCTTCGGTGTAATTCTCTAACCCTCCCCCGTAGCTCTGCTCCATTGAGATCACCTGCGAGTCTGGAAGCGTGATGGCCGCCACCCTGGCCAACGGAGGCATTTGCCCAATCACGGGGGAGCGTGTCCTGAGCGCGGAGGCCGTGCGGAACACTCTGAGCCTCATGCACTCCTGCGGCATGTACGACTACTCAGGCCAGTTTGCCTTCCACGTGAGTCCGGCCCCACACACAAAGGAAATGCACAATGTGTACTGAAAAGAATAAATTACTGATTGACAGACTAACCTAAAATGGTGTGTGAACAGCTTTTCAGAACATGTATCAACAGTTGTAATGTAGTTTATGACTAGGGCTGCCCCTTGAAAGTTGACGAGTTGAATCATCTGTCGACCCGTCAGTCGACTGAGATTTTTCAAGTCAAGAGTTTTTTTTTGTCAGTCAGTGTGCATTACATTAACAGGCTCACTTGCTAAAAAAATCAATATGACAACATGCGCTGGTGGTTAACCGATTAGAGAGGCTGAACCTGAGGTGGAGTGGTTGGTAAACTAGTCTATGGCTTAAAACGAGGCTGTGCTCACTTGCTGCTCAGAGACAATGAAGCCTTCCAAACTATACAAACCTTAAAAACAAATTGGAAGGTTTCTTTAAAGGAAAATTTGAAGAGTTAGAAACCCAAACCAAAGTGCTAAAAAACAATGTAAATTAATTTATTTCAATGAATTTATTCAAAATTTTCAGGCCTTCTGTTTTTATTTTCATCTAAAAATAATTCCAATCTTAAATAATTTCATTTGTTAATTTGTTCTTGTTTAGATTTATTTATTAGTTTTCATGTTTAAAGAGAAATAAAGAAGTAGGCCTATCCTGTTTATTTCATACTGGGCAATGCTGCAAATTTGTTTTAAATGGTTTAATTTTTATTCATTTTCATGTTGTTTTTAATGTTTAAAGTGAAAAAATGTAGGCTATAAGAGCTTGATTTAAATAGAAATAAATGTGTGCTGCCTGTCTCATTTTTCCATATGGTAGCCCAACACTATATGTTGGCAATTCAAATAGACCGCAATTCAAATCATGCATCATATGCAACTGTCTTTTATTGATTTTAAATGCTCAACAATATGTTCCCATGACTCTTTGTCATTTTGAATATGTTAATGTGGTCAAAATCATCACTGAAACTTTCTGATTGCCAGATAGTCTGTATGGAGAAAAAAAATACAAATAGTCAAATCTTCGTATTGAACAGCCAAATCCAAATGAACTGACAAAATTCCGATTGAACTGAATTCTGACAAAACTATAACTGATAAAAAGAATGTCTCATAATAGGCCTTGGCAATAACTGAGTCACATATGACTATAAAAGAGATGTTGTGAACTTCTGCATTGATGGTGAGAAAAAAACATTTCTTTTAATGCAGATTAATTTTGTAATAAACACATGAACTCATGAATGACTCAAAAGACCAGTAAATTAGTTGTAAAGCCCTGTATCAGAGCAGTTTTATTAGTGTTAACAATTAAGAAGTGCTGAAAATTATTAACAGCATCTGAATGAAGGTTATGATGGCAAAAGAAAAAAAAAAAAAGTTTTTCAGAAGTTTGGGTGTTGATATTTTTCACAGTAGTTGCTGAACAACAAAATGTAATAGCCAGCATTAGGTTATTCCTTGACATTATGTATTAAAATGTAATTTTAATCACTAAAATAAATCGATCACCATTCTTATTAATGATTAACAGTTAATCAACTCACTGTTGACATCCCTAATTGAAAATTTATACCTGTCAGTGGTGCTAAAACTCTTATTGTTTTTCAACATAAACATGTAATATTAGACGCCTATATATGGATTTGTTTCATGAGTGGGACTGAACACATATATATATATGAGCCTTTTCTATGTTTAAAATGATGTTAAGGGAAATAAAACATGTAAATTTTGCCGTCAATGCCTTCCTGCCGCCTTCCCCCAGGTGGGCCTACCTGCAAAGTCAGCCATTTCTGGAGCAGTGCTGCTGGTCGTGCCCAACATCATGGGAGTCATGTGCTGGTCGCCCCCTCTGGACAAGATGGGGAACAGCATCCGGGGCATCCACTTCTGTCAGGTGAATAAACAACCAAAATGGTTAGCTGTACAAATGCTACTCTTCTGTATAGTATATGATTTGAGTACCTTTAGACTATCAGAGATGGTGGACACCTGCAGACAAGTCTAGTCTGTGTTACTGACAGCACAAAAAATGCATCATCTTTTTGTGTTTTTTTTGTGTTTTAATTTTGTGTACACTGTATTGTACTGCTTAACGCTACGATGCTCCGTTAGAGGTGTCCAGCTGCAGTACAGCTTGCATGCCAACCACCAACCTGATTGGGTGTTTCTGCTTTCAACCTTCCGTGATTCAGAAACTGGTATCTCTGTTCAACTTCCACAACTATGACAATCTGAGGCACTTTGTGAAAAAGCAAGACCCTCGCAGACAAGCTGGCGATGACCAGGTAAGATAGCTCGCTACCATATTTGCATTGCTTTATCAATCATATGAAATGACTGCATTGCTTTATCAATCATATGACTGCTATGAAGCCTACTGCTAAATCTTACAAGGAATTTTCTATTGGTGCAAATCTCCGCCAGGGAGCTTCTCAGTGAAGGGGAAATGATGGGTAATGGTGGGTAATAAAAGCAGGGCAAGTAGATGAAATTCCCCACAGTGCAAAAATTGCCACCTATCCCAAATTTTGTCCTTCACAACTGAAATCCTCTTCCCCACCCCCCCACAACATCATTCCGGATTTGAACGGAATAGAGCTGTGTAATTGTGTTACTGTAATTGTGGCCCTCAAGTAGAGTAAGTGAAACTCTGAATCATGGCGGTTGTGTCCAATACCAGGCAGACACTCATTCATTTGCTAGCTAATGTAAGCTGGATAGCGATCCAACGAGATGAGATTGAAGAGATGAGACAGAAAGCCCTTTTTGTTGCAGCCTAGCTGAAACTCTTCGCAAAACTCCATGCATTACATTAGACACCCAGTATCAGGGAATGTTTCAGACTTAGTCTTTCAAAGTAAATGATCTGGTCAGCTGGATCAATAGACTAGCCAGCCAGGTAATATGTCAGATGGCACATGGCTAGTAAGGCATGCTAGAAACCACCTACCATTCAGCCTCCATTGAGAGGCCCAGATATGAAGAGTTGGGCCTTGCAAGCAGAAGGACCTGACCATTGATGTCTGCACAGATAGGAGCCAGATCCCACTCAGGGGTCATTCCTACATAGTAGGTTGATAATTAATAACTTATTAATAATTAATTAAAAATTATTGTGCAGAGAGTAACTTTTTATATGCTGATATTGTTTTGCTGTATGCATATGTTGTACTATGAATTTGTTGTATTGAGTGTGACATGCAAATAAATAAAACTTACATATGTGTAATGCTTTATTTTATATAAATTGATACCTACAAAGAGAGGTGAACTTCTGTGTTAAAAATGTAGGTACAGTTTTAATAAGTAATGGAGTATATGTGTTATTCTCTCAATAAAAATAATCAGTCACAACAAATGAGAAATGAGAATATCCCAGCCATAGCCTTTGTGTTTTGAGACATGTCTACGGAAAAGCCTGTATGTTTAAACTAGAGTCAGTGCAGTTTAAAGTGGTTTCGCTGTCTGCGCTGGGCCTTCCTGTGACAGTGTTTTGTGTTATTATGCAGAACAAATCTGTGGTGAACCTGATGTTTGCGGCATACAGTGGGGATGTGTCGGCGCTGAGGAGGTAAGGAGGTGTGATTAGAGTCTAAGGAAGCCCTTTGAGCCCAGTTCTGAACCAGCTGCCATTCTCCGGCTTATACATTATAAGACAAAACTAAGAGCAGGTTCATTTTGGTATCCATCCAAAAAACACAGCTCTCTACAATGCATTTTTCAGCTTCTCCCCATGAATGTCTCTCACATTGTGTCCCCAGATTTTTTTGTCTCTCTCTTTCCCCTCACTGTCTCTCTCTTCCTCCATCCTGTACATGTTCTCCTGCTTCCGCATTTCCAGATTTGCACTCTCATCCATGAACATGGAGCTGAAGGACTACGACTCTCGCACAGCTCTCCATGTGGCAGCAGCAGAGGGTGAGTCCACAGGACACACACATATACACACACACACACATACTTGGCCATGAGTATAATGCTACATATGCTCTCACAGTACACATACTCATGAATGATGTCAGACACACACTCCCCCCTCTGTCTTTTCTAAGAATGATCAATCATTCACTAGACTTGAGCTCCCAGGCCCTGAGTTGTGCTTATCTGGCTATATCCAGGTCATGTGGAGGTCGCACGCTTTCTAACGCAGGTCTGCAAGGTGAACCCATTCGTGAAGGACAGGTAAGGACACCTCACAAAATCATTAATACCTCAATTCCTGTTCTTCTGTTTCCCCTCTTCCTTGTTCTCCTCAGTCTTCCTCATCCCTCTCTTTTTATCCCTCTTTTCCTTCCGTCTGTGCTGATCTCCTGCGCTCCTGTGGGTATCCCTG
This sequence comes from Albula goreensis, assembly GCA_022829145.1. Lineage (NCBI taxonomy): Eukaryota > Metazoa > Chordata > Actinopteri > Albuliformes > Albulidae > Albula > Albula goreensis. Next base: position 40,413,817 of record CM040745.1, read on the forward strand.
TGACCGTGCCCTTTCTCCGATGCCAGGTGGGGGAACATCCCTCTGGACGACGCTCTGCAGTTCGGGCAGGAGAAGGTGGTGAAGCTGCTGCAGGAGTATCAGTGCACCTGCAGTCTGCAGGAGCCCCAACCAGACACAGAGGACCATAGCAAGATGGAGACGGTGGAGGGCATGGTGTGAATAAGGGGGCCGTGTTCACTGACGCACGCACACGTCAGCCACAGCTGCTGAAGGAGGCCGGCCACGGACTGCTTCTCCGCCATGAATCTTATTTCCTCCCTCTTATTTCCACCTCTTGTCTTCTTTGTCCATTTAAAACAGCCATGTTTGTTAATCAAGCCATATTAGAAAAGGCACTTTTTTGACGTTTCAGCAGTAACTCAGCTATGCTGAAGCAGATGGTGTAGTTTTTGTACACAAGAGAGATTCAGCTGGCATTTCCACTGAATATTCAGGCCATTCTATCCAGTCTCATCCTGTCTCTCTACAATACACACACATACAGAGACACAGAAACACACACACACATCACTAAGTCGCACATGGCCAATCATGTATGCAACACACATAAGCACCGTGAAATCTGTTCAATATTTGTAAAGATTTACTGTACAGATTTACGGTACTGTATCTGTGAAGATTTGTGTACAAACGTTTATCCAAATTATTGTGGTTTGTATTTGCAACTATCCAGTGCTGTATTTGCAGATCAGTTTTGTGCATTGATAGCTGTCAATGTGCATTTGCAGATCAAACTGGATTTGAGGATTCTGGATACACTTTTTCTGCAAGATGTCTGTAGGATTTTAACATGCATAGCTTCTTCCTTGCTGGGGTTCAGCCATTGCCCGACCAGATTTAGAATTTAAGTTGAGCATTAGTGCCACCTGCTGGGTTGGAGCCGCAGACATCCAGTCAGCCTCAATTGTATATCCACATTTAGCATCACTGCCAGATTTTGTTTGTTGTGTGATAGATTAACTTGCACTGGTCGCTGAGTTTGCACAAGAGAATTGTAATAGGGTGGTGCGTGGGGCTCCCTTGTATTAATCACATAGGCTAGCTATTGGCATGACTTTGCCAGCATGACTTTGCTGCTTACATTTACATTGAAATTAAGACATTTTGCAGACACTCTTATCCAGAGCAACTTGTGCGCTAAGTCAGCACACAACAAAATGTGTACAAAAGTTAGCACACTAAGCAGAGATGATACCAAGATGTCAGTGCCACAACAGATCATAATGGCTGTTAAATCAACATTCAGCAAATCAGTCTGTGCTCTTGTAGTAGGTGCCAGAGGAAGTGTTGGTGTATTGGTGTAAGTGGATAGTGCGGATAAACTAAAGCTGAGTAGACTCAAACTGTCATGTGTGAATCTAATCACCCAAGGCAAGAGTAGGAGGAGATATCCGAGCACTGGTATGAACCTTTCAGGCTAGCAAACACGGAAGAATCCTTCAGCGCGTAATTTCAATGTTTGGGACCCAGAGGTGTGCAATTAATGCAGTAATGCACAAGAGGGCGTTGAATCACCGCGTTATTACAACTAACGTGGCCAAGGCAAGTGTAGCCTAGAGATCATTGATTTATGAGAAGCAGCGTGAACCACATGGTAGTGTTCATTTTATTACCACTGGTGTTTGGAATGTGAAACCGTGAGTTTCAATGCCTAGACTGCCATTTTGTGTTTGCCATTTTGCCAGGCTTGAACAAAATGATCCGTTTGATTTTAATTTTAAATGTTGTGTATTCAGCTGAACCAGTGTTCATTAATTAAGTACGTAGAGATGGATATATGGGGCTGTTTAAATAATGAAATTGAAATTTGCTTTTCATGTTACATTAATATGATACATACACTGTGTATTTACCCCTGATTTGTATTTTTATAGTTTTTGCATGTATATGTATTCAACCCTATTACAGTATGCAGTTGTGGTAGACTCATTATTCTTATTTGAAGACAAAGTTTATATTTGGGATCACACCAAAAAGTATACGTTTTTAAACATGTTAACATCCTGTGCCCATTTGTTGGGTTTATTTTTTTTATCATATGGTGATGTGGCCCATCCCACAAGAGAGCACACCAAAAAAATCCACACTGAAACATCAAAATTTACATCAAGTATGCAAGTTACAGTCACACGGAGAGAATGATAACAGTAATACACTAAGGAGAGAACATCACAGGAAAGAGAAAGCTGTAGCATTTCTGACCACTAATTTAAAATAAGGCACCAGTGATAATGTGGCATTGTAATTTGTGTGTCAATTCGCAAACACAAGACTTGGTGTGATGTTGTGCTGTGTATATGCTGTACCCACCTTCTCCTTAGCACTCTCACAATGCATTGATTAGTACATTTAGCGGGTCAGACTTTTCTCACCTTCCAGAAGACTTTGTCATGATGAAGCCACAACGTAGTTTATTATACATGAAAATGTATCTGCTAATTGTTCACTGTAAAGCCACAAGTGGTAGTTTGTGTACTCACTCTGGAGTCTGCGTAAGATAAGAAGGCTGTACAAAAGTCTGCCAACGCATAAGAATGTTTTGTAAATGTCATTTTGTTTGTCAGTTTTTTGAAAGGTCAGATCTGTGGAATTTATGATTAAATATATTCATTAGGATGTGCTATTAATCCTTGTGTTCTGTTGAAATTTAATTTACTTCCTCATTGGGTCCCATGGATCCCAGTGCTGTACATGTAAATATAATAAGTAAAAGTTAGAGATCAACCAATTTTGTTTTTTTCTGAGCTTTTACTTCTTCTGACCATGATAAAAACCAATTGACAGAACATTTGAAGTCTTAGCTTTCCCTTTAGGGGCAAAGTGAGTCTGCGCATTTCACAAAGGTGATGAAATAGAGAGACAGGCTGGGGAGGGGTTAGTTATGCAAAGACTTGTGAATATGTGCAGAGATGGACTGTTAGACCCCAAACAGAACCAATATTTTTCTGTGGAGGATGTCTGAAACATTCCATTCCATTCCAAAATCATGTTTATAAGCAGTTATCATGAAATTCGGGAAAGTCGTGAAGTATCAAGCTGATAAAACAATGTTAAGTATGTTTTTTGAGGCATTAAAGAGGGTCTGGGGTCTCACAGACCCCAAACAGAAGATGAGGCTTAATAATTTAGTCCCATTTGTGTGGGAGCTGATTTCACCTCTAATTTTCATCATGCAATTATGGTTTTTGACTGCTTTTGTTCTTTTAAAAGTACAACCTTCTGAAATTGCTTCATGACTAATCCCAATACTTACCTTAATCATTTTCATCTGAGCAGAAAATGTCTGCCTTTGTATAAGCATTTAAGGTGTTGCTACAATATGATGCCTGTAAAACAATAACCGATAGAGACGATTTTATAGAAAGGAATTGAGTGTACGAGATGACAGTTACATATGAAGGCAAAGGCAATTTTCAGTTTGATTGAACAGCTTTTATTTTAATGTATTTCACATCGTATGTGAGCTGATCATTATTTTGAAGTTCAGGGATCAGCAGAGCTGTATTTGCCACAGTCTCTCCATCATCTGTGCTGTCTGTATGGAACTGCTGCCTTATCCCATGATCTGCAGTGAAAAAGTCAAATTAGAGATAGGTAAAAGATGGCAGCTTTTCTTGCAATACCTACTTTTACAACAGTTATACCAATTGACATACAGATGAATTGTCATTTTACTATCTGTCTTTTTGTTTTCTACAATGCTGTCAGTTCCTTTGACCAGATGGGGTAATTAAAGTAATGGGGTTATAAACACAATTTATATGACACAAATGTATCAGATCTGGATAATCGGAGTTGCACTAAATTAGGTGGTGCTGGCCGTGGTAGATTTTTCATTGGTTGTCTGCGTCAGTGACCGCCTGTGACTGGCCCACTGATTAATGATCGCAGTTCTTACGCTCTCCATCCAGCCGATGTAGGCGGAGACCCGGGTGAATACTGTAGGCTTCCTCTGAGTGTTGCAGCCCAGCGAGGACACAAAGCTGGTCACTCCATGAACGTAGTACCTTCCATTCACCTGGCAGTTCAAGGGACCGCCAGAGTCACCCTACAAGGAGAGAGAAAGGAAAGAAAACGGTCAACACGTTACTGTTTACAGTTTTCCCGTCCTGCCGTATTAATTATATATAAATTACAGGAAAATATAGATATTTACCGCCTGACATCTCTTACCAGTTGAGATGATGTTTCAGAGCTTTTACAAATGCACAGATATCCCAAACACTTAATAATTATTTTTAAATTGACTTTATATATTTATTTACGCTAACAGTAGAGGTACTTTCATTGTAAATTTGAGAAACATTGAAATGCATTGTTTTATGATTTCCAAAACAAAGTAAGTTGTGGTTATTTTTGTTTTTGTTTTGTCAATAATTTTGGAATTGTGGAACAGTTTACCTGGCAACCAGACAGACTTCCACCACCAGCGCAAACCATGTTGGTCTTCACCGTGCTTCCCCACCAGCTGCCGCTGGAGCAGGTCTGGTGGTCAACCACAGGCAGGTATGCCTGCTTAAGGTCAGAAGACAGCTGGCCGCCAGCTGTAGGCCGAAGGTGACAGAACATAGGACAAAACACAGGACACAATGGGGTGGAATGTCATCACATTCAAACGGATAGGGATACAGAGAAACCAAGAGATAGATATGAAAGGTTGGATCCAATCAGCATTTGCCACACATTTGCCTTGCCTTACTGATTTACACATAAGTATGTAACTTATTTTGAAATTCACAAACTACAGAAAAACAATTGCAATTAATTGTGGGTCAAAATTAAGAAGAAATCAAAAGACCAGGGTCTTTTGAGTAATAGTTGAACTATTTGAACAGTAATAAAATACGTTTCTTTAAAATTGTCAGTAAACCATTTTACTGATAATTTTGAAAGAAACTTATTTTTACCACCACTGTTATAACTTTTTGGTTAGTGACATGTTTTGTCGATATTAATAAAGACTTGCAGGACAATTTCAAACTGCATGGCATTAACAGGGATGTCAGATTCATGTAAAGCTTGTTTGTGGTGTGCAGTGACAGCAGCCCTGCTGAGAGTCGTAGATCAGCCAATCAGAGCTGCACGTACTCTGAGTGCGGCCCCAGCCAGTGATGTAGCAGAGGTTGTTGTGGGGCAGAACCTGGCCGGAAGGAGGCAACAACCCCAGCTGGACATTGGTGTTGAGGGTGGCGTCGGTGGACAGACGGAGCAGGGCAATGTCATACCTAAGGTCAGACAAGCGGTGTCACAGATTAGAAGGATGCAAAAGTCGTTTGTTGGCAACGGAGATTTGTAACAGCTGCACTCATTTTTCCTTTATAAATACCACTCACTCTAAAGGAAAAAAATAACAGTTGCAGGAATAAGTAAGTGTAAGCCAAGGATGTATGTTCACAGGATTAGGTAAGGGTATATGTTCACTGAATTTGAATCAATGTACTCTCACAGCTACAGCATTTTCCAAAATTTTGGCTATACAACTTGCTTCCTCGTTAGCTATTTTTCAGCAATATCCCCAAAAGTCAAATTCTACCTCAACAACAAAAGTAATAATAATGAATAATGGTGAATAATAATAATGCAAAAATAAATTTCATTTTTACTTGATAAATTATTTGATTTTGTTAAAATAAATCCTGACCTGCTGGCTTATACACAGGTGAACAGTAGGTAATACTGACCCACTGGAGAGCCTGTTGGCGTCCCAATTGGGGTGCAGGTAGACCTGGCTGACGCCGATGTACTGCTCCTTGCCCTCATGGTTGTAGATGTTGTGATCACCGACGACAACGCGCCACGTCCTACTACTGCAGAGATACATGCCAAACAGTAGTGTTTGTGATGAAAACTGTATTACCTGCACACACAGTGAGTTAGCTGTGATATCTGTGGGAGACCACTGATTAATGCAGCTGTTGTCTGTGGGCTGCTGGGTATCAGATGCCACGATTTTTGTCCCAGAATCCTGAACATGCCGCTGCAGGTTATGACACACATAATCTGGCATAATTTTGCCCCAGGGAAAGAAGTGCTTTGCCACTTTAGCACAATAGTGATACCCCTGGTAATTTAGCATTTTACAGTCTGTCCACATAAGCTTCTGCTGTATTTCAAAACAATTACATCTGCAAAGCTCAGCTGACTGACTGCAGGGGTGTGTTTTTGTAATGTGGGAACACACATTCTGGTCTGCAAACTCTCAAACAGAAAAACAGAAGAGAAGGCAGTAACAAATTTAATCAGGTTTCAAAATCTGGGAAAACAATGAGCCTCAAAATTATGAAAAAGAAATTAGTATGTGGGTCTCCCTCTCACCTGTCCACACAGTGAGCTGCTGTCATCACCCATCCCTCCTCACCAGAGTTCCTCCACAGGTGTGGTAGAAAGAACTCCCGGATTTGTACTGGAGAGAGATCTATAAGAAAAGATGAGAGAGACTGGATTAAAGACTAAAGGAATTGAGGTGATACGCTGCCGGGGCCTACCTGGTGGCACGCTCCGCTAAAGCTCCAGTCATACGCAGGGAGGTTATCCGATGTCAAATCCTGGGCATGACAGCATTAGGCCCTCCAGGGGTTTAAGTCAGCAGAGCGCCCCCTGCTGTTCAGGCTAACTGGATTCCTACATCCTGCCTGCTACAGCTGTCTAGAAAGAGCAGTTCTCCTAGATTGTGACTGTAGTTGTTGGAGTGCAGAGTGAAAAAGCTGGAGTAATGCACTTCGAATGAAGTTATAGCAGCAAATGTTATCTTTGTTTGCGCTGTTAATGTGCAGGGCTTTCTGTAAAGACACATGTGATAGCACACTAACGAACACACACAGGATGTAACAAAAGAGCAAAACATACATAAATATTTATGTATGATTATATAACTAGTCTGCAGCTGGAGCACCTTTTATATTCAGAACAGCTTAAATCCTTTGTGGAATCATTTCACTGGGTTATGCATTGCTACACTTAGCTCTTAGTAAAAAGCAGCCCTGTTATTAAAATTTGATTTTTGAAGCTCACAGCATACAGTTTCTGTTGAGAGGGGTCATATTGTAGTCAGTACTGTGGTCAGGCTTATGTGTTTTTGTCAACTGTTAACATCAACTTCTTGAATCAGTTTTTCCTTGTTTGGCATTTTGTTTGAAGTTTCAATCACTGGAATTTTGGCTATTTTCAACTATTTGAGCCTAAACACCTCTTAGATGCAATGATGTTTTAGAACCTCACATAATAAAGCATCACTTTTTACAATGTGTTTTAGAGCACAGGAAAAATGGTAATTAATGTCAATGTTAATTCCTAATTTTTAATGATTTGAATGTCCTTTTCAGCGATGTTTCCATTATCTAGTCGCAAACTTGTGGATTTGCTGATATGAACAGTTCTATTGGTGTTTACCTGCCAAGGCCAAGAGTTGGGTCTGGCTACTTCACCCCCCACAACTCTTGTTTGTAGGTGCTCCAGGTACCGTGGCTGGGGGAGATCCTCAGCGAGTGCTAGACAGACAGACAGACAGACAGACAGACACAAAATTTGATTTTTATTACCAACTATAGCTGAAGGTTCAAAGAAACAACTAGCTCAGCCTAGCTGGGGTAAGTAACTGACTCATGCATACAACTGTGCACATGTGAATGTGCACAACAACCCCATGCCATTAATGCAAGCACTATATACCATACATTCTGTTCAGGAAACTGAAATCAGTTCACCAAGAACCCATATATTTTGTGCAGGACACAGAAATGTTAAATAATCCAATCACGGCAGGGAGAGTGTGAAAATAGAAATTTCATAAGCCTCAGCATAGGGGTGGCAAATAGAAAAGTATCTCGCATGGCAAATTGTTACAGCAGCTGTTAGCACTCATGGTACTGAGAGCTGAGCACAGAATGAGATTGAAAAAGGTAGACACCAAGAAGTGACTTGGTGCTCAATGGATAAGTGTGAAAACAACGCACAACGGTAAGGGTGTTTATTGGTGATATGGTCTCAGGAACGATACAGAGGGGACACAGAGCAGATGCCATCATTTGTGTTCGTCAGCAATATCAGCTGACGTACACAAATTCATTCACTGATGGCTCTTATAGCAATGTGAGGGCAGTTGATTTTACCAATTATATTAGTAAAACCAGACATTGCAGCAAAAAGCCATTTCATTTTTGCCTATTCACCGGCTGTGTTTGGGAATCTTATGCAGTGTAGGCTGAGAAGTAGGGTTGAACCCGAATATGAAAAGGTTATTGGGAAAGGCAAAGATAATGCGATGGAAATAGATATTTCTTCTACCCGAATTTGCTCATTATTATTTGGGGGAGAAAAAAAGCCAAGATTGACATGTCTGTGTATCAGCCATTATGTTCCTTCAAATCGATTCATATCATTATGGATGTCCACAAGATAAAAATTCCCTTTCTGTTTGTAACATACGACTTTCATTTACTACACATTATTGAAAAGTGATTGCTATATTTCTGTAGTTGCTCCCACCAAGTCAGCTCAAAGCAGGTAGCAGGCTGAGAGCCGACTGTTCCCGGCTATCACTCAGGGAAACTCTCACATCGAAGAGGAGGAGGGGTCATGTGCGGGAGCTAGCGATACAAAAGTCTTGTGTGGCAACTGGATTTCTTTCAAACCCCCACAACCTATACATCAAAATGAAGCTTAGAACATGTATTTAATTCCCTCCATTTTAAAAACCCAGTTCTGTAGGGAAAAAAATAAATAAATAAAATGGGCAAAAAAGTTCATGTATTACTGGTATGTAATTACTGTTGTAAAATAGTAATTCCGTTTCCCTAGCGAATTGCAGTGATGTTAATACATCAGAAAACACGATCACAAATTGTGATTTACAATGCAAAACCAATGTATAATACCTTTTCTTTCATTTTCTGATTGTTCAATGTCCCCCAGGTAAAGGGGGGTGGTGGTGGTGTTCAGTTAGTTCATAAAACTTAGTTTAGTTAAAAATCAAAAAGGGCTAGAGAAAGATGAAAAGTACAGTATTAGGATGTGGAAATATATTTCATAATGAATTATATGCCAATATTAAATCAATTTGATGCTTTGAAGGCCATCCAACACTTGGTATGAAATGATTGAGTGTGTGCTGGCTTATACCCAAACTGTCTGCTTTTTTGGTGCTGAAAAACCCCTGTTGCCAAGATCCTGAGAGTTGGCAGGATTACCAGGTGGGCAGTTGTTGGCTGGTTGTGATGTGTAGGGTAGTCCAGCACTTGCCCCACTTCAGCACAGAGCTCCAAGAGCACAAGTCATGTCATGACACTGACTCATAAGCCAGTCATTACCATGGACATACACAATAAGCATGGTCTCTGTTTCACCATACCATTCACAGTGTGCCGATATAATCATGGTCAAGCTATCTGGTCGTGTTCCTCCAAAGACATAAGAAGAATATGATTGTTGTCGCATCAGCAGTATAAAAAATAATGGAGATCAGTTGCCACAGGAACCAGTGCAGTCATGTCTCTGGCCCTCACCTGAGTCTGGGATTCACACTGAATGGGCCTGATTTTATTGTTGATTTAAGGCAGGAAAAAGACACTGTTTTAAAATTAGATGAACAAAAGATAAATCTGTTGTAAAGAACAGAAAGAACAGACCAATGATAATAAAAAATAAAGAAAAAATGGTAAATGATGAAAAATATCTCCAAATTAATAAAATAAATGTTCAAATTCCTTTTGAACTGGCACTGGAAACAAAAACGTATCAATTTTGACCCATATGATTACAATCATATGATTTTGTTCTGCACTCCTTCATACATTCCATGTAACAAATATCTCCCTGTTCATTGTATCTTTAAAGTAACTCTACTCCTTTTCCCAAACAAAAACGTCAATTTTCTCTCTGGGTCTATGTGTTCATGATACAGAGTGCATCATTCTCTGGCTACCCTTTTCCAAACCAGACTGCTCTCTCTTTCTGTCTGAAAGCAGCCAGCTCCAGGCCTCTGTGTTGATTTGGAACCAGTGCAGAGTGTTTGCCTGTGTATAAACCGCTATGTTTTTTTCCCAGTTCAAAAAAGAGAAAACTCCTCTTACCCAGGGCAGCCAATGCTGTCAGAAGGAGGAACCGAAGCATGTTTGCAGTCCGATGTGAGTTTCTGTTACAGGAAATCAGGCTTTTATGTAGGGTGCGTCAGTCACATGTCTGGAAAGCATGCAATAGGTACGGCAATGACCGGCAGCCCAGGTGCGCTGTGTCCCACACTTATCACAGGTGACCAAGGCCAATCTGTGCAAACACATCAATGGAGTAGACTGTGAGCACGATTTATTTCTAAAAATAATCTTTCCACAACATTTCTCGGTCACTTTTGTAACCCTTGCATACAGTTTTTTTGTGTCCATGTGAAGACAGTCACAGGTGTACTGCAAATACCAATTTCAAAACTAGAAAAAGCATGTGAAAATAATAACTGCTACAAAAAAGAATAAACCTGTTATTTCCATTTATGAATTATCCTTCATTGTTGCATATAATTTGTCTTATAGGCCAAAAAATATACTGTGGAGAATATTTAGGGCTAACAGGGAAAGGTCTACTGTTCTGTTTTCAAGGTGAGATGTATAAATATTGTCATGGAAAGACAAGTAAGGTATGTCTGAAAGCGAAACCTCTGACCTGCTTTTTTGGGGGTTAAGGCCTCGTGTTATTAAAAGTACTGATCAATACTGATTTGCAAAAGTATGTTTTTATTTACTTAGTTTTGCTAAAGAAATATGACACCTGTTGGTTTTTGACCTATTGATGTAGGGTACCGAAGTAAATAGTTAGAGGAAATCCATGATAAGATGAGCTGCATAATGACTGCATCCAGACCTTGTAAAAGCTCAGTCTTACCTTACATCCAGACAGAGGATTGTGGGTAAAGGAGAGGATTAGCTTCCCCATGAACACCTGCCAGTGCCTGACTCCAGATTGCAGAGGGTGCATACAAATGGGAACTGCCTTCCCCTGAAAGTCTCTCAAGGATAATTTAAAAGTTGACTTCTCAAGCCATATAAAATTAGAGTTAATGTTAATAACACATTGAACATTCACTAATATTCACTTCAAAACATTCTTTTTCAAAATGAAGGGCTGTGTAGAATCCATGGCATGAAGGACCAAGGGCTGAGCACAGGGCATGCTTCTGGGAGACCTCCTCCTCTCACTGTCCCCAGGTGACTTGTTCCGGCTGCCCTGTCCAGGTGAGGTTTGAAAAAGGGCACAGCTGTGGAGGAGAAGTTAGGGACAAAGCAACAGAAATATCCAACTAGGCACAGGAAGGCACGTGCTTGTTTTTGTGGTGGGCAATAGGGGTGTAACGGTACACAAAATTCATAGTTTGGTATGTACCTCAGTTTTGGTGTCACGGTTCGGTACGTTTTCAGTACAGCAGGGAAAACAAAAAAAAATTAGAAAATAACATTTTTGTCATTTATTTTGACAAGGGCACTGCCCCTTGGATCCTGTCTCAGCTCCAAGGCACCGCCCCCAGCATCTCCTTTCAGCCCCAGGGCCAAGGGCACTGTCCCCTGGATCTCCTCTCAGCCCCAGGGCCAAGGGCACTGTCCCCTGGATCTCCTCTCAGCCCCAGGGCCAAGGGCACTTTCCCTTGGATCTCCTCTCAGCCCCAGGGCCAGGGCACTGTCCCCTGGATCTCCTCTCAGCCCCAGGGCCAAGGGCACTGCCCCTGGATCTCCTCTCAGCCCCAGGGCCCAGGGCACTGTCCCCTGGATCTCCTCTCAGCCCCAGGGCCAAGGGCACTGTCCCTGGATCTCCTCTCAGCCCCAGGGCCAAGGGCACTGTCCCTGGATCTCCTCTCAGCCCCAGGGCCAAGGCCACTGTCCCCTGGATCTCCTCTCAGCCCCAGGGCCAAGGGCACTGTCCCCTGGATCTCCTCTCAGCCCCAGGGCCAAGGGCACTGTCCCTGGATCTCCTCTCAGCCCCAGGGCCAAGGGCACTGTCCCCTGGATCTCCTCTCAGCCCCAGGGCCAAGGGCACTGTCCCCTGGATCTCCTCTCAGCCCCAGGGCCAAGGGCACTGTCCCCTGGATCTCCTCCCAGCCTCAGGGCCCAGGGCACTGTCCCCTGGATCTCTTCTCAGCCTCAGGGCCCAGGGCACTGCCCCCTGGATCTCCTCTCCACCCTAGCACCCAGGGCTCTGCCCCCAGAATCCTCTCTCAGCCCCCGGGCCCAGGGTTCTGCCCCCAGAATCCTCTCTCAGCCCATGGATCTAGTCTGAGCCCCTTACAGAGCCCTCTGAGGTGTAATCAACAGAATGAGCTGAAGTCGCGGTTTAAAATGTTTAAAATAACAATACTTTTATAAACAGGTTGCACTTGTTTGCAGTGAATACTCTTTTGCTGACAGTACATGACACAATTTCTATAAACATTTAGGGCAGATCAACTGAAATTCAATTATGAATTAAGTGATGATTATGCACAGCTTATTTAAATAGAGTAGACTGCAACATTTGTTTAGAGCGTGCTCTAAATGCTAATGGTTTTATACATTAACAGGGGTTTGTTCATGTATTTATTACCAATATTTAACCTATTTTTGTAACATTATATATTTGAACTTCCTATTTTTTGTTGAAGGGTATTGAGGCAGCTGTGACCTGAAATGTACTGGAAGTCGAAAAAGATTCTGACAGCGCAACATTTCAGAAATGACATTATCCATAATACCAGTGTTAATGATGCATAATGGCATCTATTCATATTTCAGTGAGGTTCTTTCAAGAGCAGCTGTCATGAAACCAACTTCAACTCCACTCTCTCTTTTATACTGCAAACTTCAGGCTTATTTCAAATGCCAAAGCTTCCATTGTTTTGCTCCATATGAAACATTTGCATTCTGTACCCCTTACTTTTTTTTAGTGATGTAATATGGTGATATTTTTGTAGTGATGCTTGTGATATGAATGGTTTCAAAAAATGAATAGCTGTAAAGAACCCAAGAATACTTTAACTTAAATGGGAATTAGAGGTAGGTATGCCAGTTAGGAAAAAGATGGGAAGTTTCAGTAAAGAGCACTTTGTCTTGCATTACTTTTCACTGTATCTGTGTATGTCACGGATGTGGGGTTCACACAGCAGAGTTGTGGCACTTTGACACAATGGCCCGTAATACAGGTGGGCCACTCTATTCAGTGCAACCAATCATCTCACAGGGGAGGCGCTGGGCATTCAAAGTTTGACTTTGGTCACCCTGTGTTTTGGTTTCCCAGGTTCAGTTTCCTAAATAGCTGAAGAGACCCTTATACTTCAGTAAAATGTTTCTTATAAAGACACAAAACAGCTTTTGGGTACCATTCATGAGCTTATCAATTATCATGTAGCAAAATGGTGGATGACAGAAATGTTTGGGCTGCTTAGGCCATTTGACTACTTAGGTCTACGTAAGCACACAAGTTGCCGAGACAGATATCCCAGCTAACAGAAAACATTTCCATAACATTGGTGAAAATGTAGGACTTATTTTCACATAATATATAGGACATAATAACATAATATGAATGCTCCTCAATCAATCTGAGAACATTATGTTGTTCCGAACAAGTTCTGTCAAGGTCACATTCCAGGTTAATATTTAAGGAACAGTAATAAACCAGACACGATTTATGTCCAGAGAACATTTGCCCTAATCTTCTGAGAATGTACTGGCAACCAAAAATTGTTAGCTGTGATAGACCTACTTTGTTATCCCTGGCCTGGGAGGGTACCCTGCTATTATTCCGGAACTCTCCATAGAAAGAGAAATGTGCAGCAGCGATCCCCTGTAACATGCCCTCAGGCAGAATGAATTCAGCCTCAACAATGTCAGAGTATCAAGGGGCAACGCTCTTTAAAGCTTTGCTTCAATGGCAGTATCTCAACAAATCATACAGAGGAGTTACGGCTGACAAGGCAGAAATCGCCAACCTCAAAGGGCCGCCGTGGGTAAGCTGTCAGCAGACAGTTTGAAGAAAGCGTTGCGCTGCTCGTGGGTCTCTTATCTGTCAAGACAGGCAGCCCCACTGTCACCCATCAAATGTGGACTGAATAATGGAAACACCATATGAAAAAGGACTCATGTTTTAACTAAAGTAACTAAATCACGCTCAAAAAGGAATTTACAAATATTTAATATTAATTTTAATATGGAACAAGTGTTGATTACATAATGTGTTACATTGCATTACATAATTATATTTTTCTGCTAGGGCTGTTATGTAGACAAAGTGTAGCCAAACTCTTCATTAGTTAATACACATTCATCAATTATTTGGTGTTTCCAGTTAAATTATATTTCATCATGAATTTTTGCCTACAACCAAATGAGATCAAGACGGTACATATGTTGAAAATGTTTAGTCTTGTACGGGTGTAATGATTCACCCGTTTGAATTAAGGATCATGGCCATATCTTTTCAATATGGCTACACCACTTAAACAATGGGGCTTGGACAACATTTTGTGGGAAATGTTTCAAATTCAGTTTGGGTAGTCTGAAACCATTCACAACTGATGCTACTGTCATACATTTCATTATAAAGCCTGACATTATATCCCATGGGATACTTTTTAAGTGTCAGAGAGGGAGAGGAACAAATTTCCCACTATCTTTAACAGAGGAAAAAAATCAGTTTGAAATCGTCACGGTTTTGTGGGTGCTGTGCTTGGTGTGGTCAGAAATGCAGAAAGTGACACATAACTTAGGCCTCGCGATTAATAGTGGTCTTGATAATCAGCTCTTCTAAGGTCTTGCGGCTCTCTTGTCAGAACCGGTTCCCAGCAGCACACAGAGGGCGCCAAGTGGTCTTTAAAAATAGAGATGTGGAAACATTAGCAGATCACGATAACTATATGACAAGCGTGAACGGAATGTTTGTGGTCGGAGCAGGTGTGAGCTCCTGTGGCCTTCATGAGAACAGGAAAAATGAGTATGGTTACAAGTGTCACCTGTAATATTGCAGGTAACCTACCACTTGAGCAGGTCAGATATTAACATGTTGTCAGCTCTTTCTGGAAATTTAACGTAATTAAATATATTGTCTTCAGCATGCCCCGGTGGCTCATCCGGTAGTGTGCATGCCATGTAAGACCAAGGCCTTACCACAATGGCCCA
Source organism: Albula goreensis (assembly GCA_022829145.1). Lineage (NCBI taxonomy): Eukaryota > Metazoa > Chordata > Actinopteri > Albuliformes > Albulidae > Albula > Albula goreensis. The sequence goes on from CM040745.1 coordinate 40,428,966, forward strand.
GGTTTGAATCCAGCCTGGAATCCACCCTTTGCTGCATGTCCTCCTCTCTCTCTCTCTCTCTCCCTCCCTCCCTGCATTTCCTGTCTGCCTTTCTACTGTAACTGTCAAATAAAAAATTGAAATCAAGATCAGAATAGATCAGCAACATTTAAAGGAAAATATAAAAACAATTGAATTGCATTATGGGATACTGTGGGTAAGAGAGCTTTTATTTAGATTCAAGACCCTTTGTCAGGAGGAGCAACTGCTGAGATTTAAAATTTCTTTTCATTCGTTTATTTTCAGTAATTCTATGTGAACCTGAATAATGAGACGCATGCTTGACCCACAGAGCCACCTGCTTTGTGTTTATTATGGAGATGTTTTGTGTATCCTGCATCAATGCAAACTACTGACATCTTCTGGGAGAACCTCTGCTATTACACCATCATTATTCATGATATCATAATAAAGCGCAATCACTCAGAGAATAAATGCAAGGGATACTGTAAAACTAGTATCATGCCAAGAGTTTTACTGCTTGGCATGAAGGTCAAAGTCTGAATGTTGAGGTAAATCATAGTACCTTAAAATGCCGTTAATGACCCTATGCTACTTTGTTGCTGACACATTTAAACCGTGAGAACTGAAATCCAAGCAGCCCTCTGAAATCTCACAGAAGTACAAGAGTATGCACTGGAACATTCAGTGACATTGACTATGTTATTGGACCAGCTTAATTTTCTCTTAATCAGAGTCTATTTATGAAAAGGACATTATAACTATTTTCTTAATCCATTCTCAAGTATTTGCTCAACCTAACTCTTGATAATAAGGACAATCAACTTGTCGAGAACAGGGAGGTTCCACAGCTCATAGCCTTTATAATATTGCTAATTAAAGTGGAAGTCATTAAAAGTGTCTGCAGTTTTGTTTCTGGATTACAACCTTATCTCTCTTTGAAAAACAGATTCTCATCCACACTCGTAATTGGGCTGGGTCTTTGACTTGAGAAAAGTTATAGCTGTGATCCAGCTCTGCCCCAACAATCTGCCACTTCTCTTCCTTTTCTTCCCCCCTTTTTTTCTGGGGAATCAATCAAATTTGGAGATCAAAGAGAGACTATTGACTGGATGTTTTAATTAAAGATGTTTGTCTCTGATACAGACTCACATTAATGCGGACTAGGCTCGGTTCCCACAGCTGTGTTTAACACAGACAAGAAGACTAATGTATTAAACTATTGGAAATCTTAGGGTTATTCAAGGCCTGACAAATGATTTTGACCATGTTACAGTGACATCAGAAAGGGAACATATCTGTACTATTAAGAAAAGCTGATATAAATGCTAAATAAAAAACAGACATATATTCAATCAGTCAATCTAATAACCTACATACACGTTCTGGAGTGTATGTAGCTCATTCTGTCCCTAAAATGGTTGCTCACATTAAATGAAGCGGTCAAATAAGTGAAGTGAGTTCAGGTGGGAAACCCTAGTCAGAGTGTCCATCAGCTGAAAGCCAGCTGGGTCTGCTGACGTGTGGTGTGGCAGCTGCAAAGATTACACCAGCGATGCCATCTCGATCACACTCACCGCTGCTGCCCACATTTTTCTGCTGTGGGCCTTGGGTGATGGCCTCCCTTTGGGTTTTGTTTAGCAACTGTACTCTGTGCGGCTTGACTTTTGGGGTGCTTGTGTTTGGGGTTTCAGTTGTGTTGTTGGTTTGACTTCTGGGGTGCTGGTTTTTGGGGGTTCGGGTTGTGCCCAGAAGCTTTGTCAATGCAGCTCAAACTTGTTGGGGCCTCATGGTTCAGGAGCAAGATGTATTTCAAGGGATAATTAATAAATTTAAAAATAGCTAAAATGGCCCATGGCCCCTTCTACATCAGTCTTGCACTGATATAATTATTGTAACAAAGACCTATATATGATTTTATATGTTACCATGGCTATTATTATTGTTCTAACTATTTGTTTAGGTAAATTGGGTCTTGTTAAGCAGATTCCTATGGTGTATTTCTAATAAAAATGTTTAAAATATATTTTTTAGTTAGGGTTTCTAGCTTAATGTAGTTTTAACTCTTAGTTTAGGCTAATTCAGGACCTAAGCAGTTCTTGGTAAGATTAAAATGGTCTGTATGTACTAAGGCTGTTGTCCGTGGTGTCAATTTTAGTCAAAACGCATTTAGTTTAGTTCCCAAAAGATGAACTCACTGTGTCGCTGTCAGACTATTATATGGGTCATTCCATGCCAACTGACCCAGAATTCAGAACTTTTCCCATTTCATGTCATGGAATTTCTTGAAAAAAAAAATAATGTGAGAACTTCTATGAAATGTATGGGACCTTGCAAAATCCTGTAGCTCTACTGCAAATATTTTTTTAGGTATGAATATTTTAATTTTGGCCTGCTGAGTTAAGTGTCATCGTATTTGTATGTGTATTCAAAGACTCACCAATTGCTTATTTTTCACTGGATTGGGTTGAAATCCGACAACATCCAAGAAACCCAAAGGATAATTTGCAACCTTTATTCGTGTAAATAGTTGCGTACTAGATGATGTCTAGGCTTTTTCCAATAGAGCAGGGATCCATGATCGCATTATGTCATCAAAATGCTGAATGACGAAATTAATTATGACAGTATGTTGCAATCCATTTTACAATAATCCACCCAAACCTGTTTCAGGTGGCATTAGCCCAGTCTTGCTTTATTGTTTTCTGATGCTACTAGTTGATGATGTCAGTTGATGATGTCATTCAGAAAAGTTTGAAATTGCAAATTACTACATGTGTATTGAGCTAAGGAACTAAAATTTGTATTTTGTCCAGATACACGGAACAAGATGACATCATCTAGTATGCAACAAACCAAGCCATTACAAGCTGTAACTTGTATATTTCCTGAACCGAATGAAAAACAGGCTCAATAGGTATCACACAGATAGAAAACCTTGAAGTCAACATAGTAAATACATCTACCTATGAAATAAAACCACTGAATGTTATATTACAGTATGTGAAAAATATGAAAAATTAGCTATTTTCAAAAAAATATTAAATGATGAAGGAGTAATATAACATCTTTATTTTTATATATATCTGCAATGAATATTAATCCTTTCTCATAAAAAAGTTTCAAGGAACTTAAAATAATCCTTCTTTGGAAAATATACAGTCAAAATATCTTAGAAAGTGTGTTTTTCAGCTCTGAAGCTATATTTTGCCAGATTTGTGGCACACAATTTTTTGAACTTGTCAATATGATAGAGCTATATTAATAAAACACCGAATCAAATTCTGGATGCAGGAAAGTGAAAACTAGTGGAGATATTAATTTTTGAAAATTTAAGATTCTTAAGTTTAATGTTCTAGTAATTTGATTACTGCAAACATTCAGCAACAGCTATTTACATATGTCAAGTTATCCTTTGGGTTTCTTGGATGTTCAGTACAAATTCCAACCCAATCCAGTGAAAAATAGCAATTGGTGAGACTCTGAGGGCCAAACTTAAAAAAATTCATAACTAAAAAAGTATTTGGAATAGAGCTGTATGAGGATTTTGCTAAGTCCCATGAATTTAATGGAATTTTCACATTTTTTCAAGAAACTCCATGACATGGTCTGGGAGGTCCTACAGTTGGTATGGAATGACCCATATGTGTCCAAAAGTTTGAGTTTGAATGTGAGTTTGCTCAATGGTGTCCAACAACAGTTGCAATTTTTTTATGCCTCATGGTACATAAGCAGTGAGGCTGACAAAATATTCATTCAATTACAAGATGGTAAAATACACTACAGCCTTACAGCAGTCTACTTTGAGTGTGAATTATCCATAAAAAATATGTGCACACAATCTGTAGCAATGTGCTCTCGACTTGCCTCTTGCATTGATGCATATGATTTAGCTTTTGCGTTATTTGTTTTTGCTTTGCTTTATTTTGCCGTAATGGCTGAATAATGGATAGCCACAGAGACGGTAGCATGAAAACGCACAGGGAATTGTGTTCAGATATATTTACCAGTGATTTTAAGATATTGGCAGGCTCGCCATATCCACAAGCATCCGTCCTACCAGATGTCAACAGCGAATCTCATCTAGGGGTGTTGTTTGCAACCTTTAATTGCAATTAGACCACAAGGAAAACAATCAATATTACAGTCCCTATCTCTCATGTTGGCCAGAGAAAAAGGGAGAGCGAGAGAAGGGGACCAGTGGCTGGGCAGAGGAAGGTGATCCTACGAGGCAGAGAGGTAGAGAGAGGAAGTGATAGTGCTGGAGAGAGAGAGAGAGAGAGATTGATCCGGAGGAGGACTGTGACCATCGATCTTTGTCTGTCCGACGACGTGCCAGGCTTTCAGGATGGGGAGCAGGGCTGTGCCTCTCTGCCCTGTGCTCTGGGCGTTCATGATGGGGAGCGGGGCTGTGCCTCTCTGCCTTGCACTCCTGTTGCACCAGCAGGGCTGCATAATTAAAAGTGGACCGCTCCTGATTCGTCAGTGTCACACCGCAACAGTGGGCACAAGGAGCGGAGCATGATGAGTCACCTCACCCAAAAAATGGCCAATTACATAAAGCTTTAGGAATACATTAGGCTGTAATTAGTTTGAGATTATTTGCTTTCTTACTACCTTCTATTCTAGACTTTACATGCTGTAAAACACAACCACTCAGTCATATCCTGCTTCTAGTGAATAAATGAAAGGTAGCATTATTCTTTACTACCACTATTCTTTGAGCATTGTTCTCTGTATTAGATACTGTTGCCATGCTTGAAATTTTCTCTGTATAAACATGCCAGCGAAATGCCTGAATGTTGCGCAAGTCTCTTTCCCATTGTTTTTTTCCCCCTCCCTCCTATCATTGACATACTACATATCCCGCAGGTATTGGTTCCTCTCCCGGACTGTTGCGCTTCCTCTCCATCCAATCCGCTCTCTGTCCGCTGAAAGTCTCAACCAATCAGGATATCCCATGACTGTTTTAAACCCTCTGCTCGGCTTCCCAAGAGAGATTCACTTTTCACTTACCCATCACTTCTGCTTCTCATTTGCTTTTTATCATTGTACTTTGTGGAGTTTGTATCATCCTTTGTGCTGTGTTCTCCTAAAAGCTTTGAGTTACTCCACACTAACATACCCTTTATAAATAAAGTGCACACCCCATTTTTGAGCTTTTTTAGGTTTGTTTTTAGCTTGAGTCTTTTCCCTGTCACTGTGGGAGTGGCTTGCTTTGTCTGGTGTACACTGATTGGCTGTGTGGCAGGATGATGTCCTTCAGCTGTGCATTGACACTGAAGGAACTCATGGTTGGTCTTTCCTTCTGGCTTCTGCCACTGGATGATTCAGTCTTCCATCGCGCCAAATCCATAAATGGCAAAGAAAAAAGACAAAACAATAAAAAACAACAACAAAATATATTAGTCATATTATGTGCATAGTGCATTAGTCATATTTAGTGCCTTGCAGTGGATGCAGGCATCCAGTGATGGGTGGTGAAAAGTGGGGCAACATGAGCCAGCCTGGCCTGTGTGGTGATCAGATGGGCTTTAGCATTCTGTACCAGGAGAAGAGGCTTGATGACACAAGTCAGAGGACCAGCCTGAAGGGAGCTGCAGTAAGCTTTCAAAAGAAGGGAAGTTTCAGTGGAGCACTAACTCTCGAAGCCTGACAGGTTGGAATCATAGAAATTGTCATGTAGGACATAAACAGATGGTAGTAGAACGGACAGTACTCTCTTAAGTTTTAGATATGAAGGTTAGAGAAAATAAGCCTTTACCTGTTCGTAGCGGAGGAGTCAAGAGTAGGTTTTTGTGAATGTGAATGTGAATGACTCTGGCCCTCCTAAGAGCAGAAAGAACTGTTCCATAAGATACAGAAGTGTCAATTAAGGATGTGTGACAATTACTCTCCAGACTCACTGTACAAGAATGAATCAATAAAACTATTCTGTTTTCCCAATTTCTTTCAGTAGAAAACTAAACAAATACAAGCTTTAAAAGCAAAACAGTGGTACGCTGGGAGTGATGATGTTGCTGAAGATACCGTATTGCTAAAATACAGGTTCACATCATGGCTGCCCCCTGAATAAATTTGGGACAGAAGTGCCGATGTGTTTTACAATAGCAACAGCATTGAGAGGTTCAAATGTCAAGAAAATGTTGGTATTTATTATTTATTTATTTTGCATTTATTATATTTTTCCCAAAAATACCCAGATTTCCCGAAGACTTTGCCACCACTTCCTTCCGAATACGCAGCACTCAGTGATATAAGACTTCGGATTTCTAAAACTCTCCTGTATGGCCTGGTCATTGCATGCCATTGTAGCTTTCAATATCTACACCATTCAGAGTAATCCATTTTAACTTTTAAAACTGCAGTTAGTTGGTCGTAAACTATTTTGTATTTTAGCCTTGAAAAGTGACACACAGATTTAATGGCACAGTGAGATATCAAAGCTAACTTCATAATACAGCAACAAAATTAAATAATGTCTCTAGGATTGGCAGATATGCCCTGAGTACTTATTCTTGTTCAGTGAAATCCAGGTTACCTGAGGTCCAGATAACACCACCAAACTTTTATGACTGTACTTTTAGCACATTTAGCACTTATTCAAGTTCGATAAAAGATTTCGCTCTACAAAGGAGAGTTGGTTGAAAAGGTTTTTGTATTCTGAACCATAAATCTGACATTCAACACACCTTTGTTCTCTGAATCTTTTATACACTGTCAATCTGATTTCTAAATTGACATCTGAGTGCGCTATGCAATATGGGGTCTTTTGACTGGCATATTCAGATCGATATACCTGCTGAGCTGGTCTTTCCAGGCAACGTAATGAGGGAGCACTCAGAACACCTGTCTGTATGCATACATTAAAACTACATTTGCTTATTCAATGGAATGGTACCTTTCCAAAGCACTGTGTGCATTAACTCATAAAGGAGACATATACATGACCTTATATCGCCTTTTAATTGTATGTGCTTTAGTTACTGCTGTGTACATAAAATCTGTTCTTCATTGTGTAACTTGTTGATTCACCCTACCCAAAAATGAGCAGTCTGCATCAATTCAATTCGATTTTATTTGTATATCGATTTTTGACAAGTTGTCACAAAGTAGCTTTATAATTGATCCCTGGCCATGTATCAGAGGTCTGACAGTGATACCGATTCACTTCTCTTCATTGATGATTTAAGTGTGAATACCTGCAGCAGAATCAAATGTGAAGTGTACAGAAAAATCTCATCTGCCCAAGTTCATGAAAATGCTTCCATGGTGCTTTATCCTGCAGTAAGACAATGATCATACTACTACAGCCACATACTACTAAAGCAAAAAATATGTTTTTCACCCAGAAGTGCTGGGACTAACCAAAGGGTGTGCTCAGGGGCAACATGCTCTTAAGGTGCCTCTTAGCGTTGTAGAGTAGGGCTCGCAAGAAGCAGTTCATGACTACCCTGTCAACGATCTTCTGGGCAGGCAGGAGTTCAGCCAGTGGTTGCTGAAGCACTGAGGCTGGGCCATCTGGCTCTGTGCAGGTTCCCTGGGCTGGTACATCCAGGTCCAGAACTTTTGTGCAGCTGTGGTGACCAAGAGGCCAACCTTGCCAAGGATTTCCTCCTTCTTGCGAGCCCTACTCTACAACTCATTTACATCTGCAGGGAAGAGGTCATAGTACACCTGCTGGGCCTCCCCGGTGAGAAAGGGGGCAAGTACACATACCCAGCCTTCAGGATCCCACACCTCCCACTCAGCAATGTGCTCAAACGCCCACAGGCAGGCTTCTACATCATCTCCCTTAGCCATTTTTTTGAGATGGTCCTTTGTGGAGACAAGGTGATGGGGATGGGTGGTGGGATGGCCACACAGGGCTTCAGCCAGGTGGGCCACTTGCTCTGTCACTGCCTGGAAGGCATGATGCTGGCTGACATTTGTCTTCACTAGCTCAGTGTTATTGAATGCATGGCCTCTGGACACCCACTCTTTTGAAGAGACCAGGCTCAGATACATCTTTCCTTTCAATCGATTTGTGTGTGTTCATTGGTTTAGAGGACATGATTGACACTTGATAATTGAAAGCCCGCCCTCTAGTTTTAGTTTATTGGGGTTCCTACTCAGCACCTAACTTGTGTACATGTTGGTGAGTTCCAAAAAAATGTAGGTTGCTTTCTCATGTCCTTATATTGTATTGCTTCTGAATATGGCTAGTTTGTTAGATAAATGTGTGTATTGTTATACACTTTACTGTATTTGTAAGAGCTAGCATCGCTGGTAGATAACCGTTAATTGTAGCTAATGTTCTGGAATGTTAATGGTGATATTTGAGTGTTCACTTTGTAAAGAATTGTAATTGTATTGTATATTCAATGTTTACAATGTTGGTAGTTAAGGTAAACCAAAATGTTTAGGCACCAATAAGAATGCCAGCTGTTTTGCGTGCTACAGAGCTAGCCTGCTAGTAGAAAGTAAGTGGCGCACTTAAGATTTGTATAGCAAACACAGTTCAGGGCAGGGGTGTTGGAAATGGGGGGAACGGAGGGAATGTCCCTCCCAACACTTGTACCGGCTATTGTCATTCCCCCCCCCTCATAAAACAGGCCCATGGCATTTAAATTAATTTATCTAATTGAGTCGTAGCACCATAAGTGGTTCAGCGAATTGCGCCATCTTGTGGCAGAATAGCAACAATGCCAATATTATATTGTTAATTGTAACAGGTAGATTTTGTTTAGTTAAGCGATGGACATTTTTTTCTTGTCAAACGAATAACTGTAATTCTTGTGATGTTGCAGAAACAATGATTGTTATTTAATTATTTAATACCTTTGTTTTGTAGAGCCACTCACAGCCACAAGTATACGTATATACAATTGGAGGAAAATAAACTCATTTGGACGCCCATGTCAGCATTCTTATCGGATGCCCCGGAGCGATTACACCTATCTGAACCCTAGTAGCTATCTCATTCCTCGGTAAAGCACTGTGTCAATCCCCTGCACTCTGCAAAGCCTCCACTGTGCCATGTGATTTACATAAAAGGCAGGACACTCTTGCACACTTTCATATTCCTGACATCTTTTTTTCTTTTCGGAAACTGAATCCATCAGCTAGTGATATATATCTCTATGGCTATGTTACCAGGGTGACAGGAAGCGTTCGTCTAGTATTGTCAGCCCCAATGATTTAAAGTGTCAAAACACACCAAGGGTTGCCGCAGGCAGCATGGCAATGAACACTGTTCGCTGCCAGTCAGACTGATTTAGCCGCATTATTGTGGCATGTGCATATTCGCTGACTGGCAGCGCCACGGGTATTTAACATGCCGAGCCGCAAGATCTGGAAATTAAAGAGGCCAGGCAGGTGGTCAAATAGGTGTAAAGAAAATATTTCCCGCACACACGGCTGCCTTGCTTGCAGTAAATCTGATATCATTCCGCCTTGCCCACCCCCATCTCTCGGGCAGCCATGATTATTTAAGGTCCTGTGTCAGTTCATGGGAACGCAGTATCTCTTATTAGATATCTCCTGTCGCAAAACAGAAGCTATTCTGCATCACATGACTTACACATGATGCGGATGCTTTAGGACAAACTGTCACATCTGCTGAATGCTTAGGGTGTCAGTCATCATAATGGTTGTGTGCAGGGGGTGGGGTGGGGTGGGGTTGGGGGAGGGGATTGAGGGAATGGTGTAGCGGCCCAGTTGTACTGGCTCCTCCAGCGGAACATTAAAGTAGTTCTTTTGTCCCTATATTTTGTTTCTTTTTCATTCACAAAGTCACAGAGTGAGAACTTGCAAATCAGTCTAACCCTTTAAGTCTCATAACAAACATAGAACGACGAAATCACCCCCAGCCTCCCTGTGATTACCAGAGAACTGTAGAACTGTAAATCCACTTTCTAATTCGTTCTAATTAGTTCATCTTCTGTCGTTTTGTTAAATGTTTGCATGCTTGAAGGCTTGTCTTCATAATTTGGTTAAATATGAACAAAAAGTCTGAAAAGAGATGCAGTTGGGGCTATTGTCAAACAAACATGAACAGAAAATACAAGAAAAGAGAAAAATTGGGGGTTGGAATGAAATAGTATGGCTTCAAGGTCAGATCTGTGGTTAATCAGTGCAGAGGAAACTTTTATGTCTCAAGCCCTGGGCTCTGTTCTGAGCACTAAAACACGTCTCAGAGCCACAATCTACTGATTACACTTCATTCTGACTAATTACCAGTTAATTAGCAGCCACAACTGTTATCTAAACCAACATTTTTTTTTACATTTCCCACACTCTATCTACAACCGCTTTATAAATGGGTTTAACTTATTCCTGGCAGATATGAAGAGGTGGATTTTGACATGATTAATGCTTATTCAATCATGCAATTTTTTTCCATTTTTGAAGGGCAAGAGACACTATTTCATATGGATCCCGGTGGGACGACCGTCAGATCTTGGAGATTAGACCTTGGCAGAGCCAATGTATAGCAAAGCTGGGAAAGGAGCCATTTTGTTTAATACGAACATAGCATTCCTGATGCATTACTTCAGCTTCAAACCATGCATTTAAAAAAAGCCTCCATGTTCCGTTGCGAGTCTTGGAGAGTGCTGAATTAATTGATCGAAGGCCTCAGTGGATCTATTAACGCGCAGAACCTGCAGAGTGAGTCAAATACACCCGCTGAGTTTGAGCAAAAACAGGACGTGGACCAGTGTACTCTAGATCTGTCTAGTTATCTGAGCTGATTGCCATTTAAATTCCACTAACTTCTTCCTTTTAAAATCAGGCCTTAGGGTGCTTCACACTCTTGTAAACAACAACAAAATACCCTTAGGAGTTTTTTTCTTCATCTTTGCAATCACAAATTCACAGCATGTCGCAACACTGGGGTCTCCGCTTCCTATGCACCTTCTCTCATTAATACGAATGAACCAGCAAGTTACTGTCTTACATTGCTTTCTCACATACACACAAACACACAGACACAAAAACACACATATCATCTTTTTCCTCCACGTTAGACTAACACGCCTCGACTTTCAACAGCTCATTTTATTCAACATTTTATGACTAAGTGGTGAGCAGTGCGAAGCTTTAAGCTTATGCTATTGTTAGCATCCCTTCAAATAACAAATGACTGGATCAGTTATGATATGTTTAAACACTTATTTACTGACCTTGCATGCTTGTATAAGGGGAATGTAAATTGGCAAATGTACCTCTACATCTTAAACTGCTTTCCAGTTTACAGCTCCTCCTCTGAAGATCTGAAGTACTGTTGTTTTCTGACACATGGGAATTATTCTGTCATAATCATTCTGCTTCATTGCAGCTGAGGCTCTTCATTCACTGTTTGATGAATGTCTCTTACCTTATTGTTTTGTCAAGGGGAATATCAATATTCCCCAAAGTTCAAATTGATAGAAATGCCTATTCTGTTTTTGGACAGAAATCTATACACATTTCTCCAATTTATTTCCTCCCTATATCCTCTGATGACATTGTTGTGTTAAAGTAAAACAAAGCCCATATGAATGAAAGTCCAACATGAGAAGTTATGAACTATCAATTTGTAAATCTAAAAAAAATTTGTAAAAAGTTTTAAAAATTCAACTGTATAGAGACAGGTAGAGAGAAGCCATTTTAAATACAGGCATGAATTAAAACCAAGTTGAAACTGAATGCTTGCTTGCAATGTGATCAGATTGCATCAAAATGTCTCTGAAACCTATACAAGGTAAATGCACTGTCTGTATTGAAACTACAGGTCAGATAAGAACATAAGAACATATTATGATGAGAACAGGCCATTCGGCCCAACAAAGCTCGCCATTACAATTTAAAGAGTATCCAAAACTGCATCAAGTCCAAAACTACAGCAAGGGTCTCTGCCATGATGAATAGGTAAGAATATATATCTGTGTCATTTTCGCATTTCATTCCACAGCACAGGAGAGAAAATCTAAGAGCACTTCATGGACTGTGAAGATGGGGACCTGGCATGGTGTGTTTCACACAGCACTCCACAGATTTAGTAGTGTGTGTTATTACAGCAGCCAGTTAATCAATATGCATTTACAATTTTCATGTACAGACCACAAATTATTTGTCCTCTGGTTAACCTAAAGGTACTCCGTATACTGACAGACTGTAAAACACATTTATACCATATCATTATTTCGATAAATTTCCCCTGGTGTGTCCCTGAAAAAGAGCACAAATTAGGGTGTTAATTACACCGTGTTTGTTTACTGTTCTCTCATTCCTTTTTCTGTGCTAAGATGAGGGGTAATGGACACAGACCCTATGAGTCTTTTCGGGCTGCCACAATAGCACAGCGAGAAAAAGAGCTAAGAATAGCACGGCGGATGATTACCTTTTTCTTTCAAGTATCTTTCTCATCATGGATCATTTTTCACCCTCCTCAGTCCAGATCAGTGAGTGATTAAGGTCTAGCTGAGGGAGATGGTTCACTTGTCAAGAGGGCTGTGAATCTTCTCAGGATTGCGCACGATACCAGGAAGGGGCGAAAATCAGAGGTACCTGTGTGTGGATGAGGCATTCACACACTGCTCTGTATTATTCACACAGAGAGGTTAACACTTCTCTGATACAAATCCATTAGCACAGTTTCGCTCAATAAAAAATAGTAAAGTGCTGATGCGCGAACCTGCAAAGAACACTGCAGAATCATTATGGTTGGATGTCCTAAGGCTAATTACAAACAGAGCTGTGGCGGTAGGCATGCAGGAGATTCTGGGTTGGTGCATCCTGCTGCAGCACTGGTGCTTAATGCAGTAATACCTAATGCAAAAATGTGCCACATGGTCCTGCGTGCGTCAGTGCCAGCTTTAGCCGGGAGTACTGTGAGGTCACTGTATCGGCAGTACCGGGATACTCCACCTCGATGCACAAGAGCGCACACTCTTGTCTATTGGGCACCTGAGGTAACGGCTGAGGCAGTGCTGTCCTCCCACCCAAAGGCTGAGCAGCCCATGTGGTGGACTGTAGTGTGAAGAAGTCGCGACAATGTGCACCTTGGGGTCTGCTTGTGCTAATCTGCCGTGCTACATTTACAGACAATGTTGTGGCAGGCGCATGAAATAGAAAGGACATTTAGAGCTAGGAAAAAAAAGCAGAGGAAAGAAAAGAGCAGATGAAAAATACTGTTGTAAAGAATGATGGTTACAATGCAAGCTGTGGGGAAAACATTTCCAGTGATTGTAGTTCATTGAAGCTGCCAAACAATGTTGCTGCTCAAAAGCCAGGTTCATACACTAGCTGGTCATTGCCCTTACCGAGTCTTTCATTTTTAAATATGTCCTTGGAATTCTTCCTCAACCTCTCCGCCCCTCCCCCCCTCCCCAGCTTCTTTTCTCCATGGATCCTAGTAGGGCCCCATTATAGCTAATGGTCCATCTGTCTAAACATATAAACTCATCCAAGTTCCTTCAACTCCCCTGACATAATTTTGAAGTCTGCTGCCAAGAATGTGGCTGTTGGGAGGGAGGTCAGTGGCCATTGTTGTTTCCGGAGGTAGGGGGTTTGGCCCCGCGGTGTTGAGAACCCCTCGTCGCTTCACCTCCCTCAGTCCTCCCACACAGGGTCAAGCAACAAGCCTATTCATCTTACTGCCAGTCCCCCAGGATCTGGCATGCCTCTGCAAGACTGCATCTGCTTGTATTCTGGCTGACAGAGATGGAAATCTGCGCATATCATGGCAGGGCTGAGACTGTGAGCAGCCTACTAATCTCCTACCAAATGGTCCCCCAGCACTTTACCGTCGGTGTCCACCTCACCAGGAGCATGAAACCAATGCCCAGAAATGGTTTATTGCACAAAAGGGCATCTCTTTGCCAGTGATGCTATGCCAACAAAGACGGTTCACTTACTCCATTCCATTCCACTGTGTGACAACTATACTGAACGCACCAGATTCTATTTCTGCTGTCCTGAATGCCAGCCAGAGCAAGAGCAAGCAATGCTGGCAACGCATATAAGAAAACAACGCACAACTGTGCTGTTGGCATGGCAAAGAAAAGAAAGAACAGATAAACATAATTGTGCAATTTTGGCACAGTGAATAAAGCAATGAACAGACAGAGCACAGAACATGACTGTTAATTGCTAAGTGCACTGTCAATCATAGGACTGAGTCAAGCACATCAGGCTAAAAGCTGAATGGCTCATTTTAACTTGACTGACTGTGTATATCAACAACACAGGGAGGACATTTAAAATAATTGTAACTTCAGAATGTTTGTCCACACCATAGCCCAAATGCTGGTATGCTCATGATTCTTCCCTTGGATTTCAGAGCCACCTCATAAGCTTGAGCAAGGAGAGTCACCACAAAAGGTCAAGGTGAAAATTATCTAAGGTACTAATTGCATCTCAGGAGACTATCTGAGAAAAAAAAAAAAAAAAACATGGAAAGTATTTAGTCGGATACATTAAAAAATGTAAAACCTCTCAATAAAATGCCACACTCAAAGGCCTGCACTTTTGTCACCTTGTAGTAGCAACATTTTAGTCATTCCACATTTTCTATTAATTTCAGATACCAGATAAATTATGCTTGTAAATATATTTTTTAAAAATTATGTATTTGTTGATAAGTGTTAAAGATGGCTTACTGCAGTAAAACTACATTTGTTTTAGGCAGATCCAATTATATACAACCCATAGGGTTTTGTTTTCATACACATATTGACGATTTCCAGAAAAACACATTTTATTCAAAGCCCCAATTAAGATATATATGTCAGAGGTTAATTATGAACTATTGATTTTTTCCAAGATAATGGAAGGAGGTTCTCTTTAAGGTGTAATGTGTTTCATCCACACCTGAAACCCGCAGCCTTATTCATTATCTACTGACCTAGTGACCGTATTCAAATAGCCAGGGATGTAAAAAGGGCAAGTATTCTGATTATATATATAAATAATACATTTTCATTTAACTTTTCAGGAGCCAGGTTTAGTATATATATGCATGGAGAGAGACAGTGCTGAATAGCTATAATAGTGTGGATGAAATAGTTTGCTTGAAAAAGTGATTAAAATACATTTCATTAAAGATGACATTTCTCATGATAAGAAGTGGTGGTCTTTGTATTTGAGGACAAAGCATCTTCAAAGAGGTATAGATTTCATATCATATGACATAAGAGTAATTGTCTGTGTTTGCAAACATGTGTGCTCGCACTTCATTAGGTACTCAAATGGTTAAGGAGTAGAAGACAGGACTGGAGATAAGTCGAACCATCAAGTACCACAAACAAATAAATAGTCATAATTCCTAGACAGCAGGTGTGTGTGTGTGTGTGTGTGTGTGTGTGTGTGTGTGTGGCCAGGTTTCTGAGCAGCTATTTGAAAGAGGCAACAGTAAGAGTAAGTGTCATGGAAGTATGACACTTTATAACCAATAAATAAATAAAACATAAATAAAGTTATATAAGCATATTATTACATTATCAGCCCCAATTATTACATTTTCAATAATTTTTTTAACCCAGCTAATAATGTTACAACCAGTCAATCATGTGATAACTTATTACACTTTTTGCAAAAGGTTATTAAATTATTAGTTCCGGAATTTTATTACATTATTGGCAATTTATAACATTGTTGACTTTTATTACATTAAGAATGGAAAAATAATTTTGTTATTGGCAGTTATTACATTAACGGTAGTCATTACATTTTTGGCTGCTACACACCCTGTAAAGATTCCCTTTTCTTGGTGCAGATAAATTTAGCCTTCTCCGATTTTATTTACTGCAGTATGATGAAGGGCTTAGCTTGTTGCTAGTTTTACATTGCAGATTGAGCTCTTAGCATTAGCAAGCTAGTTTCACTGAGTAAAGTTTAAATCCTAGAGCAATACTGTCAGGTGTACAATAAGATGTTCTGTTAGGTATTAACATTTCCTTGAACTAACAAATCCACTAAATAATATGAAGGTGTGTACAAATGAATGAAACCTTGGGGTACCCCATCGAGAAGTTCAACAGAAGTGTATTCAGAGACAAGAAGCACAGATCCCATGTGATAGAAACATAACAAAAGGATGTTTCATCATTGCTCACCCTTGGGTAAGTGTGGAGTGTCAGCAATAACTGTTTTGTAGGTGGCCTTCACTTACAGCAGTGGTGAAAAAAATAAACCGCAGCAATAGGATGACCACATACTGCTAACCACCAATCAAAAAACTGCTAGCAAGAACAGAAGAATATCAATTGTTTAAATAAGAGATAATGGAAAACACAATATCTCTAGACATTTTGAGGTTCTCTCTCGTTGTTAATGTACAGTAGTGTTCGTTAAGATTGAAATGCCACAGTAGGAAATGAATTATACAATTGTGCCAGCGGCACTGACCTGTTTCAAGTTGAGTTCAGGAGACATTTCATTTTTCATCTAACTGTATGTATGGGAGACCTCCTTGGTCCCCAGTGGAGAGATCTGTGACATGATAACATGATAACATGGAAGAATACATTTTTCCAGTTGACTCCATAATTCCTGCTAAAAAATCCACAGCATGTTAACTACATATGTGCAGGGGACACTGCTTCAAATAATGTGCATAAACTACTACATTGTACAGAGAGGCTCAGACACAGAAATTATGCTTGCGGGGGGGGGGGGGTGGGGGGTGGGGTTGGACAGCATAGATATTCCAAAGAGAATCTTGGGTTTTCTGTGGAATACCCGGGCGGCTACCTAATCAGAGCAGAATAGGACAGTTAACTTGAGTGTAACAGAGCCTGCTTGGAGTCCCAGAAAATTCTCAGACTGCCTTGCCACTCAAATAAATAAACACGTTGTGGAGGTGGGATAAGGCAACAAAATGTGTGTACAAAATGAATGCTAGTTGCTATCAATCACTACAAATGTCAGCTATTTATGACAGCAGGAAGATGTTACAGTCAATACTGTAACAAATGAGAATTAGAGATGAATGACGGATAATTTAATGGCTGAGTAACATGTGCCCATAGGCTATAGCTTTTCTCCACAGCGCACAGCCTCTTCTTCCTCGAGTTCCCACTCATACAGACACACAGACAGACACAAATTGAAGGTATTGTGTCATTACAGTTGTACACTGTAAATCTGCAAATACTGTAACAACAGAATGTGAACTTACGGCAAGCGTATGTGTGTGTTTTATTTTATAATTAAGGCGTATCTGTGTGTTATTCTGTGGGTATTCGCAACGCATGTTATCCGCGGACATATCTCGTTTAAACGCTCACGTCAGCAGTAGAATCAGCATCTCTCCACGATGCAGCGTCTCTCCCTCTCGTCGCCACCCCCCGCCTCACTCTCTCTCTCTCTCTGGCCAGCACCTCAGTAAGCAGACGAGGCGAAAGAGCACCCCCTGCCCTGAAGTCGGTACATTTGAAGTCTTTGGGTTGGTTTCCTCTCTACCTCGGCCGCGATTCTTACAATCACCGAAATTGTGATTGCGGACGCATACAACCTTAGGAACATCCACCACGACAGCTCCAAACAGACCAGATTAAGTGCGTTTTTTGGGGATCACTCCAAACCCAACCAACCCCTTCTTCTAAAACCGTATACAATTCAAAGCTCCCTCTTCCGATGGTTTGTAGCAGACAAAAATAGTCGGAACTTGGTAGCATCCGCTCCTTTCTGTACCCTTGGACGGTCAGCGCGTAGCCGTTTTGCTGTGTTGCACGTGGATTAATGTTTTCTTTGGACTACATTCAATATTAATTTTTTGTCAAGAATCTTAGTGGACAGGAAATTCCAACCGTCTGCAAACCACAGCATATTACAGAGCGACGTGCGTGCCGCTGCTTTGTTGTAGCATCTTAAATCTTAAGGAGGTGGAATTCGCGAGTCAGAATGCAGTCGTCTTACATCTTACTTGTTTTCGGTTCGGTGATTTTCTGGTTCTAGCTGCTTCTGTCTTTTGGTTTAAGTTTGATCAATTAGCGGAAAATACAGACGTCGACCTCAACTTATTTTAGCGGCTCCCCTCTGTTCTTCTGTTGAGCACAGGTGCGAGAATTACCAAAATAATCTAAAAAAAACGTGGTATCCTAGCTCCAACTCAGCTAGTTTTTAATTCATATTTTAATAGACTTTTGAACCCGCTAGATTTGCGATAAATACGTTTTGGTTAAAGAACCAGTGAAGAATGTGCTGCAAAACGTGTTATCGATGTTGTTGTCATTTAAAATTTCAAGTCATGCTGTTTAACCTGTGGGTGTAGAGAACTTCAACACCACACAGGAGCAGGCGTGGGCATAGCCTCCCACGCTGTTTAATATTAAATGGGACTTCGTATGATTAAAAGTAAGATATTGTACCGACAGAAAATGCACCCGAGGTGTATCTTGTGTTGTTATGAATTATTTGGGTATCACTGAGTGAATTTCTGTATGCCGAAGAGTCTCAGTAATGTTTGAAAAAAGATAGCTACCTGTGGATCTTCCCAGACCCATAGCGCACTTTGTTCAGAAAACATCTACGTCCATCTTCTATAAGAAAAAGACCAGGAAATGCGTAAATGGTGTGCATATAGGACCAGCGATCTGCCTCTTGAAATAATCTATTTTATTTTTATTCTTCAGCTTTCTGTGTGAAAGGTTTCCTATTGGTCGCAATGGACCTCAAAGTAGAACCAGAGGAGATTGACAGCAACCAGCCGGTTCCCATCGAGGTTTTTGCGAGCAGGTCTACTCTACACGGCTTCTCGCACATGTTCACCTACGAGAGAATCTGCATAAAGCGCTGTCTATGGATTTTATTCTTCTTGGGCTCGGTGACGTTCCTGATTTGCGTGTGTGTGGACCGCATACAGTTTTACTTTGAATACCCTCATGTCACCAAACTGGACGAGGTGTCAGCGCCTTTGATGATCTTCCCATCCGTCACTGTCTGCAACCTGAACTCTTTCCGCTTCAGCCGGGTGACGCGCAATGACCTGTACCACGCTGGGGAACTGCTGGCACTGCTGAATCGGAGGTATGTATGTTGACATTTTAAATTACTTGTGAACTCGGAGGCGACCTGTCAAGTTCTCCTAACCTGACCATATAGCTCCAGTGTTTTATCACGCTGTTGTTTCGAAGGAATATATCATTAAAATGACCGCATTATTTATTTCAGTTGACTTTTTTAAGAGTTGGGTGCTTTTATAGTTATGTTTTGTCAATCACTGTCCATGTCATTAAATCTGTTAATGGTGTGATTTTTTTTTACTGCCCAGATACTTAAATTTATAGAAGCAATGACACTGGTTGATGAACGATGGTAATACCGTTTGATCCCATTTTTCAGCCACGTGTTAAGAATAAATTGAGTCCACTTATAGCACCTTTGTATGCGATGATTTAAGTGGTACTTGTGTTTTATTTGCTCATTTCCTGAGCTGGTAGCTTTTCATTAGAATACTTCACAGGCTGTAGGTTTTATCATAACCCCTGTAATCTGCATCAGAATAACGTCACCTGTGACAACATAACAGTACATACATAACAACTGTATGATTATTCTGAAGTGAATCATGTTTACTATGTCATACATCTACAGGTTGTAACTACTGTATCCAGTAGTTATGTGTTGCATTATGGGAAAGGGCATAAGTACTCCTGTTTATACTCATGTATACATAGGACCACTATTTACAAGTATTACTGTTACTGAAGCAAGAGTATGTATGTGCAAATAAATACATTGGAATACAACATTTGATGCTGTACTGGTTTGTGTTGTAAATTGCAGAGAGGCAATTGTGAAAGACAAGCTTTTTGGGGAGGGGAGATGTACAGTGCATTTTACCTTACATGGAGAAACATGGAAGCTAATTTAGTAAGTCAGAAAGAGCTTGGACAATTTATGGATGCTCTAGATCCCAGTCAGTTATATCAATGTGAGAAAATTGATGGTAAGCCTAATCTTATTATGCTATTCACCATACAGCAACTTTTCTTAAAAATAAGAAGCTACAGTATAGTGAGCTGTCCAGTAAACACATTGATTTAGCTGTCTGTAGAAAACGAATGGTTAACATGTAAACAGCAGCTAGACTTTTACTGGAGTTTCAGTTTTTTTTTTTAAACTTTTCCTCCTGTTCTCTTTACTTTGTGAGGGAGAGAGGACTCAAAATTTTGTAATATTTTTTGGTACATTCTCTTTGATAACCTTTAACAAAAGGTAGAATGGCAACATTGGTTCTTACATGTGTCTTTGAAAGATAATGATTGAAAAAAACAGATTAATCAAATGTAGGACATTTGGGTGTAGTCTTGCAGTTAGCTATCTAGTTATTAACTTAAGTTAATTATTAAACTCTTAAACTGTACACCAGGGGTCATCAAATAGATTTGACCTGGGGCCAAATTCTCAAAGAGCAAATACTGGACCAGACTGCACCAACGGGGAAAAGGAGAGATAACAAAAGATGGAAAATTAAAACTGGCATGCCTAGAGAGGCAACTTATGTCCTGTTTCAGCTGAAAAGAGAGGGAGCTCAGTATATCGCCTTAATGAAGTTCTCCAGGTTTCTTTGGAAATCAGGCGTGGGACACTTCCTATTTATTTTAAAGGCAGCAATAATAATCTCGCAAAAAATAAATAATAAATAAAATATTCAATTCTGTAGTGCTACAACGGCCAATGTGGTTATGCATTTCAAGACGAATTGTTGGTTTGACAGCATTCGATACTTTACCCATTCTTATAGTTCAACATAAAATTCAGTGGAATGAATTTTCAGACAACATGTCTGAATGTGTTTTTTGTCATTTGTTGTGGCAAGTTGTATAAAGGTACAGACATTTGATCTTGGGCTTGGTGTCCAAGGGGGCAGTATCATGCTTCACAATTTTTTGAGTGAGATGAACCCCCCACTGGACCACTAGAAGAGAAAGAGAAAAACGGAAGAAAGGATGTAGACATGAAGGTGGAGATGGGGAGGAGGAGGGATGTCAGAAGCAGGGTGTGTGATGGTAGATAAGGCACATGGCAATTTAATACCTGCAGAGAAAATCAGATTGTACAGACAGTGGTATTTGATTGAGGGGTTGTTTTATCAAACTCCCAATTAATATAACTGAATAACTGTTTTCAGAAATTTGGGGCCAGTGGGGGCCAGTTTTCTCTGGTGGGGCTGGCAGGCTGAATCTGGCCTCTAATTGATGACCCCTGCTTTACACACATATACAATAACTGGTTAAGGGGTCTCTGGGTGGCTCATGCAGTAAGATCTTAGTTTGGGGAATAGTCGGGAACCCTGTGACTGGGTGCTTGATTCCCAGGTGAGGCATTCCTGGTTTTGGCTGGAGATCTGCATTTGCAAGACAGATAGAGGTTAAGCCACTTATGTTACTTAGTTTCATTGCTCTCTAGTGGCCCCTTCTGGTCAGTCAAGCACCTGTTAATGCACAAACTGAGTATATGCTGATTTCCCTATCTTGATGACATGGACGGTATGTTGTGTGTTGTGTTGTTGTGCAGTGTAGAAAGAAGTGAGGGCTCATAGACACATGGATCAGAGCAGTCACCCATGCACCTGGTGATTCTGTACGACGCCTGTACTGCAACTGTTTCCAGTTCTAGCTTGTTCCGGATGCTTTTTGCCTTTAGTCTGGTTTTCAGGAAATGAAGGTCAGATGTTTATATTGGCTAGTTAAGAATATCCCACATTTTGGCCTTACAATAGTCCATTGTTCCTTTTGCTTTATGTTTAGGCTGTGTAGGGTTGGGCAATATGACGAATACATTGGGAACTGACGCTGGTGGTTCTTTCTGCCAGTACCTTGCCAATTTAAAGTCCTTTGGTTAATTAAGTGATTTCCCCCCTCAAAGCATCAAGAATGAAGCAACCTTTATTGGGGCAATTAAAAGATCTGATTGTGATCTAATATTGTGTAAATGTGTTATTCTCTTAACAACCATGATCAATCGATCAGATTAAAAGTGAACAATACAGTCAAACCAGAATGATGGAACTGCTGGTTCAGCCTAAAGATTTTTACTCAGGAAAATGAGCATGTTCGCTTTATCTGGTCTGAGCAAAGTGTGCAGGGTTACAGTATTACCAGCTGTGCAAACTATTCTCTCTGATGCAGTGCTGGTGGTCAGAATGCACAGATATTTTCATGCCATATGTGACAAGAGAGGAACTCCTCTTTTCCACCTGTCGCCACTTCCTTGAGAAAGCTGTCCGTCTCCGCCTCTGCTCTCTGCTCTGGGGTGTGACTAATCTGTCGCTTCAATTTCCTGGAAAGGTCTTGTACAGATAGCGTGCTGATGCAGTGGACCCATATGAATAACAACAACAACAATAATAATAATAATAATGGATTTGTATGTATTCCCTGTGGAATTTAGCGATATTTACTTCTCCCACTCACCCCCCATCCTCGCACATACCTTGCCCAATGCCGATAAAGGAGGTGACGGTTTGTGATAGGAAAATTATGTACGCTCCCAGCCCTATTGTCCTGCTGCCTGATGAAGTGTCGTCCAATGAGTTTTTACACTTTGGCTTGGATCTGAGGATATGAGATGTTTCTGTATACTGCCTCCATGACATCTTCAGTGAATGCAAGTGAGCCGGTTCCACTGACCACTATACATGCCCAAGCCATAACACCAGACAATAGGCTGTGGATTAAGAGACGTTCCTTTCTCCTCCACACTTTTCTGTCTCCCTCACTATTGTACAGGTTGATTTTTGTTTTATCTGTCCATAAGACATGTTTTTTTAATGTAGTTTTTGCAAACTGTAATTTGATTGTTCTTTTCTTGAGGCTTAAAAGTTGTTTGCATCCTGTGGTGAACCCTCTGGGGTTGTGCGTTGTCGTCTTGTCTTGAATTTTGTCTTTAACACATTCATGCTTATATCCTGGAGAGTTTTTATGATCTGTTGAGCAGTTGTGAAGGGGTCTTTCCTTCACCTTTCCAACTGTTCTTCTGTCATCCACTACATTGGTCCTCTGTGAGTTCACCAGTGTATTATTGTTTCATAACAATGTATCAAACAGTTGATTTCTATATGTTTAATATTTTGGATATGTATCTGATTTTATTCTGATTTTTTAGCTTCGTGATGGCCTTGCCTTACTGACGATGACACTTCATCATGTTGAGAGACAATAGTAAACTCCAACTACAAATTTCACACCTTTAATGAACTCTATACCTTTTGTTTGCTTTTTTGTGCATGAAATAACAATGAAATTAAACACACCTAAAAAGAACCATTTAAGCAGCCAATTGTTCCAATATGTATGGTGGATGTGAACACCCTCAAATTAAAGTTGAAAGGCAGCACTTTAAACTCATAGACACTGTTTCATTTCAAATCGTCTGCTGGAGTAAAGAGCCAAAACAACTAAACATGCCCCACTGTCCATATACTTGTGGACTACATTTTATTTTAAAGCCATAGGGTTGACTGAGAGACTTTGTCAGAGAGCATGACTAATGTTACTGTATAAAACATTAATCCAGAGAAGATATAGGTCTTTTAATTTAGTTCTCTGAAGACTTGATTTGTTTGCGAATGTGAGCAAGTACTTACTGCCAGGAGGCATGCAGCTTGAGTACATATACTGAGGAAGTAATGGGGCCGATGGCCGTGATCTGTGCTATCTGAACTGGGGACAGACATTACCTTTGTAGTGAAATGCAACTCTACCTCTGTACTATTAATGAAATCTAACTCACCCGCAGGATTTGGCAAGATAAGTCTTTATTAAAATGTCGTTTGAATCTATTTCGTTAATAGGAGTTGGACGAGGAACCGACGGCTTGCGAGGGCTTTCAGTGGATTGGGATCATACAATACCAAGCTTACAACAAACATGTTCGTGCTGAATATGCGGACTGTGTGAAGTATAAGAATACTCAGTGCACTGTGCTCTTAGGGTTATTTTTAGCATAATGATCCATGGGGCCCTTTTTCTTAGGACCACCGGGAACCCAATTATCATATCACTGGAATATATTCACTATCGGCAATGGGAGCAATTCCTTAGCAAGTCGCATGTCTTTAATATTGCCAAGCCTTTGTTAAAAAAAGTGGTATTTTGTTGCACATTTTTGCTACCCTGTGTCTGCCTGTACTGTGTGTCCACCACTCCTGGGTCAGGTTAAAACACCTTAAACCTTGAGACACCAATAAAGTTCCTACAGATTACTGACAGAAAAGATGGATCTGTTTTGATTAAAATGTGTTTTGGTGGGTCTCCAGTGGCTGAAATCCCAGTCTTGCCATTACCAGCTATGGCTGGAGGTCCCACTGGTGAGGCAACGATTGGTGCAGCCTCGACAGGGATGGTAGGGGTGTTAAGTTTGTCAGTTCATCGCTGTCCATTGGCTACCTGGTCACAAACTAAAGACATGCCGACTGTTTAATCCTCTGACTACACAGGAAGTGTGTGATTGGTGGTATACCTGCCAGGAGTCATGCAGGTTGGAGGAATCACATAACATGGCATTCTTCCCCTGAGTCGGTGTGAGCAGGTTGCTGTAGTGGATTGAAGGAAGGGGAAAAGTCTGAAAAGGAAAAAAAAACACTTTGGTTAGTAAAACGGGTTTCTTGAAAAAGATTAGGGAACTGCAGGAGTGATTTTTAAACTGAAGTTCTGCATTTGAAATGCAGGTCTTTTTTCTGAAACTTTGCTGTCTGGTCTTTTAAGGCTTCAAGAGCCTATGCAGAAGTTTTAATTTGACTCACAGAATGGTTTGATTCAGCACTGGGAAAGAGATGATAGTGAATGAAAAGCGGTGGGCGTCTTATTGCGTGGGTCTCCCTGCGACTGCTTCAACTGCGCAGGATCAGAGCCTGTCAGGCTGACTGTTTTAGCTGCGCAGGTTTAGGCCCCTGGTCTGTAAAATTCAAAAGGAAAAGCATATCTGGGATAGCTGGGAACAGAGACGTCCAAACGGCACTGCCGGCACGACTGACTTCAGAGGGAAGGATGCATAACAAGCAAAGGCAATTAACTTGCGTCTCATAAGCTGTGTGATAAATATGCATTTATCCCCATGTAATTAGCCCTGTCTGTGAAACCTCAGTGCTGTTGTGCTGATAAATGTTCCCCCTTTTGCGCATGCTGGTCCTGTGGCACCATACAGAGTGTCCCAGAGCTAGTCTGAAACAGGCTTTTGGGTGCGTAGCTGCCGCTTTGCTGTACATATGCCAGGAAATGAACTGTCAAAGAAAAAAAAAGGAGAAACAAACTCCAAAGCAAACATGTATCCTGTAAAGACACCATTAGGCATCAGCAGACTGTACTATCCCCCTACAGGCAGAACAATCTGCCACTCTGAAGCAATAGCGGGTGGCCATGTCTTTCAGCTGACTTTGAGGTGTCATGTTTGGTTGGTGGTTTGTGTATGTATAATTGTGTATGGGTATGAAGGTAAACTAGCTCCAAAAGATCCGCACCCTCAAGGACTATGACCTTGAGGTGTATCTTTTTATTTGTACTAACACAACAGATTCAGAAATCTGTAAATTCATTTCGAAATACTTTAGGCTTAGAAATGATTGGCATGCATGATGAGTATAAACAAAACGCCTGGAATGAACCTAAAGCTTCTTCGTGATAGTTTTTACTTTAAAAAAAGTGCTATACAAATAAAATTGAATTGAATTGAACTGAAAAAGGCTGTCCGAATAAACAACACGGTAAGTGGGCTATATTTTATTTTCAAACATATGGGGAAATGACATTCCTGTTATTCCATTTTACCACTGTAAATAATTCAACAGTATCTTTAAGCATTTCTTCTGCACTTGTGTTTTTATTCAAGCATGCAACTTCAGTTTCAACTCACTCATTTCAACCACACATCTTCTCCACATGCATGCTTGTGTGTGTGTGTGTGTGTGTGTGTGTGTGTGTGTGTGTGTGTGTGTGTGTGTGTGTGTGTGTGTGTGTGTGAATGTGCATGTGCATACATGCAGATATGTGTGTGTGTATGTATGTATTAATTAATGTAGTGTGTGTTAATGCACATGTGGATGAGTGAGCGTGATTTTTTTTAGTTGTTGCCTTCTCCTGATCTTGTCCATGGTGTTTATCTAGCTCAACCATGCATCTCTTTGATATTTCGTAATATAAACAGCATTGTGCTATTCACTGTACATCAAGAAATTGCTTTCTGTCAGTGGCAAGCTTGATCATAGTCTACTTGATGACAGACAGACCACAAGTACCTCCGCTGCGTTTTTATTAATTTTATTTTCTAAAACAGAATCCTGTCATACTTTGACAGCTGTGAAGGTTGATATGTAGTTTCCTTGAATTGTGAAGGCTGAAATAAAATCTCATGAAGGGTTTTTATTCATGATTGCACACATAATGCATCATACTGTATATAACCTTATAAAATAAAGTATGCTTAGCCTTTGGTTCTTGTGGCGATTGTTTACATTGTACAAAAGTGTGGAAAACAACAAATACACTATGAGTTGCCTTGAAAGAGCTATATTTGCTGATTGCTTTTATTTGGAAGGAATTTGTGTTGATACATGCTTAGTTTGGAGAAGAATTTAGGTATGTTTACAAGAATTAACCTGTAATCTTCTTCAGGTAAAAATAAACATGTAAAATAAATATATAAACTGTTTAAAATACATAATTTTCTCCTTGTGGCCTTGGATTACGGTGGTTATTATAACCTACATTTTACCATGGTCGTATACATAAATGAATAAATATTTTAAGAATTACAGAATACAATATTCTCAAACTGGGGCCCCTGGCCAGCTTCGCCTGGGATTCAATATGGTCAAGCCAGCTAAAGTTTGTTGGTCTCATTGCCATAGCGCCCTCTCAGCACAAACTGACAGTACACTGACTGTGTCATCCTCCAACGTCATATGCAGTGTGCAATAAGTGGCGCAGCTGCAACGTGAATAGAAGCGAGAGTGTCGTCACGTGAATCAGAGGAGTCACGTGCTCGACCTCTCCTCCCAAAGCCATCAGAGCGGGTGCTGCGGTGAGGTCAACTAGTTTGGTTGAGCAAGTTCAGGTTGGGAAAAAAAAAAAATGAATGATCTCAAATTGCAATGTGCATATAACAGCTTTGAGAAGGAAGAATAGAAGGCCCGGTTGGAAAGCAGAGCTCAGACTAAAACAGAAAGAAATGGCACCTGGAACAACTGCTGTCTTTGCGTGTTTATATAACAGCACAACTCGCTTATGCAGTCCTTGAGTCAGGAGTGAAAAGACTGTTTGAGAAGGAGCAAAGGGAAATAACCAGAGAGTGCTTGTTGCATTGAAAAAAAGAAACACACAAATTTACATTTTACAGAGTTGAAGTTGAAGAAAAATACACCTTAAAGTTGGTAGAATGACAGTGTCAGTGGTCCGTTTGTTATCATACTGTTATCAAGTTTTAGTAAAGGAGCATAGATATATAGAGATACATAATTATTCTGGAAATCTGCTCCAATGTGATTCTGATGAACGGAAATGGATTTGTGCAAAAATAGGTTTGTAGTGAGAAACATAGTAAATCTTGTATCTCTAAGGTGCCTGCAAGGTGTCTCTGATTGTCAGGAACTGTGCAGTTGAACTTGTGCAGTTGTTGTGCACTTCAACTTAGAGTTATGGATGGTCTGGTTAATGCAGTATGACCCTTTCATTGACCCTTTTAGTCCTTTCATTGTCAGAGTATGACTATTGCAATTTTAAACTAAGACACTTGTCCTGAAACAATGCTTAGTTTTTCCAAACCTAGAAACACAAAACCAAAAAATACTCTTCTGCGCACTCCTCAAACATCAATGCCAAAATCAAACACTGTATGTGAAAACATGTCATCTTCCATCTGAATCAAACTTCACCCTCAAGTGTAACACCAATATACACACTGGTAATATCAATTCACAACACTTCTATTAAAAGCTGCAATAAGTCAGGAATCAAATTTTTTCAGGACAGCCAGTGCACATTTTGGATTTTCAACATGATGATACTGCAGTCAAAATAAATGACAAAAGTGTGAAGGTAATAGAACACCATGTTATATTTAAAGTTAGAGTTTAGTTTGTTGACGTACAGTACACTTACATTGGCTACCAAGGTAAAAAGAAATACACAAGTCAAAATTAACAGTACAGTAAAAATCAATCAACATGATGTAGTCAATAATTTAAAATCAGTAATAAAACAAACAGTTGGTACATTTGAGTATGAGTATTAATACTCAAAAAAAGCAACAGTATCATGTCTCAGCGTCCTGTCTCTGGGCTGGGTCAGGCAACATTATCTTAACTTGGCATGCAGTATTGGTCATGGCCAAGCAGTGTCAGAAGGACCCCCTGGTGTGCCTTATCTACCTCTGGATAGGCGTCTCATTGATGTCCAAACAAGCCTCCTCTATTACCTGTAGCAGGTGTTCCCTCCTATAGGGATTTATATCATAAACCTCAAATCGCCATGCTGAAAATTGGTTTGGAGGAATTGGTTACAGGGTGAATGAAACAGGCTGAAGAAATCTTGGGTTGTTAGTAAACCAGATGCGCTTTACTACAGCAGCTCGGTTGAAACTGAGTTTGTCCCAAATAACGAAATGTACTGTGACTGTTCTGGCTGCCTCATCTCTCTCGGCTCTTGTTGAGATGTATCCCAAAGACCACCATGCCCAGGGCCCATGATGTGTGACTGGGGCACACAGTTACATTGCTACCACATTGGACAGGGACCTCCTCCATATCCCAATGGCCAATAATGTTCTGCCCTCCACTCATCCATTAGGTTTGGTTAAATCCTGTATCGTCAAGGAAGGTGAATTCATGTGAGGTTTGTCTGGTTATCAAGCTCCACTAGTCTTTACAAAATGATGAAATACAAGTGCATACTGTACCTACCGTAGAGCACATTATGGTACCGTACTACAGCAACGTAAGCCATAATATAGACTGAACTATATACTGCTGAAATACATTACCCAAAAATACTGGGCTTACTTGCACATTTTCCAAGTGGTGCTATTTGGTCTTTCAAAAATGAACACAGTAGGCTAGCTTCATTTTTAATATGTTGTGTCAAAGGATGCAGTCAGTGATGGAAGTGCTTATTAGGTCAATTCCCCTGAATATACTTTGATCTCCAATTACTCTGCTCTACATTTCTCTAAAATGAATATCGTTGTATTGATGATTTTGACAATGGCAGTTTCCGCTCTTTGGATGACAGCTGTGGTCTGCCTCCCTGTCCTTGTCGTCTTTAACTCATTTTACAAAATACAAGACGTAAGTATTCAAATACACTATAATGTATTATCATTCAACTCCACACAGTATTACAGTACACATACAGGTAATCAGAAGCTAATAGGTACAATATGAGTTGAAAGAACTCCATTGTTGAAGTATATAGCAGGAAGATACCTGTTTTCTTATTTGAAGGGCCAGATTATAGACACTCCTGTCAAGCTACTCAAATTGGCAGAACTATTAGCCAAGCCTCCCTTATTGTCATTCCACGGACGAGGGTATGGTCAAACTAGAGTATCACAGATCTCATCTAAGATGTGTGCTCTCCTTGTTCTTGCTCTTTGTCTTCTGCCTCTTCTCCATCATACGCTTTTGCTTCCTCTCCCAGTTCTCACCATTGTCAGGATCCATTATACCAAAGCATATGAGTGCTACTGTGGTCCTTTTTATTCATCCCGAGTTTCGAATTGGTGTGTTAACAATTTTGCTTTGTACAGTTTGCTCCTGGAGAATTGTGTGTTAATTGAGTTCAGCTTTAGATGAATTAGTTAATGATATAGACTGTCAGTTCTTTCTAAATGAATACACATTGAAACCTGTAATTAAATTAGTGTTTTGTGTAGAGTCTTGACAAAAATTAAAGAAATCTGGAATGTGTATGAAACCAAGTGTACTGTGGTTACAGTTCTGGGAAATGAGTCTTTTGTGTGGTAGCAGATGGAATGGTTTAGGATGTTTTACTCGTAGAACCCGATTTAGTGTTTAAGTGATTTCAACTGTGAACCAAACTGTGATCACACTTTCAGATAGACTTTTCTTTGCAATTCTGCTGAAGAATAACATTTTGCCGAATTAACATGCTGTCCAGTAAGCTAACATTATTTTAATCTTTCTGGAGGCCGTTTCAACTCTCAGAGTTTTCACACAGAAGAGCATTGATTTTATACACAGGAGCTGAGAGTTTACACACAAGAGCATAGAGGTTACACACGGGAGCTGAAAGTTTATACACAAGAGCACAGATTTTATACACAGGTGCTCAGAGTTTACACACACACAACCTCAGAGGTTACACACGGGAACTCAAGGTTTACACACACAATCTCAGAGGTTACACATGGGAACTCAAGGTTTACACACAAGAGCACAGAGGTTATACACAGGAGCTCAGAGTTTACACACAGGAGGGGAGAGTTGACTCACAGGACCTTGGAGTTCATTGACAGGAGAACCAAGTTTACAAATAACCAACTCTTGCAGATCTGGTCTGAATTTTGTTCCTTCAAGACCTATTTTTGGGGCTTCACCAGAGAAAATGTATTATGAGATTAAAAAAAGTACACAGAATATGTATGCTATTTAGTCTAGCCTTTTTCTGGCCCTTTCAGATATTCTGAAATATACTCACAAATATAATTCTGTGCTGACCTACATAAGTCAAACAACGCAGCACCAATTACCACTGATAGCTTGTTGATTAAATGAAATGAAATGTCACAGGTGTAAAACACAGAGCCAGTTGAGACGAAGACTTTAATTCTTTCAACTGATGTATTTTGGGTTCTCAAATTCTATAAAATACCCAGGAACTGACACTTAATTTCTCATAATTTGCATCATCATCCCTGAGGTTCTACTGTCTTTGAGTAGTTGATTAGTTGGTTTTACAGGTGGACTGTGTTATATTTTTTCTCAGGCTGAGCTGAATGGTTGCTTGTTGTATGACAATATCTGTGCAGAAACCAAGACCAGTATTTTTGTGTGTGCTTATTACAAATTTTCTGCTGTCAATGGAGATGGAAGCTGTGCGATTATGTGAAACATAAGCATGTCATTTTCTCATTTTCTTTGAATGAGTTAGTTTGATGTGTCCAGGGGGCAAGAGGCCATTACTTTTAAGTTATGCATAACCAAGCTGGAGTAAAGATGATACAAGGTTAAAAATCCCCAGAGAGTCGCTCAGAAATGATACACACAATTTATTTGCTGATGCTGGTATGGAGCCCTGTAGTTATTCCCTCATTTCTTAAGCCTTCAACTGAAAATTAAAGTGCTTGTGGCATATAATCCAATTGAACTTCTCCTTCCTTCCACTTTGCAGTGTTTGCTGTGATTGCTTCAGGGAGTTGTGGATGGGCGATATTAAAAATCCACACTTATTGTGGCGGTAATATCCGCTTAAACCAAAGCCCTCAGACCCTGGCCTGTGTTAGCTGCATGAGCTCTGCCTCATAAGTTCTCTCCTGGCAGCTCTGGGACTCCAGAGATATTTAGAAACTTGTTGTCCAATTCAATTATATTTGTGTTATTAATCAAAGGCAAGGTGAATGGAGGGAGTGAGCTAAGCACTAAGAACAGCTGTCAAAAGACAGTGGGAGTGTTGTGCAGAGAATAACTTTAAATACATTCAGCTATTTTAAGTTCTATCTGAACAGATAGAAACACGGACAGGAGCAAGTCAGTGTTTCTTACAATGATGTATTGCTTTTTGTCAGTAGCATCACAGAGTTTTCCTTATGGCTAGAGTTGTATGGCTTTATGACACAAGTGCCATAGTGGTTTTCTAATGGCAGTGGACGTGATGATTTTCAACAGCTAATCAAAGTGTCATGACACAAAATATATGATACCGCACTTGAGGTGACAAACAAGTATTTATAAATGATTATATCACTC
Source organism: Albula goreensis (assembly GCA_022829145.1). Taxonomy (NCBI): domain Eukaryota; kingdom Metazoa; phylum Chordata; class Actinopteri; order Albuliformes; family Albulidae; genus Albula; species Albula goreensis. The sequence goes on from CM040745.1 coordinate 40,460,854, forward strand.
AATGACAGCTAAAGCAATTATTTTAACCAGTCATGAATATGTTAACATAGGTTTGCCTGGTTTTAACATTGCACATTTAACATGAGTACAGAACTCCTAAAACAACAGTTCAATCACTGATACATGAAAAAAACACATGATACTAAATTCAGAGCTTAAAATGAGCTGTAAAAGCAATATTAAGTTGTGGTTAACATTTAACCTTGCCTATAAACTTGGGCTGCACAATATATTGCATTTTTCACAATGTGTTGTAAATTAATTGTTTTAATTTCATAAGCAAACAACTGTGGAAGTGTAGAGAGCAGAGAGTAGTCACGTGCACAGTTGGCTCTTGATGCAGATGTGTGGGCACCGATGACATCATGTGCAAGACGAACAGGTAGGCGTGAATTCAGTGTGCAGCACAGAACCTCTTAGCGCACTAGTTGGCTTGTTGTCAAAATGAGGGCTGTAGCGAGGCAGTCAGCCTGAGGGTCATAGCGAGGCGGCCGCCGCAGCTACAGGAAGTGATCTGATTCCTAAACAAAGAAGCACCTTGGTTGTGTGGCGGTATTACACGTGACAACCACACTCAATCAGAATATTGTGATATTCAGTGAAGACTTACTGGTCACTGAGAAGTTGGGAGTGATGTTTCTTAACCCAGGAAGAACAGGAACATGCATATCGAAAATGTCATTTTTCAGTTTTTAAATATACTTAAAAAATATTTAAACTAATTAAATACATGAATCTTTGGTTTATCTCATTGTATATCACCATCCAAGTTAATGGCATATCATATTTTTATCCATATAGTGCAGCCCTACTATAAATTAAGAATAGATTGTCTAACCATTGTAAAAATTGGTTTCTTGCAACATGGTATTTAGCTCAGATTTTATTATAATGATTAATATTGCTTCATGTTAGTATTGTCATTGAGTTTTTAGCAAAGTAAGAGGCATATGGCTTTATGACACCTGTGTCATAGTAGTTTTCTTTACACAGGAGATGCACAGCTTTGTGTCACATGTCATGTGATGCATAATAATGCATGTTATTCAATGAATTATAACAGCTCATGTCTATTACATCTGTTATAACATGGTAGTAAGCCTGAGACTATTCTAATGATGCATTATCTAATGTTTACAAAACTTTAAGTATAGTGTTACCCAAGTCATAAATCATTTTTATTCAGCTAGACCTAACATATATGTTGGTAAAAAATTTCAAACAGCATGCATTTATATCTGAAAAACAACAGTATGAATCTAGTGGGCCTCAAATGAAAACTTTTTTTTTATCAATAAATACATCAAAGAATATTTAATAATTCTTAAACATGTAAAATATTTTCTATTGATTTCAAAGCAAAGTTCATGTCTCATTAAAAATGAATACCCTCTGGACCTGTTTTTCCTAATTATATTATGTGTTAGTAGAGCTTTCCTTGCATAATTGATTTTTCTGGTGTTTTTTCCATAATATGTACTGTGTGATCTGTATCACATTTCATCTGCTCCCTTCTGGAAGAGGGGCAATGTAGGAAAATTGAAGGATTGAGTCAGAAATAGATATCTTTGGAGTCACTTTAATGATGCAAATCAAATGTCAGTCCAGTCAACCAGCACAGTACAGGAACCCAACTGTGTTGTGGGTACTTCATTATATATTTGCGAAGAATGCTTTTCTGAAAACACAGGAAGTGTATTTCAACCAAAACTATAATCAAAACCCAGGATATGAACACTTTTTCATGTGATGTTTTTAATACCACATCCCTCACATATTTGTGGAATATTTGAGGCATACTAAACATCACTGCATCCACAAGACAACAACAGAAACAAATACAAAACGAAACCATAAATGAATCCCTATATTCTCCACCACAAACATTTTTAAATTCCAGAAGAAGGCTCACTTTCATGTTGTCCCGGCCCAGTTTTATAATACCCATGATAAGTTAAGCCATTTTCAAAGTCATGCTACATTACCTCATGTTCTCGTACCACAAAATTTGGTAATTTGGTATTTTTGTGCATTAATGGGCTTGTGATGGGAGTGTGGAGAATTGGCATCCCCTTTGGATTTGTAATGGCATCATACCAGCACATGGAGAGCCTGAAATAGCACACTACCAAACAAAATCTACAGTCCCCCCAAGCTTCAGCATGATCCGATGTATCCCAGTCTGAGGGGCTGCATCTGTAATTACAGTCCATTCGAAAACAAGACAAAATCTAAGTGCTCTACGAATTTTCACAAATTTTCACCTGCCAGACAATGTCCCAGAACCTTCATACAATACCTGAATTACGCATTTGCCTAGAGTCACAACTGTCGTTAAAAAGATACAAGCTACAGCCATGACCCAGGGCTACGCACAGATGTGCTAGCCAGCTATCTTATGATAGCTAACAAAACGGAAAACTGCTGTAATATACTGTCTGGAGCGTTCATTTTATCTTGAGCTAAGATTGAATATCAATATATGAGGATAAATATTTTTAATATGCTGTCAAAAATTGAAAGTCCAATGGGAAAATACTGTTTCAGCTCGCAACCACTTTTTCCTGTGGTTAGGCTGACAGCTGAGAGCTGGACCCTTGGTCTCAAGCCTCAGTGCACAACTGACCAATGAAAACCATGAAAAAAAAACGTCTTGTTATGTCACTTCCACCTCAACTGGCAGGCCATGTCCTACCAGTTCAGCCTGCAGACAGACCCTTTTCAAAATTCCACTTCTTTTCATTTGAGATCATTTTTTCCATAGAGCCCACTTATGAGGATTCATTTTTCACAAATAATTATAGTACTAGTAATAGAAAAATAATAATCAAAATATAATGTCTATTTCAAGCATAATTTGTATACTCTCAGTTCTTTTATGATTCACTCTGCCTGGTCGGTTGATGAAGACAGTCTTGAGGGTCCAGCTGGTCCTCTGCCGGCTTGGTTTATCCAGTGTCGAAAGGCTGGCCACATGGCTAGATGATATCTTTCAGCTGTGTGCTGACGCTGTGGGAACTCATGGTCGGTCCTGCCCTCTGGCTAACCCTTCTTTCCGGCTACTCTTTAGGCGTTCCACCTAAACCAATGTCTTAGTGCCAGGCTCAGCCGGAATCCATTGTGAGTAATGGAGTGAAGAAAGCTTTGCCATGTGTTATGACTCCCAGTCTACTTGACAGTGTCTCCAGTGATTCACGTGTCAATGTCTCTCCTCTAAATCACATGATGGCTAATCTCACTCTTACACACTCCAGACACACCACTGATTACACACCGTCGACGGTGTCATTGGTGCATCCGCAGGTTCATGTCCTAACCAGGCGGGGCACTAGAGAGCAATAAGACCATCAAGCAGAACTAGCCAGCTTGCCCCCTGTCATTCCCCAGTGAGACTGAGTCAGTTGTTGCCTCTCCAGTGCAGACCACAGCTGGCTGTGGCATGGCTGTGACTTGAACCCCTGGTTACAGAGCTCATACTTGCTTCCAGAACAAGCGTCTTTACACTGGGAACCACCCAGAGGCTCCTACACACTTGTTTCGTTTTGGGTCATGTGCACTGACCTGCAGAAGGTGAAAAGGTGACCTCACCCCGGAGGAGGAAGGAGTCATGGAGAGTGGGAGTCTTCAGGTCATTGTCAAGACAACACAACCTTAGATCTGTTTTGTTGGTAAAACTCAAATTAAAGTGCTCAAGACTCATTTTGTTTCTGTGTCTCTTTAATGAATAAACCGCATCAGAGCATGGTTCAGCGTGATGCACCCTTGTGCTCTGGGTCTTTGGCTCTAAAACCAGACAAGACGGTTCACTTGGCCCAGGTACTTATCAGCTGTCTTTTACATAAAAAAGTGAATTAGTCAGCAGTGTAAGTTTCCTGGGGTTGGCACAGGAAATGAATACACCGAACGATGTCACTGGTTTGATGTATGGGAGCGGTTTAGTATATGGATACAGCTCTTTTCCCTTCCAGAGAACAGGCTTCGTGAAAGGTAACACCACGTTCTGTTCTGAAAAACACCTTCCTTAACTGTGGAGCTGTCAACTATTCACAAGATTTGGATAACGACCTAACAATGGACTACACAATGAATGTACTGGCATTTACCTGCCTCACATAACAATTCCTCCTCCACCTCCAGTACTCTTTCTCTCTCCCTTTCCCTCTCTCTATTAATCTTTTATGCTGTAATCTTGAAAGTCTGCTAATCTTGTGCGACAGCCTGCTTTTTAGAGAGCTTTTTTGCACAGGAGGTGAAGTTAAAAGTAAGGTCATCTCTTTATTTTAACTCAGATTTTCCATGCGTCCATTTCTTTTTTCGTTTTCTTTTAATTGACTGTTAATTGCGGTCAGTGTTTGTGACGTTAAAAAATTGTAGACTCTATTAAAACAGCAGACAAGCCTCTCCTTATGGGAAAAGTCTCTTTGGATGGCATATTTTTTTATCTTTGATTGAGTAGGGATGGGTGTCCCTCAGCTGCATGTATGTTGAGAAAGGATAAACTGTAAGGCTGTGTTTAGGTCACATCAATCAGGGCAGCGTTCAGAAGAGGTTGTCTGCATGGGTTTGCTGAGCCTCATGGCCTGCAGTATTGCAGCTCTGCAGCTCTGCCTGCTTTGTGCTTCGGTTCCCAGCACTGCCAGCTCCATCAGGGATCACCACAAAAGAGTGGCAGATGATGTCTCGAAACGTTTTGCTGCTGGAGGGGCCCTGTGTTTCAGATGAATAGGGGTTCCCATGGGGAGGGATTGCTCTCATCGTGTCATCGCCACCGACACCTCCTGGGGTGTGGCGTGTGAGGGAAACTCTGCAGGGCCGCTGTCCATGGGACAGAGCAGCTGGAGCTACAGACAGTGGTCCTGGCCTTGCAGTGCTTCCTCGCTGCCCTCCAGGGTTGTGTTATGTAGGTGCACATGGACAGTTGCTCATTTGCGGCCTGCACCAATCACCAGAGGGGCTGTGCTCACATGCCCTGCTCTTCCTGGTACAGCGGATTCTCCTGTGGCCACAGGGGAGGTCAGTCTGTGTCGTAATTCAGCCCAGCTGCCTCAGACAGGCAGCAGACCGCCTCCCTGGTGGAGGCCTTCTCTCAGCCGACTGGCATCTGCATTCAGTGTGGTTCATCTGGCTGCAGTTTGACCAGACAGATGTAGATCTCCTCGCCTGATGTGCAAACACATACTCCCCCGTGTGATTTCCACCAAAAGCAGCATCTGCACACGTGGGTGGTGCTTTGGGCCTGGTGTCATCGATGCGGGGCTGACCCCCTTAATGCTTGGTCTCCGACAGTCTCTCTGTCCTACAGGAGATGTTTGAACACGGCCGCTCTCCCTCCTCTTTGAAGAAATATGCTGCTGTGATCTCGGTGTGTCATCTAAGCACCCAGAGAGGCCATGCCATGTGCTCACCCTTTCATGTCCCCACAAGTAGGTTAGGCTGTGCAGGTTCCCCTTGCTCCTTACACGGGGCCGGGTGGTGACACTGGATGCACTGAGAGGGCTCCCAGTTAATTTTAAGGTGTGGTCTCCCAGTTAATTGCTCATGCTAGCCTAGGCCTAGCGTGTCAGTGGTCTGCACACCCCGTCAGTCTGCAGTTGTTGATGTCTGTGTCTGGCTGAAACCCAGTTGGATAGTCCTTCTTATGGTGGCCTAAACTCCATTTTATAACCAGGCTATTGCAGCAACTCCTGTTCTGATGTGTGCAGCTGCAGTCCTCTGACACCTTCTGAGAGCCATGTGGAAGTACTATAGTCTGTAGGACGCGGGAGGAGCATCAGGCCTGTCTGCTTTGTGGACGTTGCAGTTGGATGCCCTTAGCTAAGCAGACGTTTTCACATGGGTTTAAGCTATTTCCTTATAGCGTGTGTGTTTTGGCCCACACCACGCAGTGTGTTTGTGTCCAGTCCACTAGAGGGATTGCTATCTCCTGAGCTCTCTTCAGAGGTGTTGCTCTGGACCAGGAGTATGCGACCGTGACATGGGTGTCCCCAGATATGTACATTGTGGTATTACTACCTCTGGTAGTGGCTGGCTCGACCCTGTTGACATGTGAAAAATGTGCTAAAATATATTTAAAATATTTTCAAAAAACTCTACATATGAAATAATATCAGGTTACAGTTAATTTAGTAAGGGCATGTCACAAAAAAAATGTTTTCATACATTAAGGGGGCTGTGAGCTCCGAAGGGTTGAGAGCCCTGTTCCAATGCTCCAGCACAAGTCAGGGACTATGACTATAAATGAACTATGGGTCAGTGTGTCCCCCCATTTAAATGAACTATGGGTCAGCGTGTCCCCCTGTTTTAAATGAACTATGGGTCAGTGTGTCCCCCCCTTTAAATGAACTATGGGTTAGTGTGTCCCCCTGTTTTAAATGAACTATGGGTCAGTGTGTCCCCCTGTTTTAAATGAACTGTGGGTCAGTGTGTCCCCCTGTTTTAAATGAACTATGGGTCAGTGTGTCCCCCCCTTTAAATGAACTATGGGTCAGTGTGTCCCCCTGTTTTAAATGAACTATGGGTCAGTGTGTCCCCCCTTTAAATGAACTATGGGTCAGTGTGTCCCCCCCTTTAAATGAACTATGGGTCAGTGTGTCCCCCCCTTTAAATGAACTATGGGTCAGCGTGTCCCCCTGTTTTAAATGAACTATGGGTTTGTGTGTCCCCCTGTTTTAAATGAACTATGGGTCAGTGTGTCCCCCTGTTTTAAATGAACTATGGGTCAGTGTGTCCCCCCATTTAAATGAACTATGGGTCAGCATGTCCCCCCCTTTAAATGAACTATGGGTCAGTGTGTCCCCCCCTTTAAATGAACTATGGGTCAGTGTGTCCCCCCCTTTAAATGAACTATGGGTCAGCGTGTCCCCCTGTTTTAAATGAACTATGGGTCACTGTGTGTCCCCCCCTTTAAATGAACTATGGGTCAGTGTGTCCCCCCATTTAAATGAACTATGGGTCAGCATGTCCCCCCCTTTAAATGAACTATGGGTCAGTGTGTCCCCCCCTTTAAATGAACTATGGGTCAGTGTGTCCCCCCCTTTAAATGAACTATGGGTCAGCATGTCCCCCTGTTTTAAATGAACTATGGGTCACTGTGTGTCCCCCCCTTTAAATGAACTATGGGTCAGCGTGTCCCCCTGTTTTAAATGAACTATGGGTCACTGTGTGTCTCTGCTCTCCACTTAGGTATGAGATTCGGGACATACACCTGGTGGAGGAAAGCGTTCTCGAGATGCTGAAGGTCAAGGCCGACTTCCACAACTTCAAGCCGCGCCCATTCAACACATTCGAGTTCTACGACCGCACGGGGCACGACATCAAGGACATGCTCCTGTCCTGTCGCTACCGGGGGATGGAATGTGGAGCCGAGGACTTCAGCGTGGTGAGTCATCGTGTGTTCAGACCGCAAAGCTTCTTTCACACCTCCAGTTATCGCGGCTCGTGACCATTTTAGCATGCTTTAAGGCAGTCTGGCAGGCTGTCACCGTTTTGGCCATCATGTTTGGTCACTGCTGTGTTGTGAGGTTTTTTAGCCAAAAGAAAAGGAAGGCGCTCAGAGTAATACACATGGGTGCTTATCTGCAAAACAATCACAAACAATCAAATTAATACAAATGTATATTCATAAAATAAAATGTTTTTTTTTTCATATCCATATTAGGATCACAGGGAAGAAAGTGTGCTTGAAGTAAGTCTCATAGGTGATAGCTGTAATTGAAAAGGCAATGCTCCATTTAAGATATTGCAGTGATGTTGAATGGTCCTTTTCATCTGGAATTTTCTGTGCATATCTCAGTTTAATATATGATGATTTCTATTGAGATGCAACTGCTATGTCTAAAAGCAAGCAGGAAAACGACCTTAGCAGGAATGTAGGATTTTCATGACAATGTAGTAGGTGCTGAAATTTATGTGCCATCACGTGATAAAATAACACAGGTATTTTTAGTCGTTCTGCAGAGTGAATGTTGGAAGGTTGTACTGAAAAAGATATTATAATATTGTAGTATGTATGCTTTTCTGCATATGCATGTGCTTCAGAATTATATTTTTCTATTTCAACTTTGCCAATGAAACAAACAATTTGTCATCATTTTATGTTATTTACCACTTACATATCCACAAATCGTTACCTTCACAGCCGAGTGAACACAGAGAAATCGTTTTCCACGTTTAAAATCTCCGCTAATGCAACAGGTTGGTAAGGCATCACCCGCAGATAATGTTCAGTTAGTTCTGCCTCGTGCAGAATTTTGCCATGGAGACAACATCGTCAGTAAAAGTCTCTTTGCTTCTCATCGAAATGTGTCGGATCCGTCTAATGCATTGTGCCTCCGTTCGTTTATTCATTATGCAAAAACATTTAGTGAACATGAAAGCAGACGTTGTTCTTTATTTATTTATAGCCAGGATAATCGTGTCTGACCCACAGAGACATGTTTCTCACAGTCGTGCAGCACTGGCCACCCCTCACATCTCTGTGCTACTAATTGCATTCACTACTTTCAGAGTCACTCCCCTCCTGTGGTAAAATCTCTCCTCTGTTATGGCTTTTTTTTCCGTTTTCCCTGTTGCATTTTAAACCATAGCGCGGTGTGTTTTGGGCCATAATGTGCTGATGGGGCCTGTGTTTTGGTTCTGCTGATAAAAAGAATGTTCTGGACCACGGGGACAGCTCAGCAGAGAGCACTAATGGTGTGTAAAGAGTAATTGGAGTTGATGATTTCAGTGCGGGTCCCAGTGCATCGCTACAGCTACAGCACCGTGGTAAGCAAAAGGGGAGCTTAACACCGCTCCGCCATCTGCCTGCTTCTGCTCTCCCGTCACGTCCAGCTCGGATGCAGAGTCTTCCCATAGAGCCCCCAGCGGCCAACAGCAGTTTATAAGCATCTCCGACACTCATGTCTCTGCATGTTGAAAGTGCCATAGGATACCATAGTTTACTGAATTGAAATTGTTTGCTCTTGAAGCCAAAAGAGAAACTAAGGGTATGTGATTTTCAGTGCTACACATCACTCGAGTGCATAGAATTACATTTCCAAGCATCAACTGCAAATAAACAAAAGTGAAAAACAAAATGGCCTTAAAATGAAATGTTTCAATGTTAACCAATTTTCGTGAGACCCAGAGTAACGGCTCATTAGCTCACAGTATATTTGTTAAAAATAGGTACAATTCAGAGTGCTCTGGCCGGCAATGGTACCCTAGCCATTGCAGGCAGTATTTACAAAATACAGAATTACTCATAAGAATGACACTAAAAATGATCTCATGAATAAGAATAATCCTAGCTGAGAGCATTCTAGACCCACTCTTAGTTAGGAGTAAGATATAATAATTAAGTAAGTAATAATAATGATAATAATAATAATAATGATATGAATTCATGACATGAGAAGTGCCGTAAAGCAACAGATATTTTTCTTCATTGGTGTTTTACCAGGGGAGACAAGTCCCTGTGGATAACTTATGTGCCTGTTAAGCAGTGTCGAAACTTCCTGCCATTTGAAGAAATTACATCGGCTGTGTAATAAAATAGCCTGTGTACAAATTATGTAAAAATATTGTATTCTACCCATTTCACTATAATTTATTGTGCAATATTCTGCCATTTCACAATAATTTGTACTGCATAATTTGTAGTCCACCTCAGCATTTTTCAGGTAAAAGAAAGAAAGCAAGTTCGTGAACATAATGCTAATATGGAATACATATCACTGATATGTCAGAATATTCAATTTTTCTGTATAGCCTTTGAATCCATTGTAATTATTTTGACATATCTTGTTACTAATTGACCATCTTAAAGGTAAAATATTTAAAAGCATTTGAGGGGAGTACGATGAAGCGTCCGATGATGCGCCTCTGGGTTTGTTGCCATACTGGTAGTTGCATTGGTCCGCATTGCATTGCTGCATTCCCTGCGATTAAATAATGCAACGTCCAGATGAGTGCTAATGGTGTTTTTACACCTCTCAGAGCACACGCCATTAAAAAGATTCCTCCCCCATGCAAATGATATCGCTGCATCACCTGGGTATTGCCATAGTCTTGGAAAGCCTTTTCTGTCACAGACTGCAAGTGACTGTTCTCAGTACAGCCATCTGTCTGTAACTCCTAACAAGTTAGGACAGCTCTTGAATTATGAGCCCTTTTTAATGTCTTAGGAAGTGGAAAAATATCTAATAAGAGTATGAGTAGGACCAAATTTTTGTGCGGTTATGTGTCATTTCCTGCTCAGGGAAAATGTCCCCAGATCCTCTTACACTGCTGTGTCAGCTGCACCATCGAGATTACCGCGTGGAACACGATAGGGTTGACTGTAGTGGTCTATTTGAGGAGAGGTATATATGCACATGGATTTCCTATCTTTAGATCAATGGTCAATTGGAGTGACCATCTATCGCGCTGTATTTTAGCCATGGGCGTGACCACAAACTCTTTGGCTCATGTCTGTTTTCTCTCGCTCCACATTGGTGGAATGAACTTCCTATCACAATAAGGACAATATAATTTCTCCCGCCTTCTGCCAGGAAACTGAAAAAAACATTTTTTGTTTGTATCTTGTCACATCTAACACTGGAATATTTATCTTCATCTACCACTCAAACAAATGTAAATATTTTCCCACTCACACCTACTACAACCACTGAAGAATAAACTGTACGTTGATATGATAATGATTACTATTGGTTGCCCACCAACAATATCTGCAGTAACATCCTGTTTTAGTTTATTGCATGCACTATTGTGAGTCACTCGGGATAAGAGTGTCCGCTAAATGCCTGAATGTAAATAAAATGTAATTCAAAATAATACAATTACATTCACAAGAAATGTAAGTTAAACTGTAAAGACAGTGATACAGTGGTCACAGATTTAATATACAAAGGTATATACACTTTTACAGTAAATGAGGCAGAAATTTCGGCAGTTGCCCTCAGAATGACCCTGGAATTATTTTTAAAACTGACTGGATGACTCTGATAATTGTAACTCTAGACCCGAATGGCTGGTTTAGAGTTATAATTATGCAGCAGGATGGGATGACTGTGGAGCTGTGAAATTATGTAAACAAATCTCTTTCATCATAAATTAGATTGAAGATAGAAAAATTACTTCAACACTGACCATTCTGCATGGGAAGTAGAGGATGTTAGTCGGTTGGGAAGGTGGTTAAAACCTCTATATGACAGAGAGCCTGCCAGTTAGGGCCTAGCAGAGTCTGGTAGGAATGGTCACCTTCCAGGACCTATAATTTGACTGGATGAGGGGAAGAAAATAACTTGGGAGAAAATAGCCATGATGACAAAATTGCAAGGGACCTCTTGCTCTTCCTACCTTTTTACCTACTCTTCCACTCCGACTTCTCCCCCACAGCTGAGGCCATCGTGAATTTCAGCTGCTGTCGCTCAGGCAGACCCATTCGTGCTCTGAAAAATTCTTGTCTGGTGGAATACAGTAGCTGCAGGGTCTGCACGCACGGACATTAGACTGGCCTCTTACCCAGCCCTTTGTGGTGTTATCCAAATGATTGCGGTCGTGGAGGTTAGGCAGGTCCCTTACCCAGTCTCTGTGATGCTATACAGATGATTGCACCCATGGAGGTTAGACAGACCCCTTACCCAGTCTCTGTGATGCTATACGGATGATTTGTGGCATACCTCCCTGTATTCAGTTTCCCATCAGGCCTTGCAAGCTCTGTCATTTATAGTGGAAACGTATAGCTTCAGGCACATGGAGAACAAAGAAAACAAAACAACGAGATATACTTCCTCAGAACTGAAAAGTAATTTTGAGTCCTTTAAGCTCTGGTAATCTTATTTTCTTTAAGGCAGGGACTTTCTGTGATGTTTTACAATCAAATCGATTGTACAGGGGCCATGGGTATGACAGAGAGCAAGTGCGCACAAATCTGCGAGGAAGTGGATAGGACATGAAATTTGACTCTACAGTTAAACGATGATAAGATGTACTCAGACTTCGATATATGTATATGATTGTTAATTGATATGTTTTTAGATGTATATGTTCAGTTTGTTTGACAACAGGGCCCCAGCTGGCCGGGTGTGGCCGTTACACACTGTGTGTTCGGCAGCAGACAGAATCAAGGTGTAGCGTTTAATAATCCCTCTGTTGCCATAACACCACAGAGCAAGGTACTGAATTGGAACTGCTTCAGTGAATAACCAGCTACTTCAATTAATATGGTGTACAATGTAACCTTTCTAACAGGGATTTTGGACTTGTGGGTTTTGAACGATTCTGTTCAGAAATATTATGTGGCTCCCAAGGTTGAATGATTGAATAATCCTACTCCCTAGCACTGTGTGGGACTCACATCTCACATCTGCATGCAGTGAAATGAATAATATTGATGACTGACTTTGTGCATAATTTTCCCTCATCGATTTTGATGAAAAAGACTAAGAGTAGCCTTTTAAGGGATAGCTGTTAGCCTTGTAAGGGATAGTAACCATTTCTATGGAGGAGCCAGCGCACTTGGTCTGGGAATGCTCAAGAATATTCTGATTGGCTTGTGTATGAGGGTGTTAAGGTGTGCTACCAATCAGGTAGAGGCACCCTTCAGTGTGACTGAAGGTTAAAGGTCATCATATGAAAATGTACCTCCTATAAACTGTAACTCTGAATCACATATTGCACATGTTGAGCATTTTGCACCATGCTTGTGCTCCCCCAGCCAGCTGGTATGTGAGAATTTACCATATCTGTAGTTTGTTAGATATTAGCTCAAAGGCATTTTTATGGTTTTTGATACCCTCATGAAATAATGTACAATGTAGTGATATATGAGAAAAAAGTGACTGATCTGTTCATTGGTTGGACGAATCCTGAACAGCTGGTCTGTTATGTGGTGCACCCTGCTGAAGTGTCTCTGGCAGCCCTGAGGAGCCATGTATGATTGAGTGCAGGGTCAGAAAGGCGGGAAGCGCTTTGAGACGACAGGATTATCCCAGTTCCATCATTCAAAAGGTGATACTCTGGTCAGTTTGGCATCGGCTGCAAATGACGTGTCCTCATGCAAGATGGCCGAGGAGCCGAGTTGGGGGGTGCAGGGCCAGAGGAACTGGAACATGTTTTGAAGGCAGAGCAGGGAAAGCTGCGGGGGTGAAGCTTGACGCTATTCTGAGCTGTCCTGGGTACCAATGAGAATCAGTACCTCCGTTCCCATCGAGCCAGCGCGATCATGCGGGAACCAGGCAGAGAATTTCCTCTGTATGCAAATGTGTAACTTCCCCCCGGCTCACTCTCTCACTCTCTCTTTCTCCCCTTTACAATGTCTGACTTCCCATCTGAATTTCCGATTGAACGGCCGTAAATCTCCAGCATGGGACCCTGTTTCCTCTTTCACACCTGTAAATGAATCACAGTGGGAAAGAAAAATTAGTCTTAATTAATATTAATGAGCGACCTGGCAAGCACTCGAATCGACTGCCTCCAGGGGGTCATAAAAAAACAATAAATAGTGACAGGATTGGAAAGGCCAATGATGGAGGCTGATGACCTTGTATTTAATTAAATGGGGACATATTAAATATAACCGTGCCAAGGCAGCCATGGAACCGTACAGATGCACCATAGGAAACGTTATTCTTTAAAATTATGCTGGTAGCAGCTAAGTCACTTTGAATATGGGGTTTATATGAGGGCATGTTGGTCCTTCAATGATATATTTCCTTTATGGCTGCCATTTGTGTAGAGCAGGGCTCACCGAATGATGTGACTGGTTTTTCTCCTGGAGCGGCTAGTTTTATGATGCTTTATGGTGGGTGCGGTGGGAGGTACCCGCTGGATGCGTAATGTCTGTGTTGAAAAGACATGTAAGGCTGCAGTTGATTAGCTGCTTTACAGCAATGATATCTGGTTGTTTTTTTTTCGACAGGCCTAGCTTTTACATTCAAGTTACATGAAACATAGGATAGGCAGTTTTTTTTTTCATTTTGCTGGTCATGCCAATGTTGAAATCTGGTAACCCTATGAGTAGTTCTCAGCAACTTAGATGTTTTAAAATTAGCTCTCGTGAAAGGAAAGGTTGGAGAGCCCAGGTGTGGAGATTTGGGAGACTTTATACAGTAGAATAATAACGCGAGTGGTTCTCTGTAGAGTAGGTTAGGGATTCAGACATTCATGAGAGGTCTGTGTGCGTGTGAAATGGCAAAGCAAGGCTCTTTAATAAGCAGGGGTGGGAGGATGAACGACTTCAATGAGCTCTTAAAATAACTCAAGAGCAGATCATCACTTCAGCGCAGAAACGCGACTGCCGAAGCTTCATGATGAACATTTCATATTTTCTCGTAAAATCACCTGCCATCTTTAACTCACAGAGATATACAGAATATGTCCTGACACTAAATGTGACTGACATCAACTGACATTATCTTTCCTGAGTGTAAAAGTGATTAGACAGTCTGTCCAGGAAACACTGTGTGAAACACAATGTGTTTTTGTAGTTTTTAGCATCTTTAGTGTCTATGCACTGAGATATGCCATGTAAGCCTCAAGGGGAAACTACTTAGCTACAGCTCTCCCTGTTGATGTAAGGTGTTGCTGTACGCATCCCAGATTTCCTGGTCGCTTTACCTCTGTTATTTCTCTGCAGCGTTCCTCGGGCCCCTTGCTACTGCAGGTGAAGATCTTGTAGTAATGAGATTTTAATCAATGGTGACAGTCCCTACAGAGCTCTGCCACTTACTGCTGTTTTGCAGCCAGGACATATCTGCATTTGTTCTCTGCGAAACTGTGACAGCACTGAATTGTATTTTAGGTTTTTCACTGTTTCCTTCTTGACAAAAAAATGGTATAGTCCATACTCACTGGGTTGTATGAGCGCTTTGTTTTCCAGCGTTTCCATTCAATTGAAATCCGTGCTCATCTAGCGAAGGGGGACATGATAATGCTTCAGGAATTCCCATTGCTTGTTATCCCTGTGGAAGTGAGTTTTTTCCCCTTATTGTTGGCTTCCATCTCCCTCACAGATGGATCAATCATTTCCCTTTTCCTGCTGTACTCAAAGACAACTATCAATTAGATCGCGGCCTCTGAATAATGAATATCCCCCCTAATGAAATAAACTAGGTCTTCCAGAGTAACGAGGCCAGTCATTTACACCAAGGTCCCCCTCCCTCCATCTCTCCCTCTCCTACTCTCCCTCCCTCCCTCTCTCCCTCTATCTTTCTCCCGCCCCTCCCTCTCTCTGCTTGTGATGTGCGAGTCGGAGCCAGTACTCTTTTCCTCGTCACAGCAGATTGATTTCCTGTACCACGATGATAACGGACCTTATTTTCACTCAGACGGGTGGCCGCTGCAGGATGTCAGTGTCAGCGCGGCACAGTTTCATAAGTGGGTTTCCGGTCAGAATGTTGCAGGTTTGATTCCTTGACTTCACACAGCTGGCTGTTCCGTTGACAAACTTGTTTCCTAGAAGTGATACAGTAAATATTCATTTGAGAAAAATATACATGTCCCTGGAAAAATACATAAGTAGTCAAAGTAGGGTGCAGTGTGTGCTTGGTGTTTAGTGTGGACTAACAGCGTGATGGGTATGGGTTATTTAAAGGGACACTTGGTTATTCAGAATTTGTAAATCTGTAATTTGCTCCAGTTGTAAAATCGATTCAAAAAGACAAGTCTTTACAGAACTTCGGGGCTGTGTCCTACTTTAAAGTACAATATGACAATGAACCGCAGTAAAAAATGAGTCCTCACTTTTGAAATCAGAACCGCTCATTTTGTAGCACATTAGGTTACTCCGGAGCAGCTTGGCTCTTGCTCTGATACAGCTGATTGCTTGTTTGGCAGTCTGTGCAACCGACACACAAACACCACCAACAAGCACTGCCAACACCTACAGTTCGAAGTCATGTAAAAGTGGGAAAAGTGTGTGTGATACTTGGTAGACAAAGGGTAAAAAATGATTCACATTTTGAGGTTTGATAAAATAAGAAAGCAATGTGGGAGTGATTCAGAACAGATTAATAATTTTGAGGATACTCCAGCTTGCATTTTGGATGTTTTACGTTTGCTGGAAGGCATGCGGCCCATCAGTACTAATTATAATCTCTTCATCTGCGCACCAGCTGAAGTAGGAATGACTCTGACAGTGCTTCACTGTCTATCTCTGTGTGTCTTGATATTGCCCCCTAATGTTCATTTCAACTTCAATGTTAAATTATTCTCGTGCACTTAAAAATGAATGAATAAATGTTTTTTGAATGAAAAATGTCAAAACATATCTTTACTCATTTATATCCTTGCAGCACTTCTCATTAATTCATTTTGAAGGCTTTGCGATTTGGGAGATTTTGAAGACAAGCCTATGTCTTAATTTAAAACTGTGTACCATCACACTCTGACAGCGGCCGTGACCTAATCCAGAGGAAAGGAGTTTTTGGAGAGGTAGTCCAGATGGGTGGGCAGGTGAGAGAGACCAGGTAGGTGTTATCAGGTGAGGGAGGCCAGGTGTGTATGATTAGGTGAGGGAGTTTGTGTGGGATCAGGTTAGGGATTGTCTTCCAAAGTGCTGTTCACAAAGCTCATCCTAAGGGCTTGCTCTTTCAGTGCTTGCTCTCTCTTGGTCTTTATCATGCTGTAGAAGACTTGGCTGGTCAGGGTGACATGAAGCTGGGCCCTTTCTCATGCCACTTTGTATGTATGTGTGTGTGTGTGTGTGTGTGTGTGTGTGTGTAAATGCATGGATGTATGTATGAATGTATGTGTGAATGTATTTATTTCAGAAAATGTTTATTTATTAAATTATTTATTAAATATTTATTATATATTTATTTATACATGCATTGCAGGAAAGTGTATATTTATTATATTTAAGAATATATGACAGTCATATACATTATAATGCACCTTGCATTTTTTATGCATGTATGATTTATTTTCCAAACATTTTATATGTGAAAAAGTACCATTCTTGTGCATTAATTATGCATTTTTTCATGTACTGCATATGTGTCATTCACCCAGTTTGCTGTTCCTACATATATTTAACCATACTTGTACAAGTAATTTCACAACATATTTCTTTCATATTTGTTTTTGGACAGAGGAGAAAGCCTGGTGGAATGGCAGAGGGGTTAGTGGGCCACACACCAGGGCAGAGGGTGGTAAAGAGGGGTTGGAAAGTTCTGAGGAATTTCGTTAATCCAGATTACTCTGTCACTGCCACTGCCCCGCAGAGCACTGTGCCTAGTAATGTACAGGGCTGCAAGAAAATGAAATTATCTCCAGACTGCTTATTCCTGAAAGAATCAATTATAAAAGCTTTTGCTGAGATCAGAGGCACTGCCTGGCTGCACAGGCTTCTAGAGGAGAAAATCTCAAAATAATAGGGAAAGGGGAAACTATATATGTGTGCATCTGTGGTGTGGACACTCTGACTGTCACCAGTAAGAATGTGTGTGCAACAAATTGGACAGTACTGAATGAGGAAAGGCAAATCAGTGACTGCAGTGCATGATGGGAGTTATTCCTTCACCTCACACCAGTGAATCAGTGTTTGTCATGGAAACAGTCAGAAACTTCATCATAGGTGTACCAGTAATAGCTCTGACTAACATCAGAGATTCAGAAAATTGTATCCCACACATTGTTAATGAATGAATGAATTAATTAATCAATTATTTAATTCATGTAGCAATAACATAGCTGGCCAATTATTTAGCTGCACATATTTATTGTGGAATTTAACATAGCTACACCTTGTTCATTCATATTTTAGAAATACTTTTCATATTGTGAGGAAATCACAATTTAACATTGAATGTAAGAGGAATGTAAGTTTTCCAAAGAAAAAATGGCTGTTTTCATACAGGAGACCATTTGGTCTGATTACAATAGTGCAAATTCTTGTGTGATAAAAATTAAGAACTGTAGGAATTTGGTGCTTAATGTACTTTTTGGGGTCTCAGCAAGGGCGTAGATCAGATTTTTGATTTGCTTATAAAACAGTGCAAAGTGAAAGCTGCCAGGATCTTTAATACATACCTTTCCTAAATGTATTTATTAAATATAAATCATGGAGGGGATTTAGGTGTTGCAGACCACTCTACATGGAGACCTCAACTCCCCGCCAATATTAAAAACAGAGTTACACTATTTTGTCTCAGGGCCAAGGTCACTGCAAAATGTGCAGTTTGCATACGCTGTATGGGCCTCTAAGCCAGGAAAGACCGTATCCATTTTCTGTCTGTCTCGAGGTAATTATTGAACTCAATGAATACAGTGACGCTAGCAGAACCCATGTAAAAAAACTACCATCGTGCACATCAACACTATTTTCCATTGCCGCTGTACACTCAGGGCTTGTCCAAATAATATCATAGCCACAAATGTCGTTCCCTACATTATATGTTCTTCTGTTCGTAGCTGGACCGTTTTCTAAAGAAATTAAGTTTAATGTGACCAACTGAGTTTTCAAGCTTCTGTTGACCGCTAAGTATAGATTTGTTGACAAGCTGCTCTGACGTCCTGCAATCCTGCGTCTTCTTTAGCTATTAGGTGATCACCATCATGAATGTTTTGATCAATCAGACTGCTAATTTCCTTTTAACATATTTGGTAATGTAACTGATCAATAATGTGTTTAAAAACAATTATTAAATAAAATCTGTTTAAAATTAATTCACACATTGGTTAACCGAGAAGTTTTAGTAATTAGCATCACTTGTGCTTGGAGTCCCAGACATTAAATAAGGGCATTAATTACTTAGCATTTCCAGCATCCCTCCTCCTTCTCCCCTTCTCCACCTTCAACCTCTCCTTCTCTTTATTCAGGAAAGTCAGCTTAATCCACACTGTTCTCCCAATTTCTTTCAGTTACCTTAAAGGGGTCGGGATTTTTGACTTTGGAGATATTACCAAAAGGCAATAATGATCAAAATTCCATAATAACACAAATAATTTAATTCCCCATGATCTACATTAACAGAACTGAGGAAGCCTGTAAAACATGAGACCCGTGCCCTTTAAATTTATATTCTTTTAATGCTTGGAACATGATGGATGTATCCTACTAATCTTGGCTAAATTCAACATCTCTGTTTTGCTGTCAATTCCAATAGTATGGAATACATAATTGCAAGGAGTAGAATGCGTTACCACTAACGACTTTTCAAACAGCGGCACTCTTTTCCTAATATGACTGACCCTACATTCTCACATATGCAAAATTTTGGCTCCGCATTCCGAAAGTGAGAGCGCAGAACATAGAACAACGTCACACCTGTCAAAAATCGGCGATCGCTGGTTGTGACCGTTTTTCAGAAGACATGTGACTCACTAATGATACATTATTACATAAGGACTATAAATATAGCTGACTGTCAAATAATTATAATCAATATATTTAGCTAGCTAGCTAAGATAGGCCCCCATGACTATAATGGACCATAACAAGCAAGTTAGCTAGCACTAGTTAGCGAGATAGGATAGCCTATATTTTATAGATCAAACAATAAATACATAACTATCAGTGCTTGCTCTTTTCTGTCAGCGTTACAGAATGACTTTGACATCCTACAATTCAAGGAATCCTTGAACCTTAAGAGTGAACAGGTCTGCCTTTTTTTAAGGCAGAGGTCTGATGGGAGGAATTAATTAGCACGGTAGTTAGGAGTGTTGATGTGATGGTTACGCCGCTGATAAGGAGCTGGAATGTATAGGTACTCTGCAGCAGTTTCTAGGCTGTTGCTGAGCGGAGCCTGCCTCGCCTGCGTCCTGCTGTCAATCCGGATTTCGCACAGCTCCCTCTGAATGGCGGAAAAGTCGGCTTGCTGCACTGACAGGAAGGAGAGATCAGATGTTCTCACCCTTCTTTGGCTTTGCTGGCCACCTGTCAAGGGCTGGGTGGTGGAAGGACCCCCTACAGTAGCCCTGATGTCTCGCAAGTTTGAGGAAAGCTTTGTCTTCCCTCTCAAGCAGCTATTGCTTTTCCTAGCAATAGTTTACTAGAAATTTTACTAGCTGTTATTTGTCAGTTTTTTCCAGGTACGTAACATTATGTTGGAATTGTATTTAATGTAGCTGAGTGACATATGTCATGCTAGCTACAGTGGTTACTGTAGGCTATATTCTTTTTTATGTCATGTGGTTTGACGTTACTTAATGGGTTTTAGCAACGTATTGTATCACTGAGCATATACATATATAAACAAAGAGGAATAAAAACTACACAATCGCCACATACATAAATCATATATTTTAATTGGGCATTAATAATTGGACATGTGTGCTCTGCCCCTTTGCATTCTGCTGGTGGCGAGTGTGTCACAGGGCTGGAGACAAGTAAGTGTCCATTTTACCAGCTGTTATTTGTAGGTTTTTGCCAGGCTCAATAAACCGCTGAAACCCAGCAATTTTGTCCATGTGGTGTATGCCAGAGTAGCGTCAACTGAGGAACTAGGGGTTACACTCACAGATGCAAAAATTTGCTCATGTCGGACATGGACCTCACAAACCAGTACCTCCATCTCATCTGGTGTGAAATGTACCTTCTTCTGCTTTAGCTCATCCATGTTCTCTTGTGAGCTCTGGATGCATGTGATTTTATTGTATGTAACACCCAATATGATTGGCTGAAATATCTAATATAAATCAAATCAAATATATAATATAAATCAATTTTAAATGCACCATTGTTGTCTGATAATTTGTACTGCTGAATCTTCATTAAATTCTTACTTCTATAAAAGGCACAAGGTTGTCCCGACCACTGTGATCATTTGTATGCTGCAGTAATTAATACTGAATCAGTATTAATTAGCTTAGCTGTGCTACTTTCAAACCTCAATCAATATTGTTAAAACTGAATTCTGGTGGTACAGCTGTACAGGACTAAACTAATTATATTTCTTTTGCTATTGGCTATACTTTGTTGTTTTATCAAGGACAAATCTAACATCAAAGCAATGCACTCGTGCACATATTTGTCCAGGTACATGGGAGAAAAATCATTTTACCTGTTGAGTGGAAACAGCCTGTTAAATGGCTATTTGAAAAGTAACTGTGTTAGTAAATGTATGTATTTGTACTATATACATATAAATACGTTATTTGCATGCATTTTGTTATCAAATAACAAGTTATGGGTTACTGAAATTATTTAATCCCACTCTGTTTTAAATCCAAAATACTTATGTTGAAAATTGCACTTAAGATCCAAATAAAGGAGAAGGACAAGTGTCGGTTTGTTTTTCTTTTTCCCCGGTCCATGTGCTTTTGTTTTCATTGCCCTTCTGTGTGTGCCCCGCCTCCTACCTTGTTACCTGATTACCCATTTGTTTTACCGGCCCGCTTGTTCACTTGTGTCTTGTTTGCTCGTTTTTCTGTGCATTTATATCCTGTCTGTTCTCTTGTGTGTTTAACCTGTTTTGCTACCAGCTTTATTCCTTGTGTTATCTGCCTGTTCTGACCCTGCCTGTTTTTGACTTCGTTATCTGGATTGTGTTCTTGATTTTCTGCCGAGCTTGCTTGGTATTTTTGACTTTTGCCTGTTCCTCGTTTTTGCCCTGGCACTGTGTTTTTGTACTGTTGCTGTGACTTCCTGGTTATCGACCCTGTCTGTCCCCGACCTTGATTTTTAGTCGTTTCCACTACTTAATAAACTTGAATTTATTCTATTTTTCTGTATTTGAGTCCTGCCTGATTCATGACAGAAAAGGGTGAAAATATGGGGATATGGAGTAAAACAACATTAGTGGAGCTTGCCAGCTCTTCAGATCTGTGCTTTTTAATGCGGTATTTCATTTTTTCCTAAGCTCCTATTCATGACTTTCTTCCTAAAGAAATAGGTTATTTTCCTGTTATCCCATAAACTTTTCTGAGTAAACAGACATAGGGGAAGTAATCATAACAAATGTGAAAGATGTATAATATGTAATGTTCATATCTTCAGATGAAAAAGAATATTCATTGCTTATACTGTGAAAAGACAGGAGTATTCAAATTATAGCATGGTATATGCTGTATTTAATGCAATATATATAATTAATTAATGCAACTGCATGATGAAACATTTAATTTTATTTTAGTTACATGAATCTGTGTTTGTGAAAGAATTCCATACATTTTATTCTTTTTCAGCTTGATCCTTTCAGCAATCATGTTTTTGCTGACTGTAGCTAGGGAAGTTACTGGTGGACATCAGACTACAGGTGTGGCTCAGTCTTCCTATTGTTTGCCAGTAGCGTGCTTCCATTGAGACGAGTGCTGGTTGTATATGAGAACACTTGTTAATAATAAATATATTTAATCTTGGTTTTTTTCTCCTTTTTTTGAATTTGTCAACTGAGTTGTTGCATTGCAAGTACATCCTCTGTGTGAACTGATACTCACTGAAATCTACAGAAAACACTGAGCAATGGAACAGGAGCCACAAGAAAACATGTATGATTCAGCTGCACTGCCATGAACAAAGTATGATAGAAATCCAAGTGAGTTAACCTTGTCTAACCTTGTCTGCCATTTCAACACATTTAGCAGTGTTGGGTTGAGAAATGTCATGAGGACGATATCAAGGTTCAAGGTTCTTTATGTGTCACATGCACAGAGATACAAAGTAAAACGTGCAGTGAAACGAGGGGGATGCTCAGATACTGTGTGAGAATGTAATAAGACAAAAAGAGTTAAATAAAATAAATAAAATTAATTGTACAAAATAAATAAAATTGCCAGTGCAAATATACAAACAAACAATATACAATATACACACAATTTTTACCAAAACTACCAGTATTTACAGTTAAAGTGACCTGGTGTACCAGTGAAGTGACAGTGTAGAACAAACAGACAATATATGCCGTATTTCAGTGTTCATGTCTGTGTGGAAGTTTGTTGAAGTGAAGACTGTGTGGACCCGGATGGCCTGAGGGTAGAAACTCCTCTTCAGTCTTTATCTACTGTATGTTTTTTATGGCTACAAAAAAAACTTTATCTATTTAAGTTTTCTGTTTATCTAGCTAGCACAGATTATGACACCAAGCCATGTTGTCCTTAAAATCTTTCAAGACCTTCCACAACATATAACACATTTATCAAAATTTTGAATGTGACGATATAATGTCATGTTATAAATATTATCCCACCGTTAAATTACTTGGTCACTAAACTCACTTGACATCTCACAACAGCTTATAATATGTCTTGTAACATGTTGTAACATTATGACATGTGCTGAAGACATGGTTAGTCTTGTGAGGGAAGGCTGAGCTAGAGTAACCGATATTCCTTTTATGTGTCATATCTGAGTATATTAGTACAAGCTAATGATCTCACAGCACTAATTTACATAGTAATGTATTCACAAATTAAGTAAAGATGAAAAATCCTCAGACTGAGCTTAATTAATGAATCTTGACATCTGTATGAAAAATACCTTCTCCATTCAGGCTTCGACTGCTTTGGTGGGTGTGAATCCCTCTGCATATTGTAATTCTCTCACTGTCTTTTCATGTGTCTACACTTCTCTCCTGGAGGCAGAGATTCACAAAGTCCCATTCAAACAGCAGCTTCTGGCTGATTGAACATTTTTCTTTTTCATGCTTCATAGCCACTCTGGAATTGTACCTGACCGCCACAAAAACCAGCATTTTGATTCATCACTTCCAGATGAATTTAGTGAAGGTGTTATCACAGTCGTCTTTCAACTTGAAAAAAAAGTCCTTTGAACTTTGACACAGTCAGAAAAGTTGATACAAAGGATTAAAGCTGTATGAGTTTAACTGCCAGACCTTTTCACATCTCTATGCTTTCAGTGGTATTTCAGAGGTCGCCATAGTTCACTGGAACAATGATTGTTCTCAACAGGCAGATTTTGTAATGGTGTCTTTCAATTTATTGGAAAATATGAGGATATATTTATGTAGATCAGGTATATCTATCCATTTTTAGGTGTTCAGAATCACAAATACTGCATTTGAGTGTTTATATTTATAAATGTATACTGTGCCTTAAAAATACTGCGCTACAAAGCTAAAAATGTAATCATTAAAATTAAACCTGAAAGTCTTTATTTCCCACAATTTTATATATTGTGACAGAAAGTCGTACTTACAGTTTTTATTGCCATGGCACATTTCTTGAAATTCTGCTCCATTTTCCAAAACTGTAAACACAAATTCAAAACTGCACATTCATCTTCACCAACTTCAAACTTCCAAGTCAAGACCGAACTCTCCACTGAAAACCATGCAATGGTTTTCTAAACCTAACGTTTCCTTCAGAAATCGCACAAAAGCCATCAAATGCACATATGCTACAAAACAGCCATTACATAATGGTGACTTCAATTCAAAACACTACTTTAAAACCATTTTACTGCAATAATTAATGCCATGGATGGATTTTTCCCCTAGAACAACCTCTTTGCATGGTGAACACAATATAAAGACACAAAATATGCAGTATACAGTAAAATAATTTCCATGCATTTACCAATATAGACTAATGAAAAAAGCAGTTTGTAAAAATGAAAGAGAGGAAGTGAGAATATGCAGGGAGAAAGATGTTGCTGAATCTTGGGGTGGCAGTGAACCAGTCAAAAACCAACCAACCAACCCAATGAATTGCTTAAACCATCCCTTTTGCAAAATACATTATACAGTAACTCCAAAAGAACTGTATTTGATATGGCACAGTAAGGCATAAAATGAATTTCCTCGCTCACCTTCAGACAGCATACAGTACAACAGCGCAAACAGCTACAGAACATGTATGTACTGTGACAGAGCAGAGTACAGCACTCCAAATTCATTCAGCAATTTTCATGCATTAAGACTGTAATTCACACGTAAAAAACATTTTAGCGGCTGCTTTTAAGCCTGAAAAGCAATCGCAATCCTTCAGTAAATCTCTGATGATTTGAGTTAATGATACTGAATGCCAGTGCTTTCTAAATAAACACGAGTTGCAACCAGTGATATATGAAGGGATTTTTGTGAAGAGTTTTTCACAAAAAGTTCAACAAGTTCATGTATGAAAGCGGGAATAGTGTTTAAAGTTTTGGGAAATGGTACGGAAAGAACCTGATTATGCTAAGGTAATTGGCCTAGTTACAGTGTGTAAGCAACAGAGAAAATTGTGTTGTTAAATAAGGTATTTTCACTTTAAGATAGTTGTGTTTTGTGTTACAGCATTAGCTAGCAATCATTACTCTTTGCAGGACTGAATGATTGAGGAAGCAGAGAAAAAAAGGACTACCAAAAACTTGAGCCCTCATTAAAAAGTTGTCTGGAAAGAAGAAGATGCCTCGCAAGTGTCATTCTAAGGGTGTAATGAACCATTCTGAAACATAGGCATCAGGTTTTGCGTATTGCTTCAAAAAAGGGCTGCACGATATGGAGAAAAATTTGATATGCAATTAACTTACGAATTAATGCGATGGTGCTATGTGATGCGATAAACCAAAGATTAATGTATTTAATCAGTCTCAACACACACACACGCACACACACCTGCCATAGATGTAACAAACAGGCCATCTGTCTTGGTCCAGCATTATACTAAGTTGTGTTACTCAAGAAGAGATACCAGTGCCTTAATTACAAAACTGATGTGGTTGCCATAGTGCCTGGGTTGCCATGGTGTTTTGGAGGTGATGGTGTATTTTGTATAGATTGTGGCCGTGTGCTGCACCTGCATACCATGGACATAGTTGTAAGTGCATGTCTATAAATTTGCATGAAAATTGTAGAAGAATGTGTTAAAGGAATGGGATATGTCATTAAATTAATCCCCAAAACCTTTTAGAGCTATAGAGGAGGAAATAGCCACAGCTAATTGGGTTCCTCGGCATACAGCAAAAATGTCCTCAGAGTGAATAAAACAAGAGATGTACAAGAAAGGACCATTCATTAGAGAAAGGGAAAAGCTGTCTTCCTTAAATATTCTGCCCGCTATTGTTTTGACATGCTTTACTGAATACCTGCTTTGATTTTCCTGAGGAGAAATCAAAGATGTCATGAAGCTAATATTTTAGTTGAGTCTAAAGGGTGATTTCATACATTTTATCAGTGTTCTAATGAAACAGAACGGAAGTTCTGTAACTGGCTTTAAACCTCCTCATTGTTGGAAAATAGATTTCTCTTTGTCCCAGGACTATTCCATACATGTCTTCCAAATGCTGCCCAATCAAAAAAACAAAAATCACCCTTTTGTGGTTAACAAAAAAGCTATAATGGCAATGATAATAGTCCAAATTGAAAACAATGTAACCCTTTGCATTAAAGAAATGTATTACCTGTTACTGGTCAGCACATTGCTTGGTACATGGTGTCTGTTGCTCTGTAAGGAGGCCAGTGCCATCCTGATTGGAGGGTTGAGCCGGAATGGAATGAGTATCACTGTGTTTACATGGGTAGCAGTATGCCAAATCAAAGCAGACAGCAAAACAGGAGGGCTGATGGCAAAACAGAACAGCATTATGGTGTCTGGTAGTTGAACTCCAAGTCATGTTTACAATAAATTGTGTATATTTAAAATCATTTGTGTTCATTATAATTATGTATTGTGATAATAAAACACATATAGACTACAAAACACAGCAAAAAAACCACCCTCAATGGAACTGGCTGTCATACGTTCACTGAAAACAGTGACATCCAGTTTTCTGTCTAACATCTACCGTTGCCCATGTGAATAAAGCATAAAGTAAAGTATGAACTCAGTTGCAGAAGCAGGAGTACTTCATTCCTAGTGCCACAACCACATGGAGAAATGGCGACAAATTCGACATTTTCCAGGAGTTTGAAGTGATTGCCATTTAAAGGGCTAGGGAATTTTTTATTCCTTTATTGGGCTTAATCGGGTTCTTTTTTAAAATTTATTTCTACTGGGAAATGTCTACTAAAGGGATGGCCAACTCATTTTACATTTTTTTCATTTAATATTTCTCTTAGGTACCATTTTAACCATCCACCAAGATCTGAGCATTAAAAGTAAAAGTAATTAACTGTAATAAAATGAATGTAGATTTGAGTCTTTTCATCTGGCCAGCCTATTCAGGACTGTATGGGCATAGCCATTGCTTTGAGTCTGTGGGTGTGGACTCATTCGTCTGATATCTCTCTTAACCCCTTATCTTAACTTTGTAGTTATGGAACCACAAATTGGTTAACAGCGAGTTGATTAACAGTGAGTAAAACATATCTGGGAATTCTGCCATATCAAATTTCTGGAGGGTCTTATAGTTATAGTTAGGGGAAAATGAAAAGAACTACAAAATAAACGCACTACCCTTCTATCACTATGTGCGTAAAATACATAATCGCACAGACAAGCTTGCATATAAAGTGTAGCGCTTCCAAATCTGAATGTCTATTTTCATGTTTAAATGCTGTAAATGTGTAGTACGAAAATGCAGGAAAGAAGTTTCAATGTTACAATGTATTTAGATGTCCGTTTAAACGTCACATCGTTCACTGGGTCTGCTAAAATTTATATTATCATAGATACCTCTCAAACCGGTGATTAAAATATCTTATTCGTATAACTCCACAATATACTGGATGATGTTGCTGCAGCCAACATTGGCTTTGTATTCGGACAACCTATTCAGTGATTATGTTGATAGTTAACACAGTTATTATATATTGCTACCCAAGCTTTCGGTAGGCTGGCCAACTACCTAATTATCACATACTCTTGTCAGAATATAGGGCCAATGTTGGCTGTGGTAGCTGTGTTAGCAAGCATATTGCGGAGTTCTGTGGCTTCAACTGATCAGGCAAAATTCAGTGTTTATTATCTGGGTGTACTGAACAAAGTACCAAGGTATCTAGATGAAGAGATTGCCAAAAATCTGTTCTTGTCTGCTGTCACCTCAGTGAATTAGTGATCACATGTGCAGTGCTGAAGTGGTCTCAAGTGCACATTCTGTATCTGTGTACTGTATATGGGGACAGCTGCATTAACATCCCCATTGAAACTGGAGTTTTGAGAACAGGTAAATCAGCAGGTTTGTTCTAAGCTTTATTCCCATCTTCCTTACTCTCAATTGTTACTTTAAATAAGGGTATAATCCATCAAAGAAAATAATGCATAAATAAATTGAGATTTTTGTTACTGTACTTTGTCTTTGCATTACCTGTGCTAGCTACCTTTCCTGTAAAGTTGACATGATGTGAAGGGTTTACTCACGTCGCCATAACACTAGCGTTAGCTCAGCTAACCTCCACAGTTATAGTCATGTCTAATTAAATCTTAATGAATAAAATAATGCTTAATAAACTTTGTATCCATGCTTGCTGTGAGCTGGCACAAAACTCCCACAAAATGGCCACAGCATGACCTTCCGTGTCCCACTGTGCATGAGCAACCAGCTATCTGGACTTCTTTTTCCGTTTCCGTAGCTAGCACTAAAGCTTGGTGGTAAGAACTGTTCAGGCTCTGACTGGGCTCAATGTCTGCTTCAAAAATATGTAGTCCCCTACCGTTTTCAAGAGCACTGGCCCAACTTTACTGAAATGGATATACTGATAAGCTTCGAAGCTCTTCATGTTTCCCATAGCATCTCCATCTATAGCTTTAAACTTGATGAAACAGCTGAATATGTTACTGTAAGTTATTTATGGCCATTTTTCACCCAGTGTTCTACAGCAGAGGAAGTAGGGTGGGGTAGAATAACATCCCCTTGTTTTATTAACGTTTAGATATGTTCCCAAGTTATTTTGGCTATGAAAGATCACAAGCTACCATTTGACAGAGCGTTTGTTTACATTCCTCCTGCACATATATTGTACAAGGCATCATGGGACTCAGGAATATTTTGGATTGGTTTTTTGGCATAGAAGTAATTCAAAAAAGTGATAATTTAGAATATGTTTGTCATGCAGCAAGGTGACGGAAAATATCTATTCAAATGGGAAATTACAAATTTGCGTTGACCATCCCTTTAAGAAACATTGTGTAACAGTCTATTTGTACATTGTGCATAAAAATAACGATTGATTGTTTAATGGTTTGACTGTTTGATCAGTTGAATGATTGGTTGAATAACTGTGTACATGAATAGTGTCTCCTCAGTCTTGAACATCAAAATGAAGTGAGGACATCAAGATGTGCTGTTCACCAAAAACCCCACACCCCCACCTCTCACCCCTAAGGAAGAGAAAACCGTTATCTTTTCATGTCAAGTTCTTTCTCTCCTCTCCTCCTCATCTCCATAGTCTCTGGTGACACTTGCAAGCAGAGGGGATGAGGCATAAATTTAAAAGCTCCAAACCACTTAGGGACTGAAGACCGCAAAGCCTACTGTTCATATCACAGTAAACGGCTGACAGGAGTGCTGGAAACAAAAGTTGTCTTTGTTTGAACTCTGTTTTGATGTGTGGTAATATATCTTACAGTGGCAACAGGAATCTATGTCTTATACTAGATGAAAACATACCATACATAAATGTTCAAATTAAGCAGGAGTGAAGCTGTATACGTACGTGTTTATCTGAGTATGGTTATGAACACTTGTGCTAGGAATGGGAATTTAATTTAATTTGGAAAACATTTAAACAAAATTTAATGTAACAATTTAACCATGTAAACAAATTAGTAATTGTGTAATATAGTGGTTAACATTAACATGTTATGGGGCCTCTGAGTGGCTCGTAGGATAAATTGCTGCCAACAGGCCCTGTGGTAAGGGGTTCGATTCCCGGCCATTGGCGAGGCAACAATTGGCTAGCCATCCCGTTGGCCTCATCACAATAGCACCCTCCTTGGGCTGTTTGGGCACCTGCAGCAGCCCAAAATTCCTCCAATGTCATAGGCAGTGTGTGATTGGTGGTGCAGCCACAACGTGAAAAGAAGTGAGTTGAAAGAGTGGTGCTGCAGTGAGATCAAGGTATGAAGAGTAAACAAACAATTTGACATTACATGGATGCTTTGTGTGCAAACCAGTTTATGTTCTAGGTCTAGGTCTTTTACACAGTGTCATGAAAAGAATGCTCAGCCAAAATTTAAATTGAGTTTTCATTTTAAAATTAGATTGTATATTCAGTCTAAATTTTGAGGATTATTTGTGGCTTGTATATTTCTTTGGAAAATATTGTCTAACGTACTGCCTGCACTTTGCATCTTAAAAGAAAAATTGTGTGTTTTGATCAGTTTGATAATAAATAAAGCTCAGATAAGATGTACAAACATTTGGTGGCAGTGGCTGTATGTCAATTTGGATGATACCTCAGGTCTAACAGATGGGTTAGCACGACAGACATGTACCGTGTCAATAGGCAATACCTGCTTAACATTTATCAGAATTCATAACATTATTTATTTGTATTATTTGCTTTGTTCCCCCTCTTCTGCATGCCAGACTGGCCTTGGACAGTGTGCAGCTGTGCCAAGGTGTTTTGTTGTTTTGCGTCTGCTGCGGAGAGGTCCAGAGCAGCCGGTTTTGTGGTGACCACAGGGCAGCCCCCAGGCATAACCACCAGCCTTACGCCCACTGTGATCTGCGCACCTGGCACGATGCGGAAAAGCTTTTTGTGTCAAACCCAACAAAAAAAAAAACCCCACTCCGAACAGAAACCGCATGCTTTATTCATTTCAGGAAAGATTAGCTGAGACATCTGAAGCACCAGCATTTCCCTTGCTCAGGCTTTATCCAGTCTGACCGGGCTGTCCACTGTGGTGTACCGGGCTGCCTGTCTGAAACGTGCTCGGAGGGTTAGGAGGTTACAACGTTGAAAGCTCCAAGCCTCCTCTCCGTCAACTTGGAAAACACAGCTGTGAGAGGTTAAAGGGGTGTGTTGGGAACCTCAGTGTGTTATTGCAGATGTCAACATTAATGTAATACCCTCTCTTTAAGTGCTAAGATCTTTCAGCGTACGATCACAAGTGCTTACCCAGCTGTGTCATATTCCTCAGTGAATATAGTAAAGCGACATCATATGTTAGAATCATGGAACATGGGTTTACATTTAAGGGGAACAGAAGCATAGCCTTCCATTTCTACTAAAGAGCCATTCTATTATGAATTGGCATGACAGACCTCAACACAATGCAGAGGAATGGGACTTCCCTTTATCATTTATGTGATTGGTTCACTTTCTCACATTAAATGCAGCATATGGAAAAACAAGAATAATATGCAGATCAAGAGACACTGTGAAGACACTATGAATTTGATAGTTATTTGTTGTTTCTGTTGTTGCTGATTGTGAGCAATGTGTTAAATTAACGTATAAAATTTGTTATTCAATTACTGTCATACTAAAGCACATTCATACCCTTTTATACAATTGAATCTGTTAGTTGTGGGCTCAGTAGTAATTGGCCATAAAGGATTGAGGCTTGGAAGTGCAACATGCCGTACATACCCTACATTCCATCTGTAAAAAGACTCGCAGACTGCTTTTCAGATGCAGCTGACCTCAGCAAAAGCAGGCAGTGGCTGTTATTGAAAGGTCTATATGAGTGTAGTAAAAGGCTAGTAAAAGGCTAGCTCCTTCTTTGTGGCTGTGAAATGCAGTTAAATGCTGGTAAAATTCATATTTCACAATTAAGGAATATGCACTCTGAGTTGCAGAACATGTGTGTTGATGTCCATTTGTTTGTCTGCAGGTAAACATTTTTGTGCCTGAAAATGTGTGTGTGTGTGTGTGTGTGTGTGTGTGTGTGTGTGTGTGTGTGTGTGTGTGTGTGTGTGTGTGTGCGTGTGTGCTCTGTGTTTGTGTGTAATTTGAAATGGGTCACAGAATGAGACAGAGGAAATGAAGGCCAGACAGGGACAGAGGGGAAGCAAGATTGGTGGTAGTGTGATGGCAGAGAACCTATCATTATTGTTACATTATCATTTTAACTGCGGGGTGTCAACAGTATGAACAAGAAAAGGGACATTGCCTCGCTATGATAAATTTTGCAATCTTGGTGGGAAGCTCAAAGGAAAGATAAGATGGGTAAAATCGAGACAACACGCTCAGTTTCACTTTAGTTTGAAACATACATTCAGGATGAAGAGACTGCATCTCTTTGATGAAAGAGAATGGAAAATCAGTTTTCTTGCTGAAGGAAATCCTGAGGAGAATAGGCTGAAAACTGACAGAGCAAACAGCCTTTATAATGAAAACAAAAACCTTGCAATAGACTCAATCAGAATGTTTTCAGTCAAAGATCAAGATGACACTTCTAGGTAATGATGGAGGAGTGAGGTTTCATTGGACAAAAAAAATGAGAGGAGCTACCATATAGTATCATATAGTGACTCATTGATTTTAAACAAGCACTGCATTGGCTGTGGAGGGATAAATATTCTTGATTGGTTCAAAAAGTCTGATTGACAGCTGACTGTAGTACCTCATTTCAACCATCATTATTCCCAGGTAGATAGCTGGCCAAAGGTAGATAACTGGCGAAAGGTAAATGACTAGACTTGATAATCTGATCAAAATGAAAAACTATCAGATTCAGCAATGACCGATATAAACTGAGAAAAGTTTATCTAGCAGTATGAATTAAAAAAGCTGAGAACTTTTTCTGTTTCTGGATGTAGTTCATCATTCTACAGGGTACTAAATACTGGGGTATTCTGTTTTTTGAAAGTTGTATTTCTGATTCAAGTAAACCAAGTGGCATGATTGCACTGGCAGATCAAGAGAATGAAGTGAGTTTCAGTTTCCCAGAAATAATGTGTGGTGATATTGGCTGCATTTAAATAGTTTCAATAAACATTCTCAATAAAATAAATATGAAATGCTATATTTATTTATGCATCTATATCTATGTGTGTGTGTGTGTGTGTGTGTGTGTGTGTGTGTGTGTGTGTGTGTGTGTGTGTGTGTGTGTGTGTGTGTGTGTGTGTGTGTGTGTGTGTGTGTGTGTGTGTGACACTAAGCACTCCCCGACCACAGAACTGTTTGTTGTTTGTTCCCAGCTAAATAGCCACTGAACTTCTGTGCCTTTTTAGCTACCAAGAAAGTAGACTTGGGCTGCTGGTAGGGTTTCCACCTGTCCCAGACTTCCTGGAATTGCATTCACTGTCCAGGAAAGTATACATTTCTTCCCAGGACATGGAAATGTCCTGAATTTATTCAGTTTTGATATTGTTTGTCTTTGTTGGTGAGAAATGATACATTCATTGTGAGTAAGACCATTTTCACTTTATCCAATGAAATAATTTCAATTTGGGTCCATCTCCAGTTTGTCATTAAGTTAGGGAATCTATATCTCTAACTAACCATCAATATCTACCTCATGATTTGGGGAAATTTGAGGCAGATATAATCATTACAGTAATGTTCAATATGAACAACTGAAAATTAAAAATTACAAAAATAAAAATAAAAAACAGTTAAACGTCTGTAAATACTAATGAACGGTTTTCAAACACGCACAGAAGTGATGATCGTCATCAGTCTAGAGCCAATGTAAAGTTGACACAGGAACAGGCAGCCCCAAGTCAGCTTTGCTTTATTCACTTGAAGGGATGTGGATTGTGTCATGCCACATAAACGCACACACATCCTGGAAAGCTCTTCTGTGAATAGCAGAAGCGATGTCCTTAGCACGGCCTAGTTTTCTGAAGGCCTGTTTTGCTGAGAACCAGATGGAGTGGCTGGCATCAGCCTCAGCCAGGAGAAGTGTGGAAGTGACACTGGGTATACCAGCGGCGAGGGTACTAAACAATCTGCCACTGCCTTTAAAAATAAACCCCTGTCAGGGCAGCAGCGGAGAGCTGCGGGAAGCCTAGGGGAGCAGGGGGGAGTGTCGACGATGCTGTATCTGGCAACCCTCGTAGTGTTGTTATGGTGATTGCATACATTTTGAGTAACTTGTCCAGAGAGAATTCTTTATAACTTCATCTTTGTCTGACTATTTTACTTTCTCCTTTTCCTTGTGCAGGTAAGGCTGTTCAGCCTAACTGATAACTTGGTGGAAGGCCTGGACAAAATAGCATCTAATAGCAGATTTCCTTTTCAGTTTGATACATCAACCTTGACAGGTTCTGGGATTAAATCAAATATCACATAATTGCAGCACTATGCAGACAAAACATTTATGCCTGGTATCTTCAGTTCTTCTTCTTTTTTTGCTGCTGCATTATAGCGGCCTCCAGTAGCTTGCATTTTATTTTTCTTCATATGCATCACATGAAAATATTTTAATTTAATTTGTGTAATTTACAAGTGTATAAATGTAACAAATTCTGAGTCGAATCTGAAAATCAAAAAAAATTGTGGAAGTGCATGAAATTGTGCTTAATGTTTGTAGATGGTGGCGGCAAAGTGCTCCTTTATGTTGCAGTGAAAGGTTCGACCAACCATTAAATTAAGCCAATCATACATTTGGGCAAACAATTCTCTCGTCTCTGTGCGACCGTGATTGTGTCATTTAAAACCATTCATTTTTACGGAGGCTGCACCTGTGCAAGGAGCAGATGGGCAGTTTGTATGCCGTGGTCTGAGGGGAAAAGGAGAGCAGGGATCGGGAATGGTGGTGGGGACAGCATGAAGAAACAGAACACATTAAATGCTGTCCAGTCCAGGAGGACTGCATGCTTGAGCTGGCCGGACTGTGCGAGGCAATGGTCCAAGATTTGTGGCGTCTTGGAACCAGTTAAGCACCTGTCTGAATGTTTTCATTTCAAAGCCAAAGGGTTAGTTTTGTTTTAGTTCATAAGCATCAGACCACATTTTCGAATGCTGTGGCGTTACACGGGAGGTGTGGAGAGGAAACGTTTTACCCCTAGACTGCTCAGGATCCTCTCATAATTAATTTAGATTATTTCTCTCATCCACAACCATAACACATGTTAAGTTTCTCTGACAGGATGCAGGAGC
Organism: Albula goreensis; assembly: GCA_022829145.1. Taxonomy (NCBI): domain Eukaryota; kingdom Metazoa; phylum Chordata; class Actinopteri; order Albuliformes; family Albulidae; genus Albula; species Albula goreensis. The sequence continues at coordinate 40,495,647 of CM040745.1, forward strand.
ATGTCAAAAGGTGAGGAAGGAGCAAGGGATGATGGGAGACTGAGAAACAGGCATAATGTATATGGAATTAATAAAAGAGGAGAAGGAGGAGTGGAAAGGGCTGGGAACAAATGTACACTGAGAAAGTAGGTATAAGATGGACCAGTAGCTGCAGAAGGGACTAGCTCACTGGCTGGTCCAGCCAAGCTAAAAGACCATCCCACACACTACCACTTTGTCTCCTCCATGCTGCAGAAACTGATCTATGTGCCCTCTTTACATCCAATGTAACAAAATCGTAGGAAGCAAGTGAAAGAGGCTTCAGATCGTTTACTCGTCTCCTCCAAGCAAGGGATACATCGATGATCCTACTGCGGAAGTATTCAAACATTTCTGGCGACATCATTGAGCTCACGACCAGTCAGATTAAAAGACCATCCCACAGAATCATTTACCAACGAAAATGTAAAAAACATGACAAGGAATTTACCATCACACCAATACTCAAATATAAGTGCCAGAACAATAAACAGTAACAGGCAGATTTACATTCATGGGCAAACATTACCGTTTCTTTTTTCAAACATATCCATGTAAATACAATGTGTACATTTTATAGTTGCTAATGGTAATTTAACTACTGTAAAATTGAGTGTGTTACTGTAGCAGCAGGTTTATTTATTTTCTTGTACATAGGTTTATGTTAAATCATGACTCCAAACAGCAGAATGAGAGTAACTAGAATTTACATTTTAAATGGTCACCCTGTCTATTGGTGACACACCTGTCTGTGTATACTTTAATCAATTAAAATGTGCTTTATTTTAAAGAAACTATTAACATAGTAAGAGAATGAAGGAATTTTATAAAATCAGGTTTATCTGACAATTCATCAGTCCTGTAATGTGAAATGTGATCCTATTTCTGACAGAACATGACGTAAGGGGGTAAACCATCCTTTACCACGTTAAAAGCAATTAACAGCTTGTTACAGTTTAAGTTAAAGTTGCGTTTGTAAGAAAAAAAATCCAACATAAAATTATACATGGGGTCATGACTGAGTTTAAGACCTGCTGATCTAAACTAACATTTAGTTTTGACCAGCTTATCTACTGAATGACTAGTGTGGTTTTTTCTTTCTATAAATATTGGAGAGTATTCTTGGAAACTGAATACTGTTTGTATTATTTATGTCTTAAATAAGTGTTGTTCCCCTGTGGAAACCTCTAGAAGGTCTTACAGGAGTACAGAAACCATGCATTACGGTGCCGTGCGGGGAGGAGGCCTGGTCATTTTCTCCGCTGTCAATAAAACAGATGGTATCCTGGTTGCCACCTCAGGATGGATTGTGTTAATTGTGTTTTTTTTTTCATTTTCTCTTTTTCTTCATGTGGACAGTTGCAGCTTTAGTATCACCACTAAGATAAGCAGCAATCCCTGTTGTTCAGCACCAGAGCTGTCAGTCCAGATGAAGAGCAGAAAATGGTGTAAACAGAGATTTTTGATGCAATATGCCACGCTGATGGTGGTTTTAAAGCTGTTAATGTTAAGTAACTGATAATGCAACACAACTGCCTCCCTGCTGACCCACATTTTAGCTAGAGGCTAACACAACTACGCTGTCTGCACATGTTAATTTGCATTGTTTCTCTATAAATCTCCATTGCTAAACTGATTTTGTACTCTCCTTATCCTACACAATACAGCTACAGCTTTGTACTGGTTGTCTGTTGTTTTACCACCTGTTCTCTCAGGAGATGAGTAGTTTCTCTAGACCTTTTCCACACAATAATGTGTAATTAAGCTCACTGGCACAGCATGTCAGAAATAAGAGCTCAGGAAATAATTAGCATCCATACTGGCGTGCGTTTACTGTGGGGTCAATAATACATGCTCCTCTGGGTACTCTTACATGTAAAAGCTTCTAGAGTGACACATTTGTATAGTAAAGCCAACTTATAGGGCCACTTTGCTTATGGGTAATGGGGATTGTAAAAACGATATGGCAACATTCACTCAGCACTACCTTGACATTACACGAAAGCTTATCTGACACCTCCCCACACACAAATCACAGTGTTCCCCCTCGGTTTATGTGGTAATCAAACCCCGCTGTGAAGTATTTGCTGTCTGTGGCCTGCAGATGTTAGGGACATGTATATCTAGGTATAATGTACCTGTCATTATGTCTTCACTTCAACATACTGTAAGCTGACAGACATCTACACAGCTGATGCCACTCTGCTAGGAACCTGGAGCGCCAGAGTCCTTTTGTGCTAAATCTTGTTTTATAGGTTACACCAGGTTGCACCGGTTAACACCCTAAAATGTTAACACAAAAGTACAATTGCAATAAATGCAGTGACTGCACTGTATTTTTTATGTTTGCAGCTTAATTATTTGATGAGGCTAATTTATTACTATATTCCTACAGCCGGTTTAATTGCAATTTGTATTGGTACTGGCAAGTATGATTAACTGTGGTTTAATGGTTTCATCTTTTTGCATAAGACTTAAATATGACCAGAAGCTAGATATTTGTGGTTTATGCTTCTAGGGAAAAAGTTGGCTGAATTTATTTGTATTTAGTAAATGGGTCTAGCTATTTTGCAGTTTAGCTTGTTAACTAATTGTTTGTCTTATGAAACAGATTAGTACACACCATCTTTAGTTAAACTTAATTCCACTATACAGTTTGTTTTCATTATGGTAGGATATCCTTTAGCTTTAGTGCCAGGAATTGATTCAATTAAAATTTTATGTTACATTTTTTTTTCCTGTGTAAAGTGTGATAGGATTTCAGTTTAATGCTCACTGTCTGCATCAGGGCTTGGGGCTAATAAGGCATTATTTGATTTGCACTTCTGGGTTTTTACCCCGTTTCAGTCAGCTTTCTATATGACCAGGTCCCAGCACCAGTAGATAAGGAAAATAGAAAAAAAGGATTCCAGTAGCGTTCCCACCCCTACTGCCCTGTGATTTGGCTGTGGTGCTTTAGGAGACTCTCTGGAGCTGGGTGTGGGCGTGGTGGTGTTTGCTGCCCCTGACTGGCTGTTCTATCTAGCAGAACCTCCCATCTAATGACTCCCAGCTAATGAGCTGAAACCAGATCTCCCTCTGGCTTTCATAGGAGTTTCCCTTTCACTCAATGAATTCAGCGAAGGCATTTTCCCCTCTTACTTTTTGAGTGATTTTACCATATCCATGTGTGGTAGTGGGGTAGGGGGGCTTTGGGGAACATTGTTTGTGTTTTGATTCCAATCTAAGGTTCAAACCACAGGTAATAAATTCATCATAGCTATCAAAAGCCAGCAGAGATTTAATTTGCATACAGGCCTACTGTCGTATCCAAATGAGCATCAATATAATAATATCTGTCTTCTTGTGTGATATCACTATAAATACAGAGGGGTAACTGGATATGCAGGGCTGCTATCATGCTGCTCATGACTGAGGGCTTGTATGGTTACATTTTCGAATGAAATGCATTCTAATAGGACATTCAACAATTCTGCATGCATAAACACAATCCTAATGTACATATAATTTACATTATAAAACGTATTTCCAGGCTTACAGGAGCAGGAAATTTTAGTTTTTAGTTATTGATAAAATAACTGTTATTGATGAAATAATTGTTAAATGGCTAGAACTCAGGTTTGGTCCCAAACTTCTCAGCTATGTAAATGGCTAAGCTAACACAGTTTGGCAGGCATAAAATTATATTTTCTCAGTGAGCAATGGCCTGCGTTGCCAGATTGTGAAGATGTGGTGTTCAAGCTGTCGTTAAGGAAGTGGGCAAGCCGGAGACGGAAAATGTGGCGGAAGACCCGAACGAAATCCAAAGTAGTGCTAGCTCAGCATCAGCAAGTTTATGCTTCCGCTGTGAGAGGCTTACATGACAAGGACATGAAGGGCATGCGGCAGCTGTGAAAAACATAGCTGAGACTGTGTGAAATCACTTGCACAGGGTAAATAAAAGACATGTTAAATTAAAAGAATGGTTATAGGCAATCCTTGAAGAAGCTTTGAAGGATGTATCACAGGACTACTCCTAAAAAATGTTACGTTACTTTGTGTTTATTCACATTTTTCAGAGAGGCGTAGAACTTTTGTATAATATATTGAATGAGAGGGGCATAATAAGATGGTATATCTTGTAAATTAAAGCACGGCTAGCTTTATTAGCAGAGGTGGACAAAGTACACAACTCCATCACTTGAGTCACAGTATAGATACTTTTGAGGCCAAATATTACTCCAATACAAGTGTTCAGTCAAATTTTTACTTGAGTTAAAGTACTGGAGTACTTGCTTTGAAAAATACATAAGTACGCAAAAGTACGTTTTCTTTTTAATGTCAACGCATTGTTGTGTTGTGAATGTACTGACTTGCTTGTAGAACTTGTGGAATAAAAGGCTTGCTACAAAGCCTTTAGAAATGCTTATAGAAACACAATTGCATTGATAGAAGGACAGCCATTGTCATTTTCATTTTTTTATTTAGCACCCCCACCCCATCCCCCACAAAGTTGGAAGGCAGTGTTCTGACACAGCTCTGGTAGTGTGTGTGTGTGTGTGTGTGTGCGCACGTTTGTTTGTTCGTTCATTCATCCACATGTGTGCATCAGGAAGACAGTGCAATTGCTGTAGATGCAGCTTCCTCAGAAAATAAAAAAATAAATAAAACAACCAACCTACCATGAAAACCCAGTTATACAACTCTAGCTGCCCAACAGCAACACTACTTTAAGCGAGACAAAAAAAAAACTCAATAAAGATTGCATTAATTCACAACCAAACAAAATTTTCAGACAATGAAGTATTGGTTAATTTTGAGGTCACATCCACCCAATTTTAAAGTCCAAAAGAAGTGCAATTTGTTGTGACTGACTTCTACTGTACTATCCATCTCACAGGTCTCTAGTGGTGACAGGTGAGAAAATTGCTGGTCAAAAAAGCTGGTTTTTGAAGTTGTGTGAATTAATTTTTCTCCTTTTTGGGCTGAAGATCATTCTAGCTGCACTAAAAAGCCATTCACAGGCAGCAAAGGCAAACAGGGCTGTGTTGAACTTGAGGGACAGGTTGGATACAGCTGGATAAGATTTCAATATGTCCATACCTTCAGCTGTACACATCAGGTATGCATTCAGTTGTTTGGTCGTGTCCTGTGCATGTACATGCTTCATGTTATAAAAGAAATCGTCTTCATCCGAGGAGGAGGTGTCAGTGGGCTGCAGCTGAGGCACATAATGGCCAGAAAGATGTTCCTTAATGTAACTCAGACCTTAATCAGAAACAAGTATAGTTTTTTTATTAATATCTTTTTCATCATCATGATTAAGCAAATAGGTAAGGAAATATACAAGTTCAGTTTTTAAAAAAAGCAGAAATGGGAAACTGACCAGGGAAAATGACCATTTAGTGATAGTATTTTTCTTACCTAGTTTGAGGACGTCTTCATCACTGGTCCAGGATGTTTTGAATTTAGGATGAAAAATGGCTGAAGCAACCAGCTCTTGGTCAGACATCATTTTCCCGAACCGTTTATTCAAATCGTCTTGCAGGGCATCAACTAGCGACTTGTGGAATCTCAGCGACACTCTTGTTTTCTCAAACTCTGCCATGAGGGTGATGATTATAGGGAGCAGCCATCCCATCTGAATGTTGGATTCTCCCTATAGTATGTTTTTCGCCTTAGCAACTGGACTCATGGTGTTAGTATATTCATCCAAAAAGGCAATGTCAGCTGGACTGTACTTTAGGCTGTGCTCATACTGAATGCTTCTTTTCTTACTCTCAAACGTGAGACGTGGACGTGCTCGTCCGTTGTACACAGAGAGCAAGAACGCTTTGGGTGCAAGGAGTGACACATGCTTCTCGTTGCTACGCAACTCAAAGCTGGGCTACAATTTAGCTAATCGACGTTACAAATGTTGATACAAAATGAATAAGACAAAGCTGACAATTGCTCTGCTTGCTGTTGAAGAAGAGGACGTCGAGCCCATTCCAAAATGGAGGATTTGCATACATGAAATCCTCTGTGGGAGGAAAGAGCATGGAGAGTTTTATCACCTAATCCCAAACCTCTGTCTAGGTCAGGGATCGGCAACCTTCAACATCAAAAGAGCCATTTTAGCCCCTCCTACCAAACAACAGGAGAAACGGAGGGGGGGCAATATACTTAATACATGAACACAACGCATAGGTTATATAGGCTACCTGTATTACACCGCATCACGGGGAGCGGGGGAGCGCCGAGTAAAGTAAATATCGTAAAGTAGTATAAAAAAGTTAAGCGCTCATAAACAAGCGCAGCATGTGGAGTTTTGTATAGTTTTACGAAAATGATATTGGCAAAATAAGATGGTTACAGAAGAAGGCTATATAGAAGAACTTTGTTTACGAACAGTTTGAAGAGAAGAAAACAACAACACTGGTATGTGCAGGCTTACGTTAAACTAAAACACAGTTTTGCAGGGCTATTTGAGTCCTCTCCTTGTGGAAAATGAATCAAATAAAAATATCCCACTTTGAAATAAATAAAACATATAGCAGTGGCCAGATCATTTTAAAATAAAAAGAATAAACATGAGAAGAGATTGTATGTAATTATGACTTAAGCCCATTTCAGTGTGTTGTTGTAGGCACACTGTATTCCCTTCTGTTTTTCATCACGCCGCGGGCAGCGATCAACCGTTCAGCCTGCATGGGCATAAAATAAAACTAACTCAGTGTCGAAAACAGACAGAATATATAGAAAAACGATAACATAAAATGACACTGTTCTCACCTTTTCAGTGTGATTTCTGTTTCTGAACGTCACTGCAGAGCTTCTCCTTATCGGGCTGTAAAAGAAGTGACTTTGATCTTCATGCAGGACTGCAGGCTGTCATCAGTGAGGCGAGAGCGGTGTTTGGACTTTATGTAGTTCATGTTAGAGAAAACATCCTCAGGTATGTGGATCCAAAGATGGACAGTACTCCAAAAGCATACTTTTTCATGTTCACATATGTGGCAGGAATGGCATTCCACGTGCCAAATAAAAGTTTGTCGGCTTTGGGGAGGCTCTCAGTCTCACTCCATTTGTGCTCCTGAGCGAGAATAGCCTGCTGTTGGGCTACATCCTCCAGATCAGCATCCATAAGACTTTATCAGCTATGTCAGCAAGTTCAGTTTCAAAATTGGCATGATTAGTGCTGCGAACGACAACATGCTCAGTTGTGATGGGTCGATGTCCAGCGCCGTCATGGGGAAGGTTAGTGTGTTTCCTTTCTGAATTCACGGAATCTTTCCCCAAATGCGGTTTGCATTGTGGTGATTGCTTGCTGTAGATGTTCACAATTTATGGTCATGTGCGCTTTGTACTCTCTCAGGGAGGGGAAGTGAGAGAATCTCTGTACATCTCTGACAAACACCGTCATTTTGCGCTCAAACGCCAAAACATCCTCCAGCATCATCAGGGCCGTCCGTCCTTTTCCCTGGAGACTTTTATTCAGGGTGTTAAGATGACCCGTCATATCCACCATGAAGTAAAGTTTTTCCAGCCAATCTGGACTTTCCAGTTCGGGATAGGTGAGGTCCTTGCTTTCCAGGAAAGTTTTCACATATTCCAAACACGCAGCAAAACATTTCAGCACCTTTCCCCAGAACAGTCACCGGACTTTGTAATGCAGCAGGAGACCCGAATACGCGCTGTCAATTTCATCCAACAATGAGCAGAACTGTCGGTAATTTAACCCATTTGCCATAATATTGTTAATGATTTGAATGACAAGGTTCATCACCTCCATGCACTCAGGGGAAAATGTTTGAGCGCACAGTACCTCTTGGTGCAGGAGACAGTGAAACGTCAGCAGCTTTCGATCCAGTTTCTTTTGAACTAAAGTCGCAAACCCCTTCTGGACTCCTATCATTGAAGGCGCTCCATCAGTAGCCACTGACACCATGTGAGAGGTGTTTATTTCTTTGGTATTCAAACAATTCACCACAGCCTCACAGATGTCCTCCCCCCATGTTTGGCCCTTTAGCGGTATCAAATCAAGTATTTCCTCCTGAGGCCCATCAGAGTTCACATACCTACATAACAGCACTATCCGCTCAATGTCCTGTAGATCGCTTGATCCATCACATGCGATCGAGGACGCAGGAGTTGAATTAATGTCCTTAATTTGTTGACTGGATATGTTTGCTGCCATCTTAATGGTCCTGTCCTTGACTGTTTTTGCAGAGAGAGGCATATTACTGATTTTCTGAATAATTTCGCGTTTGTTGCTGAAGTCCGAGAACAGGTGCACTGATATTTTTATGAATGAGTCTTTCATATATTCTCTGTCAGTGAATGGATTCCCGCGCTTTACAATCTCATGAGCAGCCACAAAACTAGCAATGGTAGTTGAATTAGGCTTGAGCCAGTTCTTAAAAGTACATTTGGTCTGGTCAGCATTCCACTTCGGTTCCAAAATCGCTCTTTTTCATCTCCAGCTCTGTGCTTTTCAGCAAATGCCGTGTGCTTGGTCTCGAAATGTCTCTCAACGTTACATTTTTTGTTATTTGATAATTTCTCACCACATATCAGGCATACAGGTAAGCCAGCATCATCAGCAATGAAGCAAATATGTCCACACAGAATTAAACATTCAATTTTCCTCCAAGGCTTTTCTTTTTTTGGGTTGATCCATGGTTAGCTTACCGGGGGTCTGGAATTCAAGATAAGCCACCTGCAGGAAGAGCGCGCGGGAAGATGAGAGGTTTTGGCAGTGGATGAAGGGTGTGAAGCATGTTTTAATGGACAAAGTATTAATATTTGCTAAATAAAATTTTAGCTTTATTTATACTCAATTTAATAATTCAGAGTATAGAGTAAATACATATAAATAGCTGATTTAATTTTTAAAAATCTTTTGTACTTCTTTCTTTTTCCCAAGCTGGCAGGTGCAACAGCAAGGGGGCAAAGAGCCACTTGTGGCTTGCAAGCCGCGGATTGCCGACCTCTGGTCTAGGTAGTGCCCGTTTTTTTTTTATTTTCACCTCACTGTGGAGCAGTTTGACTGGGTTGTTCAGCTTGTTGAACCACACATTTACAAGATGACTACGAACTTTAGCAAGCCGACATGCGAACATCACCAATAACGTTAGCTAACTGTCAACAAACTTGCTAGTGATAGCTAGATAGGTAGCGTTAACGTTACTCATCAAGAATCTGCGCTACACTGCTCACTTCCCTCCAGGCAATATTATTTTTAGATCGATTGAAATAGGAAATTATTTTTTAAATCAAGTAAACATGGATTTTCAGATACCGGCAAAATAGTGGATAGTGGAACATTTTTTGTTATGACAGTTATGACACCTGACAGTTGATTTCCCACCCACCCCACCTCACCCCATCTATATATTTCTGAAAGGACTTTAGTCATTAACATGAACTCTTCATTTTCACCACCTAATTATTAGTATGCATCAGCACTGGATTCACACAGGACCTGGTCCCATTACGACAACTTGATGGGCAAATCCAAAATAAGTCATTTGACCAACCATAGCATAAAAACTGCAACTACTTCAACCACAGACAACTTTGCTTTAAATGATTATCTGGAATTAAACAACTGTTTACATACCTTGACATAGTTTCTCATGTTTGGATGCCTTTTTTAATTTTTGAAGGCAGTGATGAAGTTTTGAAAATGCAGCAAGCACTTTGAACTTGACTGACAGCATAAGAGTAGTTTACTGTGATTGGTTTACCTCCTGTGGCGAAAACAGCATATCGCCTATCGGATTTTAGAAAAGAAAATTCACCCGCTGACTTCAAAGCTATGCTTCAAAGTAACGAGGAACGGGAACTTCCATAGAAATGTAGAGGAGTCAAAAGTTTGTCTTTCAAATGTAGTGGAGTCATAAGTTTCCAAAAAAATTGATACTGGTGTAATTGTATTTCTCAAGGTTTCATTATCACTGCTTCATGTTAGCACTGCTGCAGATATCTATAGCAGAGATTTTTTTTTAATTTAGGATTAACATTCATTGACCTGCTTTGTAACAAAAATTATGATGTGTACAGTATGTACAGGTTTTTAACAGAAAATTGAAACACAACAGCATCAAATAGCTGATTAGCTTTTTTTGTGGAAGAGCAGTGTTGTAGCCTTCCTGAAGAATTCCAGACAGAGGATTTCTGTAAGAGTAAGAGTCCATTTCCAGTTGCCAGACTTATAGAATGCAAGAAATATAGTTATATTTTGATGTGTGTGTCTGTGTGTGCGTGTGTATGTATGTATGGACACGCTTTCCCATTTATAATGAGAAAGTGTGTCCAAACTATTAAATTCAGTATCATATTAAATTCAGCAACAACAAAAAACTGACAGCTGCCTTTACCAGAGTATTCTGTAATAATATAGTTCTCAGCAGTGTGGGGGAATATGAGGTACAGTGTTTAAGTGTCTGCACCTTTCTCTGGCCTTCATTATCACCCAGGACTGATTGTTACACTGGGCTCCAGAGACAGCGGACGCAAGCCAGCTACTGGTCTTCACAGGCAGACGATATGATCTATGCAGTGCTCAATGGGGCGAATGCTGTTTTTGTGTCCTTTTGTGTTGTCCAGCTAGACTAAGCAAAAGATTGAGCAAAGGAGAAAGAGAAAAGTATATATTAATTCACTGAAGGAAATACGGGGCGGGGGGGCTTTGCAGATTAAGGATGGGTCATGTTGAGGTCTAACTGATCATGATCCATCTATGTAAAAGATTTGTTTGAATAATACACAAATGGTCTGCAGCATGTATGGATTGATGTTGCTTTTATTTCTTTGTGTGCAACTTTGCTCTATCACAATGATACTGAATCCCAGCCCCCGATGCCCCCCCCCACCCTGTCTGCTGTCCCGTATCAGGAGGGCTCAGTCAGCTATCACTCTCCTGCCCTCTTCTGCTTCATCTCCAGTGGCCTCATTTCTGTCATTCAGCTCTCTGAGCTTACAATCCTGGCAGTCTATCAGCTGCTGATTTTTACATTGATTGCACTGCAGTGTGATTTGCATACAGTGTTTTGATATTTAAGGAATTGCAAAGTGATTTCCAAACAGGATTTTGATATTTATGACCCGTGAATTACATACAGTGGTTTGATATTTATGGTACTGCAGTGTGAATTAAATACAGTGGTTTGATATTTATGGTACTGCAGTGTGAATTACATTCAGTGGTTTGATATATATGCTACTGCAGTGTGAATTACATACAGTGGTTTGATATTTATGCTACTGCAGTGTGAATTACATACAGTGGTTTGATATTTATGCTACTGCAGTGTGATTTGCATATGGCAGTTTGACATTTATGTTCCTGCAGTGTGATTTATATACAGTGGTTTGATATTTATGGTACTGCACTGTGAATTACATACATTGGTTTGATATTTATGGTACTGCAGTGTGATTTGCATACAGTGGTTTGATATTTATGGTGCTGCTATGTGGTTTACATAAAATTGAAGCTGCACTTTTTAAGATTGACTGCATCACTCTTCCTGCTTACTCTTTCTTTTTTTTAAACAGGACACAGCTGACCCCCATCCTCCCATCCCCCAATCACCCCCCAACCCCATCTTCTGTCCCTCCTACCAATCTGCCCCCAGGTCCCTGTGTGTGAGCTCACAGCTGATATCTCATTCTGGTCATGCCCCTGTGCTTGTCGTTTAGCTTGGGAGCTTCTCCGTGTCTGTGCTGTTCTCCAGGCCAGCCCCAGACACACTATAACACTTTACAATGCCGCTTGATGGATGACCCTAGGGTGCTAACAGTTTACTGGCTTGACCATCTACATGTCACTGTGTGGAGCTGGCTGTCTAATTACCAGTCATTATGTTGGTGGTTTTTCAGGTTCAATTGCTGCTGTAGTTGAAAACCAAAAGACTAACCCATGAGTATGATTAAGGTGCCAGACAGATCCATGGATATCCTTTAGATTAATAGGGGACTGACAATGTACACCTGTCCTGTTAATTAAGGTCTCCTCTACTACTCAAGAGCTCCTCCAAATTAGTACAGAGAACAGACTGGAGCAAAAAACATTTTCTATCAAAAATGCAATTGGAAAATACAGCTTTGTCGATGGTGCTGTTGTGTATGTATGTGTTTGCATAATTCTGAGCAGTGAAACAAGGTAATAGGATCTGGAAAAAATATTGTTTGAAGAAATCCAACTGTACCTGTTCCCAACTGCACATGCTAAACATGGTGGCTGATTCTCATGTTATGGACACCCATCCCATGGGTGTCATCCCCAGTGTCACCAAAAACTTTTAAGATGGCACCACTATATGGGCGATATGTTCTGTGGCACAGGGGCAGGTGCGGCCACTGTGCCACGCGGCGAGTTAAAGGTAGTGGTGCTGGAGTGAGGTTTCATTGAAACAAAAATCTGAGGAGCTCCTATATAGTGTCTCAGTGATTTGGACCAATGACCACATTGGCTTTAGAGGATAAAAGAAGCATTTTTAATTGGTTTAAACAAGTCAATGACTGACATTTTTCTATGAGATACATCTTATCTTTCCCATAATTGCTTTCAGCTAAGGCTGGTTTACCTCCCTCAGCCAACCATCGCTTGACTGAAATCGTGGAATGTTGATGAATGCTGTTTTACCAAAGGAGCTGGATCTATATGAATGGCTACAAAGTCTCTTAAACCTTCACATCCCAATGTCTTGTCTGTGGTCACAGCACTGCCATCAGTATCAGATGACGAAAGATGTACTTACAGATTTAGCGCATTCTGCTTCAGCTGTGACAGACAGGACAAGCACCAGGGGAAATAACACGTTCCTGCTGTGCTGTTTGACATGGTAACTCAGACTCCAGACTCAGCCGCCTCGATGAAGGCTTGCGCAGAGCGTTACCAAGTCAACGCACTGCGTGTCACATCATACCTTAGAATAAATCCCTCGTAGAGAACTGGACAGTTAATTGGAGGACATTGTGAGGAATCACTTGTGCTAAATGTGAAAAGTCTCAGACCAGAGTCCCGCTGCCTCATTGCTGGGCCCAGCTGGCTTGCGCAGGGGGTGTAAAGGGCTGGGAACACCCAGGCTCCGAACACCAAGGTGCACGTTGAAGGCTGGAGGCGTGGATGGATGTGAGGGTCAGCCCCAAGGCAAGGACGTGTGGTATTCAACCAGACAGGATGGGTCAATGAGCACTGAATGGAAAGGTTAGCACAGATCATCCCTACACACACACACACACACACACACACACAACTCATCAGGAATATCAATGGCTTTTATATACATTGATCAAAGGGGTGAAGTGTTAAAGGTGGAGATCTTTAAAGAGCAGAGCTGACAAGGCAGAAGAAGGCATTGCTCTCACCCATACTCTACAGTTATATTCACATTTACGCCACATAACCACACATAACCATTTACTCATAAACACACATACCATAATTAAACATAAATATGCTCTCGCACACATACATATGTACACACACACACACAAACACACATAAACACCTACTCAAAAGCGCACATGCACATAGCAACTAACAAGGGGGTGTTTTTACTTTTCCTCAATATACAGTGCATTCGCATTTTACGTGAAGATGTGGTCCTGAAAAGACTTGCATAAAGCAAAATCGCGTATTTCAAGTCTAATATCACCATTTATAAATTGATGGAAATGCTCCTGATGCGTTCCGTAACATTGACTAACTTAGAAAATTTGTAAAAAAAAAAATAGCAAGAACTAGTGGGAATCTATGAGAGAGAGTGATATTGTATTGGTAAAGGGGATATCGGATAATGCTAATGGTACGGTTTAAAATTACATCATCTGCTAAATGAATGCTGTACACTTTTTTAAATGCCACTTGTAATTTCTTTTTCAAATTCAAATATTATTAAATATAAATATTAAATAATATTATTTTAAAAATACCACTCACGTTAAAAGTGCGTAATGTCGCGTAAAGGCAAAATCGCATATTTTAAGTTCGCGTAAAAAATGAATGCACGATATACAGTACCAGTCAAAAGTTTGGACACACTTTCTCATTGAAGTAAATGGGAAAGCATGTCCAAACTTTTGACTGGTACTGTAGATATATCTACTTACATACTTACATCTCTACAATTTTACAAAGGGGGGATTTGGTAGTTATAGCCATAGTTTCCTTTATAAAAAGGGGGTGTTCCATGGTCCAGTCTCCTAATAAAGCTAGTAAGCTTCAAGCTAACCCCTAATGCTGCTTTATCATACTGCTACTTATGTATCCTCTGGTTGTGTTGTTGGTGGACGGTGTTTCCAGTGAAGGAACACAAAAAGTCTCCAAGGTGAAAAGCTGGAATTTATTGGTCACAGAAGCACTTCAGGACCCAGGGGGATATAAGCCTGGACTATCATAGAGTAAATAAACATTCAAAGTAACGTCAGGGAGATGGCTAGCACATTGGCTGACTAGAAGGGAACTCTTGACTGATATGGCAATATATTGAATTATTTATTTACAAATTACAGAACTGTATTAGAATTTGTACATTACACAATAGAGCCAGAAAAATTTTTTTTGAATATAATTATGTGAAACCTAAATTGAAAATTTCTGTCAGAATGTCAGTGTTTGGGTGCTCAGTAATATTCAACACTCACCCAAAGGATACAAACCCGGACTAGGTTCCCTTCAAGTGACGGGACTTCTTCCCTGGCCCACAGAAAATATAAATATTGTAAAATTCAGAAACAAAATGAAAATATGATTACATTGTGGAAACAGTGATGTTAAAACCATTCAATACAAGGACAATTATTAACAACCATTAAAAATCCCATTACAACATTAGGCATATCAGTTGAGCAGGCAAGTATTTAATGTAATGATGCAACATGCATCTGTTACACCACCCACAAATAAATGTACACACACACACATATAACCATTTACTCATAAACACACACACATGCAAGCACACACATTCACACACATAAATATGTGTGTGAATAAATACACACACACACACACACACACACACACACACACACACACACACACACACACACACACACACACATATATGTATGCACACACATACATACACCAGTGTGCTGTATTAATTCTAAGGTATGACCTGTGAAGTAGGAATAGGTTTTTGTCTAGTACAATGCATTACCTAGTGAAAGTGGCAGTAAAGTTGGTCTTCTTCAGCATCACTTATCCCTTTCACTATGTGAAAATACACACTGTGCCAATGATAAACATAGTACCAAACTGATATTTTAATCAACTTGATATTTTGTTGGATGATGACCACTTCTTTCACTGTTTTTTTTTTGTCTTTCCTTTCACATTTTTCTTCAGGCGTAGAGCTGAGTCCACTTTTCACATCCATGAGTCAGAACATTGTCCGATCTGCTTACCTTATTCATTTGAGAAAAGGTGGGTTTAGCACTGTGCTCAGCACCCTGGCAGGTGATATTAGGGAAATAATAGAGGACCTTAGCACATCTGAACTTCATTCTGTGTTCAGTGGAGTGCAAATGCCTGAGCTGGTATTGGAAAAGAGTTGGAACAGCAGATGCTGAATGTTCTGGTAGCTTTCCCACTTTACATGCAGTGCAGGGAACGAGCAAAGGTCTGCATTGCTGGTGTGTGTGTGTGTGTGTGTGTGTGTGTGTGTGTGTGTGTGTGTGTAGCTGTGTGTGTACTTGTGCTTGTGTTTGTGTGAGTGTGTGTGTTTATGTAGCTGCTTGTGTAATCTGTTTGTAATTAAATTAATACATTGTTAAGTTGAGGTCCAGATTTGAGTCACCTACATATTTTACATGTACAGTTGTAAGAATATTTTTTTCATTTTTGCATCCAATAAAATTTTGAGCAGTCTCTCTCTGTCCCTATTTTCATATTTTTGATAGTAACTGAAACTGGAGGCAGAAGTTTCCATGTGAGTTAAGCAGCAGTGGCACAGTCCTCATTAAGTGGAACTTGTAAAGCCAGCTTCTCTGAAGGACTCAGTCCTCATGTCTCAGTCCTCTGGCTCTGGCTGAATGAATTGGTCAACCCCCCCCCTTTCATGCCGTCTTTCTGCAGCCAAAAAGTCTCCTATTTCTGTCAAAATAAAAGCCTGTTTTGTTTTGTTTACTTCCTCTTTCTCTATGATGGTTTAACAGTGTTGGATGATGGCTCAGAAATCTTGAGAAAGAGAGTCAGGAAATGGAGGAAAGGGAGGGGGTGAAGATGGAAGGATGGTAAATGAAGGAGAATTCAAATAAGGGAAGAGAGCGGTGAAGATGAAGGGGGAGAAGTAAGGGATTGGGGCAGTGCAAGATAAATATTCTTCATTGGATCTGAAGGGAGCTGCCCTTGCTTGAGAAGACTCGTTTGATCAAATATGAATGAACATGCTTAATGTATGGAGCACACATGCAAGGTGGATTAGATCTACAGGGGGAAAGTGAATCATTAACCACCAGATAACAATGGAGGCTACTCAGGGTGCAGGGGAATGGGATGTTTCTCATTATTGCCTCAGCTAAGGCATGTGGAAGACAGACGGTACCAGAAAAAAAAAAAAACGTTTCAAACCACATCATGGGACGGTTCACTTATGAAGATATCAGGATTTTTATACCCAGTTTCATGTTGCAGTGGTGAATATTCTTTTCATTTTCCTCTCTTAGAGAAGTGAATACGCGTTTGGTAATGCCTGGAATTCTCTAAGGCTATATGTAAAGATAACATTGTGCAGACAATAAGATTGATATCTACAGGACAACAGAATAAGTGTACATATCTTGTTCCGCGTCAACACGCATACGCAAAAAATGACTGTCTTCCTTGTCCTAGTATTAAGGCATCAAAGAACACAAACTGAGATATCAAGTCATAGTAATATGTAACTGTAAGAAATTCCAGATACGTTGCATGAAAGTAGTCTATTGAGTTGGAATATAATATGTATTGGAGTTTCTATCTCATGTGAAAGTGTCTTGAACCCAGCTATGGTCTGCTTAAGCAATATGGCTCCAGACGTCATTACATTAAAAGACATTATGTTAGAGTCATTTAGCTGACGCTTTTATCCAAAGTGACTTACAGTTGATTAGGCTAACCAAGGGCCAATCCCCCCTGGGAGCAATGTGGGGTTAAGGGTCTTGCTTAAGGGCCCAACAGCAATGGTGTTTTTGCTGAGGCTGGACTGGGATTTCAGGGGTCCTGCCAACTGCCAATCTCAGGACCTCAAATAAAGAACCTGAAATGTCTTGCAATCAACCAATAATGTTGATGTGGTGTATTTTTAGTGATATTGGTTCAATGGTAAAACAGCTTTGTTGTAGCTTTGTACGGCTATGTTATAAGGCTGTTTTTCTGCTCAGTTAAAGAAATCACATGATACTTCAACATATGGTCATTCTTTAAGTTATCATTATTTTATACCTGGCAATGTAACAAAAAAAAAGTCTTAAGTCAGGTCAAATCTCTTGCAGTACCCTTGACATACAGGTTTTTAGAAGAAGTCGACTTGGGGCTGATTTAGGCTCCCAGCCCAGACTTCAGATAAACTAAGTGCAACTTCCAGATTGCACATGGTAAACCTGTGCTGAGATTCATAAGAAGATCTGTGGTTTCAGATCAGTGCCTGCCAGACAGAGATGAAGCAGGGGAAGCTGGTTGCAGATAGCAGTCACTTCTGTGCCATAAAGATTTTATTTTAAGTCCCACAAGGCTATGTAGCAGAGAAACCCCACCTCAGTGGAATGGATACCTTCATACAAAACCCAACAACAAGCTGAAATGCAGTACAGCGGCCATGCAATGTCATGGTACTTCGAAACATCTCTGAATTATGATGGCACTGTAAATATCTGTATGATCTAAAACATATAGGACCACAAATATTTCCTTATCATAATGATCAGGGTATTAGAAAGAACATGTAAACTAGCCAAGGCTTACTGTATCTGCAAGAGTTAATTGTTACATTTATGATATATGAAAAATCTTATTAAAACAAAAATATCTGAACATTCTGAGAAGGGAAAATGTATTTTTCTGTTGCCCTGAGGATCTGCTGGGATTCCCTATTGTGGGAACCCTTGGCTTAAGCCTCAGATTGAGAGCCAGTGTCCAGTAATGGAGGAAAAGGCCTTTCCCCTTAAACCAGACAACGTCACAGACAAACCATTTACCGTCTTAGAGGAGACAGAAGTGATCCGATCAGATCCAGCCATTAACCTGGCAGAAACAGGAGGGTACTTCACTATGCTTCAAACCTACAGAAGGCTCACTTCAAATCACTGCTGCAAATCCTCCAAACAGTAGGATTCGGGCACATCCAACAAAGCTAAGACCCAAAAATGTCATGCCTTTGTTCTTTGTTCAGACAAGAACGGGCCAAAATGACCCACCGAACGTACAACTGTGATACTGCAGTAGTTCTAGTGTGTGTCAAATGGATGATATTGTACTTTTGCGATATACATAAACACTCAACAGTGATCCTCCCTAATGTTACATCGATAATTTTGGTAATAGCATAATATCGGAAATGTACTGCCTGTTAAGATAAGTGTTCCCTGGTTATAAATGCTTACTTGCATATTGCTGCCCTTCTATATTTGATCTTAAATTCCATAGATTTGATCTTACTTGAAAATCAATGGACAAATTGAGATTCATACAACTTGAAATTGATTTGATAACTTTCTTATGCTTATGAGCGTATTTTCCTCACAGGCTTTTTCACCCATGGGGACGAGAAACTCATGAGCCTTCATCACTCACCAAAAGGGAACCATAGATGCCTCCGCCATCATAATCACTCTCTCTTTCTGAAAACTTTTATTTTTGCTAGAGCCCTCACTTCTCATTTTCATGGAACATTACCCAAACATCATGAAAACAATATGGCTTATATGGCATAAAACCCTGCCATTTAGGGATATCTGAGGGAATTGTTTGTGATTTATAAACGTACCAAGCATGGGAAGGATTTGAACATTTTTGTATATGAACACTTGCTTGTAAAACTGTTCATTCACATTTGGGATAAAATCTATGAAAATGTATTAGTTGACAATCAGATCACAGATAGCCTTGAGCACTGAGACATTCTCTCAGTTTCAGCTGTAGTTCATTTTGATCTAAGACTCTTTCAACCAGGTCACACTGTTTCATAGATGCCATCTTAACCTTAAAAGTGTCTCTCGTACAGTTACCTAAAACTGTGACATTTGTAGGTTTAGGTCTCTGGCATTAAATATAAAACCTCAGCAA
This sequence comes from Albula goreensis, assembly GCA_022829145.1. NCBI lineage: Eukaryota > Metazoa > Chordata > Actinopteri > Albuliformes > Albulidae > Albula > Albula goreensis. The sequence goes on from CM040745.1 coordinate 40,514,902, forward strand.
CACCAGTTATAATAATATCTGAGTTTTAAAGGTAGAGAAAGGAGACGTCTAAAAACTAAACCAGCACAGCTTTATTTGAGTACTTTACCTCGGTAAAAATCAAGGCTGTGTGTTTGTTATGTAAGTCATAGTTGTCATGGACACCATGGATTTTGCTTTTATCACCATTGCTGTGACTTCACTTTTTTTTTTTATTTGCCATGATTTTTTTGTCTTTTTTGGTTAAGTGTATGTTTTGACATAGTATTGAATCATCAGTTGAAGTTAAAAATGTGCACAGTCAACGTCCCATCGGTGACTCTCACAGTGAATCAGAAAAGAGGCTATCTGTTTAAGCACAATCCCTACAGACACGTGCTTAATTGTTAATGTTATGAGACAGGCACATTAACGCGCTGAGGTACGGTAAGAAAGAATGTGTGTCCACAGGCAAACTGTGCTTGTAGAAATGTGTAAAGGCTGTTACTAAAAGGAATACAAGCCACCACTGCACACACAAGTCTTGATTTATCATTCAATAAAAAATATTTTCCCTCAAATTTGCATTTTGGCCAGTTTTCTATGATTTTTTGGTTAAATTTGCTTCTTTTCTATGAATTTCCTTCTTACTGGGACAGCCAGACTCCTTACACAGAAAAAATAGCCATACATATTTATTTTTCTTTGAGAATGGATAATTATCTTTTATCTTTTCTTTACATATTTGAAACATTTGTATGGATAAAACCAAAGGAAGCCTTCAACTAACAATGCCTTTTCCCTGTTCTTAAACAGCAGCCCAACTCCTTATTAGTTAATAAATATTCATTTAGCACTTTTTACAGCTGTGGACCTGAATCAAACACATAAAAATCTTTGTTTTGTAATGTAATATATGAAGCAAATATTTATTCCTTTTTTGAGGTGTTGAATATTAGATTATTTCATTACTTGTTTAATAAAAATGTGTGATATCTATTTATTAGAAACAGAAATACAATTACAGTGTTGCACAATTATAGTCGCAGCACAAATATATTGCGACTGTTTAGTAATTTGCATGTAAATACTGAGACGTTTTAGTGGCTGCTTTTACGCCGAAAAATCAGTTTTTGATGATAATGTATTTTGCTTTTGTGATTAAGAACATGTATCATTTATAACACAAAAGACACACATTAAATGTACCATAGCAATGTGTTAATTAATATAAACATATTTTTTAACTATTAGGATCATGTTCTTCATTAAAATTTCCATCTGATAGAGATGAACTGATGGATTTCAGAAGAGTACTTATAAACACATGCAATTCCCCTTAACAATAAAAATTCAGTAATTACACATGCATGGTATTGGAAATCTCTCCTATATTTAGTAACTACAGCTAGTTGTGGCCTACTACCTAACATAGTACAAAAGAACAGAAATCCATTTGTATTCATTACCTTAATAATAACTAATGTAATTGTTATTCTCTTTGTTTTAAATCGATTCTCTCATAATGTGCATCCAGGGTAATCTGATTTTAGTTTAATTATGTAAAGCAAAGGGAAACACTAAATTATAGTTTTCGTGGTCCCACAAAATGCACAGACTGTTAAAGCATGACACACCCATCAGCAGTAGCATGTCCAAGTATGTCTGACAGTCACACTATCCATGGATCCCACTCCCATTCATGTGAAATAACTCAATTAATGTATTGCTGCAAAAAAAGTATATCCTATGGCTCTGAATAATTGATGGCCTTAATAATCCCATGTACTGGATAGTAAAGCAGGCAGCTGAAGAAGATGCTCATTGCAGTCGTGTTTGGTCACCCGGGGAATCTCAGATAGTAACTGACATTGGAGATTACTGTCCTTTCCCCTGTCAGGACCTCCTAACGTTGAGGCCCCCTGGTGGCCAGTTGTGGAAGTGATTAAATGTAAGGGTTTACTAATGCATGGTGTTTGTGTACTTGAGGCAAGTGAGCTTTTACATGGACATGCAAGTAAATGAGTCATCAGAGCTGTTCACTTTGTAATACTGTGGTATTTATTATTGGCAATTTTGGATTGATGTTTTAAGCTTGTCTTGAATTCATTCCAAACCTCAATAGAAATGATGCCATGCAAACCACTTGATCATTTACTTAACCCAGGATTTGCAGTTCTGTTTGGCCTGTGAAGTGCTCTGCATTTACGTGGTATTTTCCAATCTAAAACTTGTGCAGGAAAACAGTAAGACTTGGAATCGATTGTCATTTGAATAATTAAAATTGTGGATTTTGATAAAATGGTTAAATTAGTTGAGAAAATACAGTGAAGTCACCTCCATCAGCACAGATGTCAACTCCATCAGCATTGATGTCTTATGGGGTTGACAAAATGTTTTTTTTTATTAATTCACTCCATGGTCCAGTAGCCATTTTGCAAGTGAAAATACAAATATTTCAAACATAATTCTTATTTTGTTTTTATTTACGAGATAGAAAGAATTGCCCTGACATGTGTGAGACAATCCTGGAAGCATATTATTTCTGTAATTCAATGAGAAATGAGATGGAGGTTCTTTTGATATAGCTAGCCCTTTCTATGCTATAAAAAATCAAATTTTTGTTGAAATCTGTGGAATGTTTGTTCACAAAAATCAAAGACACAACTTTCAAGGGCTAACATTTTCATAAAAAATTATAAAGCAAAGAGGATTGTGAGTCAATATTCTCAAGTATGTCATTAGAAGATTTCAGATTTAAATACCTTTAATACAATTTTTTCTCTTTTTCTCTTGAATGTTTTCTCTTATCTGGGACAAGTGTGTTTTCTGACACTTGGCACGTATAAATAAAAAAATGAAATTACTTCAAAAAATGACATAACATCTATTATATGCAAAAAAGAATTTAAATACAATTTTCACTTTAATACATTTATACAAATATGTATGTGTGTGTGTGTTTTTGAGCGTTGAATTTCATGCTGATGTTCATGAAAATGTATGTTTGAGCGCAGTACATTGCTGGGATAGGTCAGAGGACAGGTTTTTCTGTGGGGAAAATAACAAACCACTATCATCAGCCTTATACTCCACCCACACCTGAATGTGACCAATGGGAGCAATGCTAAAGCCGGCGCCTTGATGCTGTCAGCGTTTGTCCTACAGGGAGAGAAAAACAGAGAGACATTTGATAGCACAACAATTCAGGGTAGTGCTTATTCTGGGATGCGCATGAGTCACTGTCTGTCATACACAGCGGAGTACCTCGGGGTATGACAGCATAGTGTGCTCACAGATTGGACTTCATTAAACAGTGGCAGATTGCTCCGGACAAGGATCACTGCCTCTGCTTCCCTCTCGTTCTCTAGCGCTCTCAATCACTCTCTCCACGGTCTCAGCAAGTGTCCCAACGGCAAAGATTAAATATAAAAGGAAAATAAAAAAATAAAGGGAGCACAAAAATTGTGAAAGTTATCTTATTAAAACTTGAAAGGGGGGACTGCAGGAAAGAGGGCGGAGGAGAGAATTGTGGCTAGGGGCACCAGATGCATCCTGGGAATGGGGAGGGCGAGGAGGTAGTGTGAATGGGTAGTGAAAGAGGATTTCATCCTCAGCCATCACCCTGGTGCGTCTATTTCCACCTCTCAGTCTTATAGAAACACAGACATTGCATTGTCTTCTCAGGTCAGTTTCAGAGATGTGAGTTTATTAAACTTTCTTACATTATGATTTCCCCTTTTAAATACCAACATTCTTACTCGTTCCAGTGATATAAAAAGTGACACACAGGCAGGGGAGAATGTTTCCATGAATATTTTATTGAATTGTGCTGGCATATTGAAATGTATATCATTAAAATTATTTAGCTGCTGCAGAGTTGGAATTAGGGTCAGCAGCAATCACAGCCCCCTAGCAAGTTTCTCCCACCTGCTGGCTGATATTCAGTTAGACTGGGCTTGGTTTGTGCTCAGGTGAGATATCTCTTGATAAAACCAGAAGCACATATCATTTCTAGTGAAATTTTGAACCTGAGAATTCCTTATTTTTGGTAAAGGTCATCCTTGTCCCAGGTGACCTGGCCAGCTTGTTTGTGTGGGTGACGGATGCCTGATTTTGGATAACCAAAGTGTAAAAAAACAAACACAGACATCCAGTGGTTCAGTACAGACATGGACACTATGTTGTGCTTGGAAACGTTGCAGCCACAGACAGCAGCTAACATGCTTTATTGCCCCCAAAGGGCAATGTTGTTGCATTTTATAATCAATTGCAAGTATACCACGGCTAGATAGTCCATATATTAGCGGTTAGGTATCTCATACATTATTTAGCTTGCTCTGTTTTTAGCAGCTGCTCAATTAGATGAGGCTGCAGTCAAACTTTTAGCACTCTCTCAGCTACACCAGAATCATTCCGCAACAGCGTGCTCAATTCAGTTCTCATTTTTGGATGGCTGAAGCAGCTGTAACATTGAATATAGCCAAGGTTACTGATGGAAGTGCTGTTGCTGGGTCCTCTTGGGGAAGGAGACGTATCACAGGGAACGGCTGCTAGCTTCACGGAGCTGTTAGGTGTCATAATTTAACCGAGGGGGCCAGCTTTCAGCTCTCAACTTAAGCACCGGAAAAAGTGTCGTCATCTAGCAGGTTGTGGGCAGAAACATTATTTTCCCATTCGACAGAATTTTAAAAATATTTATCCTCATATCATGATATTTAATTTTAATTTTAAAATTGGTACTCCAGACATTATATTCCTGGAGTTTGCCCTTTTTTTACAATGCACTTAACACGATACAGACATTTTTATTTCCCCAAAAATGCTGTGATGTCATTTTGTATGCCTATGACATGTGCAGAGCTAGGGGTGAGGAACTTGGAAATGTTTTAGCTTGTTGGCCTCAGTTGCAGACTTTACAGGCAGGAAAGCTTGCTACAGGGACGCAGAATCTTCGTGCCTGGATCGTGGAAAATATACCAAAACAGGAACAATTACTGCCATGACTGCATTCTTAAAGACTGTTTATATATGCTTGTTTAGTAATCAGTTTGTATATATTATCTTTACCCCTTTTTACCTCTCTTTTCTTTTAGTCTGTCTTTATTTCATTGTGTTGTTTTCCTGATCCATTTTCATACAATAAAGTTGAAGCTGCCTACGGTATTGAATATTGTTCATTAACTATAACATGAACACCTGCTATTTTCATTCAAGGAAGTGTTTATATAGTGCTCATTTATAGCTTACTGTAGCTTAGTTTTGTATTTTTAATGCAAAGTATTGCAAATTTAATTTCCCACTGAAGGAAGGGCATAAACTCTGGTTATTGCTTCAGGCTATTGAAATATAATTGCCAATGGAACTGTGAGCAGTTGAATATGTGTAAGTGTGTTTGTATTGGACAGAGCTATTCTCATGTACCATCCCCAGTAATGGTACTGTCTCTCTGCCCACAGGCATCTGCAGAGAGAGAGAGAGAGCAATGGGGACTCTTTAATGGCGACAGTATACAGTTATATGTCTCCCTTTTCTGTTGAGAAAGAGCAAGTTGCATTTTGGGAATTTTTTCCTCAGCCTGAAAAAGAAAGATAAAGAGGAACTGAAGTTGAAAGCAATCATTCGTAAAAGACAGAGAAAGGAAGACAATTATTTGAGTCGTCCTTAAAAGCGCTGTCAAAATAATGTCATCATTTTCATTACATGACATTCGGCACACTGTTAGGCAAACATACGTCAGCGGTGACCAAAATAAAGGTAGATACTGACTACCTGGAAACAGTGATGTACAGTAACTAAATACAGGGTTGGGCCAATGGTGCTGTTATATAAGCCATGGTGCCTGTTTGCCATGGAGAGAATATCTTCACCTGGCACTATTAAGCAGTTAACAGAAACCTGAGTTTGCCTAATCCAGGCCAGGACACAACCATGGAAATTATTGTTAATAGTTTTTTTTGGCATTTTTCCCTTTTTTTGGTGGTGGGGGGGATGGGGGAGGCAGGGAGGATGGCATGCGGTCATCCTAGTAGGCTGGGTTTGAACCCAGGCCACTGCTGTAAGGCCTTGACCCCATGTGGCATGTGCTCTACTGGATGAGCTACCAGGGCGCACCACCTGGAACTTGTTTAACAAATGACCTATTTGTTACAGTTGGCCCTTCGTATCCATGGGCACTGCATCTGCGGATTCAACCAACTGTGGATCGAAGATATTTGAAAAAACAAAAAAATTCCAGAAAGTTGGAATGGTTGCACCTGTACTGAACATGTACAGCCTTTTTTTTCATTATTTCATCATTAATCCCTAAACAATACAGTAACAACTATGTACATAGCATTTACGTTGTATTAGGCATTATAAGTAATCTAGAGATGATGTAAAGTATACGGGAGGATGTGCGAAGGTTATATGCAAATACTTCGCCATTTTATGTAAGGCACTTGAGCATCCGCAGATTTTGGTGTCCGCAGGGGGTCCTGGAACCAATACCCCAGGGTTACCAAGGGACGACTGTAAATGAATGTACAGAGTTGAGGTTGCATGACCTCAAGTGCTGCACCATACCTTAGTCAGCACCTCTGCACCAGCGGCAAGCTACAATCTCCCTGGCAGACGTCTGCGAAATGAGGTTTTTTCAATGGGCGGCCATGATTCTGTAACTGTGAACTGAATTCCCATTTATGTGCTTCTACGTATACATCCTGTCAGAAGTTGATGTGTCTCTAGTTAATATCATTGTAACAACATCCCTATAAAAATAGCATAACTTATTTAAATGGATGATTGTCCCAAAACAGTAACTGTCAGTTTGTTTGTTAAATAAATGTTTTATTTATGATTTTTGAGCTTCCCCCTGGTGAGCGCATGTATTTTCCTCTTCCAGAATTAGGCACTCATTAATGAATGCAGGAAACTGAATCTAGTCCAGTGGTAAACAATCCCTTTATCTCACCCAGACCCCTTGGGTCCCCAGATTAGTCCAGATGTTGGAATTATGTAAGATGTTTTTATGTGTTTTGCACAAATATTCTCTTTTTGGGGGGTCAGACTTATTTTAGAACTGTTCCAGAGTAACTGCAGAGCAGACCTGGGTCAAAAATATCTTTTACATATTCTTTTAGGTGTTTGTAAAATTAGACAATTTTGTTTACCATGTTGAAAATGGCAGTAACCTCCTGGAATTGTACTGTAATCTGAATGGTGAAAGTGTATCGAATAATTATTTGATAAGGTGTACATAGGACAAGGGAACTCAGATTAAGGTTATTTGTAGGCACCAATACAATACTTTTTTGTTTGCTTGTTTTTTTTTCCACTAACAGTTAACTTGATCCACATGTGAGACAGTGATGTTTCACTAGCAGTTGATAGCAAAACACCACCATCTCACATGGTGACCAAGATAACTGCTAACAATGTACCAATAAGTTCTGTCATTTTAATACAAATATTTCTAATCACATGTTCAACTGGTTTAATCATTCTAATGGAAATTTACAAGTCATTTTGGCACGATGTTGTCATTATTTTATTGATTAGGCCAACATCGCTAAGCAACCTGCCTTGAGTCTCTGTTTGCAGATGTCATATCTGTACTTGTACAAAAGCAAAAACATAGGCCTAGAGGTCATGTTATGTTGGATTTTGTAGTGGTTCATACCTGTGACTGCAGCACAGCCATTCCAGTAGTCACAATATAGTACGGGCTCTTGAATGTTGTTGCTGTAAGAAAATCCTGAAGCACAAAAATGGAAGAAGGGTTGGCCATGTGGACTGTAATTACAGAGTAGGTAGTAAGCCTACCTCACTAGCAAAATCCTGCCCTTCTTTTGAACCACGAGTAAAAGAAAGTTTTGCATCTATTTTTAATAAAACAGAAGTCCACAACTCTTCTGGGATGTATACGGAACTGAAGTTGTGATCCTAGGTCCTGTATAAACAGGAACAACACGGGTTCCATGACTGCAGTTTGTTGATGGACATAAGAAAATAAGAACATGATGAGAACCAGCCATTCAGCCTCACTAAGCTGCCAACCTATTCCGCGTATTGATAACTTTTTCCATTAAAAAATACTTCCTTATATCAGAGCGGAACTTGCTGTGAACTAATGTCCACTTATGCCCCCTTGTTCTACAGACTGAACTTGCCCTAAAAATGTATTGCAGTTAATCCTATTTTACTTCACATTGGTGGAATGTTGAGCATGCTAATGTGACTAACATTACTGAGCAACAATTATAACTGCCGCTGCAATTTGATTGCTTCTAGTACTCCTGCTGCTACTACTTCAGTGCTTACTGTACCAGCTAAAAGTTTTAATATACAGGGGGTCATCGGATTACGACGGTCTCGACTTACGTCATGTCGTGGTTACGACACACTCCCATGAATTACTTAAAAAACTTAGTTTCGACCTAAGCGGTTTGTTTCGTAAATATGACCACAGAAATAAACATAAGAAATTGTTCTCTTTTTTTGTTACTGTTTCATTTAATTATTATTTTATATGTCCTTCATTATTGTTACAGTGTAGTGACTTAAAGTGTTAACTTAGGTTAATTTAGATATAAATTCTGACTTACGTAGAAAATTGGCTTACGACAAGTCGTAGGAACGGAACTTGTTCGTAAGTGGAGGACCCCCTGTACTAATTATTCAGTTATTAAACTGAATAATACTCTTCAAGCCCTCAGCAAGCAAACAGCTTCTTCTGGAGCTCTATACCTAGTTGTTGTTTGGAATTATACATGAATTCCATAAAACATGTTAACGAAGTTTGCTATAAATAAGGAGCAGAAACCATTGCTAAGGTCTTCATTTCTATGGCTGACCTCGCTCAGTTAGCTCTAAGAAAAACTTATGCAGTCAATACCTCTCCAAAACAGCACAGAAATTTCAGAATACATTTACGTTCTTATTTAATAAACATACATTCTTATTATACATTAGTATTATACATTCTTGGACTAATATAGCCAGCTAATTGGGCTATTTGCTTTGGAATTTGCGATCTAATTTTCTCCTGTGTTTGAACTATATTAATGTTTAGATTTAGATTTATATAAAATTAATCTAAATGTTACAATTGTTGTCGTTATTTTTATATAAGGTAAAATGACGTTAGAGTTTGCGTTTGAAAAGAGAGAGGGACTGCAGAGTGGAGGGAAAGGCAAGGGAGGGCACACTGTTATAGAGGATCCTAAATACGTAATAGTTCTCATTTGAACGAATTATTTTACATGGGATTCGTTCCAAGATAATTTTGGAAAAACGTGACAATCCAAACAATGTATTGCATGTGTCATTACCACTTTGGCCAACCATTCCCCCTCACGGGCCAGGGTGCGGCTGACCCCCAGGATTCATGGCAACGGATAAAGCTGGTATACAAAAACTTACCTTCAGAGTTGGAAGGTGATTGACCCAAGACCAGGGAAATCAGATCGCTGTCACCCTCCACGGTAATTCCAGCCAACAATGTCTCTCCAATAATTCGCCTCCAGTTTCATGTCGATACATTCTCTTTTAACTTGTTGCAGTGTACTTTTGCCAACAAATTTACTGGAACAGTTATTTCTTGCCAGGCTTTGATCTTCCCCGGTCCCAACACTCCACTACTTACACTTCTGAACAAAGTATTTTTGAAAAATTTTATTTTCATTAACAAAACTTCACTCGCCGTTTCAGAAACGTTGTTTTTTTCTTTTGTCATTTCACTGCCATCAAACATTGCCAACAATGGGATTCCAAGCTCCATATAAGGTATTTCAGGAGCGTTGATTTATGCTAATTGAAAATTGCTTCTCATTTACGATTGATTGGTATTTATCAACATATGCACAGAATACGAACAACTGCTGTGTTAACGCATGTTTGATAAATTTGTTAGTTCGTATCTGTTAACGCGTAAATTTACACAGTTTTACGAAACTATTGATAAATGAGGCCCATTGTGTCTGTTTAGTGGTTGCTCTGTGCTGCAGTTGCAGGGCTAACGCAAGTTTAAAATTTTTCAGGTGCAGTCTGTGAAAATTGAAACCATGCATCACTATGTCAGGACTGGCAACTGAAAAATACCATTAGAGCTAGGAGAGTGGCCAAGGAGAGGTCAAACACGTATGTGTGTGTGTTTGCGTGTGCACACCTGTGTGTGTGTGTGTGTGTGTGTGTGTGTGTGTGTGTGCACACCTGTGTGTGTGTGTGTGTGTTTGCGTGTGTGTGTGTGTGCACACGCCTGTGTGTGTGTGTATGTGCATACGTGTGAGTTTGTGTCTGTGTGTTGTGTGAGTGCATATGTGTATGTCTGTGTGTGTGTGTATGTGCATACGTGTGAGTTTGTGTCTGTGTGTTGTGCGAGTGCATATGTGTATGTCTGGGTGTGCATGTTTGCGTGTGAATGTGTATGTGAATGTACATGTGTGTGTATGCATGTGTGAGCATAAATGTGTGTGTGTACATTGGTGTGGCTGCGTGCACGTGTGTGTGTGTGTATGTGTGTGTGTGGTAGTGTTTGACTGCATGAGCGTGATTCACACTCGAGACTGAGCTGTATAAACAACAGATGAGACCAATGTGAAAGTCATATGAATACCATATGTCCCTATCTTACTATCTGCCTCTGAGAGTGATTTAAGCTGAGTATGTATCATGGCATGTTAGAAATAGTCATTTATATGTGAGTTTTATTTAGACCTGCAAACAAAAAGAAAAAATAACTGGCCCATCTCCTCATCCTCATCATCTCCTCCTCATCTCCTCCCTGCCTTTTTTGTGGGAGTGAGATTTGGCTAGATGACCAGATATGCTTTCTCAGTCACCGAAAAATCATTTGGAATTGATTACTGGTAGTGAGCTGTGACCCAAAAGAAAGAGAGGGGTATGCTCCCTTCCTGCTGTTGGTAGGGTCATTTGAGACAGAGGAGGGGGAGGTTGTGGGCCAGGTTTAATGGAGGTAGTTGGAGGGGTAAGTAAGTGTTTGATTGGGGTGGAAGGAAGGTGGAGTGAGGCAGTTGAGTGGTTGGTTGGGGTTGAGTTAAGGGGTAGTGGGGTAGATGAGTTTTAGATGGGGGGAGGGGGGGTGAGTGAGAGAGAGTTGTTCAGTGTTCAGTGGGTATAAGGGTGGTGGGGGAAGGGGTTGGTGAGTGTTTGATTGGGGTTTAGTTAAGGAGTATTGGCATAGGTGAGTTAGATTGGAGTGGTGGCATGGTGGAATGGGGTAGGTGAGTGTTTGATTGGGGTTGAGTTAAGGAGTATTGGCATAGGTGAGTTAGATTGGAGTGGTGGCATGGTGGAATGGGGTAGGTGAGTGTTTGATTGGGGTTGAGTTAAGGAGTATTGGCATAGGTGAGTTAGATTGGAGTGGTGGCATGGTGGAATGGGGTAGGTGAGTGTTTGATTGGGGTTGAGTTAAGGAGTATTGGCATAGGTGAGTTAGATTGGAGTGGTGGCATGGTGGAATGGGGTAGGTGAGTGTTGATTGGGGTTGAGTTAAGGAGTATTGGCATAGGTGAGTGTTAGATTGGAGCGGTGGGATGGTGGAATGGGGTAGGTGAGTGTTTGATTGGGGTTGAGTTAAGGAGTATTGGCATAGGTGAGTGTTAGATTGGAGTGGTGGGATGGTGGAATGGGGTAGGTGAGTGTTTGATTGGGGTTGAGTTAAGGAGTATTGGCATAGGTGAGTGTTAGATTGGAGCGGTGGGATGGTGGAATGGGGTAGGTGAGTGTTTGATTGGGGTTGAGTTAAGAAGTATTGGCATAGGTGAGTGTTAGATTGGAGCGGTGGGATGGTGGAATGGGGTAGGTGAGTGTTTGATTGGGGTTGAGGTAAGGAGTATTGGCATAGGTGAGTGTTAGATTGGAGCGGTGGGATGGTGGAATGGGGTAGGTGAGTGTTTGATTGGGGTTGAGTTAAGGAGTATTGGCATAGGTGAGTGTTAGATTGGAGCGGTGGGATGGTGGAATGGGGTAGGTGAGTGTTGATTGGGGTTGAGTTAAGGAGTATTGGCATAGGTGAGTGTTAGATTGGAGCGGTGGGATGGTGGAATGGGGTAGGTGAGTGTTGATTGGGGTGGAGTTAAGGAGTATTGGCATAGGTGAGTGTTAGATTGGAGTGGTGGGATGGTGGAATGGGGTAGGTGAGTGTTTGATTGGGGTTGAGTTAAGGAGTATTGGCATAGGTGAGTGTTAGATTGGAGTGGTGGGATGGTGGAATGGGGTAGGTGAGTGTTTGATTGGGGTTGAGTTAAAGGGTAGTGGGGTAGGTGAGTGTTTGATGGAGGGGGGAAGGGGGTGAGAGGGTGCAGCGGGGATAGGGGTAAGAGTGGGAAGGGGTAGGTATGTGTTTGATAGAGGCAGAAGCAGGAAGGGGTAACAGGGACACTCCCACAGCTGTGCTGGGGAGATAAGGACCTCTGACTCAGGAAGCTGCAGCTCATCACAGTCCATCATTCACCATTCACTGAGGAGCAGAGAGGAGAGAGAGAGGAGGAGGAGGGCAGAGAGGAAGGGAACGAAGTGAAAGGAACTGAAGAAGCTCTAATCAAGAGTACATAATGGGCAGTGAGGTAGAGAGGAAAAGCCTCTGTTTCGAAAACTAACTGAAAGTGAGCAGTGATATCCACTTCCAGCAGAGTTTGTATTTATTAGCTATGCTGCCATCTTCATATTGATGCTTTCTTATGTATGATAATCAGTGCAGTGTGTATCCTTCCCCAGTATGCATTAGCTCAGCACTGCCAGTTAAGAGGGAGGAGAAATGTGTTTGAGTGTGTCTGTGTGTGTGTGTGTGTGTGTGTGTGTGTGTGTGTGAGTGTGTGTGTGTGTGTGTGTGTGTGTGTGTGTGTGTGTGTGTGTGTGTGAGTAGGTCTGCACTGCCAGTTAAGAGGGAGGAGAAATGTGTGTGTGTGTGTGTGTGTGTGTGTGTGTGTGTGTGTGTGTGTGTGTGTGTGTGTGTGTGTGTGTGTGTGTGTGTGTGTGTGTGTGAGTAGGTCTGCACTGCCAGTTAAGAGGAGAAATGTGTTTGAGTGTGTGTGTGTGTGTGTGTGTGTGTGTGAATGTGTTTGAGTGTGTGTGTGTGTGTGTGTGTGTGTGTTGGTCTGCACTGCCAGTTAAGAGGGAGGAGAAATCTGCACTGCCAGTTAAGAGGGAGGAGAAATGTGTGTGTTTGAGGAGAAATGTGTTTTGAGTGTGTGTGAGTGTGTGTGTGTGAGTTGGTCTGCACTGCCAGTTAAGAGGGAGGAGAAATGTGTTTGAGTGTGTGTGAGTGTGTGTGTGTGGTGGGTCTGCACTGCATTAGATGTGTGTGTGTACATATGAATGTTTGTGAGTGACTACGTATCTGTATGTATGTAATAAGGGAGTGTCTGAAATTATGAATATGTGTATGCATGTGAGAGTGTGTGTTTGAGTATGCATGTAATTGCGTGTGACTGTATGTATGTGTGTGCGTGCTTCTGTGTGTGTGTGTGCATGTATGCATGCGTACACAAGTGTGTGTGTGCATCTTTGTTGTATGTGTGCATGTGTGTATGGTGTGTGCGTGTTTGTTGCGTGTATGTGCGTGTTTGTGCATGTGTGTGTATGTGCATGTGTGTGTGCATGTCTGTGTGTGTGTGTTTGTTCATGTGTGTGTGTGCGTGCGTGTGTGCGTACGTGTGTGTGTGTATGTGTGTGTTTGTTCATGTGTGTGTGCATGTGTGTGTGTTTGGTGTGTGTGTATATGTTTGTGTGTATGTGTGTGTTTGTTCATGTGTGTATGTGTGTGTGTGCGTGTGTGTGTGTGTTTGGTGTGTTTTTGGGTGTGCTGCTGTTTGTCTCATTGTCAGCCAGAGCTCGATCATGATGATGGTCTGAGGTGCTTGTTATGAAGGGGCTCCCTGTGGAGGGTCACATGACAGAGAAGGCAGAGCCTGTGTGGCAGAGGGAAGGCTCTGAGCGACAGTGCGTTAATTTCATCTGATCAGTATCGGCTGAGAGGGAGAGGAACGGGGGAGAGAGAGAGGGGGAGAGAGAGTGGAGCTGATGGGTGTCCTCTCTCTGTGTGCATTTGTATGAGAGAAAGATGACCATCCACCTGCATTAACATTTGCTCCTGTTGGTAACTGCTGCTTTACACACTAAGACTGTTACTGGCTGTGCTTTCTTGTTCAATCACCCTAGAAAACATTATTTCCAGGCTTTCACCATATGCATGTGCTTAGACACACACACACACACACACACACACTTAAAGCCATAGACTAAAACATACATGCATGCACAGATACCTGCTCTCATCTGCAGACATATGAATGAATATGTACACACATAAATACATGCCCAAGCACACTCATTCTCATACACACAGAAACTGTGCCAGTTCTGTGTCTCTATTAGCCTCTGTTCTTCTCCCCTGTGAATGCTGAGTTTACACCCAGTGACATTAATTTCCCACACGCCACCATCTACTCACTGTGATAAATGTGTCTCGATTAATGCTTGCTATGTAAATTGTATTATGTAATTTCTGTAGACGTTGCCATAACACTTTTTCAATAAGAGTTTAGCAGTGAGGCAAAGAAAGGGAAAAGATGAATGAATCATGAAGATTTAAGGTCATGTATGCCTTATCTGAAATGTGGTATCTGATGATCTTTGCACGAGTAGTTTGCTTTTGGACTGTATTCATCAAACCAAGCCGGCAGGCATCTCTGTTTGATTGGGTTATTCTCACCAAATAATCAACATTATTCTTTATGACTTAAAGCACTTTTCTGCATTTATTCAACAAATATCTCTAGGCTGTTCTGGAGTCTGTTTGATTGTGATTTGTCATTTTTTTGAACAGGAACCAAGCTGTCAAATACAGAATGCAGTTTTCAGTGACTCCAAGTCACATATTTCTGGGTATTATGGTGGCCAGTGCTGACAGAAGCAGATGTAATGTCAGCTGTTTTCGTTATATTATAGTGCTCATTATCGCCTCTGAGCGCTAAGCTATTCAGGTCGCCCTGAGGCGAACGGCTTTCCTTCAACATCTGACTGCAGATCTGGGCTGTCTTAAAACCTTTTTAAACAATGACAGATTAATCAATTTCTTAACAGACTTTTTTTGACTGACTGACAGTGTATTTCATTTTTGCAGATACCATGTCACATGAACTTCAATCTACATTCCATTGGCTTTTCATTAATACGTATCTTCAGACCATGTAGAAATAATTAGTGTTCCATGATTGGTGTTTTATTGGTGTTTTATTTAATGAATAATGTCTTGTAATGCTTGGGCGCCTGTGGCAGCACAAACCGAGTGTATGCTGACTACGTCTTCCTCCGACGTCATAGGCAGCGTGCAGTTGGTGGTGCGGTCGCAACGTGAAAAGAAGCGAGGGTGTCGTCACGTGAATCGGAGTAGTCACGTGCACGACTTCTCCCCCACAGCTGTCAGTGCGAGTGTGGCGGTGAGATCAATAAGTTCGGTTGAACATTCGGGTTGGAAAAAAGGGGGAAAAATCGGGGTAAAAATTAAAAAATTTAAAAAAAATTATGAATAATGTATGTTCATGTGTTTTCCGGGGTTAAAATGTCTGTTTAAAAATGATAGTTTGTATGGCTATTCAATTCAATGAATGACCTGAATGAATACAGCAATCCTGGATCTCACCACAGGCGCATTGCATCCTCAAACCTCAAACACGAAGTGTTTTAGCACACCAGCACGAGTATTACCAACATCTGCTGCATTATGTGAAATTAAAAAATATTTAAAAAATGAAAAATACCTTTTTACCTTAATTTTCATGTGTTCATTGTTAAATCAGATGACTAATTTCGCATTGTGGCGCAGTGAAATTAGCCAGGGATTCTATTGAGAAACCCTGCAATGGGTGATGAGTGGTCGTGTTCCAATGGTTATTAAGACAGGAAATCAGAACAAAATGTCTTTCTGAATTAGTTAATAAATGATTGAACAAAGCAATGAAATGTATGACAGTAGTAGTGGATGAACTTATGCGCTGTCCATGAATCTGAACCTTAAACTTATTTTTTTCTAGTCCTTAATTTGTGAATAAAATCATCCTGTTTGTCTTATATATAATGATAACATAAAAATGATAAAATGACATAAAATATAGGAAGAAAATGTCTTCCAGTTGGAGCAGTGCTGTGCTTATGCTTTCTTTCATCATGTATGATAGGCTGATTTGACTCGTCTTTCAGAGTAGGTAGTCACATTGTGACCCAAATCCAAACCAATCAGTGGTGAACTGATAGAAATGTGCCAATCAAATGATGTAGTCCAACTGAGCTACATTATGCTTTTGAGAACAACTGGACCCCAACTCCCAGCATTCCCCTGTATGACTTGATATAGCCTAGACAAAATTCAAAGGTGACTGCAAGTGAAATTAAAAAGCTGTAGATGGTGCATCGATGTGCTGTGCTGGACTCAGCGCACAGGATATAGCTTCCAGAGAATTTCAGGAAATGAGTGGAATTTAGGGTGAAACAAGTTCATTTTTTTAATTTCCTGGATGATGATGGCTTCATTTTTAAGTAACCAGATATAGATCATACAGTTCATTGTCCTGTTCAAAGATCTGGTCAAACATGTTCATTTTATTGAGAAATTTAGAATAGTTTACAATAATTATGTTTCAGTATCATTCAGACCATTCGTTTGACACTTGTTCCTTGTGATGTTAGTGATACCCATCGGAGCAGTTTACCAAGTATGTATGTAATATACCTCAAATCTTTTCTTCTAGTGTGTTTTGAAAGGAACAACACACATTTTCCCACAGTTTGAGGAATTATCTTGTCATTATATTATCTCACAAATCAAATTGAAATCTAAGCAGAATGTTCACCACTGTGCTTCTCCTCATTTTCTCCTACATAATTTTAAACTAATTTTATTCACAAATTTTCAGATTATAAAATAAGTAATGGTTTTACAACTTTATTCTGAACTCATTCCGTTGGGTTTGGCCAAGTGTCAATGGTAAGGCATGGAAACACTCTTGTGTAGAGTCCACCATGTTGTCTGGAATTCCACAGAAGTAATGCAACAACACTGTATGGCTCCACCTCCAACCACACATTGGACTGCAGGGAGGAGATGCTGGTCCTCACTCATTCTCCATCTTTAATCCTATCTCTGTCTGCAGGGAATAACTGCTTCCATATGGGGTGCAGATTATCTCATATCATTGGCCTTATACTGACATTATGCCCCCTGGAGTCACCAGAACCCTACAGTGTTGGGTTTCTGTTTTTATTCACTATCTGTCTTCTCTGTACGTCAGTTTGGATAATGGTATCTGACACTTAAATAAATAATATTTATATTACAAATTAACTTATAAAAGTTAGATAAAACAGAAATTCGGGAGAATTATTCTCAGACAACCCCTTCACCTTTCACTTTCACCTGTCAACTTTCCCGGCCCCAAGTATATAAACACCACGTACCTCATCTCCCATCATGCTTTGCATTTCCAGCATTCCTCCCCCTCTCCCCCTCCACCTTTCTTTTCTTTGAAAAACAGCCTTACTAATCCTGTTTCTCCCAATTTCTTTTAGTCACCTTCCTCTCACCACTGAGGTCAGGTACTACTCCTCCCCCTTTGGACTCCAAGCCAAAGATAAGATCAGATCTATCTCAAATACGAATATTTAACAGTAAACCCATCTAAACACACTCTTGTTGTCTGACAATTACTCTGGTGTATTTTCTTAATATCTCAGTGAGAAATCCTAATACCTCACTTTCATTAGATAATTGGTTTGTCAATGCTGCAAGGAAGGAAATTAAAGTAGAGGTTTTATCATGAATCAGGAGCCCTCTCTCAATAATTCATAATCATTCTTTGTCCCTGTAGAGGCCATGTTTGAAGTCATGTCTTATTTCACTCCAACTGGTGTGATTCCACATGTATTTTATCCGGTGTAGTCAGACTCTCACCTCATTCTGACCTACATGTCAACCCAGCGGGGGTCACTAATTCCTCACATTTGATGATTTTAAAATCGGTTCTGTAACAATTTTTGTATAGTATATGTGTGCTTTTTTCTTTCTGTTCTGATTTTGTATGGCAGATGTGTACTTGTTTCTTTTCTATAATGATTTTATATGGTAGATGTGCACTTTGTGTCTGTAATGATTTTGTATGATAGACGTGTGCTTTGTGCCTTTTTTCGCTCTGGCTCATTCACAGGAAACCTTGAAATGTTCATAGCAGTTATCAATTTTTCTTTGGAATTACTTTGTAATAGATCATAATAGGGCTCCTGTATTAATGATAAAATATGTTTTTGTCCTAGATGTGATAACATATCTTGGCCCTGAACATTTGGGAGACATTTTGTATTTCAATTATTTTTTCCTTTTTCATTAAATATTGCAACATTGTTAGGGTTTTTTTTTTTGGCATTTTTGACTTTTGTTCAATGGTGATGGTGGGAGGCAAGGGGGCAAAGGCAGGCAGCAGGGGGCCTGGGCAGGATTCGAACCTAGGCTGCTGCTGTAAAGCCTTGGCCTTATGTGGCATGCTCTCTACCAAATGAGCTAGCGGGGATGTGCCGGTGTTAGGCTTTTATTACACAACATGTGCCAGACTGTGATTCAACAGCGAGTTGGACCCTTTCTTCCCATTTTCCACTCTGTTGCATTCGTGGAAAACAACTAATATATAGTTTTCGATTTAATTTGGAAGGACCACTCTAAAGGTAGAATCCCCTGCCTTAATCCTGCAAAGGCACAGAATTTGCTGGTTTGTGCTATCTTTTATAAAAAAATAAATATATTTAATCTACCATGAAAAGGAAGGTTAATCTGTCAATAAAAGCAGACCCTGCGGTTCACTAGGACTAATGTTGGAGGACCTGATGTAATATTTAATATGTGGAACAAGCCAGAGATGGTGTATGATTATCATAATAACACCCAGGTGAGCCTGAGGTTGTTTGGAAGCTCAGTTCATGAGACTGGAAGGCGCATGTGAAGAAAGATGCAGGCCAAATGTCCCGTAATATTTGTGCAGCAGGAATCTCTCACATCTCTGCTTTACTGGGATTTTTCTGGAGTTTCCCCCCAGGTGCTGAAAAAAGTGTGTAAATGTTCCTCTTTTTCACCTCCTCCAATTCCCTGAGCAGAGCTCTTGTTCCATTCGAGGGTGGGTTTCCCGGAGGAGAGGTTGGGCCTGGAGGGGGTAATCTCAGTCCTATTCGTGGGTGGATTTCTGAGCAGAGGGCGGGCCTTGCGGTCACTCTCACTCCCATTCGTGGGTGGATTTCTGAGCAGAGGGCGGGCCTTGCGGTCACTCTTGCTCCCATTCGTGGGTGGATTTCCCAGGGCAGAGGTTGGGCCTGAGGGGGCGTTCTTACTTCCTTGTGTTGAAACATCCGTGCAGGGTGTGCTGAGGTGCTGGGACTTTCTGCTGGCTTCATTTCACACAATTGGGCCGGATCAAGAGTTGCTGTAGTTGCTGTAGGGAAGCACACATCACAGAATGCTAAATAAATAAATATTTTAGTGTTGTTTTTCTCTTTTCACAGCACTTGCTTGTACTCTATCCATACAAAACTAACTTCCATATTTCATGCCTAGATTGAAACATATTCTCATTATTGATCCCTTGATCTTGTCTCATAAATTTCTGTGTTGCTCTGCCAAAGTCATTAACATTTAACAATAACAGAGTTTCAGTTGGTCCCTTTTCTCATGAGCGTGATGCAGACTGAATTTGTACAATGGGTGGGCTGTGAAGTAGGTAACACAATAAAATGGAAGGCCTTAAGTGTGGAGAATGGGCCAAATTAAAGACAGTGCTTTGGCAAATGAGTAAAACAGTTGGCAACCATTTTGAGTGTATGTATGTTTGCCAGAATGGCAAAAAAATCCTGGTTGTGCCCAAACCTCTCAGATGCGTGAAGCAACATCCAGTTGAATGTGCACGTCGATGAATTGAGGAAAGAAAATTCTCATGCCCGTATCAGTAAAGCAGCAGGGAGACACATGTACAGGGTCTCCAGTGATGAGGGGCTGCTGAGCCTGTTGTAAACAGCTCCACGGCCCAGCCATCAGTGGTCTGGGTGTGCTGAAAACGGCGCAGGCCCGCTCACATGCATGTGCTCTGAGGGGTAAGCAGGCAGACTGCTGGCTAGCAGAATCGCGCAGAAAACCTCAGGCTACACCATCATGGAGTCAGTACGTATTTCACTGACATCTGACCTCCAGGCAAGGGTCTAAACCCAGCGGATCACTGTTACATTTACATAATGGGCTGGGGGTCGGGTGAGTCCTTAAAATTTCAGCGAGGGCGGAACAGTAAAACAAAAGGCAAAAGCCCATAAGGCATCATAAAAGGGCGACTCTTAGTAACAGCCTGTTGTTTATGGAGAAGGATGGGTTGTTTGTCATGGAAAGGCCAGCATTCTGCGAAAGAGCAGTGAGCATGGCTCCTCTCTCTCTTCTGCCTGAGCTGCCATGAGTGCAAAGACCCCATTTAATCCCAACTCAGTCTTAGCCAGACTGAGAGACCCATGGCCATGTTCTCACAATCTTAGACCATGGTCTGAAGTGTATGGAGCAAGTGCATTTATAGGGTGTGTCCAGATCTACTTTTGCTAGTTAAACCCTTAATTAATTGGTCTCTAATTTGTATGTCTCAGGCATGACAGGCAAGAAACCAATCAATTTGTCCTCTCTCATTCCCTTTAAAAGGCACCTATATTTGCACCTTAGCAGATTGCTTGCAGATTTTGCAAGAGTGCAGAGAAATTGACCTCTGACAAAACAGATCTACACCTATAAATGGGAGGAGGACCAAATACGGCTGCTAAGGATTTGACATCAGTGGTGGGCGTCACTGAGTCCACCTGCATGCATTAAAGCGCAGGGATTAGGGGAGCTAGAGGTGGACGTAAGAGGTGATGCAATAATATCAATACAATACTGTGCACGAACCATGCAGGCTTGTTGTGAAAATTATTTCTTTAATATTAAAACCTTTAAAAAGTCATACAATAGATTAACTAAAAATTTCACCCTGCTTCCCTGGCAGAAGATCCTGCCAGGAAACTGGGGAGAGCAGGCTGGACCCAGGAGCAGGGGAAACTGGGGAGAGCAGGCTGCACCCAGAAGCAGGAGCAGGGTTAGCTGTAGAGAGAGCAAAATGGACCCAGGAGGCAGGAGCAGGGATGAGCTGTGGAGAGAGCAGGATGGACCCAGGAGCAGGAGCAGGGGGAACCATGGGAAGAGCAAAATGGACCCAGGAGCAGGAGCAGGGATGAGCTGTGGAGAGAGCAGGATGGACACTGGAGGCAGGAGCAGGGTGAGCGGTGGAGAGAGTAGGCTGCACCAAGGAGCAGGGGCAGGGGTGAGTGGTAGAAAGCGCAGGCTGGACACTGGGGCAGGGGGCAGGGTTGAGTTGTGGAGAGAGCAAGCTGGACCCTGGAGACCAACCTGCCATATTAAGACCAACCTGCTCAGATGGATGCAGCTTCATTTGCTATTTAAATAACTTGGGCACAGGAATATAACAACCCCATCTGGTTATGAATAGAAGAGGCACTTCACTTGCGTTTGGGTTAGTGCTGCTTAGCATAAAGTGTATTAAAGAGCCCTCAGTGGCACGTCAGGCTATATTTTCCATGCTATATTTCCCACATCCAGCTAACATCCTCCTGTCTTGTCATTTTGGGAATACCTCAGTTAGAAGCCACTCTGCAGCTGCAATGATGAATATAAAATGGCAGAGAAAGGGTTAATATTTCCACTAAATAGAGGCTAGTCACTTTGAAAAACATATAAATGCATAACTCTATAAGGAAGACCATATTTTCATGACTGTTAAGAAAATTAATAATTAATAAGTCTCTTGATGTATCCAGCCAACTAAAGAAGTTGACTGGGAAAATATCCTGGTGAATGGAGCCCTTCCTCCCTTGGAAAACATTTACCAGGTGCTTGCTACCAAAGGGGGGTTTCTATCCGCAATTGGCTCTGATAGCAGTGCATTCTGTACAGTCATTAACTGAACTGAACAAACTAATAATCAAGCTAATACCAAATAATCATTTAAGGCTTAAAGATTGTTCTACCACCATTATGCCATTGCAGAACCCTCAAACAGAGTGAGATATCTTATTATTTTAGAGTGAAATTTTTTTAAATATTTAACAGAATGTGATGTGAGAGGGTGGATTTTTGGCCGGATGTAGAGTCTTGTGGGAATGCAACCAGGACACCCTGTTTATTTGTCATCTGCCTTTCTCTGTGTTCAGATGAAATGTCCATGTGAGACTGTCACAGTACCACAGTCATTACTCAAATGCCTTACTCTGTGAGAATTCTATGCACCCTTTCACCATGATGGACAGACTAATGAGAAAGTGAGAAAGTAAGTGTAAAGCAGGTAATTGGCACATTCCCTCTAGCAATACTATTGTGAATATAGCATCGTACTCACAGATATCAAAGCCCTTTCCTGGCCTGTTTATCCCTCTCCTAATCCCCATGCCACACACATCCTGTCTCTTAGAGCAGGGAAAAGAACAGCAGCGACTGATCCAGTGTTTCTGATCCAGTACCTGAACAAGAAGTCTGCGGAGGGTGGCAATTCAGACGCACCTGCAGCTCAGGGTAGATTAGCAAGGTTGTGATGGAGCTACCTCAGCCCTGTGTATGAAGCTGTCAGGGGGAACAGATCTCTGGTGTTTTCAGTGAGTGTGAAAGATCAAGGACTCAGTAAGACACTGGTCTATAGAGCAACTGCAGCTTATTCTACATATATAAACACACACACACACACACACACACACACACACACACACACACACACACACACACACACACACACACACACACACATCATACTCTTGGTACCAGCATGAGTTTAAATTCTTTTATTTAGATTTTCATACTAAAATTGTTGCATTGTCTCATGGGTGTTTCGGCAAACCAAACCAGAATTATTCAATTTTGTGGATTTATGATGATGGTGTCTGGACTCATTCCCATGTGTTTTTCCCTGTAGATAATTGTGTGTGATTCTCCTATTAAAACAGCTGATATGTATGAAAGTAAATGAGACTCGGCTAATCCGTGCAGTGCTGAAGCAGCTCTGCGTGGATGAGAGAGGGCCACAAATCACCAACGCTCCCCACCCCATCTAAACTCAACAGTGCAGCTGCAATGTGGACAGGATGTTTTGGCTCAAAAATTAGCATTCCATGTAATCATCATTCATGTTGTTTCTCCACAGACTGTTCTAAGTTTAAGAAAATATAAAACTCACTTTCAAATGACCTCTGCAAGTCTTTCCAGGACATCCTCGCAGTCTAAATATTTTGGTTTTGTCGAGCACTGTGGGAACATTTTTGAAGTTGTACTGAAGTGCAAGGTTAGATTGCTCTTTTGACTTCATTCTGATAAGAGATAATGAGAGACAGGCACAGAATATTGTATCTTCAGCATGTTCATCACATGCTTTTTGCATCTCTTGACACTGAATATTTACATACTGGAGATATGATGTATTGTAATTTCTCTCCCTCAGTATGCATTTCTAAAATTATCTGTCAGTGTCTCCTGGGTACATGGAAATAATAGGAAAAAATAGCTGCAAGCAGCAATGAGGGGGCCAGGCAGTCCAGCAGGGAAGAGTCGCCATGGCAACTTGATCTGATCTTGTTAAAAGCATGACTGTAAGCACTCATAGGAAGTTTTATTTCATTAGTCACATTTATAAGGAAACACATGAACAGTTATTAGGGAGAATGTGTTTTTGCTTATTGCAGCGCCCCCAGAGGTCAAATGACACCAAATTTTTGCACATCCTCAGAAAGGGGTCCTGAGTCCACATGATCAAAGGATTGCTGAGATATGAATTAACGTCCTGTTTGGCAACTACACCACTGATTTCAAATGGCTGTAACCAACAAATGGTTTCGAAAATTAAAAATCTGACACCTTTTGTGAGGCTTGGTCTGAAATCTGTGACAAATGTGGTGAATATTGGTCACAGTGGCCTGTGAAACATTTGTACACCTTTGATAAAATCCAATATGGCGGCCACATCAATTAGGTTGACATGACAAGTTACCATGTCTCAGACTTAGGAGCTCACAAGATATCACAAGACACAGGAATTACTTTTTTAAGGCAAACACATGAACAGTTATTTGCCAAAATGCATTTTTGCAAATTTCAGTGCCCCCCAATGGTCAAATGACACCAAATTTTGAATACATCTTCAGAATAGGATTCCATTTACTAAGTTTGGTGTCAATGCATCAACAAGTTGCTGACATATGACCTCACTTCCTGTTTGGTGGCTTCGCCATCAATTTCATTTGGCTGTAACAGACAAATGGTTTCAAAAATCCAACTGATAACTTTTGTGAAGTTTGGTCTGAAGATTATCTGTGCTAATTTTGTTGAAGATGGACAAAATTTGTGGCCTATGAAAATTTTTTTTTCTTAAAATCCAATTTGGCAGAAAGTACAATATGTCAGAAACGTCATGGGGTGCATTGAACTCAGACTGATGCAAAGAATCCAATGGTACCTCACTTTTGAAAATTGGGCATACAGTTCAAAGGTTATCTGCGTAAACGCACTTCCAAATTTGACCCGTTGGTGGCACTACAGTGCTCAAGGTACAGACATGAAACTTGGTGAAAAGCATCAGGGGACTGTCACCAATCAGTGAGCCAAATTTCAAAACTTCTTACCGTACAGTTCTGGGGGCTGCCATAGACTTCAATGGCAGAAGAAGAAGATCAGTATGCATAATAATAATAACAATATTAGGTTCTCTGCTTGTGGAAGGAAGTTAAACCGGCTGAAAAACAGAGCCCATCTGGTTTGCCGTGAGTTGAATCACTTGGCCGCCTGTATATAAATGCTTCTGGTCCATCCGCACAGTGAAAGTGTGTTTAGCTCTCTCCAGCCAGTGCCTCCATTCTTCTAACGGCAACTTGATGGCTAGCAGCTCTCAGTTACCAATGTCATAATTCTTCACTGTGAATGACAGTCAACAGGAGTTAAAGGCACTTGGGTGGAGCTTACCATCCTTGCGGGACCGCTGTGACAGGACAGCCCCCATTCCAGTGCCGGACGCATCAACCTCCACCATGAAAGGAATCTCCGGATTGGGGTGCACAAGGACTGGCACTGCTTTCAGAAACACCTGACTCCTGTCTCACTCTAACTCAGTCACTGAGGCATCTTCTCTTGACATCCTGAGTGTCACCTGCACTTGCTAGCTAGTTTGAGCATGGTTTGTTCTAAACAAGTAAGGATCTGGATTCATTCTTTAAAACGTCCACCAAAACTACTGCTACAAAAAAGGAGCCAGAGGCAAGAAAATATTGAGAATTTACTCAAAATTATGACCCGACCTATGTTAAATTTTGTTTTCTATCAAAACGTGGATTCCCCCCAAAGCCTGTCTGTGTACCCTGCCAGGATGTGTTAAGCAACAAGGCACTGAAGCATTCCAAACTGCTCAGACATTTGGAGACTAAACACATTCACCTTAAAGACAAATGAGAATTTTCTTTAAAAGAAAAATTTACGAATTAGAAACCCAGAACAAAGTACTAAAAAACAATTTAAGTGAAAATGAAAAAATCGCCATTCAAACGTACTTTTCACCTCTTCTCTAGAGCTCAATTAATATGATTAGCATGCAGTGCTAAGCAGCGAACCCTTACTATTGCAAAACAAAATCAGTGTTGATGATGTAGAGTTTATCTTTAAAGATATGTTATGAAAATCAATAAATCAATAAATAAATAAATAAAAATATATCTATCTATCTATATGAAATCAATCCATTAATCATTAATGCACATGTATGTGGATTTCATATTTGTCTGTCAGGTAGGGCAGGTGGGGTGGGCCTTATAAACTCGAAGTGGTACATGACAGAGCCCAAGCACAAAGGAGTTTGAGAAAGGCTGCTCTAGACTACAAAGAGAGATATCTGAGGCGAATTCTACACCCAAACCAATGTTAACAACAACCTTTATAGGTTGCTGGTATCAATTATCAGACATCATCAAACGCACACGCGTTTCAGTCTCCAAGGGCTCCCCCTCCTTACAAAACCCAATTTAACTACTGAATATACATATTTTATGTCTGCTGTACAAGAGTTATGATTTCTTATGGGTTTGGTTTGCGCATCATGCACTTTGCGCTGTTTTGAATTTGTGTGAAAGAGTTTGTGCTTGTGAAAATGGATTTTAATGAGTCTCACAGTGATCTTCCAGGTGTTTTAATGAATCTGTGAATATTCAGGACGGCATCTCATTATAGTCTCTCTCTCTCTTGCTTTCTTTCCCCTTCAGCAAATCCCACTTTTCTGAAGTATAAACATATTTGGTGAATATTTTATATGTTTGCCATACACTTCACAGGAGATATACCTGAGCTGTAGTCTGAACTTGATCTCTGATTTTTCATGTTTGTGAAGACCCAACAAAATGCCAAATGACGATCTGTCCTTCAGATCGAGTACAAATTGGCAGCTATAGAGAAAATCCCTCACCTCAACTGTAAATTGCCCTATTTTCTTAAAGAGGAAGTGCAGTTTGAATTCCGTTTTCCTTGGCAGAAAACTGGCCCCATATAGCAAGGAAGATTAAGCTTTACTGAGTACTGTTTCAATTTACTGAATTGATCATCATTTGCGTCATGTTTACCTCTTCTCTGCTATTAATAATTGCTTTGTGTTCTTGCTATATTATGCTGTGGATCGCAAGTTTTTACAATAAGGAGAGTTGCAATGGTTGCCCAGAGAGATGGAATGGGCATTTATATATATCCTAATTATTATACACTGAGTTACACACAGCACCAAGGCAACACAATAATGCACTTGTAATGATGGTTTAGACATTGAGTCATTATTTCTCTGTTTTTATTTAAATATAGCCCATCTATCACCAAACAAGGAGATAATTGAAGAAGCTAAAATAGTGCTTTGCTGAAAAAGAGCAGAGAGGCTGGGAAGAGCAATCAGCTTTATATATGGGTTGAATTAATAGGCCAAACAAATGGCAAAAAACATCATCTGGTGGGGAGTGGGATCCTAACTATCCCATCGCCTACCCTGGTGTTTTCTGGAGAGCCTGTAGTCTAGTGGCTAAGGTAAATGACTCAGACCCCAGAGGTTGCTGGTTCAAGCCCGAACCTAGCACCTGAACCAAATCCTTGGGGATTGACCCTTAACTAGCTTAGTCAACTGTAAATTGCTTTGGATGAACACGTCAGCTACATACTATAATGTAAAAAATATATACGAATCTTGCACTCATGTACGCCACTGGTGTGGTGCTCACACACTCACAACAAACCTCAAATGTAGCATTAGTTAAAGATTATGGGTCATTCCATGCCAACTCAACCAGGACCATCAGTTAATATCATGGATTCTCTCAAAAACAAACTCATGTAAAAACTTCCATTAAATTCATGGGACCTCAGAAAATCCTATACCTCTACTCCAAATACTTTTTTAGTTATGAATTTTTGAAGTTTGGCCCTTGGAGCATTTTTGTGATTCTTTGTATGTGTATTCTAAGCCTCTCCAATTGCTTGTTTTTCTCTGGTTTGGGTTGAAATTTGTCCTGAATGTCCAAGAAACCCTAAGGATAATTTGCAACATGTATTCATGTAAATAGTTGTTCTGAATGTTTTACAGTAATCATTTAATAACATATACCCAAACGAAGAATCTTTCATTTTAAAAAATTGATATCTCCACTTTCTTGCAACCAAATTTTGATACAGTATTAATATCGTTCTATCACATCTAGAAATTATTTGGTTCTGTATAAATAAAATTGAGTGCCACAGATCTTGCTAAATATAGCTTCAGAACTGAAAAACCCACTTTTTAACTGTATATTTTCCCAAGAAGGATTATTGTAATTATTTTCAAACTTTTTATGGGAAAGTTTTAATATTCATTGCAGATATATAAAAAATTTAAAACGATGTTATATTACTCCTTCATCATTTAATATATTTTTTAAAATAGTTAATTTTTCATACACTTCACTGGCTGTAATATTACACTCAGTGGTTTCATTTCACAGGAAGCTATTTGTACTATGTTGCCTTCAAGGTTTCTCTGTGTGATACCTATCGAGCCTGTTTTTCACTGGGTTCAGGAAATTTGCAAGTTACAGCTTGTAACGGGACTGATGTCACCTGCAGGACTGATGTCAACATAAAGCAATGCAAGAATTAACTTATATTACCGGGCCTTACTTTGAAATAGGCTTTTCTTGTTGTCTAGCTGTGAAATGTAATTTAGCCAGTAATCAAATCAGAAATTAGTGGCTAGGTTGTGGTTGAAGTTGTATAACTCTCATTGTGCAATCATGCATAGCACATACATTTTTTCATTGCACTTAAAAATAGTATGTTTAATTGATGCACTTTCTTAGTTGCAGATAGGATGCAGTTCTATGAAATTCAGAATAAGAAGTATATTAAACTATAATATGCCTCACTTAGGCATAAGTGTGTCATTATTTTCTGTCACACAAATGTCTGTATGGAGAGGCACAGGTGCTTTAGTGAAAGTGACATTCAGCCAAGGTGCAGCTGCCAGTTATAGGGAGTTGAAGTAGTGACTTAATTTCCTGCACATCACACCCATGGCTAATTAAATCAGGGCATCCATCCCTTATAAGAGTATGATGTTTGCTTCATGCAATCATAAACGCTTTTCCATTTTTGTGAAGGAAGGTCTTTGACCTTTGACCGAGGCAGCCTGTAGTCTAGTGGCTAAGGTAAATGACTGGGACCCCAGAGGTTGCTGGTTCAAGCCCCAGTCCAGCCACAGCAAAAACACCATTGCTGTTGGGCCCTTGAGCAAGGCCCTTAACCCCACATTGCTCCCAGGGGGTGATTGGCCCTTAGTTAGCCTAATCAACTGTAAATCACTTTGGATAAAAGCATCAGCTAAATGATTGTAATGTAATTTATTTCCTTGAATTTCTAAATAAGACACAGTTGAAGGAAACTTCATGTGTGCCTGTGTGTGTATGTTACTGATCACTAGATGCACTGATTGTGTCAAATATTTTTTGTTTAGCTAGAGTGGGAGAGGGAACATTATTTTGACGTAAAGACCAAAAATAATTTTGATATCTGCTATGAATCTGCATAAAGTGAAGAATCCATCTACCATAAAAAAGACCAATGATAAGACCATTCTGTAACTTCACCACTTATTTCCTTTCTCTTGGTAAATACAATACTTACACACACTTTTCAACTCTCACAGATGCAAGCATTCTCAAATGCATTTTCACACATTATATGAATACACCTTGTACAGTTACAGCCACTCATATCAGCAAACGCCCTTCCAATATCATAGAAATGCATTCACACACACACACACACACACACACACACACACACACACACACACACACACACACACACACACACACACACACACACACACACACACACACACAGTTTCAATGTCCCATAAATACAGCCCAGCCTAACTGTTCCACTCTTACATTAAAACATTCACACATATACCCTTTAGCAGACACAGAAACACATTCACACACATACACTGTCATAGAAACACATTCACACTCATACACAGCCTTTCACTCTCACAGAAAACCATTTTTACACACCACACACACATGTGGCTACACAAACACACAAACACGTTCACAAACACGCAGCCCCACATGCATGTGACCCATCTCCAAATCTGAGGGCGTAAACACATTCATCAACTCCATCTACATAATGTTGTTCTTCTAACCTTCTTTTACACATTTTTGTGTTTTTTCTCTCCTTCTGTTATTTACAGCAGTTATGTCTTTACAGCAAAGCGCTGCTGGGTCTGTTTCTCTGCTCACTGTCCCCCTGCATGAAAGGCACCAGTCAGTTTTTAATGAGCTCCGTTTGCCTGGCTCACAGCCTGGGGTCTGCCACAGCTGACCTGCTGCCATTTGTTTCTCGCTTTTCTTTTGCCGTCTTTTTGCTGGCAGCACCTCACAAACAGAGACAAGCTCTGCAACTTCCTTCCATCACAGAAGGAGAGCGTTGCGGGGCAGTGCAAGGGCAGTGGTAATATTTAAGCGCTGCTCTTTGGCCAAACTCCCTTTCGGGGCCTTCATGGATTACAACGGAAATCATCCAGTTTTACCAAGGATGTCCTACCCTCTGT
This sequence comes from Albula goreensis, assembly GCA_022829145.1. NCBI lineage: Eukaryota > Metazoa > Chordata > Actinopteri > Albuliformes > Albulidae > Albula > Albula goreensis. Next base: position 40,545,072 of record CM040745.1, read on the forward strand.
CCATATGGGAAATGTGTGGATCTGTGACAATATTCTTAATGTTTTTCAGAGTAGGAGTTCATTCTTTATAAACACAAGGCCTGCTTTTTTATATTGACAGGAGAATTTAGAATTCAAAACTCACAAGGGAAAGACCGTAGAAAACCAAACACAGTTTATCTTACAAAGGCTCTTTTATCTGTCAGATGTCCCAATGTCCTCGGCCAAAAGGACACAGTGATCAAAACCATCTTAACATTTGGGAAAAATCAGGCTGCTTTCCTTTGGGAGAAACAGGATGTTTGGATGAATAGTAAACAGTGATCTTGGCTGCCTGTCATCCACAATGCTTCCCACATAAACAAGAGGTACGGGGAGAGAGAGGGATTTATTTCGGCGGATGGGAGAGTGAATTTAAGTGGTAAGGCATCAGAGATGTTCACGTATCGAGAACTAAGGAGAGCCCGTATGCATGATATACCATGAATCCTGGTCTCCTATAATCCCTACAAAACAGGGATTTGTAGTTTCGTGTTCAGAAATGTACTTGTGATTGTTAGACCATGAAGTACAGTCTGTGGGGCGGTTGACTCTCAAACCCACATAAGGATCCCACACATGTCAGAAATAAAACAGAAAAAAATAGTAAAGCCTTCTCTCACATTATTTAAAAATAACTTGAGAAATGTAGAAATCACTTTGGTGCGGCTGGTACAAAGTTTGGCTGCACCCCATAGTTTGGTATCTAGCCTGGGCTGTGTCAGTGCCATCAGCAGCGATCTGATTCAGAGGGCCGGTCACCCGGCGAAGGAAGGATTCCAGTCCACAAGATGCCCATGTCTCATCACACTAGCGATGCAGAGAGTCTGGCAACACTAAACTGAACAGTGTGGTGAGGGGGGTCAAAAAAGCTGTCCTTAAACTCAACGGGCTGTATTCACGAAACATGTGAAGTCATATTTGCCATATTTGATTCAGTCAAAATCTATGCCTGTTTGGAAACATGCGTGAAGGCATGTACACAGAAGCAGTGTCTATTTACTCTTAATGCAAAGTGATTACAAACTGTCAATTGTTTGACAACACATGTAAATGTTATCCTGAAGGAAAGAAATATCACTTACTTGTCTCAAATTATAAATGCACATTCACATATCCATGGAAACTGATTTAAAAAAAAAAGCATGTTTGTGGTAGCCAGCCAAGTTGGTTGTTAGGAGATCAAAACTATTCCTTTAATACCTGAGTAATAAAACTCAGAAATAAATATTGAAATATTATTATAGTTTTCCTTTTGTATGGTTTGATTTTGTATGTATTATAATCCATCAGAAAATTACCTGTATGCTTTTTTGAAGGACTTTCTTGAAAATGAATTATCATAGATCATTGCTGTGCTTTATTTAGCTCCCACTTGAAGCAGTAACAACTTTCCAGAGATTTCCATTTGATGGGTTTCTTGTGCTAATGCTGCCGTAGCAAGGTGAAAATGTAAAATTTACCAGGTACGGGGGTTCCATCAGAGCAGCCAGACGTTTGATTGTCATGTGGCTAACACTTATCACATCAAATCGTTTGAGGCTGTTGATGAGAACAGTAACCTTTTGCAACGAATCCGCCGCTGTCTCCCTCAATCACAGTCAGGCATTCAGGGGGGCGAAGGCAGGAGCGTGGATTCGGGTCTTAATAACAGGACGGGCACAAGTCTGTACTTCAAGACCACTGCAAGGACCCCTAAACGCTTATTTCTCTGCCTCCATCTATCTGTATGTATTTCTCAGAAGAATGAGTCATAATCTGTCACTACCTTGCAGCTAAACAAAAGAGAAGAGAAAAAGGCAAGAAATTGTTTATATGAGTTTCAACTACTCTTGGGCAGAAATGGAATTAAAAATAAATGTATTGCTAAGGAAAATTAAAAATGTTTATCTCCTTATCTGTATGCCTCTTCGACAGCTGTGTCCTCGTTGTCACTGGTCATGAAGCTTGTACCTTTCTGGGTGGAGGATTCAGGGGAACAGGCAGCACATGTTGCCATTTCTCAACACCCATGGACAGGAAAAACCTGACGCTGAGAGAAATTCTAATATTGCTTTTTCACCGCTCTTTTGATAGTGATAAACGAGGTGCACTGTATTGAGAGTGACAGTTTTGTTGGGTAAGCTTTTAGGCTTATTAGCTACTGTGCCGTCTCTTCGCCACCAATCTTCTTTGTAAAGAATTATGTCTGTCCATTCATCTTTGCCACTACAGCTACAATTAAGTATACAGTACATCTCTGTCTTTCCACACATTTTATTTGATCATATTTGTCAAATACAAAGCTGAAATACAAAGTAGAAACAGTAGGAGGGCTTGACCAAGGCGCCATGTCATTATTTTGCACAGTCTGAAGGTATAATTAAATTTGTGCTGTACCAACAGTTATTTGTTCAGTGCAGAAGATGACATCATATTCTGGGGAGTTCTTTCCCAGCACTGTTAGTGTCGCTGCTGATGGGGGCATGTGTCTCTTTGAAGAAACATCTCCTTAGGTCTCTATTCACGTCAAGGTAACCTGGAGTATATTCACGTTAACACAGCCCCACACAAACTCATGCACTGTCTCACACACAGAAACACACAGGCAAACACAAACACACATTTATTCTATTCTCTGTCACATAGACATACACACATAAACACACACACTCTTCCACACAGAGGCACATCAACACACAGACAAACACACTGACACACATGCACTCTCTCAAACAGTCACACACAGACTCACACAGAGACAGACACACACACACTCTCCCACACAGAGATACACCAACACACATACATGCACTCTTTCACACAGAGATGCACACAAAGAAACACACACACTCATGCACTCTTTCAGACAGTCACACACACACAGATACACCAACACGCACATACACACACTTGCACTCTTTAACACAGAGATTCACACACATGCACTCATGCACTGTCTCACACAGACACACACACATCCACTCTCTCACATAGACACACATGTACTTACTGAACTCCCCAGAGTCCTGGCCTGATTCTCGGACTTGAGTGAAGGAGTGAAGTCTAGTGCATGGACAGAAACCTGTCCTTCACCCCCAAGAGTGCAGCACTGGTTATACATCACACAGGGCAAAAACAGCCTAATAACAGGGGACAGGACATTAAATCATGTACAATAGGATGTATTGAGCTGTATTGTGTGATATTAGGTAGAAGGTTGCAGACAAAGTGTAATTAGTGCTTTTGGGTGGATCATGCCGTTTAGATGCAGTAATAATGAGTGTATGGACTGACTGTTCCCATTTCAATTTCAGAGTACATCACTACTGACTGACCCCCTCACCACACCACCCACCCCCCCTCACACTGACCCCCTTGTCACACCGACCCCCTCCCCCCAGCGACCCCCTTGTCACACCGACTCGCTCGTCGCACTGAACTCCCTGTCACAATGACTTACACCAGACATTTACTCCTTCATCAACCAGGCCCTGTCTTTCTTGGCTTTGAGGCTTTGATTGGCTCCCTGAAGATACCACACCACAGAAGGATAAAACGGAGATGCATTTTTATTTATATAATTACTGTGTTCTCTCTTCCCACACACCCCCTCCTCCCTTCTGGATTTACGCAATGGAAGACCTTCTAAGTTGATGCTGCACAGCAGGGGGTCATACCTCACAGGACATGGTCTTCTCTTTGAATACAGAAGATTTGAAATATTAATACGCATGCAATGTAGTTACATAGATACATAAACGTGAGAAAAATAGAAGTATGTTTTGTTTTTTAAAACATTTTGATGTAATGATTAGGTAATATCCTACATCTGTTATACAGTGACTGTAATTCGACATGACTTCGTTCTTCCTCTGAAACCTAATAGTTGCGCTTCAGTGCGTTCTCAATTGAACTCTAAGATAACACTGAAGACGCATCAACCAGCGATGACAGGAGTCTTAATGAATTCTTTGAAAGGTTGACTACCCGCCATCCTGTAGCTTCCATCAAATCCTCCCTTGACCAAACCTACAAGTGTTACACATGCATACCGAAGCTACCCAAACACAGGGTTGAAGCTAGCTCACTTTGAAACCAGGCCGTTTCATCTTTTTTCTCCAAACATTTAGCAGTACAGTTGCAATGAACGACAGAAAGACGTTCATGGGAATACAGTATTTTGCAAGGGAAATAGCTTCGCCTAACCACTGTTTCATTACCTGACTATACATGACCTTGCTAGAACTGTCCAGAATAATCACAGCTTGAGATTAATCAAGTTAAAGCAAAAATGTGCTTTGACCTACACCAGGCTTATGATATTAGATTTCATATGGACTTTCAAAAAGCATTTGACAAAATACCACTTGAGAGGCTTATAGTCAAAAATCAGTAGGAATTATTTATCGCATCAGTGGGTTCAAAATGGTACAGTAGAATACAAAGAGTAACTGCTGGAGGACAGCAGGACTCTAAGTGGAGTCCTTTTGGGATTGCTTTTGAGTGTGCAAATTCCTGAACTGGTGTTCTGTTTAACACATACTTTTGATGTCCATGAACCTGAAAGCTTTGCAAAACACAACCATTACAATTAGCATGTTAAGTTGAAGCCCAACAGTGACCAAGTATTCCAGTGACTGCTTGCCAACTACAGCTAAAACTAAGTTAGCTAACTAGATCTAAACTATATATATCAATTTATCTTTTGTGTCCTCTTTTACCATTCCTTTGACCATGGGCCTCTCTCTCTCTAAGCACATGCATGTAGTAGACTGATACAGACCAGAGTTCACACCTTCTCCAGGTCCTTCTGTGACTCAGTAATCTGAGGGGAAGGTGCGGTCCCAAAGGTGCTTTCTGCATCAGCTGTGGTTGCTGGGAAACAGAGGGAAGAGCAGAGGTATGCTGGGACTGGATAAGATGCTGAGGATGCTGGGAGACAGAGCAAATAAGTAAATTAATATGGCTACTCAGATGCGCAGAAATCATTATGCTAATTGTTCAGTGATTGATTGTAGATTGTTATCTGTACTTGGTCTAAAGATAGTTTCACTGGAATATTGCGTAGTCTGTCCACAACTAGAGAAACTCTGTGCAGACAAGAGCATACATCAATGTAAAATGCCACATCCTTGAAATGCAAGTTACAGTTGGCAAACATCGCAGTGAATGTTTAATTTATGGTTAAGTTGATAAACATTATCCATGTGCTTTGAGGAAGTGTTGTTCAGTCAGGTTTGGTTTTGTTGGATAATTCTGAATCGTCTGTTTAAAAGTGTGTGAAAATAAAACTTTTTGTAGCATGTCGTCTTCAGTGGGAAAAGCAAAAATGTTTACTTCTCTGAAATAAATGCTTTTCTCCAACAGTTTAAGAACTTGGACATGGTTGTGTTCTAATAGGCCTATATTTGCTAAAAAAAAAAAAAAAAAAAAAGTCAAATTAAAATCAATATAGACTTGCTGTCATAATGAATGAAACAGCCAGAGAAGGACTGATGAGTTATACTCATGAAAATGCACAGAAATAACCACAGAAGAATTGTATACTGTAGGCTATGGACTGTATGTTGAACTTGCACGTGGCTTGGCTACATTGTAATGTTCTTTTCTTTTCCCTGTCATTTGCCAAAGCTTTCAATGTTTAATCAAACAATATCAATGACAATGAAAACCAGATTGTGTGCTCATGAAAACATGATCACCCACCATCATAAATGATTTTTGATTACCATAAAAGTTTTCGTCACAAATTTCCTGTGAAGGGGTTGGAAATTTCCCACAATGAGATTCCTATATTGTCTACTTTCTCCTAACATGGGTTTAAATAATGCCATCCATGGGAACATGGATGCTGTAATATAAAATACTTTTGTAGCATATACTATAAATACATTATTTCCAGCTTTTGTCACTGAAGCTATTTCTTTGCTCACTTCTGTGCACATACCTTCCCACTTTGGATTTCTGTGAACAGACTTGTTTGGACCCAAAAACAGGACTGATTTCAGAAGAGTACACATTCACTCACCCAGAAATAAATATATAAAAACCCTGTCAGTATCACAAAGATCTATTCTGCATTATGCAAGCAGAGTACTTCAAAGACCTGTCCACAGCCCCATCATGTCAACATTACAAGAGAATATAAAAAGGGTACCATTGACCATCTGTCCATTAGCAACCACCAAAGGAATTAACTATTACAACAAGGCTTCCTCCTGCAAAAGCCTTGGTTTAAACTCTGTACCCCAACCAGAGTGATTATGTCAGAGAGGACTGGCTGTTTTAACACACAGTTTGTGTTATGTGTGTGCACTGAGTTGCAATAATGCGTGTGAAATGGTACCTAGACGTGGTTATGACTGATAAAGCCGTGGTCTCTGATGGCCTCCACACCTCTTTTCTTGCACATGCTGTCTTTGTTATCATCTAAAATAAGGCTAATGCGAGTGAACAGGTGTGTGGATTCATTTTATAAGTGTTTTACTGTGTTTTACTCTTGCATAACCTCACAGCTCCTTACAATGTATCCCCCTTATTCAGTATACATGGGAGATATATATGAATGTACTGTACTGTAAGAAAAGCACAATTTTGCATACTCGTTTGGTTTAAACAAAAATATGTGGCCATTCCGGGTGGGCGAAACAATGTTTTCAGTATTCCTGTTAACAGGAGAACTCCCCAGCCTGGATTTGTGTGTGTGTGTGCGTGTGTGTGTGTTTGTGTTTGTGTGTGTGCATGTGCATCCATACGTGAAGGTTTTGTCCTTACTTCTTATTCTACTGGTCAGATTTTGCTGCATTATCGATCCCTTATTTTAATTCTTCAGCAATATTGCGACTGACAACTTGACAACATTCATGTAGACATACAATGTAGACTCACATGAGTGTGACACTGCGCAAGTGTGTGTGAGAGAGTATGCATGCTCTCATCTGTGATTGTGTGTGTGTGTGTGTGTGTGTGATGGTGTGTTGGAGCGATAAGGAGATTGCCTCCAGGCTGGAAACAGGGGTGAGTTAAATGGAGACGTATTGGGGCAGGTGTAATGGGTCTGTTTTTCTTGGTCTGGCTAATGAGGCAGTTTAGCCACAGGGGCCTTTCCATAAAAAAAAAACAACAACAACAGCAAGAGGTGGGAAAAACACAGTGCAATCCGAGCCAGTGTACTCGCTGAAATGGTAGCTCAAGTCCAACTCTCAGTCAGAAAGGCTGGTCTTCCCATGATGAGGAAGGACAATCCCCTGTACTGGCTATGGTGGGAGGACCTACTTAGACTTCATTGATCTTCTTAAATGAGTTTGAAGAAATGTGCACAATAAAAACTCAAGAATGTCTCCCCATGGACTTCCCATTGGGCTTCAGATGGGTAAAACTACCTCAGTATAAATGGTGGGAGGAGGTTTTCAATTCAAATCATGTGAACGGGTGTTTCATTTTCATTCAGTTTCATCGTGGTAGTTATGTGATTCCCTGTGGTATTTGCCGAAGGATGCCGAGCATCATACGGGTGATCGATTTTACACTCAGTGAGTGACAACCAAAAAGGTTTTGGTTTTTCCACTGCATAGTGGTGATAACGTAATGTTTGTGTAGTTATTATAGAGTTGTGGAAATCAAAGGCAGACATATTCAAGCAACTCTGCTGCTGCCAGTCTTCACACTCATTATTTTGGGTGAGCAACAACATCACTAATTGATTCTAGTTAATGTTGGGTCCTGTCCTGTTTTTTTTTCTCTGCCATGCAGTTTTGACATGCACACTCCTGGTGTTCCAAGGTTTTTGCATCTAGCACATGCTAATTTAAACTAGCCTTATATAGGATAAATAAAGTCTGACGGAGTTTAACTGAATTATGTAGCAGGATTGCAGTAATCGTCCCGGTGTGGATGACACCAGTTTAGTCTCTGCATCCTCCAGTTTACCTTGTTTTTCTATTTCCCCCGCCCCTCCCCCAGAGCAGTCCAGTGATTTATATGTTTATGGTCATTACTGACGTTGAGTAATCCCTCTGATTCTCCCTTTGGCAGAGGAGGCTTGTGGGTCTCTGAGGAGTGTTCCTTTTTTAATCATGATTTTCCTCATGTTTACCGGAGGGGCCGGGTTTGAACAGGGGTGTTTGAGCAGCGGCTGAGCCCAGCATTGAGCGCTCTTTCAGATCTCCTGTTTTCAGTCAAGGAGGCGGGGGCCAATGGGTTATGTAGTCAATTCACTTTTAATCTTGCAAGAACAGCATCCATATCACCTGCAAAAAATGTGGATGATATGGTATGGTTAGCCATGGTGTGGGCCTTAGCTTCTCTGGATATCTGTCAGATTTTCTTTGAGATGAAAGGCCTTTACACGCCGAATAATTTCAGGAGAATGAACCTTCAGACAATGTGTATGCGTATGGAAGGGGCTCATTATGATGTAGCAAATTGTATATCAGTATAGACATTTGATCTTGGGCTTGGAGTCCAGGGGGACAGCATCATGCCTCATTAGTTTTAGGGTGAAGTGATTCCCACTTGACCATTAGAGGAGAGGGTGAAATACAGAAGAAAGGAAAGTAGACATGAAGGTGGGGAGGGGAAGGGCTCCCGGAAGCAGAGAGCATGATGGGAGAGAAGGTATATGGTGAATAAATACTTGCGTAGAGTGGGCGTATCTGAGTGAAGGGTTGTCTGAAGATTACCTCTCCTGAAATTTGTTTTAACAAACTACAGTTCAGGAGAATGAACCTTCAGACAATGTGAATGTGTTTGGAAGGAGTTTATTATGATGTAGCAAGTTGTATATCGGTATCAACATTTGATCTTGGGCTTGGAGTCCAGGGGGGTAGCGTCATGCCTCACTATTTTTAGGGTGAAGTGATCCCCCCAAAGAAAACCAGCCAAGAAGAGAAGAGCTGAAGGGAAAACAGGAAAAATGTGAGGTGGAAGTGCGTAAAGGGTTTGGACTGACCTTTTGGAAGCTTGATGATGAACAGTAAGTTCAAATAATGCATGACACACAGTTTTTATTCAAGCAAGGGGAAGAGTATGCTGCCAATGTCTGATGACAAACAACCTGGGTTGTTTGGATGGTGTGATTTGGTGGTCCATTCAGTGTGGCCGTCATGCCGCATGAACTAGAATGACTGAGACCTATGTGAATGACAAGAGCAGTACAAGGGCAGAACGATGAATCAATATCATTTCAATTGAAATCGTGATTTGAAACAATGCAAATTAGCAAAATGCAAAGGCTGCAATTTAGGATATACATTATGCAGCGTATCCGACCCATTCTTCAAACCTTATATTATATAAACATGTAGAGACAGTGACTCCAGTAGAAGTCAATGGTGACTTCAGAACCAGGAAGTGTAATTTCGGTCACAAACTGGGCATGTGGAGTTGTCTCCTGTGTCACATGTTTAAAGAAAAAGACGCAAAGCAAATTGCGAGCTGAGCTTTCCACTTTCACAAAAACCTTTTTTCAACATTTGGAGCATCGCATCTGAAAAAATGCTGAGCCTATGACAACTTGAATTTTATAGTAAATAGTGTTTGTATTCCAGCATCTAATCCAAACTTGTCAATCCCCAGCTGTCTGGAAAGGGTAGGAATTGAATTAAAGTCCCTGCCATGGAAACCACAAGAAACACAACTGTACTACCTAGGAGTGGTGAACTGAGAAACCAAATACAGAGACTAAGGCCAGGGTCAATTTACACAGATTTTAACAATCCACAAGAAAAAAATCCAAGGGTAAATCCATAAAATGTACATCCATGCAGAACAGAAAAAGATAAGAAACCAAGACCAGTTCAAAAATACATCCTATAAATCCAATAGAGAAGTCCATTCGCGTAATCCAAAAAACAGAAAGTCCAAAAACACAGAAAAGCAATCCAAACAAAAAGGCACAAGGATACAAGGCTGGGTCAACAGGGCACTCAAGGAAGGCTGACTGAAGACCAAGCAAGGTACAAAGACAAAGGCACAACTTAAATACAAGAGGGCAAACAGGGAAAAGGTGGAGACAAGTAACAATCAGGAGGATATGGCAGAGCAACAAGAAGATATAAGGACCTCTGGTGGACAAAAATGGAAACAACACCCTAGCAATCATGACACCACATAGTCTTCGTTTTAACTCCTACTTCTGCCCTTTTTTTCCTTAGTTATCTGAGACATAACGGACTTTACATGGACTTTAAGCAAAGTATCTGTAAAGAAACTGGAAGCGTTCAATATTTTGGTCAGCAGAAGGGATGTGAAAATCATTTGGAAAGACTGTGTTTCAAATGAAGATTGAACACCAAAAAGTACTCATTAAGGAGGTCAAAAAGAGGAAACTTGAGTATCTCAGACATGTTTTAAGGAACGAAGGCTTTCAAAAGAGAATTATAAAAGTCCAGGCAGAGGAAGATTGAATTGGTTTGTTAGATAATTTTAAAATATTTTTAAACATTTTTTAAACTATTCTTTCTGTGTCCTCTTTTTGTGCCGTACATTGAGTGATGTTTTTGATCATATGCAATTCAATGATCCTTATCAAGGCTTTATATTCTTCAGAAGCATTTTCATGAATTTTAGACCGGCAATTAGACTTTGTGAGAATAGGCACTGATGATAAAGTTACAAATCTGCTGACTCATTCCTACAACCTTAATTTAGTTAATTACCCATCCTGTTATGTTTGCAACTGCTTCTAAATTAGCTCTTGCGGAAAAATGTCTTTTCTGCATGTCTGAGTGTAAGATAAACTACTTTTTGTTTGTTTTCATGTTCAAGATCTTAATCTCTTCACTGACCTATCTGTAAATTCAGTCTGGCACTGACTCACAAGCGTTTAACACATGCAATATTGCTGCAGTTAATCATGAAATTTGATGCAGCTTTTGCTCCCAACTCAATTAACACTCCCGCTGATGGGGAAGGTTTTATCAACACATCCACACGTCTCAGAGGAGCTAATAATGTTTTTCGTATACACCTTGTAAATATGTACTTTAAAATGTAGTCACGCTTTCGCTCATCATTACAAGAGCGTAGTTCTATATGGGAGACATTATCGGCTCCGTATTGACAAACATTAATTTGCCGTAATATTCTGTGCTCTTTCTGTGAGGGGGGGCCCTATAAGATCAGGGATTGGGGACCTTCCACTGTTGTGATCATGTTTAAAAGCTGCTCTGGGAGGGAATGTTTTTATACCACAAGATCAGCTTCCATATGCACAGTCTTGGGTTCTTTAACAAAAGATAAAAATCTGGCAGCAAATACAATGACATTGAGAAATAATTTTGGTTAATAAATAATGTTAAAATATGAGCCTTAGTACCTGTTTTGTGTCAACTGATGTCTGGTCAATAACAGCAATAACAATAAGCACCCTTCTGCCCCTCCCCACAACTCATTCAAGATTAAACATTGGCTGGGCTGTTGCCAAATTTTGTTACATAAGGGAAATATTATGCATTAAAAATACATCTCACCTGTCGTTTTCCTCTTCTTTACTAAAAAGCTTCCAATGTTCTCCTGAGCCGGTTGCTTACCCATTTTAACCTGTAGCATCTGCAATTCTTGTTCAAAGCAAAACACGCGGTGAAGTTGTATTAGCTAATGAGAAGCATGCATTTGCAGGCTCCCATCAAATAAGCAAAAAGGAATAAAAGCCACAAAGGATACAAAACAACACAAACTGGAGCACAAATAATAAGATTTACATTCAAATATTGATTGAGGTTTCGTTTTTTTGTGATTTGGCAATAAATAGCATAGCTAATTCCATCAAAAACAGGGGATGGTAAGGGAGAAGACAATTTTACAAAGGAGCGATGGTTGGGGTCAGCATTTTTTCCAAGGTGGATGGCATACCCCCACATCCCCCGCTCAATTCGAGCCCTGGTCTTACCTCGAAAAGGGAAAAATGGGTTGACAGATAAATATTTGGTTTTTATGTTAAATGATAATTAATCAGCTATATCATCCAATCATGCAAGAAAAAGTTGTCAAAAACTATTTGAAAGAGAGTAAATGAGATCAATGTTTAGTGCTGAACATCCAGAAAAGGCACAAGGATATAGTCTTACCTCCAAAAGAGAAAAAAATTGGTTGACAAAAATCATTTGATTTTTAGATTTGATAGTTAATAAATAGCATTATCCACCCATTCAAGAAAAAAGTTGCATTTCAAAACATTTTGATTCCATTTCCTCACTTTCAAATCATTTACAATAACTTTTTCTTGTGTGGGTGGGTAATGTAGTGGATTTACTATCATTTAAAAAGTAAAAAAACTCACATATTTTTTCTGTCAACCCTTTTTTCCCTTTTCAAGGTAAGACTGTGATTTTAAGCATAATACATTGATTCCATTTTCTCACTTTTAAATAATTTTGGACCACTTTTGTTGTGTGGATGGATATCTTATTAACTATCATTTAAAGTATTTATTATCTTCTAAAGTTAAAAAAGCTAATATTTTTCTGTCAACTCCAGGTGATTAGCACCTTGCCTGGATAAATGCACTTGTGTAACCGGTAGCCCACTCCATTGCTGAGGCGAAGAGTTTATCGGGACGCTGCAGGCATACTGTCTGAGATGGGGAAAAGTTTGACACTCTCCCTGTTGGGGAATTGAATTCTGGTTTCCTGAATGACAGGCAGGGATACTGGCTACTGTACTAAAAGAAAATGCTGAGTAACAATGAGCTGTCTCATCCCATCACAGCTATGCTCAACACATAATGTTTTGTGGCAGGTCTTGAGCAAAACTTAACCTTTACCCAAGCAACCATAACCCTAACCCTAGAAACCCTAATTCTATAAACCCTAACCCTAAACCTAGAAACTCTAACCCTAGAAACCCTAATTCTATAAACCCTAACCCTAAACCTAGAAACTCTAACCCTAGAAACCCTAATTCTAGAAACCTTAACCCTAAACCTAGAAACCCTAACGCTAGATACCCTAATTTTAGAAAACCTAACCCTAGATACCCTAATTCTAGAAACCTTATCCCTAACCCTAGAAACCCTAATTCTTGAAACCTTAATCCTAAACCTAGAAACTCTAACCCTAGAAACCCTAATTCATGAAACCCAATCCCTAAACCCTAGAAACCCTAATTCAAGAAACCCTAACTCTAATTCTAGGAACCCTAACCTTAATTCTTGGAACCTTAACCCCAACCCTAGAAAACCTAATTCTCTAAACCCTAACCTTAATTCTTGGAACCTTAACCCCAACCCTAGAAAACCTAATTCTCTAAACCCTAACCCTTACCCTAGAAACTCTAACCCTAATTCTAGGAACCCTAATTCTCCTTACCGTAATCCTAGAAACCCTAATTCTTCAAACCATAACCCTAACCCTAGAAACCATAATTCTAGAAACCCTAACCCAAGAGACCCTAATTCTCCTAACCCTAACCCTAGAAACCCTAATTCTGGATACCCTAACCCAAGAGACCCTAATTCTCCTAACCCTAACCCTAGAAACCCTAATTCTGGATACCCTAACCCAAGAGACCCTAATTCTCCTAACCCTAACCCTAGAAACCCTAATTCTGGATACCCTAACCCAAGAGACCCTAATTCTCCTTACCCTAACCCTAGAAACCCTAATTCTGGATACCCTAACCCAAGAGTCCCTAATTGTCCTAACCCTAATCCTAGAAACCGTAACCCTAAACCTAGAAACCCTAATTCTAGAAACCCTAACCCTACCCCTAGAAACCTTAATTCTACAAACCCTATCCCCAAAAACCCTAATTCTAGAAACCATTCAATTCTAAAAACTCTAGCCCTAGCATTATAAACCTGAATTCTTACTTAGCTAACTAGTGCTAGCTAACTTAAGCTTAAGTTTGTTGTGGTCTGTTAAGGTCATGGGGGCCTATCTTACCTTTCTAGCTAAATATATTGATGATAAATATTTGACAGTAAACTATATTTAATGTCCTTATGTAATAATGTATCACTAGTGAGCTACGTCTGTTGCAAAATGGTCCCAATCAGCAATTGCCAATGTTTGACAGGTTGTTCTATGTTCTGTGCTCTCATTCATGGAATGTGGAATGGAAATTCCACATTATGTGTGAATGTAGGGTCAGTCATCTTAAGGAAGTCATTGGCAGTAAAGCCTTCTTCTCCTTGCAATAATGTATTCCATACTATTGGGATCAACAGCAAAACAGAGATGTTGAATTCAGCCAAGATTAATTGTCTGCATCCATCATGTTCCAAGCATTAAAAGAATATAAATTTAAAGAGCACAGGTCTCACATTTTTCTGGCTTCCTCAGATCTGTAAATGTAGATTGTGGGAATTTCATTATTTGTGTCATTATGGAATTTTGACCATTATTGCCTTTCAGTAATATCCCCAAAGTCATGTTATGACACCTGCTGGCTGAGTCATTATACTAGAATTATTACTTGGTGACCTTCGAGTTTTGTGCTCCAAATAGACCTGCTTTGGGTCCTCTTAAATGCAAGGGTTTCACTTTGGATGAACATGGCAATTCGGGCATTGCGCCCCATAATTTGCATGGTACTCCCATTTGTTTTCTGAGAACACTCCCACACATTGCGCTTCTACACCCCTTCATTACATCAGAGGCGCAAGTGGCTTTGTGCTCCCGCATTTTTCCTGTTGCACTCCCGGCATGTTGACGAAAATAACTTTGCATGTTTCGTTATGGTCATGGTGCGTTTTAAATGAGTCCTAGCACTAGTTCACCCCTCATCTGCATGTTCATGATTGAGAAAAGCTTCTGTATTTACATCCAGCCATTCATCCATGTTTGCTTACTGGCAAGTCAGAAACTTGAGCAGAACAAACGGTCAGCCTCAACAGACAATATGTAGTTTAATCAACCCTGTATAAAGACAAAAATAACAAAATTATTTGTTTTCATATTAGTTTATCTCAGCTACTTTTTTATATTTACACTGTGAAGCACTTAAAGCACAAGGGTAAATGTATGGTTTTGTGTTTTTAACCCTAGTATAGACCATTATGTATAAAACAGAATGACTGAGATAGAATAGGTTGGCTAATTAATATTGACTGCCTTGCAGGCTTCCTATATAAAACTATTTTCTCATCTCTAGTTAGCCACAAGCAACTTGATCTGGTGACTTTGATATTTCCATTTAATAAGTGGACAAATCTACAATGTATAACTACTGCAAGCACTCTAATGCATGGTACTGAAATTCACATAGTAATAATGCACAGAGTTGTAAAATCTGAAGGGTAGTTCCCCTTTAATTCACACCACTGGCAACCACAGCCTGTTTTTTTCTTAGAGAGATGGGCTGCCAGTTTCTCACATTTTGGTGAAGTATTGCTATGCATATCTGCCCTTGGGCAGTAGTAACTGCACAACCCTTTGGATGAAGTCATTTGATCTTCAAACTGAAAGGTCCCTTTGGATGTTTTAAGTCATTTGATCTTTTTTGCATTCTAAACTCCTCAATTAATCATTTATGTGCTTAATAAAAATGGCCCACACTCCCTTTTTCTCCCCTATGTTGAGAATAAACAGCATTAACGAGGTAGTTTCCCATACTTTCAGATTCCACCATGAGCTGCTTTTGAAATACCAGTTGATAAAAATTTTAAAATGAACAGAAAGGTGTTATTTGTTCCTAATGCAGATTATTTTTTTAAAGTATTTTAAAGGTGAGGTAGTTCTGTGGTATACTGAGTCCAAAGTCAAATGTTTTGAAAGAAGGGTAGATAGATAAGACTGAATAAAAGAAAGTGCCAGGGTTTGCATTTCTGGGAGTTTGTGAGCCAAACATGGTACTGTTGAAGGTGTATGCTGCTGTAGCGGTTTATTTTCAAAATGCTCACTGTAATGCAAATATACTGATGTACTGCCAGTGTGATGTACAGTGTGGCTGTTTGAGTAGGCATTGGGAAACTTGCTTCTTCATCATGTGAACTACAAAACATTTTTTATGCAGTCCAGTCTGTGGAACAAGGGGGAATAGATGGAAACCAGTTCGGATTAAATTCTTAATTAAAGGGTAAATTACTGACATCAGGAGTCATTGATACTTGCAACAGATTACCAGGTCATGCAATGTAGGGAGAAACAGTTTGTTCAAGTCTGGGTTTTATGCAGTACAGTAAGTAAGTGGTGTTATGACGCAATCAGTAGGGCAGGATGAAAAATAATGAATACATTACAATTGTGGAGGGCAAAACACAGAAGTATGTTTCCTGAGGTCCTGCAAGCCTAGAAACTCTAATCTTGCATCTATATGGACATTTGGTGGAGTTGGCATGTGCTGACATTAAAAACGTATTTAGCTTCTTTTGACTTTTGTGGCTTAGTGAACGCATGTACGCAGTACAAAGCGAATCTGTTTTCTTAAGCAGCTGACAAACACGCAAGTGCCATATCATGTTTCAAACAACATTTCCTTTCTTTGGTATAATGTATATCTTTATACAGTGTGGGAAATGTATGCGGAAGCAGAAACATTAAGGTTTACAGCCACACAGCAAGTGTAGCCTGTGAGAGTGCAAGGCAACAGTATTAACAGTGTAAAAGCCTAGTGTAAAACAATAAAGTGGCAGTAACTGTGGAGTCGTGAAACCAGCACACACAAGGGTCCCCCAAGACCACGTTTAAGGGCCTCTGTAGCGGAGGATAACCTCTCCAAAGCATTCATTTGAAATTCATTGTTGACATTTATATGGAGCTGAAAATATAAATGAGGACTTCAAATGCAACAGTTATGACATTAGGGTCATGGAGAAATTTGACTTTTGTAAAAGAAGCAAAATTCAATTGAAGAGGTAAAATTTCTGCTTGGCAAGACCATCAAACTTTACATTCAAGATAAAGAATGACTTCACTTTATACACTAAAAGGTACGTGATCAAAAAAATCCCAAGATCATTTTAACTGGTGAAATAGCCAGAGGGGAAGAACAATTCATCTTCCGTTGTAATCGGGACAAGTGGTACATTCAGTAGGGCTAGCAGTAACAAGTTTTAAGCTTAAAATGCTGTAAAAAGGATTTCTTCTCTGAAATAAAAAATGATAAAATGGTACTTTAAATTAAAATAGTCTTGCAATTTCTTTCTAAACCAAGTGCTAGCGTGAAAATTTCCCCTTGAATCTTCATGAATGGTCTAAGGTTTGTGGTGCAAATTCAGTTACAATATGTCCATATCACTTTCGGCTAGATATAGGAGAAAGTTTTATCAAAACTGTAAGTGGGAAAGTTACTTGGACTTCATGATTTAATTAGATATTTGAGTGTCTGGGGCATAACAATAGACAATTCAGAGTACCATCTTCCAGTCCCTTTAAAAGCCACCTGCAGTTGCACATAGATAGATCAAAGTTTCACTGTAATGCCTGCCTCACCATGCAACTATCAATGTCAAAGATGGAATATAATGACATTATTTTGCTGGGGTGATGAATTTTATAGTATAATTTTTGTACTGAATTTCATACTTGTGTATCCTAGTTGCATGGAAATGCTATGGGAAGGTATCAGTTAAACATATTATTTTTAAATAAATCATGCAGCATACATTTGGTGCTTAGTAACACACATGTATAGCACCCACAAGATGTATTTTTGTTTTGTTACATTTATATCACTTGATATCATTGTTAATTGTCCATAATGTTTTGATCATACTGATGTCACAGAAAACAGTGCAGGTTTAGCCAGCATCATCCAATTGAGCTTTTCTGTTGAAGGGGTGATAGAGAAAGAACAAAGAACATGAGTGACCATAAACAGACTTGAGTTTAAGTTTTTCACTCCCTACATTTGTGACTCTACACATAAATTGCTATTTCAGAAGTCATTACAATGAAAACGATTCAAAAGGAGACCTACACAAGTTGCCAACAATGAAAAGTAATGACCGCCACAAAAAAGTGAAAAATAAGATAGAGGTAATGGTTCAGAATAAGGGGAAACTTCAGAAAGGCGAGGAAATAATTAATGACACAATGAGGTTATTTTTGGTTTGATTATTGGCTAAACTGGGCTCAAGTTCATTTTCTATGTAAAGAACCTAGATGCTGAATTAGATGACAGCTGCGTCGGTCTGAAACTATCAAAACAAGTTGCGTTTTAGTCACTGATGATGAACCATAAACTGTAATTCTATTTGAAAATCATCCATCATATTTTGATGTTTTGGTAGTCTAAGGTATATTTTATATAACCTGTTTTGTGACTCTCATGTTACAAACATTGTGTATTTGATTTGCATATTGTGTGACAGCAACCATAAAAGTGATTTGCATAAATGTTGATTCAGGTTCAAGGTACAAGCACAAAAGTGTGCTATGTAAGCTATGCAAGTCATTAGAATAAGAATGTTATCTAAATGTTAATTTAAATGTGTGTGCATGTGTGCACATTCATGTTTTCAAAAATGTTGGTGGCAAGTAGGAGATTCTTGCTTTTCCCAGAGTGTGTTATTTCCATGACAGTGGCAGATTTGTTATACTTGTCAGTGGTTCTAGTGGAGGAACATGAAAAGAAAAGAAAAGGTCAAAATTCTCTTCTTGTTGTCCTACTCCATAGCATGAGTTTTATTGAAACACAAGCCTTTGGGATCACCTAAAGAACCCTAGTATTAAGACTGCCCCCTTGTGGCTAGTCATTGTTCTGAGAAGCTGCCCAGAGCCGATTTATTAAAGGTTTGTGTGTATGTAAAATCACTTACAAACTGAAACCATGTGCAACACAATGTCCAGACTGCAGCAGTGAGTCCTGAGAATGACATGTCATGATATTGAGAGATATCTATTTTGCCCATTTTTTGCTGATTATTATCTTGAATGAATGTGCAGAATTTGGAGTTTCTATGATGGATCATTAAACACCAGAAGGAGATCTTGCAAAAACATTGCTTTGGCATGTCTAATGTGATTTACTATGCCTGAATGCATTTATGAGAAAGCTACTCGTGTTTCTTGCCAGAGTTGTTTAAAGCAAGTGTTTTAAATTGTCATTCTGTGGTTGTCAAAATTTGATTCTTTAATTAAAGTAGTTGTTGCTCTTTGCTACACACCACAACATGCATGCATTTTTTTATCCTCTTTGATGTAATATTTATAGCCTTCACTGGGTCACAGCAACTCTTACCATAGAAATGTCTACTTTGAAAAATCTTGTTTTTTTCCATAATGTATAAGTATTATTCTTGGAATTAGATTATATTTTGATTACAAACATTACATTATATTTTTGGCATCAGTTTCACAATCTGGTTCAGTAATTTTCAGAACCACATACACACATTAGCTGTTATTAGAGCTTTATTTCAAAATTAAATGTCATAAAACTGAGCAAAACAGATGTTTTAATGCAGTGTATTGAACTAATATGTGTAATAATGATACATATCTTACAGAAATATAAATGTTTAAGTATATACTGAAGTAACATACAAATACAAAAATTCTTCAGTTAATTTTTTTGAGATAAAGGTATTTTGTCATAAATACCGTACGTTGCAGTACAGTGCACTAATGTTCACTAATCTACTCTTTATTTCTAAGCATGCTACGAGTATGTTATTTCCAGTTTGTTTGAAAATGTGCACAGACATATTGCAGTTCGAGACATATTGAGTACAACTGTAAATCCTCAAATAAAAGCTGGGACTCAAATAATGGCCAGGTTGATATAGATTATAGCCGGGGGTTCCGCCTGTTTTGGCAAATAAATTCCGGTTTCAAATACAGGCCGATGAAAAAAAAAAAAAAAAAAAAAAACATAAATTACAGAGGCTCAGGTGGAAAATTCATCATGTTTGCACATCATTATTTACATCAGTACAATAACATAATAATAATGATAATTATACTCACCACTCTGTTGCTATTAATTTCACTTTTTAACAGAAATACCAAACCGAGAGTGTGGATTGTGGTCGCTGTAGGACTGTGTGTGTTAATGGCCCATTATTTGTGTTCTGCTAAAACCCTCTCCGTCCTGTTTCGTATGCATTATTTCATTGTTTCTATTTCATAGAAATATTTCATATTTCAACAGCACGTCTTTATGGTACTTGAAAAAGTCATGGAATGGAAATAAATGCCTGATTTTAGATGCCGTAGGTACAGTAGGGACATGTGGGCCGATGAGCTGGAAACAGAGGGACAAATTTTACCTTTAAACCTGTCATTATTTCAACCTGTTCCCATTTATCATCCTTGATTAACAATAAACAAATAATTCGCATAAATAATCAACACTAATCAACATAAACATAGTAAAATGATTACCGATTTCATTTTGTGATAGAATTACTGTACTTTGCAAACTATTGCATAATTAGTTATATCCACAGGTGGTTTTCACCTGTCGATAACTGTGCTCTTCGTTCTCTCTCTAATTTCAGGTAATATTGGTACATTGAAATGATCTGTGAAAATTCTGCAGTTTGAATGTTCATGAAAGATCCGCTTTTGTACGGTCTGTGCTAAACTTTATTGGGCATTGCACACAAGCTGATGCAAAATACAGATTTGTATATAGCATCAGTTTAATTAAACAATCTCATGTTGCATCTTTCACAATAGCATACAAACTTAAAACAATCTGCACAGTTTTTTTGCATTAAGATCTTGCAGATCCTAGTAACGCATTATTCATACATATTCCCTGGCTTCAGATAGAGAATAAACAGCACAATTATCGACAGATTAAAACAGTCAATGGACAAATGCTGCTAGTGATTAATTGTACAGTACCTAGAGGCTTGTATTTGCCATGGTAAACTGTGATTTTAATGTTTTACCGTACATCGATTATTGTAGCCTAACTGTATATCTGGAATGCTCTTTATTTTTCCCAATAATTAAAATGTTTGTTACCATGATACAGTATGTTATTTGAGAATTTGTGGAGCAATACATTTCTATATCATATCAACACTTATCATACCAACACTATCATACATTTCTTTATCATATCAAAAGTTTTGCATGACTTTTTTCCAACGGATATCTCATAGATATTGCCATTTATTGTTTTTTATATGCCTGCTGTTATTATCATTACCATATCATTATAATCTGACACCAACTGCCTGTAGTAGACCTAATAGTAGACAGTAGAGACTGTCTGTGGCGGTAAATCCTTATAGGATAAATTAGAAATTAAACATTACTACAATATTACAAAATACACTAGTAAAAAAGGACAAATCATAAATAATGGCCCATCTCTAATAATAGCCTGTCTCAAATAAAGGCCTGGTTCTTTCTTCAGCTGAGGTAAATGAAGGCCTCGGCCACTATTTGACGGTATGTCATTTAGTATTTCAAAACATTTTCAGTTTTTAGATTTTTTATACATTTATGTTATCACATACAGTTACTATGTGGTTATATGTGTTATAAAAATTTGTAACCTCATAGTAATATATATTTAAGAACATACATTTATTCTGAATGCACTTATGGTGATCTGCTGAATCCAACGAGGTGTAAACACTGGCTATACAGCTACAAAAAACTATACATAGGCAAGTCAAGAGTAAAAACTTATCAAGTTTTATACCCTGGGACTCAAAGGGTTAATTTAGTGCAGTGCATTCTGGGAACTATGACTGAGACCTTGCGCATGCCTTTGATTTCCACACAGAGCCAGAGGTTGTTGTGCTTGTGGAAAAAAAATTAAAGTTCCGATATTATCTGAATACTGATCTCGCCCTTTTCCTTTACGCCCTAACCCAAGACCTCATCATAACACACTGCATAAACTTCTTATGCACCATAGAAACTGAAATAAATTTTGAACCCAGTGTCATTGACCTTATGAATTTGCATTTTCTGAAGTAGGAAACAACAGATCAATGTGTCAGATCATATTGCTGCCCTGGGATATCTGATTGTGGATAATATATAGTCTCCTTTCTACTGAACACACTTAGATGAATATCTTAGCCATTGTAAGGCATGCCTCTTCCAATAAACATATTTATTTAGGGCCAAGATTTGCAAAAACATTTCTTTAGGTTAGAAAGACTCATGTTATACAAGTGTTCTGCTCTCAGCCAGAGGAAAATGATCTTTCAAAGCAATGAAAGGTTGGAATAATTGAACTCTGTTCTCTGAATTGAATGGCTGCCTATTATATTGAAAAGACGATAAATCGTTTTCAGAAAGGGTACGTTTTCTTTACGTAATATGTTTAAAAAAGACTACAAAGTGAACATGAAGAGAAGAGAAGATGTGTGTGATGCAACATTATGCAATGAATTAAAGTAAAATGACAAAATCTTTGAGAGGCCTCAGGGATCAATGTGGTTGGGAATTACGGAGGTCCAAATACAATTTAAAATCATTGTAATCCATTAATTGATTGAAACTAAGTACTCGATTGCATTGTCATCAGATATTTTCACCTTTGACTTCCACACTGTCACCGACTATCCTTTATGTTTCTGCGTCGAGTGGCTACACACATTATGCAGTTTTGCTGTCCTGACAAATGTATAACTAGAATGTTACTTGTCATGCTGGGGACTAGTTCTGGTATCTGCCACCAGAGGGCGCCCACCCCAACTATCCCCTGCGCTCCTAAACCATGCTCACCTGATTCTCATTACCTGCCTGGTTAAACCTGTGTGAATTTTAATCCAGTGCTTAGTCATGCTTAGCCACTGTCTCGAAGCTACCGCTCATGGTCCCGAAGCATGCTTTACTAGTGAGCCTCATTCTGCTAGTTTTTTGGACTGTTTGTGTTTTTTTTACTTTTTGCTGTGTTCTTGTGTTCCTTTTATGGAGTTTACCCTGCCTGTCTGGATTACTGGTTATCTTACCTGGACTTTAATAAACCTCTTGGGTTAGAACTTTTCTCTGCATCTGTGCTCATTACTCAGCCTGACAGTAACTGAGCCAACACAGGGCACAGCGGAGCAGCTAATGAGAGCTGCTCTCGCGCAACAACAGCACTACACTCAATCTATCGGGGATCCCTGACGTCATTGACCGATGCCCTCCACGAACTTCGAGCGACCCGCATAACTATGGCTGCTTCTACTCCCAATCCCACATTGGCTATTATCTCCCCAAAGCCCAGTGCGGACCTTTGACTCCCAGCCCGGCAGCGCTTTGATGGTTCTCACAACACCTGCTGAGGGTTTCTCACTCAATGTTCTCTGGCTTTCGAGTTACAACCCCAAGCTTTCCCCACTGTCCTACAGAGTCTCATCTCAAACAGCTTCAGTCCTACTTGGTGGACTCTCCCAAGGATCCTCTGGTCCTGGGTTTCCCATAGCTGGCACGCCACAATCCACTCATCACTTGGGCAGCTGGCGTCTTGCGGGGTTGGAGCGACCTCTGCTTGGCTGAATGTCACCTGCAGCTGAGCTCTCGTGGTTTCTCTGTGGTCCAGACAGTGGGCAGCTGTCACACTGGGTCAGAGCACGTCCCCGGCAATAATCAGCCAAAAGACCCCGACCCAGGTAACCTTACCAGGTTAACCTTACCTTACCACTCTGCCTTACCAGGACCTGGCTAAGGTTTCTTAGCAAGGAGGAAGCCACCTGCCTTCCTGAGCACAGACCCTACGACTGTGTGATTGACTTGTATCTTGGCACCACCGTTCTTTGGAGCAGATCGTTTTCTCTTTCTGTCCCAGAGCACCAGGCCATGGATCAGTACATAGAAGAGTCCCTTAAGAACGGGTTTATCGGACCCTCCACCACCTCAGGAGTAATCAACCGCCATGCCTGAAGCAGTGTCTCTATCTGAAAGTGTTGGGAATAGGTATTCGAGAAGTTCAGGCTGCTGAGAAGTCTTTGGACCATAAAATACAGATATTTTGAAAAGTCTACCAACACAGCAATCCTATACAATTGGAACAACGAAAACACATGGTGGCGCTATAGAACCCCGCATTGAAGGGATATTGAAATATTCACTGAAAATCACTTTCATTGTACAGAGATAATTGACTGAGCTGTGACTTGAAGTTGAAATTAATCTTGTTTATTGTAGCACCAGTTCTACCATGTGGATTGTTTTGCTTTTGTTATGGGCTACAGCTTTTGGTCAATGTTTGTTTCTTTTAGGCTTGTTTATGAATGTATGAATGAAAGAGGATCAATTAAATTCATGTTTCATATTGTTTAGAGCTTGCAGTTCTACTCCAGCTTCAAAACAGCAGCCATCAAAACACATTAGACCATAAAAGAATGCTATTTTTTGTATTGTAATTATTGTTTTTGACTAAAGGCTATAAATCATTTTTGGAGGTAAATGGCACAAGGTTTTTTCATTAACCCAATTTTAAAAAGAAAATGGAGATGACAGTATGAAAATATAAAATGTCATTACAATATGTTCAAATTGAAAATTAATTATGAATTGTTTTTACTGTCCCTCCCTACTTTTAATGGCTCTACAATTACTTGTCAGTTAGTTGCTCTGCAAATGCCAGTTTTCATCATTTACAGGGTCTCTTTCTCCAGCAGGTTTTTACTGCCATCTAGTGGCTATAAAATCACAATCACTGAGGCCTGAATGCAGTCAAATAGTCCATTGTTTAAACTCATTATCAAATCAAAGTCATTTCATTCATGAATCGAGTTTGGAAAGTTCATCCAGCACCCAAATGACCTTCCCAAACTATGTTTTTGTAGAAGAAACCAGAACATAATTTCAAACGTCAAACGTCAGGATGAATTCTGACTGAACCTAGGCCTAAGTTTAGACACTGAGGTGTTTAAAATGCAATAACACCCTCGTGTTAGCCTAAGGAACTTTATCCCCTTTCACTTACCCTGAAAACATATTTAGTTTGAAACCCTGCACATATTATGAATTCTTACAATGCATTTCTTTATATATGCAGAAATATCTGTGTCACTACTGTGATGAGTATATCTGTGTGACGCTGTGCTGTGATGAGTATATCTGTGTGTCGCTGTGCTGTGATGAGTATAGCTGTATGTTACTGTGCTGTGATGATTATATCTGTGTGACGCTGTGCTGTGATGAGTATATCTGTTTGACACCGTGCTGTGTTGAGTATATCTGTGTGACACTGTGTTGTGATGAGTGTAGCTGTGTGACGCTGTGCTGTGATGAGTATATCTGTGTGACGCGGTGCTATGATGAGTATATCTGTGTGTCGCTGTGCTGTGATGAGTATATCTGTGTGACGCGGTGCTATGATGAGTATATCTGTGTGTCGCTGTGCTGTGATGAGTATAGCTGTATGTTACTGTGCTGTGATGAGTATATCTGTGTGACACTGTGTTGTGATGAGTATAGCTGTGTGACGCGGTGCTATGATGAGTATATCTGTGTGTCGCTGTGCTGTGATGAGTATATCTGTGTGACGCGGTGCTATGATGAGTATATCTGTGTGTCGCTGTGCTGTGATGAGTATATCTGTGTGACGCGGTGCTATGATGAGTATATCTGTGTGTCGCTGTGCTGTGATGAGTATAGCTGTATGTTACTGTGCTGTGATGAGTATATCTGTGTGTCGCTGTGCTGTGATGAGTATAGCTGTATGTTACTGTGCTGTGATGAGCATATCTGTGTGTCGCTGTGCTGTGATGAGTATATCTGTTTGATACTGTGCTGTGTTGAATATATCTGTTTGACACCGTGCTGTGTTGAGTATATCTGTGTGACACTGTGTTGTGATGAGTGTAGCTGTGTGACGCTGTGCTGTGATGTGTATGGCTGAGGATTTTCATTTGCTCAAGCCCTCAGTTTTCCTCCCTCCAACAGAGCCAACAAAAACCATCCCCTCCAGCAGTGATATTGCCCAGAATGCATGGCGGTGCTTGCAACCTTGCCTGTGTATTAACCTTTATTTGTATGTCATCCTCTTGCTACCAAAGAACTAGTGAATTTAAAAACAAAGTTTACGTAGTTCAAAGACTACTGTTGCAGCCTGATTATACAATCCATTCACTAAAATGCCACGTTATTGTTGGTGTTCATTATTTAATTCTTACAGATTCAAAGGAAATACCCAAAATTCACTTAATAGCTGCTTATCAAGTTAATGGATGAATTAATCAACAGTCCAAAAATACGTAGACATTTTGGCCATTACGTTTGAACCATCTTTCAGCTCTCATAAGCTGTGCTGTGATGAGTGTACCTGTGTGACACTGTGCTGTGATGAGTACAACTGTGTGGCTCTGTGCTGTGATGAGTAGGCCTATATCTGTGTGACACGGTGAAGGTTCAGAAAGGGATAGCTGTGGGGTGCTACTGGAGTAAGTCAAAGGTCAGGCACAGCTATACTTGTGGATATCTACTAAACGATAACCATACTGCTTAGGGCTACCTGTTACAGTATTATTTAACTAGGTATGTCAGGTGATATCTCATTTTTGTAGGGATGACCCATGTGTGGGTGGAGATTTTGGGTATGGGCTGATTGGGTAGCCAGACGCAGGGACCGGGTTCTGTGGGAATTTGAGCAGGACACAACTCTTTTGTAATGTGTCACGGGACCTTTAATAGCACAGTGATGTCAAAAGGACATCACAGTCAGCTGATGCTGACTGTGACAAATGCCGGACTGGGAATGGTGATACCCAACTTATAGATCGGTCCTCACTCATTGTGAATGCATTTACTCACTGAGCTGCCCAGGAGTCCATCTGCCCTGGTTTTGCCTCATTGCACAGCAGTAAATATGTTCTAGAAATCTATTCTCACAGTTCATTAGGTAGTAAATATTTGTTTGTAGGTACAGCAGTTCCCATAATCGAGCATGTGCTTCACATTTCCCATAAACAGTCTAGTGTAGCGTAGAGTGTAACACAGCAAAGCTTGCAAATAGCTTGTAATTGCAAAGTAAAGGGACATCAACGATACTGTGTTATTACTGCCGTGCAGAGGTGGCGTCACATGACCGTTACACATTCATCAGGCTCAAGGGGAAACACTATTCAGGCTGGAGGGTGCTGTCTGTGCGCAGGAGGAAAGTTGGTTGAATGGCCGCACAAATAAAGTGATTTGCAGCACAAGGGTTCAGACTTAAAGCATGGAATATGATGATTTTCTGGCCAGCTCATACTGCTCACTGACCTGTCTTTATGTTATATACTAGCCAGCTCATACTGCTCACTGACCTGTCTTTATGTTATATACTAGCCAGCTCATACTGCTCACTGACCTGTCTTTCTGTTATATACTGGCCAGCTCATACTGCTCACTGACCTGTCTTTCTGTTATATACTGGCCAGCTCATACTGCTCACTGACCTGTCTTTATGTTATATACTAGCCAGCTCATACTGCTCACTGACCTGTCTTTCTGTTATATACTGGCCAGCTCATACTGCTCACTGACCTGTCTTTCTGTTATATATTGGCCAGCTCATACTGCTCACTGACCTGTCTTTCTGTTATATATTGGCCAGCTCATACTGCTCACTGACCTGTCTTTATATTATATATTGGCCAGCTCATACTGCTCACTGACCTGTCTTTCTGTTATATATTGGCCAGCTCATACTGCTCACTGACCTGTCTTTCTGTTATATATTGGCCAGCTCATACTGCTTACTGACCTGTCTTTCTGTTATATACTGGCCAACTCATACTGCTCACTGACTGTCTTTCTGTTATATATTGGCCAGCTCATACTGCTTACTGACCTGTCTTTCTGTTATATATTGGCCAGCTCATACTGCTCACTGACCTGTCTTTCTGTTATATATTGGCCAGCTCATACTGCTTACTGACCTGTCTTTCTGTTATATACTGGCCAACTCATACTGCTCACTGACTGTCTTTCTGTTATATACTGGCCAACTCATACTGCTCACTGACCTGTCTTTCTGTTATATATTGGCCAGCTCATACTGCTCACTGACCTGTCTTTCTGTTATATATTGGCCAGCTTCTACTGCTCACTGACCTGTCTTGTTATATACTGGCCAGCTTTTACTGCCAGCTGAACTGTCTGGCTGGAAGAAAAGGTCTCAATTACATGTGGATGAGACCAAATGAAACGATAGATAATCCGATATGATTTCTTGATAGTGCCCATAGTCCTCATACTTGGTTTGAAGTATCTTTGCTGTGGTTCTTAGAAATGGAACCCCCTGTAATGCCCTTAATGTAAGTCATTTAAATGTAAATTTAATCTTTAAATAAATGTTTGAGTAGCTTTGGGAGTTTGGGTCTGTATGGTCCCAACAGCACAGACTGAGCCTTTATTATTAATCTTTGAACGTTTTCCAAATAAATACATTTTGTATTCTCCATTGTTCCTATTCATTTTTAAATTGCTAAAATGTCTGGTTCATCTGCCAGCCTTGAAAATGGCACCCTCTGTTTCAAGCACTTTGTGTTGTGTAATTGTAGAGATGGTTATGAAAAAATAAGGGCCCAAGTCTAATTACTATTTTGTATTTTTCCATTTGACATTTGTTTGACATTTAAGGATTCTGCATTTAAATCTATTTCCTGATCTTTTAAGCAACAGTGTAGGAGGAGCACACATATCCCTCCTTTCAGCAAGTGCAATCTGCAGGTCTATGTTTGTGACAATTTATGAGTTAGAACAATCTCAGCATAATCAATGTGTGGATGTTTATTATTAAAGAGGTTTGTTGCAATTTGTAAAAGCTTAAAGTCTATGATTACGCAGGAAGTTGTTATTCAGATTACTTTTTGGCAGACTGAAAAACAAAACTGATGCATGATGGATGGCAGTCTATCTTCACTAAACTGTTTAGAGTGAAAGGTTCAATCTCAGAAAACAAAAATTACAAAACATACACAGTGGTCATTCACAGTGACACTAAATAACCTTGATACAAAATATTACCATGACCCTCTCACCATTGATGTTCTGGCAGTGCTTACTAGTTCCTCATTAATAGGATGGTTTGGAGATCCAACTGGGACATGCTGGTTGGCATCACGGAGGCAGGCATGGTAAACTCATGTCACACTGTTTTCATGAGTGTGGACTATTCATGCATAGACAAACTTGCGCTGGGATTAAGGGTGTGACCTCTAAATGTGTAGTCGTTAAACAAAAATGCGAAAATAATGAGTTAAATGAAAATAAGAAAAATGCTAACCGTTTTGGAAAAAAAAGCAGTGAAACACATTCTTTAAGCATTAACATCACTGAAATATTTCACAACAATTTCCTTTCACAGTGTTTTGTTGTCGTGATTGTAATAGGCTTGCCTTTTAAAACATTAGTGCTGATTTGGTGTGTAAATTGAGTGTGTTTGAATGAGACTGCAATTTAATGGACATGGCAAACATGTTCCTCGATCAGCTCTTGTATAATAACTTAATTTTCTTTTGTTTATTGAAACAATTTATTACTATAAGCTATTTATTATAATGTATTTTTAAATAAATTAGTTTTTTGTAGGAGGCACATACAGCTGGCAAAACAATAAAGTAGCCTATAGTCTATTCTGTGAAATTGGACTACTGGAGGTTGTTTTCCCTTTTCTTATAAGAAAACCTTTTTGTTTTTTTCTTTGTTGTTACTTTTAACATTAAATAAAGCATTTATCAAATAACATTTGCCTGATATTAATCTGTTGAAAACCTTCTTTTGAAAGAATCAGTAAACTAAGCTCATGGGTGCTTTCACAAACTTTGCATTTAATTTAGCCATAAATTTAGCATGTTTGGGTTATAATTTGGTTAGAGTGTCGGTTTAAACTGACCTCCCCCTCTCCCCAGAACCTTGTTGTTCACGCGTGTGTTCACATTTTTTTCCCAGTCTCTTGTGTAGAGGTTAATCAAGTTTTTCCCATCCCGGCCTGATCAGTCAGAGGAAGAATTTTTTCCTGCCTGATAGGCAGACTGTTTTTACAAGGACTGATAAATAAAATGGAATGTAAAATGAAGTTTAATTGAAAATATTAAAGCAGAAATATAGTTCTAAGGGAATTCAACCCTTCCTTTCTCTTCCACCTTCCCCCATCCCTGTGATCCCAGAGGCAGTAGAAAGGCGATCTCTGGAAATCATTCAATTCCGGCTCCAAGAGGGGCCTGATCCCGTGCTCTTGGGGAGTATATCTTACAGCTCTGCCCCAATCTGATCCTTTCTGACTGTGCGCATACGGTCAGGAGCAGGACAGCGGACAGTAACTCAACACGGCCTCGAACTGCCTGCAGAAAGGAGACTGAGCGAGACCGGGCTGGGGACAGAACTGCAGAGCACCCACTGCTCGTCTTTTACTTTCATCTTCACCCATCATTTTTTCAAGGTTTTGGCCTGTCTCTTTTCGGCTAGATACAACAGCTTATCCCTGCTAATTTCAGAAAAACAAGCTACAACAACAAACACTTTTTGGAGGACATTTGATCGGTGTCCAACTGTCTCATGGAAAGATACGCTTATTCTTGTATTTGTGCTGTTTTTTCACGAGAATTTGGTCTGGTTTTATGATTTATTTTATACTTTTGACTTTTTTTAGAAAAACTTGGGAGGATATGATCTTAGTCTGACTGCAGATCAATAAACCTCTCATCCAACTGCATAAAGTGAATGGAAAGGTAATGGAGATACCAAAAATACAATCAAATTCATCGCTCTTGGTCAGACTTGTACTTTTGAAATCACAACAGTACTGTTTCTTTTCTGCATTGTTTTGTGTGGAATGCTTTCTCAATTCTGCTGTGGATATTTTTAACACAGCCCTCTTAAACTGACAGCATCAAATTGACATCATCTATCTCTAAATAACCTGAAGGTCTTCCTTCCAAAGGAATTTTCAAGTGAGAATTTTCTTCTACATTTGAAATTAGTGCTCAAAGTGATCAAGCTTGGATTTGACTTGATTTGTATGAGCAGTGCCAGTCCGTTTACAGCACAGGAGGAAAACTGAAAGCAGCAAGGGAACCCAGATTAAAAAGACAGACAGCCCATCTGTCCAGAGCTGATCTGAAGGAGGCCGCGGTTGTTACGGTGAACAGAGGCGTTATTCCGCTGCCATGCCTGTCAGGATCACCTGCACCATCTCGTTCTCGACAGATGATGAGCCGGAGAGCGTGACCTGCAAGGACGGGTTCGAGGACCGCTACAAGCGGGTTCTCCGATCCAGGAGCTCAGGTGAGGGCATTCCAGGGCCACTTGGGGACGAGAGCGAAGCGTTTGACGTGTACGAAGAGGGCGAGGATGACGGAGAAGGGGTGATCAGCCTGGCAGAGTTTGTGGGGGGCTGCTCACTCCATGGGGCCAACCATGTGTTTGTGGAGGACAAGAAGTTTGGGGTGCGGCAGGGTCTCTGGGCTCTCGTCTTCCTGATGGCGCTCTCCATGTTCCTCTTGCAAGTGGTGGACCGCGTCATTTACTATCTGCAGTACGACCACATTACCATGCTGGACGAGAGGGTCGCCGACAAGATGATCTTCCCAGCCGTAACCTTCTGCAACTACAACACCTTCCGCCGCTCTCAGCTGAGCTACAGCGACTTGCTTTTCATGGGGCCCCTGCTGGGGTACGAAGAAGACATGGCCCCTGGGATCACGCTTGCCCCAGAGCCTGACCGCCAGGGTAGGCCCTTCAGCCTGGATGAGTTCTTCAACCGCACACGGCACCGCA
This sequence comes from Albula goreensis, assembly GCA_022829145.1. NCBI lineage: Eukaryota > Metazoa > Chordata > Actinopteri > Albuliformes > Albulidae > Albula > Albula goreensis. The sequence goes on from CM040745.1 coordinate 40,576,625, forward strand.
TGGAGGACATGCTGCTAGACTGCAACTTCCGAGGCTTGGAATGCGGCCCTGAGAACTTTCTAGAGGTGAGCAGATTCAAAGAAAATCACATCCCTGCTGCTCTGCCCTTAGCAAGAGAAAAGCAATATTTTTCTTGTTTTCATTGCTTTGTTCAGTGATGGTTTCTCTTGCGTTGCCCCAACTCCTCCTACAACACCAATTGGCAGTTGAATATTTCTTTCCAGGCTCCAGGTTTATGTTCAAATTCCATTTCATTTTAACCAATTCAGGAAATTCAGTTCATCTTTTGAAAAATGCTGATGATATTCTGTGATGTTTTTCAGTGACTGAACTGAATTTCAGTTCATTTCCTGAACTGTGTTTATATTATGTTGATTGATTTTTTCCTGCTGGTTTTTTTTTTCTTTTTTTCTTTTTCAAAAACCACCACAGAGTGAAATAATTTGGTATATTTTGATGCTGTATCTTTGGCTAGGCTTGTTGGGTTAATATTGTTTTGCTCTTTACTTCCTCCTGGTGGATTTCTTTTGAAACTGTGCTGCAGACTGAAAAGCAGTTTGGAATTCTGTGCGCAATATGCTCCGAAAACAGACAACATGAGCTGTATCTCCAGCATGCTAATTTCTTTATATGTGAACATTTGAAGTGTCTCGATCCTGGTAAAATGTGCTCAGTATTTAAAACTAGAACTGAGGAGCTGTGTGTAATTCTTAATAACTAGATCTAGTTATTTCTCTTTTGTTGTACAAATATTTTAATAATGATTATTTAAATATTGCTGATTTTAGAAGAGTCAGCCGTGGATTGTTTCTCCAATTATATGTCCATTATTTTATTATATATGGTATGCTGTGACAGGAATGTTAACGTAATCTGTATTAATAATCATATTACATTGTGACATATCTGATCCATTACAGAGACAAAGTTGAATTAATCTTCGGTTATGATGTAATATGATACATTAAGAAGGCAATGTTAAAGTAAGATTATGTAAAGATATAAATATGCTCCATTGAAGAGGCATTAAAGAAGGCTTATGTTTTAATGTGATATGCTACATTAAGGAGGCTGCTAGGCATGGAAATGGCTAAGGATGCAAAGGGGAGCTGGAGGGGACTGTAAGTGTCTCGCTTGGGCTGGATCAATAGCAGCCCCTAGAGTGCATCACAGACAGGGTGGCTCAGCTTTCTGGCCCGGCACAAAATACGATCCTATGGCTGCACCTCCCACTTCCGTTCCTCCATTAAGCACAGCTCTGATTTCATCAAATCCCAGCCATCACCGACATCTCACCTTTCGTCCTTCTGTTGCCTCCCAACACACAATGACAAAATTGATCCTTTCTCCTTCAATATTAATACCTCCCCTCAATATTAGCTAAATACTTTAGCTATTACTGCATCGGTGAAGCTGGTTTTAAATCTGTTTATACAGATCTCTAACCCTGATGTAAACCGGTCTCATCATCTTTTGTTTTGTTTAAGTTTCGTTTAAGTGTTTTATTCGTCATTACGAGTTGGGTCTGGCAGTGATGATTTCATGTTGCTAAGTCAAACAAAGTTATGGCCTCTCAAATTTAAAAAATTCATATTCAAATTTCAGGTTGTTATAGCGCCCCCTTCAGGCATTTTTTGTGTCAAACATGCTGTGAGGGTATAGCCTTCTATCTGCCTGCCAAATGTCATTATAAGCAAGAAAACTCTAGAAGACTTATGGCCATTTTTAAACAAAATGATGAAAGGCTGAACATGGTACAGAATAATTTGCATGTAGCAGGTTGGTTTTTTGCCATGGGAACTTTCACTGCTACCAAATTCACTTTTTCATGAATAAATTTAAAATGAATATGTTAGCTTTTAAGGTGGTCAATAATAGGTGCTACTTCATGCAAACAGGCTTTGTGTAATCTTTGGCTTGCCGCTTCAAAATTCAAAGTATTTCCAGAGGGCACTCCTGGCGTTCCCTTTCTTCAGCAACGCTGGCTCTTATCCCCCCTCTGCCATCTTGCATGTTAGTAGCCAAACAAGCAAAGGTTCTGTTTCATGTGATGTGTAGTGTGGTCTATGGTAGCCTATTTGCGTCAATTCGCAGTCAACAAAAAGTGAGCAGGAAAATGCAGGAACAGTTTACATTATCGGTACTGCAAGAAGAACGGATTGGTACTGTTTTGAAAATTTCAGTGTTGATACCTATCGATAGAAGGATACTTTGACAACCCTAGTCTTGTGTGATTTTACCTAAAGTCATGTTTATATTTTTATAAACAGAGCACCAGAAATGTTGCATTTATACACTTTTTCCCACAGCACCAAGACCTTAACAAATTCAGATTTGCTGTGTAAGATTACTTCACTTAATTCTTAAGCAAGAAATCTGATATTGTGTATGTGTGTTTGACTAGACAGCACCCCATCTTGTGATAGCCTAAGGATAGCAGGGTATATGAGGGTGACTTCTGTTACTTAAGTTTTCTGTTTACGCTCCTGTTTAAATACATGAACATTTAAAGCATGTAGATTTTTTGACGAATCACATATTACCGTTTAGACTCAGACCAGTTTCAATTTGCAAATTAAATTCATTCTCCTTATGGCCTTCTTTGCCAAAAGACCCAGATTTTTTGCTCTTGTGATTAAAATGGATTTTACTGAGTGCATTACGTCCACCCACACTCCTCTTGGTCCAGTGATGAATGAATCAGAGTACAGCCCTAACAGAACAAACACCAAAGACATCTTTAAAGCTAGTCAATGAGTGAAATTTTGAAAAGACTAAATATGTTATTGTTCAAAGAGCAGGGGGAAAAAGAACCACCAAGCAACAGAAAAGGTTAAAGCAGAAGGCTGCAGAAACCTTTCATTAAACAGCAAAAACAATTCAGAAGAAAGCTGGTTTAGGAAACTGCAGACAGCAGATTTGATATTGATTAAACAATAATTTCAAAAAAAAAAAAATCCAGAAATCTGAGCCTTTGGGGAGGGGGAGGGGTCAGGGAGTTCAAGCATCTATTTGTGCCACAGCTGTGGGTCTCAAAACTGTGCTACAAACCACCGAAAATGGTTTGACTCATCTTTCTCCAAATGCATAGGACAGGAGACTAAGGGCTAAGTGGGATTCTAAATGTGGCTGGCAAAATGGTAGCCTGTGGGAGAGAGTATCAGTGTGGCTGGCGTAATGGGAGTCTGTGGGAGAAAACATCAGTGCAGCTGGTAGACTGGGAACCTATGCGAGAATATCAGTGCAGCTGGTATAATGGGAGTATAATTTGGGTAAGATAAAAAGTGGCAAAATCCACAGTGAATAAGCCCATTAAATAGGACACAAACACGAAGGCACACACTAGTGTTGGACTGATACCAAAATTGACTTTGGTACCATACCAGATTTGATATCTCGGTATCAATACCTTAGGCTGTGTTCACACGAAGTGTTTTTTCCCCCACTGCAACTGCCTATTTTACATGGAATCTAACAAGCAAGTTGTTCCTTTTTAAAAGTGCTGCAACCGGATGCTTTTTAGCAGAAGAGAAGTGCTTTCGAAGTTGAAAGAAGTTCAGCTATTAAGAAAAGCACCAAATGAGGTCAACCATTTTTATTTATTTTAGACTGAGAGAACCGAGATTGTAGGTTGAGAGTTTAATATTGTAAATGTAAGTCATGAATGACTATATGACATTTTACGATAAAGAAGCTAGCTATTGCTTGCTATCTAGTTTCGTATCGAATAGTTAAATGTTGATGAAATAACCTGAGTTGAAAGTAGCTAGCGTGCTAGCCGCTACAACTGGATACAAAGCAGAACTGAGTGTTGCTGCCTCTTTGAAAATATTAACAATGATATCTACAATAATGACAATAATAATAACAACCAACAATACATTACAGATTGCTGGTGGCTAGCTAACAGCTAGCGAAGTTCACTGTGTTCATCTTAGTTAGCCAGGCTAGCGAGGTAGCCTGAAACCACATAACAGAATAAGATGACTAAGAAAATTAAACAATGTGTAGGATTCCAAAAACATACACTGTATGTGTGCAGGAGTTATGCAAGTTACACTATTGATTATTTACTTTATTAATATAATTATCAAGTCCACCATCAAACCCTGTGTCACTTCAGCTAGAGGAATGAGCCTCTCTATATCTCACCTCACACTGATACTCTACTGAAGCTATCTAATCCAGCTAGCCTCTGATTGGCTGGCTGCAGCAAGGACTGCCTGAGCATCTGTCAGAAAATCCAAAATGACACTACTCATATGCACAATATTTTTTGATTAATGCAATATAAATTCAAATATCGAAATTTGCAAAATAGTGGTATCGCACCATTTCAAAATTTTGGTTTTGCGGTAATTTTAAAGTAATGGTATACTGAACAACCCTACACACACACATACACACATACATGACATATATGCACACACAGAAATCACAGAAGTGTAGCTTTATCAAGCATGACTTCCTGTCTGTACTGTGTGTAAGCCCTCTGTTCACTGTTTGTGTCTGTTGGGTTTTTATTTATGTTTGTGTTCGCTCACTCGTGCCTGTTCGGCAGTGTCTGTCTGTATTAATGCCTTCCTGATTGTAACAGCAGGAAGTGGGGTTGGCAGGAAGGCAGGCAGAACCAGAGGAACGATAGGGACCTGCTTTGCCCTTGACAGCAAACAGTCGTAACCTGAATATGGCCTGCATCGTTTAAAGCTCTTGCAGAAGCCGTGGGAGCTGACGACAGCAGCACATTAAACATTTATGACCCGATAAAGATGATACTGAACCTCTGTTTAGCACACCCCCCTTCTCTGTCTCCCACAGCCTCAGAACCCCATGGTTTCACTCAGTGGTTTGAGTACATTTATCAAAGCAGGCAGTTGAGCCACACTCGGTGAGATAGCCTTGTGATGCTGAGGCCACCTGTCAGATCGGTAGCGTAGCATCCATTTTCTGGTTTAACCATGTGAGCACCCATAGGCATACTGTGGAATAACTGTGTGTTTAACCATATATGTACTGTGGATGTATGCCTTTCTCCACATCTCTCATCTTTCTGGAACATCTTGGGAAAGGGGGTAGTGCAGCTTCCTGTTAGTCATCATTAGCTCTGCATTGACCCATCAGATCGAAATGTGCGTCATATGTAAAAGCCGTGTGTTACATCACACCCGCTAATGACTACAAGCTGTAGCAACATGATATACCACAACACTGGATAGTCCCTAGCTGCATGCAATATGGAGTTTTTTGTAATGGAGGTAATATATTTTTATTCTCTGCACTCTTGTGACAGGCCCCAAAGGTGAGCAGCACTGTACCATAGCCTCCTCCTGCAAGAGGACTGTGCAGCAGTAATTGGAAAACAAGGCTTTGAGTGCAATTGTACAATGGAAGGTCTGAACTTCTCCTACAATTGGAAAAAAAAAACTTGTCAAAATTACCCCCACTGTAACCATAAGCATGTACGGATTCATTTGCAGGTTTTCAAAGGGAACATGTTTCTGACAGTGCTGCATAATACTACAGCAGGCATCTGGTATAATATCATTATAATCTGGATAATGTAGACAGGTTTATATTTGTTTTTAATTGTTTCTGTACAATAATACAATTTTTTTAAATTGCCCTCAATCGCATCCTTTGGAACAGTGTTCCTTATAGTTCATCATATTAAATGAATAAATAATGACCCTCTTTAAATCTATAATCAGTCAATGCCAGTAGAGTTTCCTTCGAAAGGGCACGAGGGACGCTGATGTCTGTATAGATTTCCGTGTTCTTTTTTTTTTGTTATGGTGATTGCATTTCAGTAATATATTTGGTTGCACTAATTCACATATCTTTTATCCTGACATGATGCTCTCAGCCTTGTAAGTGTGTCCGACCATGATTCAAAGTCATACACGTACCAACGGCTTTAGCTGGATGATGGTATGTTAAGCTCACGCTCTTGCAACATTTCTCTTCCACCATTGGAGGCCACTGTTTCATAGGAAACCAACTGCCAAGATACTGGATCACCGCTGACAGGATCCATTTGTATTTTAATCACTATGAATAATGCTTACCTTAGGTTAAGATGTAATACAGTGATTAAGACCTCATTAGTGAATCATTGGCAAGTGAATGACCGGCTGTTTATTAGAGCCATATTAATAATTTTAGTTTATGTACTTGAGGCTTTTCTGACCCATACATCATTGTAAAATTATTTTGCCTCCTTAAAGACTATACATTGTGTTTTAGTTTGTGGGGTGGAATTTAAAAAGGCAATTTGAAGTTATTCAAATTTAGATTTTTGTCTTGAAGTTTAAATAGCGATAAGTCACATGGAATCTTTTTACTTTTTTTAAATGTGATTTGTATGTGGATCAGATCTGACAAACATTTGACTCCTGCCCTTGCAGCCTGTATCTGACTGATGAAATCTTATTTTTTGTGCTCCATAACTAATTTTTGTCATTTTTCAAATGTTCCACTGACTTACAATACAGCACCACTCCATTACAAAATGGATAACAATCAGCATAGCGATTTCTGGAGAGATCACAAGCCAGAAGCTCATCTGTACCCATAAATCCCCTCTGGTCACTTGTGAAGTACTGCGTGAACAGCCTCCTAGAAAGAACAGATCTGAAAAACAAATCGAATTTGAGCAGCAAGGGCTGCTGTATAAACGCAACCTAAAGGTCTTGGTGACTGACTAATTTTTCATTTCAAAGGCAGTGGAATGAAAAATTATATTGGTAGACTGTTATGCAAGGAGTGAGTAATGGTAAAAGTTAAACATTATTAAATTATGGAATGCTTAGTACATTTTTCATAAATACTTGAAAATGATTTTAGCCTGGTTCAGTTAGTTTACTGAATATATATTAGATACCTTGGTTTATCTAGCTTACTGACGATATACATTACGTACCTTGGTTCAGTTTGCTTGCTGACTGTATACATTAGATACCCTGGTTCAGTTAGCTCACTGACTGTATACATTAGATACCCTGGTTTAGCTAGCTTACTGACTGTATACATTAGATACCCTGGTTTAGCTAGCTTACTGACTGTATACAATAGGTACCCTGGTTCAGTCAGCTTACTAACTACATACACCAATGCTGATTCACTTATGGTAAAACCTCTTACGTGCAGACATGAGAACAGTCTATAGCTGTTCAGAAAAATGTCAGATCGCATAAATGACTAGGCTAATCAGGTAATGAACGGCAGGAGCCAGTGTGAATACCAAATACCAAAAGTAAGATACTAGTTATTTGAAATTTGGTAATTACTAAAAAAAAAAAAAGCAGAATGGAAAATGTTTTTGTGAATGAGGTAGGAACAATTAACAAATGTTAATATAATACAGATTGTTAAATGAGAGGGCAGAGCCTGCTTTGTGCATGAGTCACTAAGTGACTGATTTGTCCTATGAAATGTAACGCAAGGTTGGCCAGGAGAGCTGCAGATTAAGCAGCAAGTGGCACCATCAGGGAGTGCTAAACGTGCTTCTGTCTGTGTGCTGGGCAGAGATGAGAGCCCCGGTCCAAGAGAACTGCAGTGCTGGCGCGGATAAATTGTCAGCACATTAACTGTTTAAATGAATCAATTGTCTGAATGAGCCAGCTGGTCCAGGTGTAAATCAGGTCTGTAATTGAAAGGTGAATCGGAATCGGGTGGCTCTGTGCTTGTCAAAAGCCTGGAACTGCCTGTATTCGGTTATGAGAGCTGCATGTTAAAGAGCTTGTGTGCGTGTGTGTCACTGTGTCAGCGTGTGTCACTGTAGGAGTCGCAGACATTCTAATGATGAGTCACAAGCTTTTTGGCAGCAGCGTGTTTGCCACAGTTTGAGTGATTAAAAGAAGCAACGATGTTATTCATGAGCACAGCTGCAGTAAATCTATCCGCCGTCAATCTCCCACAAAGCATTGCTTTCCGTGTTACTCTCAGTCAGGAGCCATGTTCACTTCATATACAAACACATTTTCAGAATCCATTAAGCTTTATGAGGAAAAACTAAATAAACAAATGAAACAGTTGCCTCTGTGTGCTCTATAAGGGAGAATTTCACTTTGGGAAAAACCATCAAGTGCTGGAGTTTCCTGATCTCTCTTTATCCTTCCTTATCTCTTGTACTGGTTCATTTACTCCTCATCTCAACTTGCAGTCCACCTCCATGCATTTGATTGAAATGACATAGAGAATGTATGTTGCATGCATAAGATGCATAAACAGACCCCACTGAACTTTATAATATGTATTTTTGCAATGCTGTTGTCACTGATGGAAATGAATGTACTTATTCTGCAGCTCAGACAGAGACTTCCTCAGTAACATTATCGTGCCCCCATAGCGTTAGTGGACCAGCCTGGCAACATTTCACAGGTGCAGGAGTACACTGCAAGTAGATATTTCACCTCCATTCTCTAAGACAATCTAAGACCAAACAGCTGAGCTTGATACTAGTTCATCTCTGGGGCAAGCAAACTTCTGGTTGGACAAGTGCAAATAGAAAAGAAATATAAAAATGTTCTTGCAGTTTGTGTGCAGCCACAAGAACTTTTGTTGTAGTTATGATCACTTTTATGTCTTATGACTTCTGTCATATAGCTTATACTCATAAGAATAGGAGTTGGACCGGATTTAAATCACACTTAATTTCTGAGCAGTTACGACTGAATTCCTTTGCTCAAACGCTTCCTAAATACAGCCCCTGAACTTGTGTGATGGGGTGGAAGGGCTGTTGCTTTGATGTCCACAGACTTTTTTGGGACTTCAAAGCTTGAGCTATATGCCCAGTTATGACTGTGGTTTAGGGGGATCTCTGAAGAAGCATTCACTGTTTGTGTGCTATGGCTGTTGAGGCTCCTTCCCTTTTCATTCATATTTTCTAACAGTTTTATGCAGGTGCAGAGGAGCGAGTGCCCTGGGCAAGCTAAGACCAGGATCAGAGGCAAAGCTACCCCTACCCCGGCTCCTGTGTTCATATGAATATTTATGTGCACACAGATGTGATTTCATATTCTTATATAGCTTCTACTCATATTAATGCTATAAATACTGCATATATGTATACATTTACAAACATTACTGATGTAAACCATGAACTCATGTGCTTTGGTAGTTGATGCTGGTTTGGGTGTGTAAACATCAGGCGAAATCATTCATATTCGCAGAGAGACATTTATCCTGTGGAGCCACAGAGATGGGAGGGACTGTTTACCTCCAGCCACCTCTGAAATGCATTAATCAGATGTATGCTAGCTCCCCAATTCTCACCGCCTCGGCTGTCTCTCTCTCTCTCTCTGTATCTTTTAGGATTAATGAGCGCTCTCGGCCTCAGCCACGGGCGCGGAACGTGCTCCCTCTCTCAAGTATTGAAACAACCAAAGCAGGTGAAGCATAGCATAATCTGTAAGGAAAAGTTCTAGAAGGTCTATGCCAAACAACCATAGAAGAAGTTGGATGTTATTCAATGGTATTGCGTCTGTTTTCAGTGCACAATAACATAGCGGATTGAGGTATATCACCAGTTTTGGCTGATCTCTGTCTCATGTTTTCCCACAATCATATTTTTATCACAGTTAAGTGCCTGTCTGATAGACTGATAAACTTGCCAGGCCAAAAAACATGAGGGCTGTCCAGACGCCTTAAATACCTCAGGGATTGTTACAGTAGCCAGACCTGGTATTGGCAATGAAGTCCCCTGCTGAATGTCTCTCCTCCTAAATTGAGGACCACGCACACAATTATTTCTGGAATTGTAATCACAAACCTCCACCTGCTGCTCCTCTCCTGCAGCTGTGACTCTTGCCACTCCCCTCCCTCCCCGGTCCTCAGGTCCTGGCGCTGATGGTGGTACAGGCAGCTGCCCAACGGTTTTGCTCCTGCGATGGGGGCCAGCCAGCAGCGGAGTGACAGGTTAATAAACTCTGCTGTTCCAAAAGCCAAACCACCCCCCCTTCCCTTCTCCTCCTTCCTTATCCCCTAAAGCCATGAATAACAAATGTGTAAAGCCTCAAAAATCACCAAGCTGAGAGAGACTCCAGCATCCACTTGCTCAAGCAACTCTTTAAAGTGACCTCATTCCCATCTGCAAACCTTCTCAAAGCTTTTCCCCACAGTATTGTCTACATAATTGTCCATTCTGCCAATCACTCATGATCTCGGAGGAAGGTAATTTTTTTAATCCAAATCCTCACTGGCTGCCATCATGTGGTATGTGTGTGTCCACACAAATATTGAGCCCTCTCATTTATCAGTTCATATTTATATACTAAATATCAGGCATATGATACCTTTGGTGTGTTACACACAAGAGGACTACAATTCGAGTCCTGGAGTGCAGCAGTAGTTTTGATGTGTTTCAGCACTTAATTGATTACTTTAAATCTTTCATTAGCTGAAGAGTTTATAACAGCTGGTTGCCAAAGGCCTGAACTGACTGCCATAAAACCCACAGACACTGCGGCCTTCCAGGACTTCCAGGAGTTTGACACCTTTGGACTACACGCTGTAAAAGAAATGAACTACAACCCCCAACCTGCTCCACCAGAGCTTTACATTGTCGCACCCTTTCCATGTACAAGGTCTGGAAAATTAATTACAGCAAGAGGTCCTGTGCTACCTGAACTCATGCTCAGCAATGGGTTTGAGGTGCTCAGTGGCAATGAGATTCAGCACAGCTCTCATCTGTAACTTCAAAAGTACATGTTGAGTGTTACTCCACAGTCATTGGTATAGCCAGTTTCACTGAAAAAGTTTGATGCAATAGCTCGTATGCTAACAACAGCATTTGTTTTATTGATAACTAGGCTTATTGAAAGCTTTTTTGGATAGGACCGGCTTTTTCAGTCATGGTGGTTTATACCTCATCAGACAAAGTTCTGCTCTGCTGTATGACAATGCTTTAAATATTTGACTGTCTATTAAATCTACCAATAATCAAGTTCAGTAATTGATCAGGGTTAATAACTGTAATCTCACTCTGAAAACTGAAACCAGAATATCCTCAGAAAGACTGAGACTTACAACTTCTTGAGCGTGAACTGTTTCTGTTAGTAATCTTAAATATGGTCCCCTGGAACTGCTGGCGGTTCACAATGTTAGTATACTATACTAACAGCCAGGTAGCCAGGGCCACAAGCCTCCGTCCAGTGGTCAACAAGTGGGATTATACGACAGATTCTGTTTTATAGACTGAGGACATTCTTATGATCAGTGTGTAATTTTAATGAAACAGAAACCGCGTACCCTCACATGGCACCAATGTCTGTAACAAATATGGGCATATTGCTCCATGCAACCCCCTCACTGCACCACCCACGACAGCACCCCAAAACCCAGACTTCAGAAAAGGTTTTTCCATACTTCATTGTTTCAGTAAGTTCATATCCATTGCATTGTAATATCCATGACAACATAAGTTTTTTTTGGTTGATGATTTAACCATACAAGTTAATTTGCTGGCTATGCCTAGCTAATGCTTGATAGACACAAAAGTGTGTTTGTGTGTGTGTGTGTGTGTGTGTGTGTGTGTGTGTGTGTGTGTGTGTGTAGTAAAGGTGTCTAAGTGAAAGATTATTGGTGAGATGTTACAACTTGCGAAACCATGTATAGATTATTATATATTATCTGTGACTTTCCAACTCATCATCCCCATGTTGCACTTCAAAATAATTTCTTGGAAAAGTATTTCCAAGAATTCCAACACCACATGGATGCAGGGATAATCTTTGATGCTGAAAAAACTATACAAAATGAATGTTGCAAAATATTTTTGATCAGCTGCTGATGTTGTAAAATGGGATAAAAATGATATAGTAAAATTTAAATTAAATGCAAATGTAGTTTATAGATCACCACCCAAACATGTTCTGTTGCATTTCCTGCAAAAAATTGAATTATAGAAGTTCAGAATTCTACAATAAAAAACTCACTCTTGGGTCCACAAAATGTGCATGTTAAAGGGTTAATTCATATTTTCCACCAAGATTGACCCACGCTAGGAATATACAATTAGCATATGGCTGTGTATCCCAAGCAGGCAAATGTGTGCATTGAATTGTTGCCTTGCTCTCATCAAAGTGGGTCTGATTTTTACTTTCCAAGACCTATGCCGGATCCAAAACCTATGGCAATGAAAAGAAACCCCACAAACCTGGAGTAATTTATTTCAATTGGGCCCACAGCCTGTGTGGGTCTGGACTGGATCCCTCTGCAGACCCAGAGAACTCTACTTCCGAGCAAAAAGCAGTGGCAAGAATGTACTTTAGGTATTCCAAAATAAATTTGGTCCGGTGGTCCCACTGCGTAGGCTGCATTTTGTTACAGCCAACCCTTTCATCAAATAATGTTCCCAAAAAACATGTGCTACAGTTATTGTTTTTCCTTCACAAAAACATTTAATGTTAACACAATGCAAGTTTGGCTTCTACGCCATTGAACTCAAAGCGTTCCTCCTCTCCTCCACATCCGCCTTGTCTCCTCCCTCCTTCCAATTTCCCAGTATTGGAGAGAGGGAGGAGACAAGGGGGTAGTGATTCATAGATAGATGATACATTCAAGCCCTATTTTGACAGTCTTATGTGCTATGTGCTATGCCTGTCATCACTAAAGCGTTTTCATGGACGTGGCAAAGCCATTTCATTATTTCAGCATGTCCTTACATGCAAAACTCGGGCACGACATCTAAACAAGAGTGATGAGTGAGCTAAAGTAGACATGGTGCGATTTGGGCATAACAGGCTATAAACCAATCATGTTTCATTGCTTTTACAGACTGATAAGGTTTGTGCCTTTGCTTATTACTATGTTAATGGTGCTGTGACTTTAGTGGACAAACAGTAGTTTCACTGTGAAGGAAAGAGCAGTGCTCTTGCATGAGGTGAAAAGCCGTGAGCAGAGAAATTATAGAAACAGTAGACAGCTCCTCGAGGTGGAAAACATTTTGGACTTTTTCCTCAATCAAATAAACTATTCGGTTTGTGTACCAGGCTCTAGATATATGCAGATATTTGTCTGTTACAACCTAGCGGGTATGTGCAACTTAAATGGTTTTGTAATAATGTGGAACAAAAGTCACATAGAAATGATTCAGATATTTGGTCTGTGATCTTACATTTTTCGCTGTAAAAACACCATCTCTTGAATGTATGTAAATGCTGTCTGTTTAAATGTTGATGTATATTTTCATGACCAGTTTAATTTCAGTCATCAATGCCACACTTTTCACAAGTCTCACATTTAACCCTTGAGTCTTTCATTTTGCGATCTTTTTATTTTTATTGATGTTTGTACGTGCCCCCGTGTGTATAACAAGCTTTTATACACGTTGTGTTACCCGCATTACTATCTATAAAATGTTGCACCTTGAAAATCGTAGTTTCAACTATGAGAAGACATAATGCATGTTTTTTATTGGTTGTAAGGGAAATCACTATGCGTTGCATACAAGATAGCATTGCACTGCCATTGCACCTGACCACACCTCATCTGCCGACCAAAACGCCCACACGCACCGTCTTTGGCTATTTAGATGGCAGACACGCCGAGTGCATGACAGAGCTCTTTATATTTTTCCAAACAAATTAGCTATCTAGCCCTTTACAGAAAATTAAGTCTTTACTTGATGTTATTGATTCAAATTCCTAGGATGTGAATATGGTAAATTATTAATCGATTTATTATTAATGGCTTACAAACATATCACTGACATCATATGGCGTTAAGAGGGCAGCTTAACATTGTAAGTGTCTTATTAAGAGCAATTAACAAATTGCTACAGTTAAGAGGGTGATTTGTGGTTTGAACAAAAACCTGAGTACACAGTGGTTCCCCAGGGCTGAGTTTAGGAAACACTGCTGTAAAACACAGCCTGCTTGTGGTTGCTACTGCAGTTCAGCAGGCCCATGAAAGCACCTGGCCACCCCAGACTGTGGAGATCAAAACAAACCAGCGCAGGAGAGAGAAACACACATGGAGGAAATGCAGCAAAATGCCACTGAATTGCCTGTTAATCGAAAGGGGGCAAGCAGGGAGTCTGAAGTCTTGTCATTTATTTCTTACCCAAATGTCTCTCAGCTATTTTTGTCTGTGACCTCTGTGCATTTGTTTATAACCTTTTTTAGTTTATGGTATATAGAAGACGTCCAGCGATCATAATTAACTTGAGCTGTCAATTACTTGCATAGAATGTAACTGTCATTTACATAGCCATGAACTGATTTCATGCTGTTGCTACACTTCTGCATATACAAGTGATATGCATGAATACCATTAAACACCAGGGGGCAGGATTATCAATGCTGGCGCATCAGTGCATCAGCTTCCTCTGACAGAGAGCCGTGAATGCATCTTGCTAGACTAATTGAAGTCTCATAAAAAGAACACACAAATGTTCGAGGGTTTCTATGGTGTTTTGTTCAAGGCTGTCAAAAAGCAAGGTTACGAACAAAAGTTTAAACTGATTAATTTTTCATTTATATTTATTCATGTTATGCCCTAGTGCATCAAAGATGCTATTCTGGTGTAACATGTTTAATTAGTGTTGTTAATCAAAAAAAAACATACAAATGAATTGCATTATATGCTGTAATTAACTGCAATTAATTGCATGTGTTTTTCTTAAAATCAAAGATTTTTTACATTTTCAGCCTCATCAACAATAAATGCAGAATCAACAAAGGAAAAATATCAAATAAATTACTATTGTTAAATAGCAGAATTTTAATTACAAAAGTAACATTTCTGTAAACTACAACAACTGCAAGAAAGGTTTCATTGGCTTTGTAAACTGCATTACCTTTGTTTTGCCTAAAGAGCCACCAGACTCAATCTTGTGGGCTTAACCTACTAACATGAAAGGTACACCATCATAATTACATTTACATTTACTCATTTTATAGCCACCTTTATCCAAAGTGACATACAAGGAGTGCATACAGCCAGCGTAACGACAATACAGGAAATAAAGTGCATCATTTAAACATTGTTACAGCAGTTCAAAGATGAAAATAAAGTCTGTGTTGCAAGTGATAAAAATAATACGACATCCAAGTGTTAAGTGTCACAAATGCTACAGATCGGAGTGGTTGGGCCGGCGTGTTTGGCTGGACAAGGTTCTGTAGGTAGGTAGGGGCCGTCCGGTTAGCTGCAACAAAGGCAAGGGACAGGGTTATGAACCTGACCCTCCAGCTCATGGCAGCCAGTGGGAAGTGTTGAACAGCGGAGTGACATGAGAATCCTTGGGGAGATTGAAAACCAGACGAGCAGCTGCATTCTGGATCAGCTGCAGAGGCTGTATGGTGCAGGCTGGTAGTCCTGAGAGGAGGGAGTTACAATAGTCCAAGCAAGAGAGCAACATGGCCTGGACGAACAGCTGGGTGGAGTACATAGTCAATAACGGTCGGATCCTCCTGATGTTAAGCAGAAGTAAACGACAGGACCATGCAATAACTGCATTATCGTCTTATGTGCTTTTTCCACTTTAAAAAAACTAAGGCCAACTGAAACAATGCTTTCCATAAATGAGGAATATCACATTTCTGTGTAATAATACATCCTTCCATTAAATATTTACATTTCCTTAAAATACATCCTGCGATAATTATATCCAAGTTCGTTTCTTAACATGGGTCATCACTCAATTCTGTGCCCCCACTGAGTGAGGAGATGGATGTGAGGCTAAAGGCAAATGAAATATTAAAACCGTGTGAACAAATGAGAACAGACGTGGTGGTCATGGGGGGAGGGCTTGTTTCAGCGGCATCCGGCTACCAAAACTGGTGTCCTGTAATGATGAATGTGAAGTCGGATGCAGCATTGAGACAAAAATCAATGAATATTCAGGTACAACCTGCATTTTATTCCCAAGTATCAATCAACAAACCAGGCTCCAAAATACTTTTTTTGTCATTTTTGCCTTTCTCTTTTTATCATTTTTGCCTTTCTCTTTGTTCACGTTGGGTCCGATCGATCAGGTTTGGGTCTAAATGGCCCGACTCATTCAGTATCTCTCTGGAGAATCCCATAATCTCCTGTGTAATTTACAGAAACCCACCATCCCAAAATAATGCATTGCAGTTTATTTCCTAGTTTAGGGCCCTTCAGACTCTCCTGCAGAGGGTCAGGTTGATGGTTGCGATTTCTGCTCTCCCACAATAATAAATCCATCATAGTGACAGCTGTAATGGGAATACCAAACTCGGCCAATACCATGGGATTACATCTCTCACACATTCACATCATTATTTTCTGGAGGAATTATTTCATTCCGGGGAAAGTATACTGATGTACAATTCAAAATGCCTCCAAATGCAGTAAGCTGTTTAATTTCTGGAGAATTTCCTTTAGGAATACAAATTTTGATCAGCTCACACTGGACCTAATGCCAACTGATATCGCCATGTCATTATCTCATTGTCTTTTACTTTTTAAAGTATGAGGAAGTAGTTGTAATTTTTGCTATGCTTTCATGTCCACTGACGTCTCTTATTCAGGATTGTCTGCTGACAGTAGAGATCTTTTAGAAGCAGGTAAAAATAGAAAATATCTAAGTTAATTTGACGAAATGTGAAAAGTAAAACCATGTGTGCTGAAAACATTAACTGTGTTAGACCACATGGTTGGCAACTTTGAAAAAAATGTGTTGTAGTTAATAGAAATCCTTTTTTATTTTAGCAGAGTATAGAAGGGAACGTAACTGATTATGACTATAAATCTGTAAATATCTCAAACACTCCTGAATGTTAGTGAATATGAACCATATTTTTTTCGCACTCACCCTCTTATTAATTTGTCTTCTCTTGAATTTACTAAGATGTTTGCTGAAATGTTCAATGAATAGTTTATCATTAGTTTCTGTCATTCAGAAGCAATTGCTATTTCTTTAGCTAATGAGAAAAAAAGCTGAATATGCACAGTCACTAAAATAAGGTATTTGTCCATGAATTAGCCTCTTGAAATGTATGAATAAGAAATTACCATTTATAATTGAAATGAATGAAAAGTAAGTATATCTACAATGAAAACCATTAGTACTATTGGTAGAGAAAATATGTTATGTATTGTAACCCACAGATTTATGTTTTACTCAGGGCGCTTTTCTCATTCTTGCCTTACATTAGATCTACCTTGTATTATGGTGGATCCCTTATGAGTCTTGTAAAAAAAGATGTCTACTGATAAATCAGTGTGGTTTAAATTTTGCACAGATATTGTTAATATAAGTGTATATACAGATGGTATAATGCTAGCACTCTTTCTATATGTTTCTGTTTGGGGGAATTTCAGCTCCTTAACAGTCATGCTGCCATGCAACAAAACTGACAGTGATGTATGTGTCCCTGTGAGTGTGCGCATGTGTGTGTGTGTGTGTGTGTGTGTGTGTGTGTGTGTGTGTGTGTGTGTGTGTGTGTGTGTGTGTGCGCGCACATTGATGTGTATGTGTGTTTGGGTAGGTGGCATTGGGTAAACAAAGCTTCATCTTAAATGTGCTGCACTATTTAGTGCATGGGAGGGATAGTGAGGGAATGAACAGGGTGCTATCGGAAAGAGAAGGGAAGTTGGTGTGTCAGACAGGGTAGAACAAGAACAGAATTGCCAATGGGTGAGTGAATGACTTGAATTACTAAATAAACAGAGGGAGAGGTAATACAGTGAAGAATATTTGCAGAGAAGCAAAGGATAGTGGCAGGGAATGACGCTTTAACTAGTTTTATAGGGGACAGTGAGGATGTAGAGGAGAGGATGGGAGACTGCGAAGAGTTTGTTTGACGAATGAAAAGCTAGAGAAAGCCAGACGGTGTAGAGAACGCCAGTGGAGGAGACGCAACACAACACAAACCGCACTGACGTTCGGAAGCGGGACAGGACACGAAAGATACTGGAGACGCTGTAATGTGGAACTCAAAGAAGATTTTTTGAACGACGAGAGAATTGTTAACATGTGCATCGCTGCTGTCTTTATATATGTGTGAGTCTGCCACTAACGTGGTTGTCTGCGGGAAAGGAATGGATTTTAATTGAACTTCTTCTAGGAACGCGCTGAAACGGTCTAACATGGCACGTTTCTCATCTCCTTTGGTTTTGACATTGATGTCTGCATGGGACATATCAATACAGCGCTTTGTAGAAATTTAATTTAAAATGTATGTAATTAAAATATGTTTCTCGCAAAAATTACGTAAACGAACACGTAATTTTACGCACATAGGCTACGGAATCAGTTTTTAATCAAGACTCACGGGCATACTAACAATCGAGGAAAATGACTTTGTGAATAATTTTTATTTCAGATCGTTTTTTATGAATGAATGGGCCTATGACAAACATATAAAATTAGATTGTTCTCTTGGTTATCATTGACATAGTTGAGGTCTGGATCTTAATTTAAGCACTGGATATTAAAACTGCATACCGTAAATGTACTGCAGATTTCATCACAACAAACTAAAATCGTTTTAGATCAAATATGAATTCCGAGTACAGTGAAAGTACTATATTAAATACTATTAGAATTCAAATCTGCAACATAAAAGGTAATTAACAATCAAAAAGATAAGAAGCTTCTTTATGAGACAATTTACTCATCGATTACAAATGTTACAAACACCTTATTTCGATTGAGTTTCCAGTAACGTGTTGATTTTATCTTTGATTAAAATGACAATTTACCAATGCTATATTACCTTAAATTAAATGGTTTTTGGTTTCGATTGGTATTCAGGTTGTTTATCAACATCGACAACAAGCGCTCACTAATAATAATAATAATAATAATCACTATAATGTGTTTCACATTATAATAATAATGTATCACTAAGTGCCTAAAGAGTGCATGCTGAAGAAATATTTAATAAACGCTAACAACTTGGCAAGCACCGGCAAACGAAATACTTTTGACACTAAAAGCCTACAGACTCCCACCGAAATGCCCAGTGACGAGCACAGTGAGCGCTTAGACGGACGCGCTGGCTTGTTTGAGAATCCCGTCTGAGAGAGTGAATGATTGTCAGGGAACTAGTTCCGCGTATTCACTTCAGGGTGACAGACGATTGTTGTGTGCTTTTTCTACAAAATGTGCCAGTGTGCAGGAGTGCAGCGGGGGAGAACGGGATCTCTGGCAGAAGCAGGGAAGCTCTTTTTAAAACACACTACCTTTCATGGTCTGAGACACGTCTTTCTGGCTGGATCGTACCCGCGCAGACTGGCTTGGCTGCTGGCTTTTCTGACGGCTCTGGCTCTCTTGTTCACTTGGTCCACTAACCGGGTGCGGTACTTGCTCTCCTCGCCTGTGCACACTAAGGCACATATGATGTATGCCAAGCGACTTGTATTCCCCGCAGTAACCATCTGTAACCAGAATCTCCTGTTGCCGAGGCGCATGAAGAAGCCGGACATTTTCAGCGCGGGAAGGTGGCTAGGACTCCTAGGAAGAAACTGGCAGGTGTCTGCCGGGGCCAAAGAGGTACTTGGCCTCTCTAGCGGTGGCGACGGAATCAGCAACGCGCCGCCCTGGTCCCCACTTTCTCGAATACTTGACTTCAACCACTTTCTTCCCCCGCCCCGTGAATCTCAGCCCTCAATGAAGCAGTTGCTGGACCGGCTCGGACATCAGCTAGAGGAAATGTTACTGCACTGCCGTTTTCAGGGGGAGCAGTGCGGTCCGCGGAACTTCAGTACCGTGAGTGTCTGGGAAAGTGTTGAAATTAACAGCAGTCACAAGGCAATTGTGATTGAGCAACATGACACTTTTGTTCATGAGGTTTACATCGCAACAAGTTGGTTCTTGAAACATCTAGAACAAACAGTACTTTTTTAAAATGTCATTCCTCTTCTCCATCTGTAATCGTAAGTACTGGAGTATAATGATCATTCCTTGTGTCCAGGAAGGATGTTTCAATAGAGGCATTTAAATCAAAACTGAACTCACTTCGTACCTGGCCTTGTTACAGTAGAGTTGGGTTTCTGGTGGGGAAATCTGTAGAAAGATGACTAGATGGCTTATTTATGAATGTTTGTCTTTATTTCTTGTCCAACAAGAGGTTTAACATCGACTGGCACGTACTTCATCATACTTGCATAGAAACAATTAGCCTAGCCCATACGTCATCATTTTAAGGGTACCTTGGTTTTTGTTACTTTACTTCTGTCCATTACCTGTATGTGAATTATGAAAGCCATAAATGCGGCTAAACTTTGGAATCTAAAAACAAGGACCACGATTTGATGTTTGATTATTCTTATTTGAGGTTGAGGTCTATTATTTTTGGTTTATGTTTGGTAAAAATATACAAGGGGAAATTAATAGTAGATAGTACAAAATATATATAGAAGCATTTCATGGTTTGTATTTGACTGGAGCCTTTGCTTATGCGCTGGTATGTGTGTGCTGAAGCAAGAATGGGTACACAACAAGAAGGGAAAAACCTATTTGTTTTGTGTCAGTATCTTTTTAATCCCTTTTCAGACATACTTACCAGGGTGGAAAAAACCCTAACAATATATGAATATCAAGTAACTAATAACAACTCTTAACAGCTTCAGTCCTGCTTGGAATAATGTCATACAAGTTCTGCAGTGTGTATAGTGGGATAGTTGACCGTACTTCACCAAGGAAAGCCTGTAGTTTAGTGGCTAAGGTATGTGACTGGGACCCCTGATGTTGGTGGTTCAAGCCCAAGTCTAGCCACACCATCACCGTTGGGCCCTTGAGTAAGGCCCTTAACCCCACATCCCTTTGCAGGGAGATTGGCCCTTTGTTAGCCTAATCAAGTGTAAGTAACTTTTGGTAGTAACATCAGCTAAGTGACTTTTATGAAAGCCTCCAGTTCTTTAAGGCAGGATGGAGATGGAAATGTTTTTTGCATTCTACGCTCTATAACTTTCCATAGAGGCTCAATGCTGTTTGGATCTGATGATTGTGGAAGCCACTGAAGGCACTTGATGTTATTTTGTCATTTGATGGCATTTGACTCCCATGAGATGGCAGCCTATACCATTACAGATCCACACCCATGTTTAACAATTTGCAACAGCTAGTGTAGGTTGAAGGCTTTCTTGGCTCTCTCTTAAGTAAGCCCATTCAGATGTCAGAAAACACAAGAAGATGATTAATCGGACCTACCAATACATACATCAGTCATACATTTTTTGCATTAGACTTGGACAAAGCAGTTTCCAAATAGAAGCCCTGTCATAAATATAACTGTCAAGTTCATTAGTCTTAGTTCAATCTGCAACCATTTTCCACTTTACCAATACAGTTTGTTTGTATTTGGAATATTTTGTTATTATTTTCGATGCTGCCTCCCTTGCCACAATAAGTGATGCTGCAGTTTTTGTGAGTGATGAATCCGCAATTCAGGCACCACCTGTTAGGTCTCTTTTGAGCTATGTTAGTTTCCCCATGTTGATTTGGAAATTCACAAGTCTGATTGTCAGACTTCTTTTATAGCTTATGCATACTGGTAATTAACATTCAGCTTATTATGTCTCACCTAGCTAACTACTTTTGTAATTGTCATGTAGTACCTTCAAAGTTAATGTCTATTTTCTTGTGGTGTTCCTGTTCATTTGTCCAACCCCTGTATGTATGACATAACTGTTTGCCTGTCTCAGGCTTAGCCTTTTTGAGTCTTAGCTTGGTTTTGGTCTTGCTGGTTTCTTTTTGGTTTGACATTAGTTGGGTCCATGCTTGGACCTGTTAGTCTCGGTCAGGAATGTGGTCTCAGAGATGCATAGAACAGAGTAAAATCCTGCTTAACAATCCTTCATTTACAGCCGCTTATTCAGAGGAATAAACCTGAGAACTGGACGATCTGGGCTCATGGCACTCCATCTGGCCATAACCGAAGCCATGTGACACCGCCTGAAAACTCCCACTCCCACATTTCTCAAGAGGCCAGACCAGCTGGCAGGGGAAGGGTGTAACGGATGACCGGTTGTTAATGAATAATATTCATGCCAGTCTGTATAAGTATCCTTTTTTGTGAGCTGTGGGTTTATTTATTTGTACCAAGTGTTCCAGGTTCAATATTTTTAGTATTTGTGGAAAAATCCATTATGTCAACAAAGTTTGGGATCATCTGGGTCAAAATGTGTGAGTCAACCTGAAATGGTTCTGTCTTATGAAACAGTGCTGTGAAAAATGATTTTCCTGATTTTATGCATGTTTGTGAATCTGAAAGGTATCAGATCTTCAAACATCTTTTTTCATTTTGGGCAATATGCAATGCCCCTGTGTGGAAAAATAATTGCCCCCATAGACTCAGTAACTGACCTATTAAAACCTAAATTCTTGCCTATTGCTCGATGTGAAACAGCTTGAACTGCTCCAGGTTTTTAAGTATGAATGGTGTGTTTTAGGTCTCTTCTCAGTGGGGTCTGGACTTTGACTAGGGTATTTCAATACTTAGCATTTAATGTTCTTCAGACATTCTGATTTGCCTGTTTATTTCATTTTGCATCCTCGTCTTGTTGCATGACTCAGCTGCACTTCAGCTCATGGACAGATGGCCTGACATTCTCCTGTAGATACAGGGCCAAATGATCTTGAGTTGCCCAAGCATCTCCAAACTATGACACTAGCACCACCATGCTTGACCATTAAGAGTCTTAATTTGGAATGCGGCGTTTGGTTTTTGCCGGACCTAATTAGGTCCTAGTTCCCTAAAAAAGTTCCACTCTTCTATCCATGGAACTTAGAACTCGTGAGGATCATCCATGTGCTTTCTGGAAAGCAAAGATTAAAGGATTTCTTAGTGAGAAGTAGCTTCCTCCTTGCTGCTCTGCCACAGATCCCATTTTTCTGTTGTTCTTGTTGTGGTGGAGTCCTGAACATCGATCTTTGCTGAGGGAAGTGGCAAGAGAGGTCAGCAGATCCCTGGGTGTTGTTTGAGGGTGTATTGTGACTTCCTGGGCGTATTTTACGCCCTGCAGTTGAAGATATATTGGTCGGACTGCCGTTACTGTGACGATTTGCCACTGTCCTAAAATGTCGTCCACCTTGACAGTATCGCTCTGACTGTAGTTTTGTTAAGTCCCCCAGAACCTGGAAAATCATATTATTACCCTTCCCTGACTGACTGGCATCAACAACCTTTTACTGGAGGTCTTTTGGCATTTCTTTTAACCATAGTATTTTCTGACTGATCTGGTATTTTGTTATTATAGAACCTGTACAATGATAGCTTTGCCCTTATGTTAAGAGCCAGTGTGAGTCAGATTTACATTTGGCAGGTATTACTGGTAATTAATATTAACGTACTGAAACAGCTGACCCTGAATTTCCTTTTAATTACTTTCCATAATTAAGAAAGAAATAACTATTTCACATTACATTACATTACATTGTAGGCATTTTGCAGATGCTCTTATCTAGAGGGACATTCAATTCAAAGTACATTATGCCAGGGACAAGAGTGCTAGAGTAGGGTTAAAGTCCCAAGTTTTCACACCTGAGGATTACATGTTTGATTGCATTGCATGCACATGGAAGAGGCACCATACTTCAGTGTCATTTTTTTTTCTCTCAGATCCCCTCTGTTACTAAAACCTTCTAGAAGTTTGTCATTCCAGCAGGGGGTGAGGATGTAGGAAAACCAAAACAGGCCTTCAATTGCTATAATGAATAATTTTACAGAACAAAATAAAATAAAAGTGGCTTCAGTGAATCAAAACATAAAATATGATTCCACTGAGTGGGGATATATTGTATAGTGCTGAGAAAGTGATCGGATTTGATTTATGTTTTTTCTGCTGAATTCTCAGATCTTTCTTTCTGTCTTTTTGACATGG
The DNA here is from genome assembly GCA_022829145.1 of Albula goreensis. NCBI lineage: Eukaryota > Metazoa > Chordata > Actinopteri > Albuliformes > Albulidae > Albula > Albula goreensis. The sequence continues at coordinate 40,600,418 of CM040745.1, forward strand.
TTTTGTTCACAGTGTTTGTGTTTGACACACCATGGTCCACAAGAATGCAATACAGTGTATCCAAAAGACAATTCAGACAGTTGGAGTAACATTGTTTGTGGTAATTTTTTCTAACTCTTCATGAGAAACCAAAGCATGATTAGATTCCAAACTCTTTGGTAAACATTTCACTAGTAACCTGGAATATAATGTGCCCCCCTTTCCCCCTTAAGTGATATTCATGGAATAAATGTGTGCATCTGCTGGGTGTCTGAGATTGTCTTGACAGTACTGAAGCAGTCTTGAAGTGAGGCGCTGTATCTCTCCCACTCTGCACATCACAGCAATGAAAGTTAATGTAACACTTACTAGATTCTTGAAGAATCTTGAATCTCGGTGTGATTATCTGGTCACTGTTTGACTGCTGAAGAATTACTTTTGAGGCATGTCTTTTTATCAATCCCCCAACACCATCACATGCATTTTCCCCTGGGGGATAAAGCATAGAAATGCTATTTCACTTCAATTCCAAAGGCATCTTCAAGGTGGCATAAATATATGGAGTCCTTTCAGGTTTTTCAGTGTGATGTGATATGGAGGTGTTCTATCACTTCACATTGATGGGCTCTCACTGTCCTGTGGTGGGGCGCACGCATACGCCACAGTCCTGTTCAGGCATGGCTTCATTACTGTGGTGAAGATGGGAAGTGATTGGCTGGGCTCTGTTCCCCAAATTTACCACAATACCAGGTGAGCTCTCTTCAGCTAATAGGTCTATCTAATTCATTCTCTCATCCAAGAATAGATGGCATTCTTGTGATATCTTGAGACCAAGTTTGAATGAATGAAAACTGGAAGAGTGTACCGTATTTTCAAAAAAGGAGGAAGCCTTGAGCTTGCTCCAACTGTATACACCACACCACATAAAGAACCAACACAGTTCAGTTCTGTTTTGCTTCATTGAAGCTGTTTTAATTTTGTCTTATTCTGCAAAGTTCTTCAATAACAAAAGAGCAAAATAACAGCAAGCTGTTCCCTTTTGAAATGGTATGCCTCACCAGGGGAGGTACTATATTGGGGTTATCCAACCCTCATTACAAAATGAAATGAAACTTTTGAAGTACCGGAGGTCAAACTCTAAATGTTTCAGTGCTCGCGCAACACAGTATGAGGGACAATACATTTGAAAATGAGCCAAATCAAAATCTCAAAAAGTACTTTGGAAGTATTCATTAATATATTACCTTTTTAACAATTATTATTTTTGTGTTCCAAATTGAACTTATTTATCAACCTTATTTTACATTAAATGTTTTTTTTTATTAATGGAATTAATATAAATGGAATGGAATTACAAATTGGAAGCATTTATAGGCCCAAAAATGCATGAAAACAGTAACTTACCAAAGCCTATTTAATCGTGGTTTATGACCCAAAAGTGTAATTTTCACTTAATGAATGGCTCCTATGGACGATGTTTCAGTCATGGACAAGTTGTTATGCAGTGCGTGCTTTTCAGCATTGACAGGAAGACCTATTTCAAACTGGTGAAAGGACTTAGCAAATAGTATCCTGTTGCAAGGAAACAGAATCAGGCTAGTGTGAGGCAAATATGACAGTATTGGGAATCAATGAGGCTGTGCACTGCCTGAGGGGGAAGTGAGCGGTCATCACTGAGGAGCAGAGTATGGAGAGGATGTGTGGAGCAGCATGTTAGCGCTTTAGCACTGAGGAGCAGAGCGTGTGGAGGACGTGTGGTGCAGCATGTTAGCACCTTCGGGCAGAAGGACAGAGGAAGTGGAGGATGTGTAGAGCAGCATGTTTGCACCTTGGTGCAGATGGACAGTTTACGCTTTAGGGCTAAGGGACAGAGCAAGCAGGGGATGAATGGAGGAGCATGCTAACGTTTTAACGGTGTGGAAAAAGGCAAGCAAAGGATGTGTGGAGCTGCATGTTAGCACTTTAGCTAAACGTTTGCTCTTCAGCTGGTAGCTTAACATTTAAAAATGTTTAAATGTTAAGAAGTGTTCGGTGACAAATATTCAAATTGTAGATTTATCAAGTAAAGACATCAGTAAATACTGAAGTTGTATTTAAGCCCATTCTTAGGATTCTAAGGTCATATGTGGGAGGACACTTTGTGAGACACTGAGATAAAATCAATAAGTCAATAAGTGGGAAAATTTCCCTGCCAGTCCTTTTTAACAGCCACCCTAAAACCCCTGGCAGTTGTGGTCCTCAGAATTAATTTCATTGGTTTTTGCTGCTGAACTATCTCAGAACACTACCACTCATCTCTCTAATTGTGTGTAGTATCTGCTAATCCTAACTTGACTCCTTTTACCTTCTCCTGCAGTTTCAGCTAATCATAACCAGCAGAGAGAAACTGGCCCCAGCACTCCTCTGCCTTACTGAAATGTGAAACGTTAGTTGGATTGTATTTTTTTTTTGACTTTGTATTATGGAGATTGCATGCCTCCGAGTTAGCATTACAAAGCAGTTTGACTATTTTAAAACATTTTCTTTCATCTTGTTTTTGACATCAGCATACTTCTCCTTTCTCTTGTGCTTAGTGCTTACTTATAGCATTAATGCACACATTTCTTGTAGGGGGAAAATGACCCTGATTTTCAGTGCTCTTGCAGACCACCTGAACAGCTCAGCCTTCCTCAGCACAGTTTGTGCTCAGGTTGTCCTCGAGCATGCTCAGTAAGTGCATCCTGGTGTCTGTGAATAATTCAACAAAGATAGAAGGGCTGTCAATTTCCTGCATCAGGCTAGCAACAAGTGGCTGTTGGTCACCTGAGACTTAATAAACATCACATTTCACATGGTTTTCTCATAAATCCAATCAAAATTGCATATATACATTCCATATAAAGATTAGTTTGTATCACATGTGTTATGTATCACACATTTATTTTCACTGGGAATTTATTTTGTATGTTTTTGCTGAAAAAACCCTATATTACAGATAATGTTGCTTTGGGTATATATCCAATGGTTTCCCTGTCAGACCAGTACCCCATGTATTTAAAACTTGTTGACTAAAGTGCTTTGATTACAAAACTGGAAAATGGAGTGCTTTGGGGGCAGGCTGTAGGATAGTGGCTAAGGTAAATGACTTGGACCCCTGAGGTTAGTGGCTTAAGCCCCAGTCTAGCCTTCGATGTCGGCTCTTCCTATCATTGTGAAGCAGAATTCACAAAGCGTTGGATTGTTCACCCACTTACAGGGAACGTGAGCTGGGATTAGACCGTCGTGAGTCAGGTTAGTTTTACCCTACTGCTGACCTGTTGCCTCAATAGTAATCCTATTGATGTTGGGCCCCTGAGCAAGGACCTCAACCCCACATTGTTCCCGGGGGGATTGGCCCTTGGTTACCCCAATCAACTACAAGTGGCATTGGATAAAAAAGCATCAGCTAAATGACTATAATGTAATGTAATGCTTTAACCAGAATTTAACATGTGTACATTGGACATACAAAGTTTATTCTAAGCTTCAATGAAAACAATAGAAATTAAACCTACATTAAGACAAAGACACCACTGACACCTTTGATTTAAACAGCACCTGTTATTTCTATGGGAAAATGAGCAATGTTTTATCTTCTGATCCTCATTTTATGAACATGTCTACATGCAGTGTGAAATCAATCAATGCCATTTGCTAACATTAGTAATTAAGAATGACCTCCGCTTAATTTTAATTAAGAATTCATTAAGCATGTAAAATGAAACTGGATTGTGGGACTCATTTATCAATATTTTGAAATTTACCCTCACAGTGAAAGCAGGTGTTATTTCCCATATTTCCAAAACCTACATACTTTCAGTACTTTTATCAGGTATTTTCAGTAACTTAGCCATCATTCCACTGAGGTGGATATAGCCCAGTGCTTTGTGATTTCACAATTCGTCTCCATTTATTTATTGTCAACTTGGGTTAAATTACAGCTACATGACGAGAGTAAATAAAGCCACCTTATATAACTAACAATTCCAATCAAAACATTCAGATTCTTTACCTTGCTTTATTTTGACATCAGTTTAATTGTATATGTTTTATATAACTTTACATTCCATTCAGATCAATATTATTATAATGCGACTGTAACACATACAAACTTTCATCATAAATGTATCATATATCATGATTGGATCATAAATGTGATGGAAATAAATAGAGATTATAGAACTGCATCAATGTTCAAGCAGACATTGACCTATTTAGTCATTTTACTATACTTATTTTGATAAGTTTTCTTTTCATTTTTTAAATTTTGTATTTTGATTCAGAATTTGGAAATATTTTTTAACAATTATTTTGTATGTTTAAAGATTAACTTCTTTTGTTAGAAAGTAATAGAATATTTTTTCATACCATACAAATAAATACAGATAATGTATAAATACAGATAATTACCCGCTGTAATATGAAGAGGGTCACTTTACATCGACGAGCCATGGTATATGTTATCCACTTTATGTATGTTAAACTATGGCATCCTGCAACTTTTCATTTCAAGTTGTTCATTGCACAAATGCATGCAGATCAATCATTTGTACTATCTGGACACAGCAGAGTTTTCATGTGGTAGTCTCGTAATGGACCAGGCACTAACTGCTGCATAATTTCAGTGTCTCCTGACAGCACATCAATGTCCCAGGACAGTCTCCCAATGGAGCAAGCCATTTGCTTCCAAGAGAGACCAGGGAGGATAGCCTGCAGACAGACTCTTCTTGTTGCTTCTGTAAAATTCGAGTGCCAAGAGACAGTAGAGTATTGTCCCGAGCCAGTCCACTAGTGGCCTGGGCCAGTACATGCACTTTCTTGCCAGTGGCCTGGCACTGCCACAACAGTGGCACAGGAGAGTACACCAAACGGCGGGTACAGCCCCTACTGCGGTCTGGCTTGCAGCAACCCTCTTATCTGAATCAGGAGGAAGCAACCGTGACACCCGACTCCTCAGATCCATGTGATGACCAGCCCCTGCTTTTCTCCGCACTGCAGACGCTCCTCTAATTACATGTGTACTTATGCATCAGCTGGCAACCAGTGGGTCCCAGAGTGGCCTCTAGAGAACAATGAGACTAAAAAACGTAACCAGCATGCCTACCATTTCTCCCTGGCAGGGCCAATTGTCACCCCTCTAATATGAACCTTACAGCCGTAGCCAGTAATGGTGCTGCAGGGACTCAAACTCCCAGTGACAGGGCTCACGTCTGCATCCCAAATTAACAAATTCTCCATGAGCCACCCGGGCGCCCCATTAGCTGCCTTTCTGAGAACGATTTTTCTTCTATTTTTTAGCTTTTTATCCATTTGCTACCAATTACATTTTTCGCTAAAGACGTATAAACCGAATCCTTAACTAATCAAATCACTGTATCAAATCATCAACCATTTGTGTTGATGCATATGTTATTGTGGTTAGAAGTTATTGTGGTTAAAGAGTCAGGGCCCAGTCCTTAATGCACAGCAGTTTCTGTCAGACAGTGGTTTGGCAGAAGCAGGTTTTTTAGTGCACTCAGTGGAAAGCATCAGTTAGAGGAAGGCTAACCTGTGTAGCCTGGCTACTTGATCACTGTTTAGCACTGCTTGCCCTCGCCTCGGAAATCAGCAGGGGCGGGAGAGGTTTGAGGAAGAATGCCAGAGAGTGTGAGAGCAGGGTTTGAAATAGTACTTGTCAAATTATACACAGCATCTCTCAATAGGAAGAGGTGTTTTCTTTGATTTTATATATTCGTTGGGGTCAGGTTTGTAGTCTTGTTTGGGCAGGATGTCCTGTTGCTTATGGGTGAAAGCATCATTGGTTTGAAAAATGCTGTCATAAAAAAACCTTGGAATTGCATCCAAATGCACTGTTTGCTATGAATGACTATGTCAATGGCCTTTCCTATTGAGAGAGTGTAAACCATAGCTATGTATTATTGGTTTTCTGTGCTGAAGTAGAGGAGGTTAAGGGAAAAGGTAGTGATGAGAGAGTCTGAAAGCTGTTACTGTGGACTCAGGTTCCACCCTTCAAGGCCACAACCCCTCCCCATTCCCCCTCTGTACTCTTGTCTCCGTGGTTACCACAGCACCTCTTACAATCCTCTCCTGCCTCTCACCAGTCTCCTTTCACTGTAATCTCAATCAAGGCCTGATGACAGTCTGCTGACTGAAGACAGTGGCAGGAAACCAAAAACACATATTCAGGCACATTAAATTTGAGTCACTGGTGTATTTGTTCCGCCTGCTAAAGTGAATCAGCAGAACAGTGATTGAAAGATGTCAGTTGCCACCTACATATCTGAGACGGCAGGAGACAGGAGTTTCCCTTTTTAGATGAGCTGTGTAATGCAGAGCACTCACGCATCCCCCATAATGCTTAAATGAATGTTACACTGATTCTCCATTCAGTATATTTGGTGGTAGAGCTGGGAGAGACAATTCAAGATTCAAGATTTAGCATTATCACATCATCATACTTTTGACAGTATTTGAGTGAAAAACAGGCCCACCACCGTCATGTTGTCTGCAAACTTGATCACCTGGTAGGAGCTATTTGTGGCCACACAGTCGTGGGTGTACACGGAGTAGAGGAGGAGGCTCAAAACGCACCCCTGAAGTGCACCTGTGTCGAGGGTCAGGGGGGCGGAGGTGATGGAGCCCATCCTCACCACCTGGCATTGTCCCACCAGGAAGTTAAGGATCTAGCTACACTGGGTGGGGTGCAGGCCAAGATCCCTGAGCTTGTTGTCAAGCTTGACGGGAATTATGGTGTTGAATGCTGAGCTGTAATCAACAAACAGCATTCTCACATAAGTGTCTCTTGACTCCAGGTGGATGAGGGCAGTATGTAGTTCCATGGTCATGGTGTCGTCTGGGGCTCTATTGTGGTGGTAGGCAAACTGTAACAGGTCCAAGGGGGGCAACATGGTGTTGATGAGGTCCCTGTCTTTGTGGTCAAAACAATCCTGTAGAATCCTGTAGTCAGCAGTGCACAGTTTTGGTGATAGGCGGTGTTTGTTTCAGTTTCTGCCTGTATGCAGGCAGATGCAGGATGGGTAAATGGTGGGCAGAGTAGGGCCTTGTAGGTATCCCGGTGCGGGGTGTGACAATGGTCCAGTTTGTTATTCACTCTTATACCCGTTGTGATGTGTTGGTAATACTTTGGTTGAACTCCTAACAAGTTTGCTTGATTGAAGTCACCAAGCACAATGAAAGCAGCCTCAATTACTCGTTCTCCTGGGTGTTCAGGGCTTCATACAGTTCCTGGAGAGCCTGCTCTGTGTCGGCTCATCATCATGACACAGCCGTGACGATGATAGCTGTGAACTCCCATGGATGGCCAGAATGGCCAACACAGAAGCACAAGGTATTCTACGTCCTGAGAGCAAAAGGTCTGGAGGGTGTGCATATTCACAGGATCACACTAGGCGTTGTTAATCATAAAACATACACCCCCTCCCTTCCCCTTCCCCAAAGTTCATCGGTCCTTTCCATGTGAAACACGGTGAAGCCAGTGGGTTCGATAGCTTGGTCTGGTGTTTTGTCTGATAGCCAGGTCTCCGTGAGGCAGATGATGTTACAGTCCCTTGTTTCCTGCTTTAAGAATATTCTTGCTCTCAACTCAGACTGCTTGTTGTTCAGGGACTGGCCAGGAGTATAATGGGGAGTGGGGTTGGTTGGTTCGTGTCTCAGTCTGACCGAGATGCCGGCTCTTCTCCATCTTCTCCGACAGCCAGGGTCGGCTCTAGCCATTTTGCTGCTCTAGGCAAGATTAGGTTTTGTTGCTGCCCCCCGGCACAGAATCACGTATCGAAGAATGAATAAGTTGTTAATATTATATATATATATCTTTACCTGTTAGTTACATCCAAGACACTGGCACAAATTTTGTGCTGAAAATAAGCACAGATTGAGAGGTGTTTATAACAATTCCGATCAAGTTCAAAAGACTTTGATAATGCTACTCAGATTGGTATATGCCAACACAGGAGCGGTTATATGACAATAATAAAAAAAAAGATTACTTGTAATTTATTGCCAGATAAACCTAATTCTATTCATTTGTTACCACAAATTAAAGGTTTTGAACCAAAGAAATGGCAATAAATTCAAATGGCAAGTGCATTAAAACATTATTACTTAGGACTCGCCTCTTTTTTTTGGGAAAAACATACACGTGTATCCCCCAGGTGAATAAATATCGCTGAGGGAAAACAGCCATTTTTAGCAAAACGATGTTCGTGGTAGGCTAAGATCTAAGCAAACTTTATGTCAGTAAGCCAAAATCCTGGTAGAGTCTGTCAGCTCTTAATGCAAATTGTATTTCTTTCTTTCTGTCATTTGTTAGCTCAAGGCAGAAAATGAGGAAGGGCACCCACCGGCGAATTTTTATTATTTTTCACCAGAAGGTGCACTCTAGGCGACCGCCTATATGGCCTGTGCCTTTACCTGGTCCTGCCGGTGGAGCCTCTGTGTAGTTGTTGTCGTTGCCATGATTGCATGTCCTCGTGGAAAAACTCTGGTTCACGGTGTGCTAAAAGTCTCTGTCGTACTTGATGTGACAGATGACTTCACGGGCGAAGCACAAACAGACACAAACACAAATAACAAAAAACTGCAAGGTCAATGCAGATCTCACAACAGTGCAGCCATGCTCAGTGCCATCTTAGGACAGAGACAATTATTAGCACAGACCTTCCCATATGTGGGCACAGTTCTTTGTCTTCCATGATATATTTTCAGTTGATTTTTAGTGTTGATTTCCCCTTTTAAAAAAGTCAAAACAATAAAAGGAATGAACCAGACCACCAGTTGAAGTATGTCACAGTTTCCGAAATTAAACTGACGTGTGTGTGTGTGTGCATGTGCACGTATGCCTGCGCGTGTGTGTGTCACATGGCCAGTGTTTCTTTTCCTCCTCCTGAGACATTATAAGTGCGCGGCTGTGGCAAAATGCCACTTCTTATTCAACTTCAGCAATTGCTCTTTGAAAAGGTCAGATTTCATTTTGTTATTCTGACAAATAGTTATTAACCCATTGGCTTCTGTTAGTGTGACCCTTCAATGCACTGTAATACAGGGAGGCCCACTGAGGTTGGGAGAGGTGTTTGTGTTGCATTGTGATTTAGATTCAGTGGGTGGAGATTGGAGGTGGGTCATCAGATATTTGTCCTTTTTGTCCTCTGAATTCCCTTTTGATGTCATCAGAATTGTGCTAACTGCATGAAAACCAGGCCCATTTGAAATATTGTCTTTCCAGTCACTAGCATTTAGTCAGTCTCCATTGATCAAATCCACTGTTAAATTTAAGTTCAATTGCATGTGACCACTTTTTTGAGTTCCTGTCTTTATCATTTTTTATGTCAGTCAGGGCCTGAGTGTAGAAGTGAATGAAGGCAAACATTCTCAACCACTGCAGTCAGACTATAATCCTTGTTACTCCCTCTCTCCCAGTAATGAGGAAACCCCCATGGGCAAGAGCTGAAGGCCAAGAATGTGTGCAGACCTGTGTGTGAGATGCCTCACGATTTCTAAGCTGCCGAGCCATGTAGTTACCTCAGAAACTCTCTCTCTCTCTCACTCTCTTTCCCTCTCTCTACACCAGAAGCACACGGCAGCCCCTAAGTACTCATTGTACAGCTGGAACATGTCATTCTGGTCTTTTGCAGAGTCAACCTGGCTCTCTCCATTACCTGACATTGGTAAACTGGTTAGCTCGCCATTAGTTAACTGTCTCTTTTCTTCTGAGTCAGCAGCATTTTATAGGTCCACGAGAAACCACTTCTGTTCCATTCTCTAAGTCCGCTGTCATAAGCACACTTCCCACCTGCCAATCATGTTATACAAGTATGGCTGAAATGAAAGCTTTCCCTTTCACATCAAAGTCACAGCCCTGATTATAAAGAGGGCTGGCTGGGTGCATAAACGTTTCTAATTTTACCTCCAATTCCTCCCTAATCAGAGAATCCAAATTTCCACTGAGTTACTGTTAAAAAAACTGTTGCTATTTTTGAGTGTCTGCAGAAAGAAATGAAATCAGCATTGTGAAAGTTTTCCAGCAAGAGACTAAATTTCTTAACATAATTACCTCAAATAAGGTCAAATGAAAAGAGTCCTGTGTACTTAGCAGGGTCAAAAGTTAACGGGAGCTAGTGGAATGTTCTTGAAATTTCATAAAACCATTCTGACTACATTAACTATGTGTATTTTTTCATTTTAGTACTGACTTAGTAAATGGCATTTTTCATGCTGACATGACAGGCGTAAACTATCACAAGTGTTTATAGTGTTTATAGTGAATTGTTTCTTGTATTTTTTACTCAGAGTTAAGAGAATGGACTGATTTATCAAGTTGGAGAAATGAAAACTTTGCATTCAAATGTATGTAGTCATTATGTCATAACAAATTTCAGTGAAAATATAATTTAGAATCAATGTTTGAGATATGTCCAAATAGAATCAGAGTTTTCATCATTTTGTGATCAAATAATTTTCAGCACACTGTTTACAAATACATGATCTGTTCCAAACATACTGATAAAAGCACTTATTTGCATGTATCTTATCAGTGAATTCAGAACACATCATGTCAGAAATTTATAATTACAAAGGAAATACTTTAAATAGGTTTCTTGGACAAAGACAACATCAGAGTCTAGACTACACATGGGTCCACTACATTGACAGACAGGTATAAAAGACATTAACAGCAAAACGAGAGTATGAATTGATCACAGGGTAGCGTCAATTACTTAATTGTACCTGAGTGCCCATTCTGGTCCATTTAAGGTTTCGTCCTAATGAATGAAGGGGGTGTCAGATAATCAACCCTATTAAATGTAACAACGAGGCATTACTACCTCACATCTTCTATTCCTTGAAAATATTTTTCCTTGTACTTAGAACATCATCTCAGAGAAATGTAAAGAGCACTATTTGATGCATAAGCATATTTGCTCAGAGTGTTTTTTTTATTTCTCTCTACATTCATCACCAGATCTTCACCCGCTACGGGAAATGCTACACCTTCAACTCGGGGAAAGATGGCCGTCCACTGCAGGTCACCATGAAAGGCGGAATGGGGAATGGGCTGGAGATCATGCTGGACATTCAGCAGGACGAGTACCTCCCGGTGTGGGGAGAGACGGGTAAGGACAATGCAGACTACAAGCTTTTAGCTGACACTCTTATCCATAGCTAAATTCCTTAGTGTAAATGTAAACATAACATGGAGAAGAGAACCTGAATGCAAAGTGACAATGTCTACTTCTAATATTCTGTTTTAGTGTTGTATTCCACCTTAAAATGTACGGCCAGATTTATCAAAGCTTTTAGCACACGTTAATTTTTTGCGCATTTAATTTTGTTGACATTATTTGTAATTGTAGCAAACAAACTACCTCAACAATCACATTTTCTCTTCGTCTTTTTGAGTTTTAGTCATTGAGTTAGTCATTAAATCCCTGTGTACCAAATCCTTTAGTAAATCAGGCCCCTAGTCTCTTGTAGACCCCTGTTTATATTTTCAGTTCTATGTCTTACATACTGCTACAATTCCCATCACGTGCCACAGTCACAGGGAAAAACTGGGCACTGGGCGAATACATGTATCAGTGAAACTGTATGATATATGAAACAAGTGATCCTATCATGTCCCCCTTGAGAATTGTGATGCTGGTCACTCTGGGGTTATGAAAAGCAATATGTAATCTCTGAGATAACGCGATTATTTAATGCGTGCCTGGCTGCCGTCATTGGGCTACTGCCTGATGTGGTTATGAGATTGGTCGGTCTGGTTTCATGTGCCTTCCAGCAATCTCACCAATGAGATAATAACCTAGACTTAGTTATGACAATCAAGCTGAGAAATACACTACATTAGGTGTAGGTGCAGTGTTGTACCATGCAGGTCTTCAAGGTAATTAAATGAATGGAAATGTGGGTAGGCCTGCCACAGCTGTGTGTCTGCAGCCTCATGCCTCCTCATTAAACCCATGTAGAGGCTGCAAACTGCCATTACTGGGCCCGCAATAAAGAAGGGTAAATAGCAAAGGAGAAGCAGGCACTCGCTGACCGGGAATAGCTAGAAGAACAAGAAAACAAAAAAGAGCAACATTGCTTTGTTTTTGGCTTGAAGTCATTCACACTGGCATTTTAATGTCTTAACATTAGGGTGTTTAAGTGTTTAGTGGTAAAAATCTATACATACAAAGCATCTGAGTACAGAAATTTCTTCAGCTCAATTGATTTTCATTTAGTCTTTGTAACCATTCATTTCTTCAGCAGTTCTTCAAATAGAAATGTAAAAAACCCAAATTGCTGTCATGGACAAGGCTTAGTATTAAGGAGATGTCAGCTCTTTTGCAGACAATGTCAATTTGATGAATTGTCTTGTGTCATTTCTCTTAGGTTTGTGCTGTATTATAAAGTATTGCGCACAAAATATCCAAAATGTAATTTCATGTAAAGAAAGGACATTTATAATTTCAAGCCGGATGAATATTATGCAGTAGTTCTTAGAACGCCCATTTCATCAACAGGAACACCGCCAGCGTTTATCCAGTCCTTGTGCTGACCACTCCAGTGATTTTGATCAAATCAGGCTGACTCAAAGAATATCTATAAACGTGAACTCCTGGATAGACAGGAAAAGAGATTATGGATTTACTAATTATTCAGGAATAGCATTTTAATGATATACATAGTTTTATCCTTGATTTACATTTCAACTTACAATCCCTTAATTCAGCGGAATGTTTACTGAAGCAATTCAGGTTAAGGACAAGTTTGTTTCATCTGAAGGTAAAAGTCGCAATCTCTAAGGCAGAAGCACAGTTTCTTTGCAATTATAATACTGTGCCATTTTACCCGCTGATATGGACTGCCAATGTGACTAAACTTAGTCCTGTCCTTAGATAAAGAAAGGAGGGATGATAATGGAAGGAGAGTATAAGTGTGGTGAGCAATTGCTATTTTATAAACTTGTCCGACATACTGATTCTCATTTCCAAAATGTGGTAAAACACAAGAAGCAACGGAGAGGAGAGCAAGCACATCACCATCACGTACTGTGACGTCACCAGCTCTGCGTCTACTGCAGAGTCCCAATAACACAATACAGATTGTTACACAAAGTTACAATTCTGGGCTTGTGTTCAGTTTGTGTTTGTGTATCAGTATGGGAGGTGGAGGGCATGCTTTCCTGTCTTCTAATAAACACAAAGCCAACTGCTCCTTCTCCAGTGTGCGATCCTTCAGCTAAGCCACCATGGCAACCAGTTGACAGCATCTGATCAACAAAATGGAGTCAATCATTTGACGATAGAAAAACATCTAGCGTTTCATATTATGCTCTATCGTTTGTTTCATCGTGTCACAAAACATACTCTTTACGGCAATATTCTTCGCCATTTGGATGATGCTTAGTGTTCTTCCAAATGGCATGGATGCAGACAGGAAGTTTGCATGAAGGAAACACAAACAAACATGGAGGAGAGTGAACGTGACACAGAATGGGGTAATTAAAAAACAGGTGAGGGACTCCAACCAGCCAAGACAAAACGAGGAGCTTGAACCTAAATGAGGAGCTACTCCTGTCATTTCAGCTAATGTATCTGGCAAGGTAATATATGGGTTAAGTAGGTTAATACTGTACAATTCTGTGGACATGATAATACATTGTAAACATACGGACATGCAGTGGATATAAAAAGTCTACACACCCCTGTTAAAATGCCAGGTTGTTGTGATGTTAAAACAGAGTACCAAGATAAATCATTTAAGAACTTTTTTCACCTTTATTGTGACATATAATCTGTACAATTCAATTGAAAAGCAAACTTAAATCTTTTAGGGGGGAAAAATAAAAATAAAAAACTGTAATAATGTGGTTGCATAAGTGTGCACACCCTCTTATAATTGGGGATGTGGCTGTGTTCAGAATTAACCAATCACATTCAAACTCGTGTTAAATAGTACTCAGCACACACCTGCCCTCAGCTGAAGTGACACTGATTAACCCCAAATAAAGTTCAACTGTTCCAGTAGGATTTTCCTCACATTAACTTAGTTGCACCTTACAGCGAAAGCTATGGTCTTCAAAGAGCTTACAAGTATCAAAGTGATCTCATTGTTGAAAGGTATCTGTCAGGAGAAGGGTACAAAAGAATTTCCAAGGCATTAGATATACCATGGAACACAGTGAAGACAGTCATCAACAAGTGGAGAAAATATGGCGCAACAGTGACATAACCAAGAATTGGACGTCCCTCCAAAATTGATGAAAAGACAAGAAGAAAACTGGTACGGGAGGCTGCCAATAGGCCCACAGTAACGTTAAAGGAGCTGCAGGAATTTCTGGCAAGTATTGGTTGTGTACTACATGTGACAACAACCTCACATATTCTCCATATGTCTTTGGGGTAGTGTGGCAAGACGGAAGCCTTTACTAACAAAACAAAACATCCAAGCCCAGCTAAATTTAGCAAAAACCTACATCAAGTCTCCCAAAAGCATGTGGGAAAATGTGTTATGGTCTGATGAGGCCAAGGTTGAACTTTTTGGCCATATTTGCAAAAGGTATGTTTGGCGCAAAAACAACACTGCACATCACGAAAAGAAGGCCATACCCACGGTGAAGCATGGTGGTGGCAGTATCATTCTTTGCGGCTGTTTTTCTTCAGCTGGAACTGGGGCTTTAGTCAAGGTGGAGGGAATCATGAATAGTTCCAAATACCTGTCAATTCTGGCACAAAACCTTCAGGACTCTGCTAAAAACCTGAAGATGAAGAGGAATTTCACCTTTCAGCATGACAACGACACAAAGAATACCTCCAAATCAACAAAAGAATGGCCTCACCAGAAGAAGATTAAAGTTTTGGAATGGCCCAGCCAGAGCCCAGACCTGAATCCAATTGAAAATCTGTGGGGTGACCTGAAAAGGTCTGTGCACAGGAGATGCCCTCGCAATCTGACAGATTTGGAGCGCGTTTGCAGGGAAGAGTGGGCAAAGATTGCCAAGTCAAGATGTGCCATGCTGATAGACGCTTACCCAAAAAGACTGAATGCTGTCATAAACTCAAAAAATGCTTCAATAAAGTATTAGTCTAAAGGTGTGCATATTTATGCAACCAGGTTAATTTAAGGTTTTTATTTTTCCCGACTGAAAGATATGTTTTCAGTTGAATTGTACAGGTTATAGGTCACATTAAAGGTGGAAAAAGTTCTGGCATGACTTATCTTGGTCTAATTTTTTTACATCACAACAACCTGGCATTTTAACAGGGGTGTGTGTACTTTTTATATCCACTGTATTATGCGGTTGGACGTTGCCCAAACAGTCGTTATGCGGCGCATACCTGTATTTTGTTATATGCTTTATTGAAAATTAGCACAAAGGTTCAAAATAAAAGGAGAAAAATAATCAAATGCGTAAGTACCTTTTATTTGTCAAGTATATAATTCAAAATGTGATAAGAAATAGGCCTTTCGATGTGGTCATTTTATATAAATTATTTATTCTTTGAATTTACAGAAAATGTGCTATATCGTGACATGTATCGTTATTGGGATATGAAATGACCTATATCGTGATATAAGATTTTGGTCATATCGCACGGTCCTACTCTACACTATGGCTAATGAGTCACTGCACCAGACCTCCGCACAGCAAGGGTGTACCGTACATCTATGTGTGAATCCTGTTCCTGTATGTGTGCAGCTTAAGATGAATAAAAAGTAAAAGCTGGGTTTGTGCTTACTATTGTAGTCACCAGGCTCCATGTGAAAGACTGTCTGTAATGGCATTTTGAGCAGTGTGAGTGTGCATGGACAGACAGATGCCAGTGAGAAAACAGGGCTCAGATATAGTGTGTCAACCCGTTAGGGTGCTCTGGATAAGACATGAAAACTGCTCCAGGGTTTCTCTGTCCTTGGGCCTGTAGCGGAGGTGGTAGAATGAGGTTTCATGAATGGGTGGAGCTGTCATATGCCAGCAGTACCTGATTCGGTAGCACCAATGGTAGTGTGTTTCTGTGGAGAACAAAGCCTGTTGATTGGCTCAAAGTCAATGACTGACAGCTCATTGAAGCTTGACCCCTTATGATGCTCTTATCACTAGACAAAAAGCCCTGCAGCATCTTCAAAACTGAAATTGATTAATTGATTTACACTGCCTTTCCTTTTCTTCCCCTTCTATAGATAAGACATTGCTTGAAGCTACAGTTGTATCTTACGTCATTCTTGCTACTGTAGCCAACTGTGAAGCTCCGTGTGACAGCTTGTTTGATAAGGATTGATTGGTTGATTCATTGATATCCTCTTCCTATACTTCCTCTTCTACAGATGAGACATCATTTGAAGCTGGGATTAAAGTCCAGATCCACAGCCAGGACGAGCCGCCGTTCATCGACCAGCTGGGTTTTGGGGTGGCTCCCGGTTTCCAGACCTTTGTTTCCTGCCAGGAACAACGGGTACCTTAGGGGCAATCACTTAATTCACCTTAGGGCAGGTGCACAGCAGGCATGTACAGTAGCTTTGCTTTGCGAAATACATCAGGGAGAAGGCACAGAGTCAAGAGGTAGACCAACTGAGACCTACTTCAAAAGATTCTACTTTCCATATTATCATAGATTTGATCCTCTCATTGCCTTTTACACCTACTAACTGCATGTACACAGTCTAATTATTACAGTATTATGTCCCACAGCTGTAGAGAGTCAGTACAGCTGCTACACAGAAGCCACAAACGATTCTTTATCACATCTCACCCTGGATGGAACACAAACACAATCATCTGTCTGGGTACCAAAATGAAAAATGTGAATGAAAAACTAAGAAAATGCATCACCTCGCTGTTTCCCCCTGCACATTTGTGTATACCCATTAGAATCCATCTGTCTTTCCCCCAGCCAGTTAGATTAAGCATGCCGGCGGAGTACTGGCTGCAGGCCCCTGGGTGTCGTCTCTCTGTCTGCCTGTCTGGCAACCCCGAGCTTCCCAGCTTTCATTAAATTAATGCAGTTCAGTCAAATTCAGCCCCTTGATTACAGCTCTCCTCCTCTAAGTAAAAGGAACTAAAGCCAGCTGTCACACAGAACAACTGAAGCTGCAGACTTCCTCTTTCTCTCAGCCTCCTCTTTCTCGCCCGAAACCCATTTCAAAATCTGACGTCCTTGACACTGACTTTTAATAAAGTGAACTCTTAAATCTAAACTGCATTTAAATGTCCCCCCCCTTCCCCTCTTCACACTCACTTCACCACGGTGAATATTACCGAAGCTGCAAATTAGCTGCCAGCAATTAAGGTCTTAAGACACAAAGGCAAATTACTTCTATTTGTCTATGTTTTGTGCATTATTTTTCAAACAGCTATTATTGCAAGTGTATGTGCACACCAGCTCGTTACTGCATACACAAATAAATTCACTCAAACAAGCATATGCTGGCACACGGACAAACACACACACACACACACACACTCATAAGCTAAGCCTCTGCCAGAGTTTGAAAAAAGAAGAGCGGGTGGGATGAGGTTGACTGAATAGTGCTTTGCTTTGAAAAGGACTTGAGCTGAATGCAAAGGGGCTCACCGAGCAAAGTGAAGTCATTACTGACCAGGCTGGGGAGACAGTCAAATGTAAGCAGGCCATGAGTAGATGGAATGCATGTAAGCTTGCATCCATTAAAAAAGAGGATATTGTGACAATTTCGTGCCTCTGTAGCTGCATTAGCAGGGAGCGGGACCATTATGCTGTGGTAATCAGATTTAAGTGTGACTAGGCATCCCTAGGACTGAAAAAGTCAGTACAAACGTCATATAACCCTGAAAACACATAAAGACTTTCAATCATAAACAGTACAATTGGTAACATTTTTTTTAACTTATTCTCAGCACCTGATAAATTGCAAAATGATATTTGTACATAATGAAAGTAGTGTGTGTATGTATGTGTGTGTGTTTATATGTGTTCATGCATGTACATTTGTATGTATTTGTATAAACATGTATATGTCTGTAAGTATATATTTGTATATGCATGTAAGTTTGTGTGCATGTGTCTGTGGGCCAGATTTACTAAAGGCTTGCTGCTTCCCTTTCATGTGTAGCCTGTAGGGGGCGTAATTATCACCTTGAAAAGCAAGCCTGACTACGCCAATCCCGATTATTAGGGTGGGAGACCCAATTAGCAACAGCAACCAGATTTCCCGCATCCAGGGTGTTCACATGAATAACAATGAGGTTTAGATACAAAAAGAACACATGACCACCACCAAACAAATTAAATACACACTTAAAAAAAATGGAAATTATCACACTTCCACTGGACCCCATCTGAACGGCTGTCAGCCAACCAATTAGACACACTTAAGGGGTAATATGGACCACGCAAAAGGAAGGGACTATAGAGTATCAAGGCACTGGTAAAAACTTAAAGCACACATGAGTTAATAAGTTGCTGTTACACCTTACACCAGGCCAATATCAGTACACCAGGCCAATGACACTGCTCAGCAAACTATGGCAACACTGAGGTTGCAAAGTGATTAGACATACACATTGTCGCGTAGAAGGCCTACAGCCCCAAACATGCAGATAGGACCCACCTTAATTTAGTGCGATATTCAATAGGCTGACAACCAGTTCAGGAGACAGGGAGAAGCACAGACTATTACAATGCAAACAAAAAAAGATAAATCAACTTCACAATCACCCCAATACATAAGCTAACACTCACAGTGAGCATTCTGCAAATGAGGCCAATTAAGTATTCTGTCTAATTAACTAAACCTTACAGTAACTGTGACTCCCACCTTGCGTAGGAATTTTTACAACTTATGAAAGCAGGTGGGAATTTTGCACCATCCAAGAATTACCCTTTTTCAGTTAACCTAACATCAAATACTGACATGATGTTATACAAGTTACAATCACAGGATAATCGCATTACTGGAGGAACTTGAGCCAACGCACACAAAGATCAAATTCTCTGTCGGCTGTGGTGATGCCATTTTTAACTTTACATGTCCTTGGGTCCAGATCTTTTCAAAGTACAGTTGCGTAGCTTACAGGTGCATTGTTCCATCATACAACAAACAAGTGTTCAGAAATAGAGAACCCACATGTCTATAAATGTACAGGTTTTGTGTGATGCAAAATAAATAATTAAAAATTTTGCAAAGTACCACGGTTCACATCACAGCAGCTCTATTTTCAGGAATAGCACTATCTACAGACAGTGACAGGATGGAACAAGTGGGATGTGTTAGCCGCGCTGTAGTAACCTTATTCCAATCAGTGGTAATATTCTTCCTGTTGTTAGACCACTATCTTTTTTGCCCTTATTATGTTGTGGGGAAGCTTTCTATATTCCGCCCAACATCATTTCATATCTCCTTTACTTTACAAACACTGTTTGTTAGCCTTTACATAATACATTAATTTTGAATATGATGTCACTCTAAAACTTTCTCCTCTCGGCTGGTGTTTAATTCCTATTCTGTAATTGGGCATTATGAAGCTGTACCTCATGGCCATTATATCCGTTACCTGATCAATAAATTTGTTTCATTTTTCTTGAGGTCCCTTTCACTATTTGTTCATCGCATCGCCTTGTTATCTTAATGTTTGAGTATGTCATTTCTGACGTTCTTTATGGGCATCTCCAACAGCAAAATTTCGACATGAGGGCGTTTACATTTTTGATCACGCAATTAGAGCAAATCTTAGTAAATCGGTCATTAATATTTCAGTGTTTGCAACCTCAAAAGTGTCAATCCATAGCAAATTTCGCTGCCACTTGCATGTATAAATGTACTATGTATGTGTGTTCCCCAAAGCTGACGTATCTGCCACCGCCGTGGGGGGACTGCAAAGCCACACCTATGGACTCTGACTTCTTCAGCTCCTACAGCATCACGGCCTGTCGGATTGACTGTGAGACACGCTACCTGATGGAGAACTGCAACTGCCGGATGGTGCACATGCCTGGTGGGGTTCACATCTCTAATGTGCCACAGACTCCTTTATAGGCATAATAATTTAGGGCTGTCAAACCATTAGAGAAAGAATGAGAGGATTTTTTTTTCTCCCATTAGTTTAATTAATCACTTGATTTCTTGGGTGCAAGTTTATAAAAAATGGCTAGTCTGCCATTCATCCCAAAGGAGAACATGTGACTGAAGTTATATGCTCACGACACCAGCTGTGTGAATTTAACATGTATCAAATGATTTTACATGATTAAAACAGAAATTAATTAAAAACGATTCAGCCCTACAGAGATACTAATACAAATCTTTTTTTTAAAAACTCATAATATTTTATTTACTCAAAAGAATTCATCTGTTGGAAATGAATTACAGATTTTTGTTGGCAATTATATATATTTTTGATGCCTAGAATTAATATCTTTTGTGAGAAACAAAAGTAAAACTCATCTCTTATCCATACGTAAAAACGCAAAACCTTTATTGCTGATACAAAAAAAAGAGTATATTATTTCTATTAACTATATATGTGCTGAATTTCAAAGCAGAAATGAATGGTATTGATGTACATGAAAATTAGAGACTTCATATTTTAATCGACTGAGTGCTATTTCCTTCTTGAATTTCTCTTGAATGTAATCAGAGCCAGATGGAGAGTGGAATACAAAAAAAGGTTTTTATAACTCAAATGGGTTTTGAAGTGTACTGTAGATTAGAAAAATAAGGTTTAATCCTGGCACATTGATTATATAACAAAACATTATTCCTGTTCAATTCTCATTCAAGCCAATATGCCATGTGTCCTCTGCCTGTCCTTGCTGCAGGAGACGCTCCCTTTTGCACTCCAGAGCAGTACAAAGAGTGTGCCGATCCAGCTTTGGGTAAGATCATAGAACTGCCAGAAAACAACACCAAACGCAGGGCATGACGACCGAGTCGTACCCACACACACTGCATTTGTTTTGTTTTCTGAACTTTTCATAACCAGTTTCCAGGATTTTGTTTCTCATAAAGATCAATAAATGTTCACTTCCCGAATGCTCTTTGATATTTTTGGTTATTTGTTTTATTTTTGACAACCTTTCATTTTCTCATACAAAAACATATGTTCCTTAAGTGTTCAAGACTCATAGTTCTGATCTAGGGTCAGTTTTATGTTCCCACACATAAAGGACAATGTTAGGATATTGAAAGGAGAAGCCTTAATCTGTGTCGGGAGTACTGCTCTGAGGTGCTGTTCGAAGTCTGTAGAGGGCCCTGTACAACAGATAGTCACCATGGCACTGGAGAGCATTTCTGTTTCTTCCAGATGGCTGGACAGTGATTGGGAGCTAAATGTAAGCCTTGAACCACAGTGAACTCAGCCTTTCTTTTATAATGACTTTGTGTTCTGTGTGGTGAGACATGATGATCTTGATAAAGAGAAATCCTGTGCGGAAATTTCACATCCATCCTGGTGTGACATTGTAACTGAAGATGTAATTGCCTTCTGCAAGTTGTAGCCCCTCCCCCACAGACTTCTCCATAGGATCTCATATTGTGCTTTCCTCCACAAATACGGAAAAATAGAAAAAAATATAACAGCTTCAGTACTTCAGGTCACCAGTTGTAGATGCTGTCTTGTATGTGCAACTGGTGGTAATGTGTTAAATCCATATGATAACCATAGTATTCCAGAGCAGTACTCCTTTACACCAGCAGACTGCAGTGAAAAAGGACTGAGCAGGTCTCCAATACAGTGCAATCTTTTGCACATTTGGAAAAGTGATGTTTCTCATGTGGACAATTGTATGCCTCAAAATTATTACAAAGCATTTGAAAACATCATCCAAATGTACCCTCATGTAGACTTAATGTCTAAATATTTTAAACTTTGATTCAAAAAGACCAGCATTAAACCAACATGCTATCCCATTTTCCATCTATAAAAATGCAAAATAAATTCATCATTGAAAAAGGAGTATGTTGTATCACGATTGCTGAAGACTAGACTACTATTTGAGAAAATGAAACTGCCAAAATGTATTCATTCACCTAAAGATTCAAACTGGTTCTGTACAAATATCAGGCACATGATTGCCTGGCCAGCTTTGGTGAAGAATAGGCGGACACAATTCAACATAAATGAAGCTAACTAGTTAGCCAGAAGAATAATCCAATATCACAATTCATACTTTTGGCCATCTTGTTTCCGAGAAAATCATGATTGTGTGTGAACTCTCATATCAAACTGAAGATAAAGAGCAACTCCTTCATCCGATTATTATGGTGGCTGTACCACCATAATACCACATGTTAATAGAAATCCCCAAACAAAACAGACATTGTATTGGCTTGCTGGGTAAAGCTGGGTAAAGACAGCCATTTGGCTTACTTATTTTGTTTTTTTTTCTGTGTTGTGTGGTGGTGTGTGTAATGAAGGGTTTTTTAAGTCAAAAGTCTGTCTTTCTCTCACTCCCTCTCTCTTTCTCCTGTGTATTTGCATTCCTCTGCCTTTAGACTTCTTGGTTGAGAAGGATAATGACTACTGTGTGTGTGAGACTCCGTGCAACATGACGCGCTATGGGAAAGAGCTGTCCTTCGTCAGAATCCCCAGCAAGGCCTCTGCCAAATACCTGGCAAAGAAGTTCAACAAGTCAGAGCAGTACATAGCGTAAGTCACTGCTCTAATGCATGCAGGCTTCTGAAGCTAATGGTGACGATAAGATAGTGTTATGACCTGGAACAAATAAACATTAACTCACAAGTTACTCCTAAAATGTAATTACAGTCCTGCAGATCACAGAGAATTAAAACAAACATGCTGCAGATAAAACAAAGACATATGAAAGAAACACATTGAATGAATATTGGTGAAAATCTTGTTCTGACTTCTGTTGAAATTGTATTGATGTTTACAGGGTGAAATATTCCAAAGAATTTCTTGGCCCAGCTCTGATGGTATCTGTTAATAGCATTGTTGCCATGGTTGGCTGGTGTATGCTTTCTGTTTTCAGTGTGGAATGTTGATTACAGAATTGGATTGTACATACAGCTGTGGGTGTAAATCTCACATCCGTTGCTGTTGGAAAGGGAATGGTTCTAGAGTGGGAATGTTTCAGTAAATATCCTGCTGTGCAAATGGTTATGCATGTCTGTCACACTAGATTGACACTTTCCACTCCACAATACTAACTCTGTATTAATACTTAAATACAATTTTTAAAAAAAGGATTTGTCTGCCTGGGAAGCAATGACAAAAAACAATGTAAGCTTGCCAGAAGGACATTTCCAAATTTACCAGGCAATGAATAAATGGTTCTTGAGTGTGTTTGTGTGTGTGTGTGTCTGTGCTTGTTCAGTAGAGTGTGACTGTGAGTGGAAGCATCTGTCCAGAAAGTTCCAAAAAGGAACCTGCTTGATACCCAGTGCAGTAGCTCTTTCAGTGCTGTGCATGAAAAAATGCTTGGCTCCCGGTGCTTAACCGAGAGCATAATGAGAAAAGCAGACAGGATTTTGTTTGAATGTATTGTGTACAGCACTCTCTGACACTTCATGCTTAACTGGTTCTACAAATAAGACAGAAATGCCAGAAAATGTCAGTGAATCACAAATAGAAATAAAGGCTTTCCAAACCAAAGCTTTATGGATTTAGAGGGACATGGGAGAAAAATAATGTTTTTTATGGAAGGGTATTTAATTGTACTTTACACCATTACAGTTTATGCAATTGTAATTTTATTTGTGTAATTCACTGTTGGATTTAATTTAAAACTTTGGAAAGTTTTAAATCACAGAGATCACCATAATGCTATGTCCCCCAGAGTCACAGAGACCACCAAAATGCTATGTCCCCTAGAGTCACAGAGACCACCAAAATGCTATGTCCCCTAGAGTCACAGACAATACTACACTGCTATATCCCACAGAGTCACAGAGATCACCATAATGCTATATCCCCCAGTTACAGGGAATACCACAATGCTATGTCCCCCAGAGTGACAGAGATCACCATAATGCTATGTCCCCCACAGTCACAGAAATCACCATAATGCTATGTCCCCCAGAGTGACAGAGATCACCATAATGCTATGTCCCCCAGAGTGACAGAGATCACCATAATGCTATGTCCCCCACAGTCACAGAGATCACCATAATGCTATATCCCCCAGAGTGACAGAGATCACCATAATGCTATGTCCCCCACAGACACAGAGATCACCATAATGCTATGTCCCCAGAGTGACAGAGATCACCATAATGCTATGTCCCCCACAGACACAGAGATCACCATAATGCTATGTCCCCCACAGTCACAGAGACCACCATAATGCTATGTCCCCCACAGTCACAGAGATCACCATAATGCTATGTCCCCCAAAGTCACAGAGATCACCATAATGCAATGTCCCCCACAGACACAGAGATCACCATAATGCTATGTCCCCCAGAGTGACAGAGATCACCATAATGCTATGTCCCCAGAGTGACAGAGACAGCTATGTCCCCAGAGTGACAGAGACAACAGATATCCCCCAGAGTCACAGAGATCACCTTTTAATGCTATCTCCCCCACAGTCACAGAGATCACCATAATGCTATGTCCCCACAGTCACCCCAGCTATGTCCCCAGAGTGACAGAGACACCATAATGCTATGTCCCCAGTCACAGAGACAGCTATGTCCCCAGACAAATGCTATGTCCCCAGAGTGACAGAGATCACCATAAGGCTAATGACAGAGATCACCATAATGCTATGTCCCCAGAGTGACCCCAGAGTCCCCCACAGACACAGAGATCACCATAATGCTATGTCCCCCAGAGTGACAGAGATCACCATAATGCTATGTCCCCACAGACACAGAGATCACCATAATGCTATGTCCCCAGAGAGATCACCATAATGCTATGTCCCCCAGTCACAGAGATCACCATAATGCTATGTCCCCAGAGTGAGTCACCATAATGCTATGTCCCCACAGACACAGAGATCACCATAATGCTATGTCCCCAGAGTGACAGAGACAACCAAAATGCTATGTCCCCCAGAGTGACAGAGACAACATAATGCTATGTCCCCCAGAGTGACAGAGACAACCATAATGCTATGTCCCCAGAGTCACAGAGATCACCATAATGCTATGTCCCTCAGAGTGACAGAGATCACCACCCCCAGAGTGACAGAGATCACCATAATGCTATGTCCCCCAAGTCACAGAGATCACCATAATGCTATGTCCCCACAGTCACAGAGACCCATACAGTCACAGTCCCCCAGAGTGACAGAGATCATCACCAGTCATAATGCTATGTCCCCAGAGTGACAGAGATCACCATAATGCTATGTCCCCCAGAGTGACAGAGATCCCATAATGCTATGTCCCCACAGTCACAGTCCCCACAGTCACAGAGATCACCATAATGCTATGTCCCCACAGACACAGAGATCACCATAATGCTATGTCCCCACAGTCACAGAGACCACAGAGATCAGAGATCACATAATGCTATGTCCCCAGTCACAGTGATCACCATAATGCTAGACAGTCACAGAGATCACCATAATGCTATGTCCCCCACAGTCACAGAGATCACCATAATGCTATGTCCCCAGAGTGACAGAGACAACCATAATGCTATGTCCCCCAGAGTGACAGAGACAACCATAATGCTATGTCCCCCAGAGTGACAGAGACAACCATAATGCTATATCCCCCAGAGTCACAGAGATCACCATAATGCTATCTCCCCCACAGTCACAGAGATCACCATAATGCTATATCCCCCAGAGTCACAGAGATCACCATAATGCTATGTCCCCAGAGTGACAGAGATCACCATAATGCTATGTCCCCCACAGTCACAGAGATCACCATAATGCTATGTCCCCAGAGTGACAGAGATCACCATAATGCTATGTCCCCCACAGTCACAGAGATCACCATAATGCTATGTCCCCCACAGTCACAGAGACAACCATAATGCTATGTCCCCAGAGTGACAGAGATCACCATAAGGCTATGTCCCCCAGAGTGACAGAGATCACCATAATGCTATGTCCCCAGAGTGACAGAGATCACCATAATGCTATGTCCCCCACAGACACAGAGATCACCATAATGCTATGTCCCCAGAGTGACAGAGATCACCATAATGCTATGTCCCCAGAGTGACAGAGATCACCATAATGCTATGTCCCTCAGAGTGACAGAGATCACCATAATGCTATGTCCCCAGAGTGACAGAGATCACCATAATGCTATGTCCCCCACAGACACAGAGATCACCATAATGCTATGTCCCCCAGAGTGACAGAGACAACCATAATGCTATGTCCCCCACAGACACAGAGATCACCATAATGCTATGTCCCCAGAGTGACAGAGACAACCATAATGCTATGTCCCCCAGAGTGACAGAGACAACCATAATGCTATGTCCCCAGAGTGACAGAGATCACCATAATGCTATGTCCCCCACAGACACAGAGATCACCATAATGCTATGTCCCCCAGAGTGACAGAGACAACCATAATGCTATGTCCCCCAGAGTGACAGAGACAACCATAATGCTATGTCCCCCAGAGTGACAGAGACAACCATAATGCTATGTCCCCAGAGTGACAGAGATCACCATAATGCTATGTCCCCCACAGACACAGAGATCACCATAATGCTATGTCCCCCACAGTCACAGAGATCACCATAATGCTATATCCCCAGAGTGACAGAGATCACCACAATGCTATGTCCCCCAGAGTGACAGAGACCACCATAATGCTATGTCCCCCAGAGTGACAGAGATCACCATAATGCTATGTCCCCCAGAGTGACAGAGATCACCATAATGCTATATCCCCCAGAGTCACAGAGATCACCATAATGATATGTCCCCTACAGACACAGAGATCACCATAATGCTATGTCCCCCACAGACACAGAGATCACCATAATGATATGAGAATACCACAATGCCATGTTTTGTTGTTGTCTTCTTCAATTTCTTCATCATCTCTTCTGTTGCCATAGGAGGCTTTGAAACTAATGAAAAATCACTATTTGGTCTCTAAGTTGGCATATACAGACTATGAATATGTATATATATATACACACAAATCTGAAAATGGCTTTGAAGTTCAAAATCCTTTTTATTTAAACATACTTACTTTATCCAAAAATAGGTAGTAAATAAAAATGACCATTGTGTAATAATGCGGTCCTTGCTCACATCTGGAGGGACATATCTCAGAAAAATACAAGAAGCAAAAAAGGCTCCTGCCAAGGGGCTTTGACGTAATCACTATCACATCCCCTCCAAACTTGAAAAACCACTTGATAAAGTGAACAGCTGGAGCAATTCCTCTATTTTGTATTTCACTGCTCAGACCAGCATACAAGAAATTGGCCAGCAGCAGGTTATTTGCAGCCTTTGTCAGGTCTACTTATTCAATGGCTGATAAATGGTAATAATAAGCAGACAAAACAGAGGGGCTAATGGGAGTCGTGCCAGTCAGTATCTTCATGAGGTAATAAATGACTAAGTTTGTGAGTGTGAGGTGCTGTCTGACACCTGTTCTCCCCTTTGAACAGTGATAATATCCTTGTGCTGGATATCTTCTTTGAAGCCCTGAACTATGAGACCATTGAACAGAAGAAAGCCTACGACCTGGCTGGACTTCTGGGTAAGGTCACGCGATTACCACCCGTATTACCTACTGATCGTGCCTGCATCTTAATATGCACTAATACTCACTGCAAAATAACATGTTAGGATGCAAACGTTTCTAAGTAGATATAACCTTACATGAATAGAATGCTTTTTGCTCAGTCTGTGTTTATAGTGTGCATAGCAGTGTTTGTAATGCTTATAATGGGTGTGTATGCGCATATATAACAGTGTTTATAGTGTGTATAACAGTGTTCATGAGTGTGTATGGTCATGACATCTGCTGCTCCTGTTTCAGGTGACATTGGCGGACAAATGGGCTTGTTTATTGGTGCCAGTATTCTAACCATCCTGGAGCTCTTTGATTACCTCTATGAGGTGAGCCATTTTTCTTTCTGTTTTTAATCTGGAGAGCTGCCTGTAAGCATTGCAGTTCGGTTCAATTAACAGGTTACAGCTCTATTACCTTTTTATGTACCTTATTTACATACACTGTGCAACAGAATTTTTTTATGCACTTGGGAAGAAAGAAAAATTATCATCCCCATTACTACAGTGCTCACCTGTATAGCACACAGAAACACCTCCACCCCCAAAATGCCTTCACCATCTGATCTTACACACTCTACCACAGGACAAGAGATTAGCATAATCAAAACATTAGTGTGCAGAACTTTCTGATTAAGAAATGTTTATAATGTATAATTATTAATAATAAACATGTAAAAGTATCTAAAAATGAGGTAATGACTTTAAACATCTACAAATACCTCTTCCACAGAGTTACAGTACAGATTCATGTGTAGTCATTTTGTATACAAACCTTGTTTGTACAATGTCACACAGTGCATTGTGCCAGGATAGAAACATTAACAGGAGCAGGAACTGATAACTCTGCCCCTGATGTATTCTGCTCTGGGGTTAAATGACCGATTAACTTCAGATCAAATTTACAGTCGTTAACATAATTATCACATTTAAGTTGGCCAGATGATCATTTTTATTCTCTCAGTGTATAACTTTTAACCTCATAAATATCAGACAGGGCAGGTATTACATTTTAATTGTAGTGAACTGTGGGTGCTGGTAAATTTTATTTAACTTCATTTGCAATCGTCCTCCATCGATTTCAGTGAAGCACAGAAAAGCATGTGCTGACCTTGTTAGACAAGTGGCCCAGCATGTGCTTCTGCACTCTGTTTTGCTCAGCTCAGCAGTGCATCAGCCGAGCTGTGCAGCCCTCACATCGGAGGAGTGCACTGCAGCAGCCGGGCAGCACAGCCCTCAAATCAGAGGAATGTACTGCCTCAGCCGAGGCGGCAGACCTCAAGTGTCTGGCTGACTGGGGTAGTCATTCTTGTGAGACAAGACAGAAACAACCCAGCCAAGTAAATTCCTCCTGCACTGGGCAGAGTTATTCTCCTTTATGTGCCCGCAATCTCCAAAATAGGCCGCTTTCCACAAAGTGCCGGTACCAGTGACGCCTTAAAATGAAACCTCATTAAAACACACCTTAAACTACACCAGCTGTCTTGCTTACACAACCTGTCTTTCCTATTTTGTTTGATAAATTAACTAAACAGCTGAACAACCTCTGCATCTGTGAGCTATTACAGAACATAGCAGCAATTTGTTTAGTGCTCATGAACTATAAATAATTCTGGTTAACTCTAAAAATTATAATGAAATTTTTTCCTTATGAATGGTGGGAATGACATCATATTTTTGCAAATAAGCGCTGGTCTCCAATCATTACCAGATCAAAAAAATGTTTAGGTTGCTCAAGATAAAACTCATACACAAATTGCAATAAACTAGATTCTCTATCTTCTTCACTATCTTCTCATTATCCTTGTTCTTACTTTTTTGATACACCACTATCTCAGGAGATACACTGTTAAATACAAGAAAAAGAATAAAATAGCCATGGCATTTAAAATGACATGGTTCGGTGACCTAAAAATATTTGATAACGATTTGCATTAACTACACCATCATAATGTTCATAATGCAGTCACAACACATTCATAAGCAGTCCATAACATTACATGACAGCCTCATAAAGCATGCATAATGCTTTCCTTAAACATTACATAACAGCTTCAAAATGTATTAATAATGAACCTTCATACTGTATTCATAAGCATTACATTACATATTAAAAGTCTTTTAATGCTTCATCATATATGATAAATAGCATACAGTATGTAATATGATGGGTATGTAACAGACTATAGAACTGAAGACAAAAAAAAATGTGTTTGCTTCATATCATCACCTATGATTCATTTTACCAAACTGTAACCATAAGTTCTTACACTCATGTGCATGCCTGCAGTAAAAGCAGTTCAGATTAAAATGTGATCAGGGGATAAACATACCTGTTTTACTCTGATTTAACCATGTCTGAGGAAGGTATCCTATCAAGAGGTACTGCCTTCTCAGCTTTGTGCTTAATTCACCTAGTCTCAATTGAGTCTCCATCCAAAGATACACATTTTTGAAAGACAGCTTTTCCATTGTTTTTTGTTCCTGACACTGCTGTTAATTATTGTTACTAAGTTTTGATATGAAGTCTGATAATTGATCATAAAAAGCAGTTCTTAAGGAGCAAAGGGATTAACTGACTTTCTGCTGTCCAGGCATTAAAGGGAGTTAACTAAACAATTGTGAGCTATTAAAGTTGCCTTCAAAGCTCCTTCAAAGCAAATGTAGTAAACAATCACAATGTCATGTTACCTCATTTACATGTGAAGTCACACCAGTTTGATATTTATGCATGTGGTGTCTTTGTAACTCATAAATTAAGGCCTTCTGAATGATTTTAGTGAAGTTAAAGTCATGTCAATTGTACCTCGTTATACATTTATAAACCAAACCATGGAGTTTTAACATACATTATGGTCATACATTTTAAAACTATACCATTCAGTTATATACCATGTAAGTTGACATGAGGCTTTCACACATATTAAGAATTTGTGGAAGAGTTCAATTCATAGTTTTACAATATCAAAATGTTCAATCTTAATTTTAATAACAAAACAACAGCTTTGCAAAAGTAAAGTCTTCATCATTGTGTAACAACAGCAATTGAATGCCTCTATTTGATCTATTCGCTATTTAAGTCCTACACTCTAATTTGCTGATACTCATTCTCAATTCAGCATCACCCACCACACCCTTTCCACACTTTCACTTAAACACATTATTTTTTTAAATGAGAAAATACTGCACATCCAGTTCTTTAACTTTAAGCCTCAAATGAAGTTAACAAATTGCATCAAAACCTTTCCTAGAAATCTTTAAATAAGACCACAATTAAGGGAGGCATTACAAAAAAAAACCCATCAAATTCTATAACAAAGCAAGTTAAATAATAATCTTTTAATAATATATATATTTTTTTAAAAATCACACGACTTGCAAACATCAAGCCAGCCAGGTTTTCATTCCCTAACGTTAGCTGAGCTAGCGATGGGCACAGTAATTACTTTACCCAAGCATGCTTCGATCACTGGGGTCAAATATGAAGGGTTCCGAAATCTGCTTGCTAGTTTAGCTAACCTATTACTACAGCCTAGTAAAAGTAAGAGGTGTATCTCTTGATATAGCTTCAGCAGTACATTCACATTTCTGTGACATGTTAAACAATTTCTATTCAAAGTAACTCAAGCAACAGAAAGGTAAACACCTAGCCTGCTAACTGGTTTACTGACCTTTAGCACAGCTAATGCAGAACATCACAAATTATACGGTAGATGGTGATAACCGATGTATAAAACATAGATATCGATACAGCAAACCACAGCTAGATATGTAAATAACACAATTAATCTTGTTTCACCCTGGCTGTGTCTCAAATTAACATACTTGCGTAATTGCATACTTTGTACTTGTTAGTACATACTTCTAAGTACACTAATTTGTACCATTGGTATACAAGTACACAGAGCATAAAAATGTGTTAATATGAGACGTATTTATACTAACATGTCATATCTCTGCTGACCTCTCCAAAAAACTCATCCGGTAATAGTATCAGCTGACCGCTAACTAGCAATGTTGTTGCAGAAAAAATGTCGCTCAATACATATTTTTTGTGAACGGTTGTAAGTATAGTTTTATTAAAAAACTTGAAAATTCGTCTCAGCTTTCCGTTTTGAGAACACAATGACTACTGGGAAGGGATAGTATGCTCAGAGGCATGCTTCGTTTTTCGGTTCTCCCAAGTTTGCGTAGAGAACTTCTGATGAATTCTATGCGTACTTGCATGCTTGAGTTTGAGTCGCACTTTATCAGGTGACCGTTAACGTCTGTACTTGATATGCGTACAAACTAGTACGAAAGTATGCAATTTGAGACACAGCCCCTGTTATTTCGTTCTTCCAAAACACCCTTGCAACCTACAATGACCAATCATGGACTTTTTCATACGTAAAAAACCCTCATCCGCTGTCAAAATAAAAGTTAATAGTAAAGATCACAGTATTACTATTGCTTTTTTGTCCTTGAGATCTGCAAATATAATGAGAAATAAACTAGAATTACAAAAATTGATGCAGTGGCATTCAGACAGACACATTGCTGTATGGATGATGAAGAGGAGAATTTTAAGAAGTAAACGCAGGTGTTACAAATGAAGAGACTCCATTGGGTTAATGACAAAGCTGAGAAGGCAGTACCTCTGATGTGAACTCTTGATGGTAGGAGAAGAGTTAAATGGGTGTTTAAATGGGTGCTATGAATGAGTTATTAAAATGATATGAAGCATACACAATGTGTTTTTTGTGTGTCTTATGAATCACACATGAATGATTTATGTAGCATTTATGTTGAAGTTCTGTAGTCTGTTACATAACCATCTTATAGCATGCTATACATCATGTATGTTAAAAATATGCTTCCAATGCATGATGTTATGCTTATGAATACAGTATGACAGTTCATTAATAACACATTTTGAAGCTGTTATGTAATGTGTAAGGAAAACATTATGCATGCTTTATGCTGCTGTCAAGTACCTTTCTGCTTGTCATTGTTGTAGATCACTTAGGGGTATATTCAGACCTGCACTCAGTGCAACTTAAGCATTTTCTTGCCCCGCTGCACAAAACAATGGGGTTATGTAATTTTTTCAGCTCAAACAATGGCTATACACACACACACACACACACACACATATATATATTACCACTTTCCTGTACTGTAGGTGAAACTGTGGTACCCAGCAGCAGGCATGTAGTAGGGTACATGCGTGGGATATCGCTTTTTTAACAAATTTTCACAGAGGCAGTTTATTTTATAATGAAAATGTGCTCTCCCCGTCTTCACCAATTTCAAAGAATGTCAGGAGATGTGGTGGGTGTGACGCAGCCATTCGTGTCTCTATACCTAACCCAAGTTCCCCACTGCCACACTCGGATTCGCCAAGCAAATTGACCCAGGTGTTCCAGGTTCAATTGATTGCAGACAGATATTGGGTACTTGGTTCGACTGAATATAATGCATTTATTCTTTCAGCATGACTAACTGTTTGTTTATTGGATGTTGGGATACATTGACTGGACGGACTGAGAGACTGATTACAGCTAAAAATGAGAAATTCAAACCATGAGAGGAGACTTTTTTACCTTAATCTCGATATTCAGCGTTGCAATTTCAGATAAATCATGTTTGTTGGTGGCAGTGCTACTTTACAAAAGTGCATATTTAAATTTTAATTTTATTGCTTATTAGTATTATTGCTAAGTGGTAGGTGGTCTTGACAAATCACTTATTACTATATTGTAACCAGATCATTGGGATCTGGTTAAAATACATATCAAAATTAATATATCCAAGCGCTGAGCACTCCCAAGTCAGAATTCCCCCTTTAAATTCCTTGCTGAGATGCTTCTGAAGTAACTAACTCCCTTAAACTTCCCTTGAATATTGCATTTAATTGACTCAAGAGACAAACTGTATACATTGTATTTAACCGGTATGATTTCAAAGAGGTAGCTTGTTTAGATCATAGGCACAATATGTCATTTCAGATTTCATATAAATAGACAATTTTATATAAAATACAAAGAAAACACTTTTTTTGTACTGAAATCCCCTAACTATATTCCTAAACAAAAGACAGACATTCGCACAGTGCAGCACTCTTACAGTGACATATCATATCATTGATGTGATATATCACTGCACTACTGTACACAATAACATATGGGTATTGGGAGATTCTGTGAATGTGTAAGTATAATATGTTACAACGGATTTGTCTTCGGAATATGCAGTACTTTTAGTTCTGCTTCCTTCCAGTTTACTTAGTTTTGTGAAATTGAATAACCGAGCTGACCACTGTGTGACAAGAGCTGATCACTGTGTTAGTGACCACCACTGACTGAAGTGTTAGGTGCTAGAGCTAACCGGTGCGCTAGTGTCAGCACTGACCACAATGTTAGTGACCAGCACTCAATGTAATCAAATGTAAACAAATGTAATCAAATAATTTCCACATACCCAGATGACATTCCATATAAATGTGAAAAGTTTTTTCACATTGTTTTGACATCCATTTAAATAAACAGCCGAAAATGTCGAAATTTCAAACAATTTTTCTGAGTTTGTTGCAACCATCCATACCTTGTCACAAGACTGATGAAAAGCACTGATTACAATGGAGTGTATGACGTGGTACATAGTATGTGAGGAATGGCAGCGAATATATTCCCCATTGACCTTGAATGGCAGTTTTAACATAAATCTGTGCTTGCACACTTTGCTTTTACACTCTCCCTTATGTACGCAAATAATTGCTGATTATTGCATACCGAACTGAAATATGGACAGTTTTACATTCTGTTCTGTCTGCAAACACATATGTAAAATGTGTGAATATATTCACTGGTACAATAGCACATTGTAAGTTCTCAGTCTATCAAGATGGAGGTTACTGTGTCAAGGTTGAAGGTATTTAATGCTTTAAATTTTCAATGGGTTAGAACTTCTTTCTCTTGGAAAACCAACACTGATTTATTACGTCGCAAAATGAGAGGTCAGGTTTAACACCAAGAAGTTAAGTACCAATTGACAGCTCAGTCTCTGGTAGATTGTGTATTTAAATGTAGGCTAAGCACCTGTTACGAAATGTCAGCCCAGATTTCACAGAAGGCACTGCTCTCAGCTTTGCTTGTGCTACAGAGGGTTTTCAGGGTGTATGTGACCCACTACAGATGAGTATCTCCCATCAACTCTGCTGCAGTGCATTTAGGACCACTCTTTGTGGTTACACAGAGCAAAACTCCCTCTGTGCCTGGCCCACACCATCTCTCTAGGCACCTCAATAGAGACTAATGCAAGATCTAAATGTATAAAAGGTTTTTTTTTTTTTGATGAGCAGCATTTCTCAAATATGTCGCTTGCTGAATTGTTCCATTTTGCAATGCAAGTCATCAGATCCCTCAGAGACTGTAAAACAGACCTTTTAGGTGTGTTTGGAGCACCAGTGTATGTATTAGCACTTTTCCCTTTAAATTATGTTCCTTATCTCTATACTGCTAGTTACATAAAAATATTAATATTAAAGGGTCATTTTACCAATGTGTACCCGAAGCATTTGCACATGTTATCATTTCACTCTTTGTGGGTGATTAACAAAGATTCATTATTTAAATGACTCCAGCTGCAAACAGCCATATTTAAATGACGGATTTAGGATGTTTGGAAGGGATTTAACCATTGTTTACTGAAAACTTTTATACTGGATGTATGCCATTTGTTAGGACTAAAATGATCATATCTATAGTTACTAGTACTTCTCATGCCATTAGTGTTGCATAAAATCACATTACCACATTATATTTTTATAAAGTTTTTTTTTTTGCTATTCACTGTCTGTCATAATATATGTTGCAGTGCTTGTTTGACTTGAATACTAGTTACTCCTGTATTCTGTTAAATTACTTACTTCATGACTAAATACATGTGTCCTTATTGTTAATGATATTTATATGCACAAATTCTCTATGTGTATGTTTTGAGTGTGAGTTACCATGTGCCAGCTAATTATCATCTATAGTTAATTAATAATTTACAACTTTTGGCCATGGGTATTCCAAACACACCTGTGTGTCCATGCTTCCAACACTAAGAATAGACTTCAAAGGGTCAAGAACCAGGGACAGCACATCTGAACCTGTCAGTATCAATGTTGATACCTGTTATCAAATCAATAACCCAGAAGGCATCATCCTATATTTCATCCAAAAATTGTAAAATGGCATCTCTATATAGGCGATGTGTATCTATTATTTTTGCCTCCGACTTTCCAAAACAGATTTACAGTAGTGGAAAATGGCCTTTATGTTGTGGTTGTCACATCATCTCAGGGTTTGCTATAATGACAGTCATCATTTTAGTGGTCTATTCATCCCTGCAGTCAGCGCGACTTAAGCACTTTTTTGACCCATTGCGTCCTCTCTACAGTGTCTGTTCGTATTCTGACCTTGTACTTTTATGCATGTTTAGGATTCTTGTGCATTTGGGGGGGAGATTCATATAAATCGAGGTATTTCTCATTAAAATACCCTCTACACAAATTCAGACCTTGACTTAAGTGGATTTTCAGGGCTCGTACTCTATGTGCACCACAACCCTTTATTAAGTCTTGCTCTCCTATCGATCAGATTTTTATATTACAATTTTTTTTTCAGTGTTACCGTATTTCAAGTATGATAACTCTTGAAATCATTTCAATTATTTCTGGGTAACAGGCGCCCTTACCATCGCCAACAATTGAGCTGTTGAACTTGAAATGCATGGCTGCGTTTCGGTCCGTTTTCCTCAGTCCACACATCTCAAATTAATATAGACTCATTAACACCTTTGGAGTGGTGTGCTCTATT
Source organism: Albula goreensis (assembly GCA_022829145.1). Taxonomy (NCBI): domain Eukaryota; kingdom Metazoa; phylum Chordata; class Actinopteri; order Albuliformes; family Albulidae; genus Albula; species Albula goreensis. Next base: position 40,636,923 of record CM040745.1, read on the forward strand.
TAACTGTATGAACCCATGGGCAGAAACTCAAAGACCTCTAGACTTACTGTGATATACTGGAATAACAGTAAAGTTACAAATATAATAACGGAGACCTAGACTGAGGTAACGGTGGATGTCTGGTTGTTTTACTGTAGTTACCGACCAAAAAATAAACTCTACTGCACATGTTTAAACACTGAGTTGCAGTGAGTGCACTAAATAGTTAGCTTGTTATATGCCATGTAGCGATGGCTACCAGGTTTTAAAAACCAGTAGTGTCTATTAAAAGGACATTGATGCCATGTGGATATTATCTACAGTTTTAAAGGTTTTTTTTCAACAGTTTGACTGTGATTGCGCATAGCTCCCTTTCCCAGCTAGCTGCTTGCCCTTTTTTTAGCGGGATAGCTTATATTGTCTATCCATGTGTAATATGAACTTCGTTAATTGAAAGTAGACATATACCCAGGCAAAGATTTCACTACACGTAATAGTGCCCTCTTCACCAGAAAGCGGTCCTGCAAGTGAGAAAGTGGGGAACTGCTATACCTGGTTCATCTATATTTCAAGCCATTTAACATAGAAATATCATAATTTCCTCTTCCCCTACTGTATGTTATTACAGAGTGTTTGTGGAAGAAAAGGGGTAAAAGGGGAGGGTCGCTGCCCTCGTCCTTAAATGAATTGGGAGAATCTACAGCAGAAACTGCTGTGGTGTTGTGTGAACTGGTGTAAATCATTTCAATCATATCCACTTTTTTTTAAATTTGTTCTTTCACCATAGTATTGTTGGTTAAGTAACATTATGCAATACTACTCAACTGTAGATGGCCATGCATTCTTGTCTGTAACAGGTGCACTGCTAGCCGGGGAAGGGCACAGAGCGAGAAGGAGTGGATGTCACATGACATGGAGCCATATACTGTAGGGCTGAGGCAGGGTCGGCTTTTTGCCTCAATGTTGATCATTCAGCACAACGTGAAAACCGACTATGCATGCGCATATCAACGAAAACGTTAGCCGTTAGCAGATAGGCACAGATAGCCTCTGCCTCAGCATTCAGGAACAGTAGGTTTTAGGAACAAGCTGTACTTTTAATTTTTAAAAAGAGCATACTATACTTTTAATTCTACTATCTTGACTAGTTTTACATAAAATACATAAAATTATGAATTAAAAATTTGAAGAAATAATCCATAGATACAACTAACATGTAATCTCAACATTCCTTTTTTTGTGGTGAGGCCCTGCCTACCCTGACTGCACATCACTGGTAGTGTGTCCTCGTCGTCCTATTGGCATGCAGTGGTTGCAGCAAGGTGGATACATTTCTCATGAACCTTCCATAGTAGTTCAAGAGCCTGAGAAATGCACCTAGTTCTGAGATGTTGGTGGGGCTTTGAGCATTTACTATGGCCTCCACCTTCTCCTCTGTGGGATGGAGCCCTTCACTGTCCACTGTACGGCCTAAGTACTCCACTCTGTTCACTCCATGAACTTACACTTGGCTCGCTTCACTCGAACACCATACTTCTCCAGGCGGCTCAGACTTCATCCAGTTTGCGCAAGTGTTCTTCTCTTGACCCCACTGTGATCAGGATGTCTTCCAGCAAGCAGGTCACATGGTCTAGTCCTTGTAGGATCTGGTCCATCACACCTTGGAAGATGGACAGTGCAGTGGAGATGCCATATGAGAGGCGATGGTAGGCATACAGTCCACGGTGCGTGTTTACTGTGAGGTACTTTTCCTAGTCTTTATCCAGCTCTTTATCCATGCGTGTGACAAGTCCAGTTTTGTGAACAACTTGCTTCCAGCTAATGTTGCAAAAAAATCCTCAGTATTGGGCAGTGGGTTCCACACTTTGCTTCACAGTCACCTTGTAGTCGCCACAGATTCTGCTGGATGGCGAGCTTAGTTGGGCCGAATGGCCTGTTCTCGTCATAATATGTTTTTATGTTCTTATGATTCATCTGATTTTGGCACGATGTCAATGGGTGACGCCCACTCACTTCTGTCTGTCTTTGATATGATGGCCATGCCTCCAAGTCAGTCTAACTGCTTCTCCACTGGCGTATGGTACAGGTCTGGCTGTACTGTGAATGGGCTGGGCGTGTGGCTTTACCCTGATAAATGCCTTAAACTCCCAGATGGTGCTGGGGCCTACCTCGAACACAGACTTGAATCTCTGTAGCACGGCCTCCTCGTCAGCATCACTGTGGCTCCAAGAGAGAATGTTTTATTCCAGTCCAGCTTGATTTTGTTCAGCCAGTTATGGCCGAGCAACCAGCCTTGTTTAGCCAGTTCTGGCTGTAAAAGGATTGGTGATCTCTTTTCACAATCACCAATGGTAACCTTGCTTTATGTTGTTCATATTCAGCTTTCATGGTCACTTGCCCTAACAGCAGTATCTTTTCTCCTGAAAATATTGTCTGTGGAATTTTTCCAGGGGAAGGTGAGACAGTGACTCTTTGTAGACTATCCCTGACACTAAAGTCACAGCAGCTCCGGTGTCTAACTGCCTGTCAACTCACTTTCCTTCCAAACTCACATCAACAGTAATGCCATGTTTCCCATTGGAAGCTGTATACACAGTAAATTCTCCAAACTGCTGCTGTCTGCTGCCATCACTCCTCTGAGCTTGCTGATAGCTTTTGTTTACACCATGTGAGCCTTGATGTTTTTCCATCCCCTTTGTTTTCTGATGATGCACTTTATTGACATTGCTGTGTTCCTTCAGTTTCCACGAGAATTACATGGCATTACATAATGGCATCGGCATCACTAATGCCACATCACTTGCCATCTTGAATGTTAGCGCTGGATCTCACAACAGTATTCTTTGAATTGCCTCAGTCTTTAATCCACTAATAAAACAGTCATGGGTGCATCTTATTGGTGTGTGCCGAAATCACAGTGAGTTTTATATATAGTTTTATATAATAGGTAACAGTGGATGTCTGGTTGTTTTACTGTACTTACTGACCAAAAAAAAAAAATACTCTACAGTGCATGTTTAAACACTATGGAGAACATACACAATATGTCCAGTAGAGTAAGCGCTAATGCCAATACATTACACTTACCATATGCTAACACAAATGTAAACATCAGGTCAAGTAAAAGTAACTCAAGAGCAAATTCATTACTCACCTTAGATGCTCAATTAAGTGTAATACATTATATCAAGCAATGTATATCGTTCAGATCACACTGTAAAAATTGTATGGCAGTTAGTTAAACCTTTGTTGTTTATCAAACCTCAGTGATTTTATGGAATTTGCTAACCTAAATAAGTTTAAAAAATGCACAGACATGTTGTAATTAATGTCTATTATTAATCTGCTGCACTGTTCTGGGTGGTGTTAGACTCAATGCTGTAAAATAAAGAAACTGTTGGTGGGACATTGCAATGTTGTTTGATGCTTGTGTGTTGCTTGCATTACGTTTTTAAACTAGTTACATCAATCCCAACATTTTATTAGGTGCACATGGTAAAAATGTTAAGGTAGTAAGTAACTTAATGGCAAGTGATGTTGTATGTTAGGATTATGTGCACTGGTTTGATTAAAGGTTGAAAATTTCACCTGTGGTTGAAGCAGGATAACAATAGAGAACAAGCCAAAGAGTGGTGCACCCTGAACTTTGCTTTTATTTAGGGCTTATGGGAAATGATGTTTCCAGTGGTGGATGAAAGGAGGAGAAGTTCTGAAGGCAATCGGTTCTTATACTCTGGTGCTGTAATAATAAATACCAGAAATCATATGGAACTGTTTTAAAATATAGAACCAGTTGATGAGAAGGCAAATTGCTAGAATATTTAATTTACTGTGATTAATTGATTTTTGTAAAGACAATGCATTGGATTACTACGGGGCGGAGCTTATTCTATTTAAGAGCCTGAAGCTGCTCTCAGTGGAGAAGAGGCTATTCAGAGAATTGTTGGCAGTAGCCTGTAAAGGGAGACATTTGGGGAATCGTTTTCTTATGTCTGTTTTTGTTTTCTGTTATTGTAAATAGTTGTTTATCTGTTAAAAGTTGTACAGCACAAATAAATGTCCTGTCTAGTTCACTATAATTTTTTTGTCGCCACAGGGTTACATAAGTTGTTCGTTTAAAGCGCTGGCAATTTTGCAGTGCAAATCATCATCAATTACCTGTACTATAGGTGAAACTGCAGCCTCCAGCAGTAGGTGTTCAGCAGGATAAACATGTGGTTTACCGTGAATTTGTCAAATTAAAACATAGAAAGTTTATTTCATATAAAAACTTAACCATGCTCTTTCCGTCTTGACCAATTTGAGAGACTGTCAAGAGATGTGGTGGGCGTCATTCTGCCATTCGTATCTCTTTACCTAACCCTAAGTTCCCCACTGCAACACTCGGATTCGCCAGGAAAATGACATAGGTGTTCTGAGTTCAATAGAATGCAGAAACAAATTTGGAGCTTGGTTCGACTCGAATGAATAAAATGCTTATAATCTTTCAGCACGACTATGTGTTGTTTATTGGATGCCGCAATGCATTGACTGGATGGAATGGGAGGCTGGAATGACAGTTAAATATGAGAAATTCAAAATATGAGAGGAGACCATTTTCTTCCATTTGATATTCAGCGTTGCCACTTGTGATAAATGTTGAACAAGTTATTTGAAAGCCCTCTCCCTAGCTGAGCTTTCCACTCCGAAAAAACATATCCACATTTGTAGCATTGTGTCTGAGAAAATGCATAGCCCACGACCACAGACAAATTAATTTTAGAGTCAATAAACACAATAATGTGTATTCATTCATTTTTTCATGCAATTTCATATACAAGGACAAAAACTTGGTATTAATCTCTGCTGCCAAAAAGTTTGTAAGATAATGATCTTACAAACTTTTCGGCAACAGAGAGTAATACCAAGTTTTGGTCCTTGTATATGAAATTCATGATTAATATAAAATGCATTATTTCTATATTGTCTACATGAGGAAATTGCTGTATTTTGGCTAATGTCTATATGAATATGATTTCAATAAACACACTCATGGAAGTGCAGTCTAGTATTCTGCAGTATATTTAAACATATTGTGAAGATAATTGCTCCCATTTGTCTTCCCACTGCTGTGAAAGTAAATCTCACTGGTTGAACATCCTCAATACTAACATGAAACCCTTTTCAAATGCTGTTTCATGTATTTATGAATTGTGGACTTAATTGTCGATTTATAATAACCAATATTGTCATAATCAACAAGAGTTGCCCACAACTCCCCCCTACAAATAAATGACACAATACCATACTTAAATGTTCCTAAATGTTCATTAGAATTTAAAATTAGCTACAAAAAATAGTTAAAATACATGATATAGGATTAAATTAAACACAAAAAAGGGAGGTGGAGGACAGGTCGTGAACAGTGAGAATCACATTCACAAGCTATATGCAGCAATAATTTATTACTATTTACAAAATTATTCTGACCTAGACATTCTACACATTATTTACACCAATCTCCAAAATATACAAATTTAAGAAGTAACCTGCTGTCAACAATTTGCAGGTTGTTTCAGTGATTTTAATGGAGAACCCAAATTCATTAAAAAAAAAATAAACAAGCATATATTAACAGTCTTTAAAACTGCAATGAAAATTGTAATTATTCCCGTTTTGATATACTTTTCATGAGACAGGCATGAAGATTCTGTGTCCCTTTGGTAAGCTTTCCTGCCTTTTAAACCCATAACTGAGGCTAGCAAGCTAAAATATTTCAAGTTCCTCGCACCCAGCTCTGAGCATGTCTTAGGTGGATAAATATGGCAATCACTGCATTTTTGGGTAAATAATGATGTCTGTATCTTTTTAAGTGTATTATAACAAAACGGAAAACTGCTGCAATATAAGGTCTGGAGTTTATTTTAAGCTAAGATTGACTATCGTTTTATGAGGATAAATATTTGTAATATGCTGTCGTAAATGAATGGAGTCCAATGGGAAAATAGTGTTTTAGCTCGCAACCCAGGGGCGTCACAAGATCCTATTTACTGGGGCAAGTAATAATTTGTTGTGCCCCAGTAAATGATCATGAAAAATAACTAGTTTTTAAAAATGTATCATGAATTGCAAGTGTGAGGATGTGGGCACTGGGGGCCTGTGCCCCAGTCATGCTAAAAGTCTAGCAACATCCCTGCTGCAACCTGCTAGATGGCGACACTTTTTCCGGTGCTTAGGTTGAGAGCTGAAAGCTGGCCCCTTGCTTCCACTGGGGAAATCCCTTTGGAATCTGAAAGTTTGTGTCGGCCACTTGAAGTGTGGTCCAATCCGTTATAAGTGCAAGGGAAAGAACACGAGATCAGCCCCTCGACCCTCAATTTAGCTCAAGGGAACGAGTAAACACAAAGTTTCTGAGTGAAATTGCCAAGGATTCATCATTTCAACCCATATTTTCCAGTTTTAAAAGTGTCAACCATCATATTTGCTGCTACAGCAGAGATGGAGAGGGCACTGTATAAACACTGCAAGGCTGTTCACTGTAACTTTGCAGGAATTACCTGGCAGCAGCTTCACCTGCAAAGTACCGTATTTTTTACAGTTTCTTACTGTATATGTGCAGTATGTTAACTGTATTTGAATCTACAGTATGTATCTTGTATTTAATGATAATTAAAGAATTTTACTGTACTACTAATAGTAATTGTATTTACTATTACTAAAACTACTAATATAATAATAAAAACAACAACAGCAACAACAACAACAACAATAATAATAATAATTCAAAAGGGACAATATTCATTATGCAGTTCCTTTTCTAATATTTACTGAAATAAAAACATGTGCAGCAGAAGCAGAACTAGACCTGAATAAACCTTAACTCCATGCCTGTTTTCTTTTCCTTGTTCCATTCTTTCAAAACATTGAAAGAATGTGCATACAATATTTGGTAAATCACTATGACAAGTTTGTTTTTGTGAGAAAGGAGCATCAAACTGTTTTAATTAACCTGCTGCAGAACAGCAGCAGTCTAGTTTGCATGAGTGTATTACAGTAAAGTGAACACAAAACAATTTGCAACTGTTTTTCTGAACAACGCAAAACTTGAGTTCCAACAGTTTGAATAAGAAAAGACACTGGGGTTTCAGTCACTGAGTGAGTGAGTAAATAAATGAATACATGTCTGAATGAGTGGCTGGGTGAGATGGTGAGTGCATGTGTGTGTGTATGTGTGTGTGTGTGTGTGTGTGTGTGTGTGTGTGTGTGTGTGTGTGTGTGTGTGTGTGTGTGTGTGTGTGTGTGTGTGTGTGTGTGTGTGTGTGTGTAAAAGATTAGACAAAGTCCCACTTGAAGTCACTGAGCTTTCTTTTTGACCATCTTCCCGCTCTTCTTGCTCTGCACCTTCTCATGGCTTGCTTTTGTGCCCCTCTCAGGATGCAGGTTCTGAAAAACAATGTAGAACGAAAAAAAATTCTTCTTTAAGGTGACATCAATCTGAATGTGACATGTCAAGCAAGAGCCTGTTCAGTACAAAGTATTGGTGCAGACTATTGAACCATATGATTGTCACATTTCACTAAGTAGATATGTGTTAATTCACACCAATGATCAAGTTAAAAAGAAGAATGTGATGGAAAGGAAATAGTGTCAGCCATAAAAATATTACTAGAGGCAGCAGTAATATTTGTAGCTTCTGTTCTTATATCATAGGCCTCCAGTGGTTATCAATAGGTTATTGGACAATGGCGATGTGTGAAGAAAGGTCAATCAATTCAAGCTGTGTGGTACAGTATGTGTGGAAAAAGCATTAATTAATTCCAGTGTGCACACTGCATCATGTTGATACTGAAGATTGAAAATGTAGAAGGAGGAGAAGACTACAGCTAGCCCAAGCACAAAGGACCTTCCTTCACATAGCACCTCCTTTTCTATGCCTCATCATCCATCGCTGGTTTGTCTGTGCCATTGGACCTGAAAAAAAGATTACAGATTAGAAACATAACAGCTAACAGAAATGGCAAAAAAACAATGGCACATTTTTGAGTCAATTACTTGAGTCTGACAATATGAAAAAGAACATGTTTGACAAGTAGTATTGCTATATACTAAGTATAAGACAATACAATAGTTGTAAGACTATACAATGCATAACAATCAAAACCGTAATTAAAACAATAAACATTCAATAATAAGTATTCTTTTTGTGCTGTTTTTATTGTTGTTGACAAGTATAAATAATTTAGATACTATCTGCTATTTAAACTCAAGTGAATGCAAAAATGCAAGGTAGAACAATAACAACAATAACGAACTACCTTAGTAGGGTGTATTTGCTTTTTTGCTAAGTATGTTGATAATGAATTTGATTTGAAATTCCAGTTAACTAATTAACTTTGGTTTGTATGTTTTTTGCTCTGTGAGATATTAGATCTTTTCCCAGCCAAATTTCTTTTAAAATGTGCCTTTATGACAAACACTGCTTTGAATATTGTATTTCCTTTTTTCTTAGAATTAGTTTGTTTGTTGTATAGAGCACAGTTACTTAACCTGATCCACTTTGCCCCCCAAAAAAAAAGGCAGTTTCTGCCTGATTGTTACTAGTCCTACATAAGTGTCAATATCTCAAAGACCACTTACTGCACACACATGGTTGAGGGCTTAAAATAAAGAAGAGATTTGTACCATGTAGACATTTCAGACATAACAAATTTATGTCAGAGGATGTACATATAGTGTATCCAAATATTTAGCACTGCATATCTCAATTTGTAAGTCATGGAGGAAACCAAACATACTTTGTATTTGTGCACAAACTCGATGCCAATGTGCATACAACCTACAGTATAGAAATCTACAGGCATTGAAATTCCATGTGAGTTTTACACCCACCTGTCCCTGAGTGTCTCAAAATCTTTTGGAAATACAGAACGAAAGAAAAAAAAAAAAAAGGGAAACTGCGTCATGGCTGAGAAGCCTTGTTGTGGTTCTGCAAAGACCCTCCAACACAAGTCAAGAAACCTGACTTGGTGACAACCATAACCTAACTTATTATAAAAATTCACATTTGCTAACTCTTTGCAACAGTCTGGTACAAACAACAAAAACTGTGAATTTAGAGTATGGTTCTAGAAAGGTCTTAGAAAAAAAGACTTGTGTAGCTGTTTGCCAGTTGTGGAAAACAAACCACTAGGTAAGACTTACTACCTCAAGCTGCAAAAACAAACTTTTGCAAGAAAATAAAAATCTTATGGTAGTTCATTTTAAAATTTTAGATCCCACACTTTTCTTTCACCTTCCCAAGATGCTCAGCTGTAAATAATGTAAATAATGGCATTCTCTTAAAGTGCTGTAATCATGTGTCTTTCTCCCAGATTGCATTGCAGTTTACAGTATGACACTATGACATTAATACAGCAGAATACTGTTCACATTTTACTGTAAATTTACATCAAAGTTTAACAGGGACTGTATGGAGCTCGTTTTGAAAGATTATATTTCTGAACTGAATTATAATATTGAATAAGCCAATGAATATTATTGATTTAGCACTGACATGTAAATGATTTAGACTTGATTTCCAGCAAATAATATATCTAGTGCGATGTCACAGTCATTTTTAGGGTATTACTTGAGTGCTAACCTTATTTAGCTCACAGCTAATATATAGAAGCCAGCAAATGAGCTAACAAGCAGTGTAGGAGTGATCAGAACTCTGTTTTAAAAAATGTTTAGCCTGTAACCACTTTTAATGTGTCTGCAAAACCGTTTTTATAGAAATTTCCATATTTTCGATTTTGGGGATATAATTGTCCCACCATTTGGAATTTACCATCATGCAATTTGCCCTAAACTTTAACACACAAATTTCTCTGTGGTTTTCTTTGGTTTTATTTTAAAGGATCCTGAAACTGAACATCTATTACGATTACTAGCACAGAAGGATTCCCGGGCAAGAGAAATGCCTCCAAATTGGCATGGGAGTATATGTTTCTCATAGAGACAGTTGTTTAAACATAGTATAGGTTGAGTATCCCTTATCCGAAATGCCTGGGACCAGAAGATTTTTTCAGATTTTGGAATATTTGCATATACAGCCATTCCCAAGTTCTGTTCGTTCTGGTTGTATCTCGAAATAGACGTAAGTTGGACATATATTAGCGTGGCTTATTACACGGCTTTGTTGAATACTGGATTCTGATTGGTCAATTACGGCATTCTACAGTCGGTTTCTGAATAGCAGACCACTACTATGAGTAACAGACCGTTGCTATGGACGCAGTTCTGATCATAGACTCTGGAGGACCACGTCCAATCATATCAATCCGCAGAAAGACATCCGGTATATTTTGTTGCTTTAATAATCAAATTATCAACGTCAGCTCGTTTGCCACACCCTGTGGCAAAAAACGTTACTCCATCAGAAAACATGAAAGAAAACATGGAAGATTTTTCTCATACTAATTTTAATACATTTGGAGAGCACGAATCTTTCAACTCATGGTTAATAGCTGAACTGCCCCCAGTAAAGAAGAGAAAACGAGAACAAGAAAACCACAGAAAAAGCAAGAGAGGTTAAAAGATATACGGTATGGGCTATGGCAATTTTAAAGACTGGTTAATCGAAATGAAAATGTCAACAGACTTTAACAGTTACAGGGCAGAAAACCTCAATCAGGTGCTGCAGTCTTTTTGTGCATCTGTTCAAAATTCCAACAGTAAAACGTACTCGATTGCCATTTACATAGCAATTAGGGCTGGGATGTGTCGACACTTCTCAAAGTTTGACATAATGAATTGTGCTACCTTCAAATCCAGCAACAGGGTATTTAAATTTGTAATTAAAAGCCTTCGCAAAAATGGGAAAGACGTCAGCCGGCACCACCCCCTATCTCAGCTACAGATTTGCGGTTCCTCAAGTGTTCAGAGGTGCTGTCTCCAAACACAGCGAGCGGACTGGTCTGAAAAGTGTGGTTTGAGGTACAACTGCATCATGCAAGACGAGGCAGAGAGGGCAATCAAGACTTAACAAGAGAGTTTTGAAACAGGATGAGAATGGCAGTGAGTAAATTTCTCTCACCCACAACACTGAGACCAAGAAGTACAAAGATACCAAAGATCCATGTAAAAAAAACAAAATGCCAGCTTATGAGAGCTGAAACATGGTTTAAACTTTATGGCCAAAACTTATTTTTAAGCAGATTGAGTGCTGGGCATTTCCTCTGAATCTGTAAGAGTTAAATAACAATCACCAACAACAATGAGGCGTTTTAGCGAATGGATTGTATAATCAATCGGCAACGGAGGTCTTTGAACTTGGTAAAATTTGTTTTATAATTTGCTAGTTCTTTGGTAGCAAGAGAATGATATTCAAATAAAGTTTAACATGTGGACAAGCGAACAAGCATCTCTGTGCATTCTAGGCAATATCACTTCTGGAAGGGATGTTTTTTGTTGGCTCATTTTGAGGGAGGAAAACCAATGGCTTGCGCAAATGAAAATCCTCCCTCCACTTGGGTAAACTGGAATAGAATCACCCTTCTGGTGGCAGCCATCATACATCTGGGACTTACATCCGAGTGCAAGTGTGGTCCAATTCAAAAATATTCCACTCCTTCCCTTTCTCCTGTCCCTGGGTCTCGGGTGTCTTCTCATGTTCTTTTGCTTCTGCGACACTTACTCCCGAGGGAAATTTGCAAGTGGAAGTGGCAGACGGCAGATCATTTTACAGATTAGTCCACAGCCATTATTTAAGCGCCTACATGGGTCCTCCTGCTTTTCTGCTGTGCGTGGGTAGGGCATGGCCACATAAGCTGGGTCAGAATATGAATAGGTATTTTCTACATAACTATTTGCATGGAAAAAGCGCTGAGCACCCCAAAGTCTGAATTTCTCCCTTAGGGACTGCATGTTTGTTAATACCTGCTTTCCAGTTGTACTAAATTTCACAAGCAATTACCTTTCCCATTATTTCTTTGCTAAAATAATATATTTTTATGACCTCCTCACAGTGTTTTGAAAATAACATAGAAATTTCCAAATTAGCATTTTCCTGCATGATAACCTGCAAAAATCAACAACAAACAATGTATTTTTCAATTGTAAAACATGCAGACCCAGTTTACACCCTGATAGTTTAGCCCTGAGATTTTTTAAGGGGCATCAGTTTTGTACATGATTTTATACATACAAACATTTAGCAAATCCACTTTAAACATCATTTGCTTTTGCTAAAATTTCTCTCAGTTTTGTGTTTGCATATAGTATGAAATGTTACCAATAAAAATACAACATGTGAATTTACACATGAAAGAATATGATGTGTTGGGGGCTTGTATCAGGAAATGGGGAACTTGACAGCAGCTGCATGCATACAAGACATGGATGAAAACTTCAGAGAAGTGCAACTCCAAAGTGCTGTGACAACTCATTGATTTGTATTACCCTTCTTATCTCTGAGATTGAACAAAAAATTCAGTTCAATAATGTTTAAAATTTCCTTTGAATTTAGGGGGACTTTGCTAAAAGCAGCCCTGAACAAAAATGGCAGTGTCACCACTGCTCCTCAGTACTTAGTGACAGTTTCACTTCTTGTGTCCAGTTCTTACTACTGTACCAATTATGTTCAAGTCTTGCCAGAAAATGAATAACTATCGATGTATTCCAATTTGCAGGTGATCAAATACAAGTTGTGCCGGTGCTCCAAAAAGAGACGCAAGCATGGCAACAACAATGACCGTGGTGCAGTGCTGAGTCTGGATGATGTCAAACGCCATGTAAGTAACCAACGTGGAGCACCTGTGCTGTTAGAAACAAGTTTTAGACCTGCTGTCTGTGGGTAAGGGTCAACATTACAGCACATTTAAAGAGGTTAGTTAAGGTAAGTTAATAAAAGGATTAACTAGCAAAGTCAATTCTTGAGAGTACAATGCCAAAAACATTTATTAGTTTTAATACATACACAATACTGTTGTGGGCATAGTGAGATAATGGCATTGTCACTTATTTTCTTTTTAAAATAGCAAATATCATGCACTTCTAACAAGTAAATGAGTTATATAAAACACACTCTGAATATGGAAAAAAACACCACAAGGAAATTTACCAAAATCATTGTTCTCAAGCATCAAAGGTAAATAAATAATCTCTTTACCATGTAACAATACCTATATCCAAATCGATATGAGAAATGGCATAAAATCAAAAATAAGTCCTAGGACTTGGTAAATGGCTAGTTCTCATTTATTTTTCATTTTCATAAAGGCTTTTGTTCAAGGTGAATCCTGGCTCAGTTTTGCTTTGGGTGAGATTACCTGTATTACTGACAACTCTGTCTGTAAAGGTTTGTGATGCATAAGTCATGGAAAGACTTTGCTGCTCTGTGTTTTCCAGACAGCAGTGTCTCTGTCCTCTTCCCAGCTCTGGGACAACAACTGTTTATACTTCATCAGTTTATGTTTAATGCGTGCCTGTTGACTGCTTTGGATTGGACTTGGCGAGGAGCTGGGAACCTGGGATTCTTTGCTGAGGAGGGGGGTGCTGGAAGAGTCACCTCAAATGTCTGCTTAGGAGCACCTGGAAAACAAGAACTGACATAGTCTTCTGCTGACTTTAAAAGCACCTGGACCACCTCATCTTCATTCTGTACAAGTGTCAAATGTGCTACTGTAGCATCCAGAAAGCAAGCCAAGGCTGCCAGGGCCTGAAATGTTCTGCCAGTGGATCTACAAAGCATCTGAAATGTTCCTCCAGGAGGTTTTTCGTTTTGTTTGACAGGGCATCAAGGTGTCAGTGCTAACTGGTATGTGCACTGTCACTCAGATGAGCAGAGAGATCCTGCAAGGCTGGTAGCACCAGTGACAGTGAAATTGTGTCACTCTGGAGTGTCTTTGTATGCTCTGCAAAAGGGAGAAGTAAGTCTTTCAAGGCACTCAATCTCTGCCATTTCCTGGGCATAAGGCAGTCCTAGTCTTGGGGTCAGACAAGTGGCACAGGCTGTCATTCAACTGATGAGGCATTCCAACATGGTAAAGGTGTTGCTGCACCTTTCAGGGCAGTCTATGATTACACACAGTCCGCAAGCTTCAAGGAGTTTCTCTGTCAGCATTGATGATCTCTTCTCACAATGAACCTTGTCACAATGGTGTGAACTTTGTCCAGCAAATGGCTCAGATTGGACTCCTTGTGGATAATGTTCACTACAAGCTGAAGTGTGTGGACTACACAGGGAGTCTGGTTAAGGTTTTAACACACATGATCATCCTCTTCTCCCCAGCTTGTTTTTGTCTCAGAATCTAATTCACTGTCATCATTACTTGAACTACTCTGTTGTTCCATTTTCAACAGTCTCCTGAATGCTGCTACCATGTTACTTCCATCGTCACTAATTACTGTAAGAACTTGCAGGATCTTCTTGGGATCTTCAACTCAAACATACAACGTTCCTTGTGCACCTTGACTGAGTCACCTAGTGTTGTACTTTCAGAAGTGCAAGTCTGGCCTTATTTTATGAGGGACAATAGAAACAAGCACTAATGGCAAGAAAAGTAGCCACTATCCCCCTCTTTGTCTAATCCAATGTGACATTCTGGGCGTCAGCCAGTGCAGAAATCAATTTGTGCTTCTCTTCTTCAAACAATTTGTCAGCAAATTGCTTGTCTTCTTCTTTTTTGGCATGTTGAATCTTTTGTCAAAGACTTATCATATCACAGAAATTTTCTTCTTCAACAGTCCCTGAAGGAAGGCCTGAGTGGGCTATCCACATTGTCATGGCGTACTCTCTTGTACATTACACTTCTGATACATTTAGGTACTGAGGAGAAGGATTCAGGTAATCTTGTTTGTTTCGTTCGTTGCTCTGCAGAGCAGAGTGGTTTGTCAATCTTCAGCTAAATGGCAAACTACAGAGATGCCAGCTTGACTCAGGAGCTACATGCAAAATCTTGAGACTAGAAGAGGCAAGCTCCCAGAGAGAAACTAAAACCTAGTAGCACCAAACTTAAACTGTACTTAGACCAAGGGCTGCCATCATTTGGAGTTTTTACTAAAGAGTGTGTTGTAGGCACAGCAAATACAAACTGGATTTTGAGGTTGTAAATACATGGCAGTTACCACTGCTGTCAGGGTCCACATCAGAGGAGATAGGGCTCATATACTTCACCACCCCAGTGGAGCTCAGAGTAGAAGGGCACAACACAGTGGATGATAGCCTCAAAATGCCTCTCACCAGAAATACAGTCAACAGAGCACATCATGATGTCTTCACTAGTTCTGTGGAGGCACTCCCCGGAGAGGTTCACTTTGAGTTGGACCCAGCTGTTTCTGCTGGTGCAGTGTGCACCACGCAATGTTCCAGTGGCTATGGAGGAAGCTGTGGAGGCTCAGCTCAACAGATATGAAGCGGACGGTCATATCATGACAGTCAGTCAGCCCACGGGTTGGATCAGCCATATAGTCAAAAGACCAGGAAAGTTGTGCATATGTTTACAGCCACACCTTCTCAACCTGCCACTCAGGCGTTTGCATAACATCATCCCCACACTGGAGGATGTGTTTTATAAGCTGCACAAAGCCAAAGTTTTCACACTGGTTGATGCAAAAGATGCTTTTATTCAATGCAAGCTGGATGAGGCAAGCATGACCACCTTATGGTCCCCCTGGGGCAGGAAGAGGTGGTTTAAACTTCCATTTGGTATGTCAGTAGCCCCAGAGGTCAACCTGCGAGTTATCTACATCCCAGGACTGAAAATATTTGTGAGTGACACATTGAGCAGGGCTGTCATTTCCAATGTGCACCCCGACTCTAGGCATGCTGAGCACACAGTCTGCAGTATGGCAGCTGGCAGTTGAGCACATAAATATGGTTGACAATCTTAACATCACAGACAAAAGACTGTTACAGATACAGCATCACACAGACAATGACAGACAGCAGCAAGCTGTGAAGACTACTACCCTGAAGGGTTACCCATTGACAAGGATGAAACAGAGAGTATTAGCCTATCAAAGAGGAGTTAAATGTTCAGAATGGACTGTTGTGTTGAGTCATTGTGTCCTGAAATGCTTGCAGTCATATCGGTGGCGAGGCCTGCTATAGACAAGCACAGGAGACCTCATACCGGCCTGGAATGCAGAGCGAAATAAAGTACTTTGTCAGTAAATGCACAACATGCAACAAGTATGCCTTTGAGCAGCAAAAATAGACAGTGCTGAGCTATGAACGGCCAACACCTGCCAGATTGTGAGTCTAGATCTTTCCCAACACAGTGGGAAAGACTGTCTGATGTTAGTTGATCACTACTCAGATTTCTGGGATATGTTCTGTCAGATCTCACCACAGAGACCACTGTAAAATGATGTAAGGCTCAATTTGCTCAGTATGGTCAACCTGACAGGGTTATCTTAGACATCAGACCTAGTTTGCCAGTACTCAGTTCCACCAATTTTCTGTGGAGTGGGAGTTTGAACATTTCACTTCCTCACCAAGGCATCCCAAGGCCAATGGAAAGGTGAAAGAGCTGTCAAAATCGCAAAGGACCTCTGCAAGAAAGCACTTCGGGAAGGCAAGGATGCCTGGAAGAGAATTTTACTATGGTGAAACACCGCAACAGAAGTATGGACAGTAGTCCTGCCCAACGACTGATGTCACGGCGTCTGAAGTCGGCTCTGCCATGCACTTCATGAGCCACAGGTCAGGTTGTGGATTGGTTCTGTCCCGCTTGGACTACTGCAACTGCCTTCTTGCTGGTCTTCCGGCATCCACCATCAGACCCCTGCAGCTCATCCAGAATGCTGCAGCCCATCTGATCTACAACCTCCCTAGACACTCTCATGTTACCCCCTTGCTCACTGCCCTCCACTGGCTGCCTGTTATTGCTCACATCAAATTTAAAACTTTGGTTCTAGCATACCAGGCTGTTAAGGGGACAGCTCCAGCTTACCTCCAGAAGATCAACAGACCCTACACCCCTGGCCGAACCCCCCGCTCTGCCACCTCTGGTCTTGGCCCCCTGGTGGTGGAATGATCTTCCCATGGAGGTCAGAACAGCAGAGACACTGGCCACCTTCAAGCACAGACTGAAGACTCCTCTCCCTTGCTCTTTATAATGTGTCTATTATTTGTTCTTTAAACTGTGATTGTTTTTAAACTAGGCTGTTTACTTTCTCTTAGTCTGTAGGGGAGTCCTGATCTATTCGATCAGCTTTGGCACTTGGGACTTTACCCCTCTCTAGGGTTATCTTTGTACCATTCTTGTGCACTTTGCCTTGTAAGTTGCTCTGGATAAGAGCGTCTAACAAATGCCCTTAATGTAATGTAATGTAGTAGATAAATTGCGGCAGAGGAAACATATCTCAACTCATTTAAACAGGACTGCTAAGGACCTACCTGATCTTGCAGTGGGTGAAGCAGTTCAGATGGAGCCACTGCCAGGGGACAGGACAGGCATCTGGTGGTGGGGAGTGTGTCTGCAGAAGGTGGTTCCACAGTCATATCTGGTAGAGGTCAAGGGCTCCTTCTATCATTGCAATCGTGTCAGTCTACGTATAGCTGAGCCAGTGCCATCACAAAACCCCATGGTTGGGTCAGAGGGGCCTTTATCTGAATACAGTGGGTTTCTGCCACAGAGAGAAGTGATGGAGGGTGAGAGGGCATGCATGTTCCCTCCCTACTCCCAACAGACTGGACAGAAGTCCGCAAGCCCCTGGCCCACCACAGACTTTGGACACATTAGCTGTCCCATTTTCACCCCATTCCCTTGCTCTCTCTAGACATGGTCATCAGAGTCAGATACGGCCAAACAGTGGGTTCATTGGCTCAAAAAAGTCGGCTCAAAAAAGGTCGGCTCTAAAAAGGTCGGTCACCCCTGCATTAGGCTATTACATTATCAAGAAATAATAATAACAATAAAAAATAAACATTAAGCTTATTTTCTGCATTTTTTTCTGGTTATAATCAAACATTTCTGATAACTACCCAGCTAGTTCAGTGATTATGTTCAGTTCACCTTAGAATGTAGCATTTTAGTAATTTGCATTTTTAAATTAGAGTCAGCTATCTATGTTAATACAGTGGCTATCTATCTAACGTCAGCTAACATTATATATGTTGACCCTTACCGCTGCATAGAGGTCTGGATGATGCTTCTGTAGATGTCACAAGTTTGTTGCATTGTTCCCTGTCAGTGTGTTTGTACATTACTTGATTGTGCAGTTTGTTTTTCATGGTTTTTCGTCAATAAACAACTGCCGTACATTTGGAATGGAAGAAACAGGTGCAGATGTTTCCATAATGAGAACTGCCTGTCTGTCGATTATGAGCATGCGTTTTCTACTGCTCCTTTGCAACCATAAATGCAATGATTCTGTGATTGACTATTTCAATTACCATATTTATTTGTGTATAATGCACACTTTTTTCCAGATAGTTTAATCTAAAAATTATAGATATCATAACAAACGAGAACTAAATTTTACTCATTTAGATTAACGTTAAAACTAACAATTTGCAGAATAATTAACACCAATCACATGCAGTTTTAGTACCCCTTCGAGCAACCTCTTTCATTCTCCACTCTCACTCTTTCCATGTAATCCTCTCTCATCTCTCTTGTAGTGTTTTTACCTGGCTAATTTAGGTAAAGATTGAGGATTCATGTTTACTGTCCCTCAATAAAGGATATTTTACTTCTCAACTTAGCAAAGACAAAATACAGAGATATAGAGAGAAGTGAACATGGCGGACACTGCATCAAGAAAGCAGGAAGCTTTGTTGATAGTTGCGCTCTTGCCTGTCCATGTCTCCCACTGTCTCAGTTTTTCTCCTTCTTGCCTCCCCAGGCTCCATGTGAGAATCTCCGGGCTCCATCAACATACCCTGCCAACATGCTACCTCATCACCCAGGGCAGGGCAACTTTGAGGACTTCACCTGCTGAGCCAGCCACAGTAGTGCAAGGGGGTGGAGCACTGTACCGCGTGCTACCAAAGTCAACAACTTCAACCAGAAATTTCAACACAGGAAATTTAAGATATTGGAACCAGTTTTAATGGAGGATTTTTTTCTCCATTTCCAGGGGAAACAAATATGTACCACAAGAACAGCAAAGTAGAAACAAAGACAAAAAGTAGAAAAGTATGATCTGAAGTAAATGACAGAAACCTAACTTCTGCAGGAGAAACACTTACTGGAATTCACGCTAACGCCTCAGAAGAGATTCTTTTTAAGCCTGGCGAAGACAAAGCTTTTAGTGTCATAGACAAAAACAGAAATGTTTTGACACCAAATGCTTGTCTGAGTGAAGAGCCTTTAATTTGCCTCTTGCCTTCATTGTGCTGATCTGACCTTTTACAGAGGACACTGGCTCAACTGGACAGTACACTAGAATACAGTAATGCTTTCTCTACTGTTCATGTAGCAGTACTTGTACATGTTGACAGCCTCCACAGGGCTACAGCAGTCCTCAGCCTATTTCTTATGAGAATGTATCTTCCCAATGGGTTAAAGCAAGTCAAGATCAGAGGAAACTAAGGTTAATGGGTCCTTGGGTGTGGGGGGGATTAGTCTTAGACAGTTCCACCATGTAGGGAACAGAGGTATAGCTAGCTGTGTGGTGAAAATATTCAGGTCATCCTGTAAATGCATGCTGGTATTTGTCTTCTAGTGCACGTGCAGTTTTTTTTTGTTTTGTTTATTTTTTAACTGCCATTTCTGCCTCTGAACAAACGATGGAATTTTGGGAAGGAGAAACATCACCCATGGATACCTGTCTTTGAAGTTGATTATTTCAGTTCATTTTAGTTTTTTTGGCCCAAGTGTATGAGTGTGTGTATAAGAATGTGTGGTTGTGCATTATTCTTTAAGTTCCTTTTTTGGTAGGACAGAGGTAATGGGGAACATATAGTGTATTTTGTTTGATGCCTCCCCTTGAAATTATGCCGACTGTTTGCACCAAGAGAAGGGGAAATTAGGTAACTGTGTTATAGTTGCAGATATATCAAAGCACAACAATAGCATCAATATGTAAAGGTGACATAAAAATATTATGAAGAATATGATTATTATTCTGATTGCTATTATCATCATGATTATAATTACCATGTATCATTATAATTATCATTCTAATAACTCTATATATAACATTTGTTTTTCTACTACAAGAACCATAAATATCGCCCTAAATATCATTCATTCTCCATTGATTCAGACCACGGGCTGTTCTGTTTATCTAATGAGAACAAATAAAATGAATTATTGAATAAGTGTCTTGGAAAAAAGAACATATTATTTCTCTCACATCTCCCACTTTATTTACAGTGTTACACATCTTTCGCTGTGAATGTAATTTAATTTAATCTCACATAAGGCATTTATCTGTGTGGTAAACCCAAGGTGGTTGAGATGAGGTGTCTCATCTGCTCCTTGTGAGAGCTTACGATACTGGCTTTGTGTGATTTTGAAGAAAAGGGTTGGAAACGGAAATGTCATGCTTCCCATTTCGGTGATTCAATCATGACCTCATCTGCATTCCTCTTCATGTCCTCCCAAACGCATTGCTATTTTTAGAGTTGTAGTGAAATTGTTGAATTAAAACTGCATTAGAGAGAGAAGGAAGGAGAGAGGTTAAAAATATATTTCCATATATTTTTAAGTGAGGGTCCTGCACATGTCAGGGAGTGATCCTGGGTGAGGCCGATGGGGAGGGGCATCATTCCAGAGAACAGATGCATCTTTCGCCTCAGAAAGCTGAAGACCTGAGGATTAAATACCTTTACACTTTAACATCTACAATTCCGAAAGGTTAAGGAGCAGCATATGAGCACAATTCATTTGTGCAGATGATTTAATTAAAACTTACAAATATACTCACTAAAGACCAAAAAGTTAGTTTAAAACAATCACAGGCTTATGGGTGATGGGTGTTGTGCAGACCTAGGATTAACTTCTCTTCACCTTTTTAATGTAAGCATTACAGTCAGACTATGCGAGTAACAGTGCTATGGCCATAAAAACAGTAACAGGGAGTTTGCCAAATGGTTTGAATGTACTGAGATGATAAAATTCATTGTTGATCAAAGATGACTTCAACTGCAATTGGGGAAGAATTTTCTCTCTGGTGCTTCCAAGCTTAATATGAATATTAATGTTGATGAATAGACTTTCTGCACATTTAAATACCCTCTGCAGCTGAACCTACTCACTGACTTTACCTGAGGAAGTACTCATCAAGCAGAACCAGGGTGTGATAACACAGGACTTCACAGACTACCTGGAAAGCATTTGTTCATTTGTTCAGTAGCATTTCTTCAGTGACTGTACAAACGGGGTAGATGCTACACATCTGTCATATATACAACCATATATCACATCATGCCACATTGGAAAGAGTGTGAGGAGGAAGTAAGAAGATGGATTTAATGGTCCAATTAGTAAAGCTTACACTAACCTGTGAATTTTCTGACTTATATTATCAGGGAGTATCACTCACTGCTGCATCGACCGAGTCAGTGTGACTCAATGAGTCAATGTGTAACCCAGCACTGTAGCAGGTGCATCAGAGTGTCAAAAGGGTGCATGTCAGCTGGTGCAGGCAGGCTGCAGACATGCAAAGGAGCTTCTCCTGTGCAACCGAATCTCACCCTCTGTGGGCATCACTGCAGAAAATGATGTGCCAATCAACAGAGCTGCCAGTCACAGGCAGAGATCGCAGGTGGATGGACAGACAAATCAGTATTGAGTGACAGCAGTATACCGAAAGACAATGCACTGACTGGCAGCATATCAAAAGGCAGTACACTGAGTGACAGTATACTGAAAGACAGTACACACTGAGTTACAGTGTAAAGAAAGACAGTATATTAGATGACAGTGTGTCATTCTTTAGCTCATGGGCACTTTTCTTTATTTTATTTTGCGTTTGAGATTCCATTATCATCCCAATGTAGACTGAGAAAATATTAAAAATTTTCTGCTACAACCCAAGAAAGGAATTTCCTTTTTATCATCATCCATGGATAAACCCAAAATCTGTTACTTAAAAGTAAATCGTTTCATCTTTTTTGATTTGTCTATGAATAGTGCCACACGAGGTCAATCTTGTATTTGTATGTATTGTGTAGGATTAAAGTAAAATGATGAAAGTGAATTTATCACTGAATTTGTATCATAGAGAACTCGACCTCCTTAGTACAGTGTCCTCCACATGAAATGAGATTGTGGTTTTCCTCTAGATCCACAGGTATTTTACACACATAGTGTTGAGTAAATTAGTGTTGTATCATTTGCATAGTAATTTATATTAAAAATGCACAAATTTGGCACCAGATTGGCACTCAATTGGACACTAAAAACCCATCCCATCACATAGAGTTTTTTTTTTTTTTTGGCATCCATGTTTCTGAATTGAGAACAGTTTGTGTTATCTACAGTAAAATGCTGTAAATATGTCTGCCAAATAAATAAACAGAGGTGTCTAAATCTGGAATAGAAATAGTTCTCCTGGCATCAATCTTCCGTTCATACCACCTCATGTGTCACAGAGACATGTAGACAAATGAAGTACAACCGCTGGACAATGAGGACCTGTGGGTTTGAGTTTTTAAGTTGCTGTGGAAAACTAAGATTATCGTTATAGTAATGACATAAGTTGAGGTTAATTCGCTTCTTTTGTGGATTTGTCAAAATCCTCCCCTGTTGCTTAGGAGAATTGAAGGTCAGTGTTTGTGGCAAATGAAAGCACTGCTGCCAGCACACAAAAAGCCCTCTGCAGTCTCTTTATGCATTTTGATTATGTACCACATTCATCTGGAAAATTCCGCTTCCCAGCAGGCAACCTTGAGCGCAGATAGTCACGCAGCTCAGAGTGTTATCCACATGACACACACAAGAGCACAACACGTGCATCGCCATGTAATGTCCCCTCCGCAGCGCATTAAAACTGGTTCCCTCTTCATCTTGAGACCTTTAAGGACACACATCAGCAATATAACGGAATGCATGCATCATGTGCAGTTCATCTCCAGTGTACAAGTCGGGGAAGATGTATAAAATAAATGACGGCCCCCGCCTCTCTTCCTTTATTTCCAATGAGCGTGTCAGAAGACTCACATTTTTCTTCTACAGTATGAATTCATCCTGTCCGATCTTGCGGCATAATTAGAAAGCCCAGCAGTTTGTCACAGATAAGGCTGAACCGTGCCCCTCCTCAGGGCTCAACTTTGCATCCTGCTCATTAAGAGGATTAATAATTAATGTGAAGACAAGTCTTTCAGAGCAGAGTGAGAAAGGCCATACTCATTTTATCACATTTTTAGGTTCATACATTCAATCCTCAATCCTTCAAAAAAAAAAGGAGGAACTGTTTATAGCACACCAAAGCACAGCTTGGTTGTCAACAGTTCTGCGTTGGTGTCATTAATAATAGTTTTACACACTGTAAATTATGACTTGGTTGGAAAGCAGGCTCACACCCCCGGCACTTACAAAGTTTCAGATAAGGTTGATCGACCGCAGTTTCCAGAAAGTTCCCTGAGATTGTAAAAAGCCCTGTCCTTTGTAAATTCAAAGATAGACCAAAAGCCCAGAGTGTGTTGATGGTTCTAAATCTATTTACATCACATATTGTACACAACATCTATATCTTCATGTGGAGAGTAGAGCTGTACTCATGTAGTAGGGAAGATGACTTTGCATACACCCCAGATGGTGGGATCCAGGCCTGCCAGCCCACTTCGGGCCTACTCTAATAATGCACTGGATTAAAGGGAGAGGGAGCCGGGCTCCAGAACATGAAGTGTCACAGCTAATCTGGAGTGTGGCTGGGATGGTTGAATGACCTAGTGGTGATATACATGTAAATGTGTGGGCTATGTAGATACCTCTCACTCAAGCTTCCTTCACTCCCACACTCTGTGGCAATAGGAAACACGTCCCTACTCAGTAGAGTAAGCTAATTGCTAATTACACTTCAATTGCTCTTTAACAGAAGAGTACATCATACGTCAGAAATAAACAAGTACCTAATTTATTTGCCAGAACCCTTTAAAGACTAAAAATAGGGACCATTCAAACCAAACAGTAAATGAAACAGTATTGTGATGAATTAAAACAGATGGCAGCAGGTTGATCTTGTTATATATTTCCTGTTATGTGGCCTATTATCAAGAGGCCTCACATAATATGAAACTGATAATTATTGATAACTCAAATTCTTTCTAATGGCAAGCCCCGGTTCAAAAGTGCATGGCCACTTCTTTAACCTTTAAGTAAACAATAATATGCACATAAAGGGAATATCTCTCTCAGATGAATGTTTTCAAACCACTAAAAGTTATTTCACTTAGCACTTTAAACTTTTAGGAACAGTTAGGAAGTCCAGTTTAAAAAATTGCATACAACCACATTAACAAACAAAACTGTTCCTCACACCGTGTATCAATACCATAAACAGCTCAGTCTTTTCAGTTCTCTGGAGCTCAGTCCACCTTTAACAGTTTGTGTAACTTTGTGCTTCCGTCAGACCTTTGCAGCTCATCCAGAACACTGCTGCTCGTCTGGTCTTCAACCTTCCCAGATGAACACACGTCACTGCCCTCCGCATCAACCTCCAGTGGCTACCTGTCTCGGCTTGCATCAGATTCAAAACTTTGGTGCTTGCCTTCCAGGGAGTCAAGGGGACGGCCCCATCCTATCTTCAGAAGATCATCAGACCCTACACGCCTTCCCATTTGCTCTGTTCTGCGTCTTCAGTGCACCTGGAGCCCCCTCCTCTCCATGCCTGCACTTCCCAGTCTGGCTCTGGCTCCTGCTCAGAACAGCAGATAGTCTGCCCACCTTCAGGCGCAGACTGAAGACTCACCTGTTCAGGATGCACCTCTCTCCTTCCCTCCCTTGCTCCCCCACTTAGCCTTCTTAAGAATTGTTGTTGATAGTACTAATTGTTTCTTGTATTGCTTCTTCAACAGGTCATCCATAGGGTTTAGT
This sequence comes from Albula goreensis, assembly GCA_022829145.1. Taxonomy (NCBI): domain Eukaryota; kingdom Metazoa; phylum Chordata; class Actinopteri; order Albuliformes; family Albulidae; genus Albula; species Albula goreensis. Next base: position 40,661,855 of record CM040745.1, read on the forward strand.
CCATGCTAACCCTACTGGCACTGGAGACTTTTACCCTTCGCTAGCACTTTTAACACCCTTGTCCCAAAATAAAAATGCACTTTGTGTTGGAAGTCACCCTGGATAAGAGCGTCTGCTAAATGCCTATAATGTAATGTAATGTACAAGCAAATCCCACTGGATTCAATCACTTGAAAAAGTCAGTTCCTCCAGTCAAACACAGTTCCACACTGCCTGTCAAGCACTTTGGCACAAGTGTACTACCTTTTAATTCAGTTTAATGGCGTAAGTCACGTGGCAGGGTAAAAGTAGGCTACTCACACACCAGACAAGGGAGATTGGAAATATAGCTTAGAGAGAGAGAAAGAGCAACCGCTGATTGTAGCAAAGCCTCTGTTGCTGCAAATCTGTCGCGTCCACTGTCCAACGTAAAGTCCCAGCTGACAGCTCCAGGTAGCTAATACCTACTTTATCTATTTTGCTGCTAACTGTCTAGCTAAGGAGACAGCTTCCCTCTAGTGAACGTATAGCTAGCACGTTTTACATTAGCTGGCCAGCAAGTCAAATGAATCTTGTAGAATCTTACACAAACTAAAATATACTTTTTTTAAATATGTTAACTGTTGTGTTGAATTAAAACGGGAGTTTAATTCAATTCAATTCATTCAGTTTAGTTATAAACGGGAAGTTCACACAGCAGGCTTACTCAAGTTCACTTTATTAACATGCAGTATCCTTCACACTGGCTATCCTTCTGTAGAGGGCTACATTAGAGGCATGCACTTCATTTACATACTCTAAGTATCAATCAATAAGAGACCTCCACCACATGTCATTACCAATCAATGACTTGTACACGTACAAATGTACCAAATAAAAAATGACCAAGCATTCCTGTGTGGACAACACCACATTAACAACCGTTGTTAATCATCCGTGTCATCTTCAACCCATTGACCAGTGTGGACATCACCAGCTCGCCACCATCTTCTCTCCATTCTCCCTTCCTCTCTCCTCTCACTACCCCCCACCATGCCATATCCTGATTGGACAAGGGGTATTACATGTGTCCTTAAGCAACAGCAATAGGCAAAAAGAAAACATCCAACAAATAAAACTAAAATATACTGTGCACAAAATTCCACAGTCCTTTGTGTTCCCTCACATTCAAAACTTTATTCACTCTTGTGTTCGCATGGAGAGCAATACCACAAAAACTCATATGGTGATACAGCATTAGGGTCATTCCAAGGTTCACTCTGTCATCCCAAGAGATAGAGAGATAGATCCCCATTGTCTGACAGAATCAGAGACAGTACAGACCAACTTTTTATTGTTTTTTTATTTCTTATTAAGAGGAGGTGATATGGTTTTGAGTGATGTTTCATTTTGCCAGTGATTTATGGAGGTTTGTTATCATGGTAATTGTGATTTGTGTTTGGAGTTTTGAGAAGGTATATTGGTAGTTTCAGACAACGTGTACGCAAAAAAAAAAAAGGAAATCATTCACCGAATTCATTTCATTACAGGTATCAAGAAGATAGTTTTATCTAGTGCGACATACAGTGCAAAGTGCCAAAGTGGGGATAGAGTCTCTGCTGTTCTGATCTCTGTGGGAAAAGGTATTCCAACAACATGGGGGACAGAACAGTGCCAGAAATTATCCTGGGGTCTGGTTCTTAGTCCAATGAGGGTCAAACAAGCAGGTTGGCAAGATAGTTGATCCATGCCATGATCTTGTGACTGTGGTCTATGCCAAAAGCAAATTAAGTAACTAAAGAATTTCCTATTTAAGTTGTAAGCCTAGAATTAAAGGTATTTTTCAGGTAAATTTCAGTTACATAGGAGAGGAACTTGACATAAAAAGACTCTACCAACTAAAGTGCTTTAGCTCCTTCTCAGAACAATGCGAAGCACTTTGGTAATGAAGATTTGTTGGGGAATATAAGTGAAGTAGGTCCTTAAGATAAGGAGGTGAAAGCCCATTGGAAGCCTTACAGCAAAGTTAAATTTAATGGGTAACCAATGCGAAGAACAGCAATGTGCTCATAGCATTGTTCTAACTTCTAGTTAGAATATGATCAGCTGCATTTTTAACCAGTTTTAATGGCTTTATAGAGGTATTTGTATATCCTGACAAGAAGGGCATTACATCCAGTCTGGATGTAACAAAAGCATGGACTAATTTCTTTGCATCATGTGCAGACAGAATTTTCCTGAGCCATAGATTCCAATGTAGTTCTTGCTTTTACAATTTTTAACCATAGCAACAACTGATTCACAAAACTAAAGGCTATTGTTAATGACAGCCACCACCTTGGTTCAAGCTGCCTGTTAATTGAATGATTGGGAGACAGGTTCCACAAAATTGGGGAATTTTGTTCACAGCCGGTCTGCTGGAGAGTTCAAGAGAGTCTGTCTGTTGAAGTGATGTAAAGTGGTGTATTTTTTTCCTGTGGATTTTATTGGTTAGTCATGTTCTGAGGCTTGAGACCTTAGAATATATAAACATGTAGAGACACCAACTCCAATAGAAGTCAATGGAGACAACTACAGAACTACTTTTTTTCATGCAATTCATTGTCTTACAATTTTTTTTGGCAGCAGCGATTAATGCTGAGTTTTTGTCTTTGCATATGGAATTCATGATAAAATGCATTATTTCAATAATGTCTACATCAGTGGTCCCCAACCTTTTTCAGTCCAAGATCTACTTTTGAAATCTACATCCACTCAAGATCCACTATCTTCAACACATGCACACATAAACAAATCCACACACACACACACACACACACACACACACACACCTATTCTTAGTGTGATACCTGTGCTTACACAGCATCTGTGACTGCAGTGAAGTCCAAGTCATAATTTGACATTGCCAGTCTTAGACAGTCTGTCAGATGGACATCTGTGAGCCATGTGTGATACTTGTTCTTGATTATTTTCATTTGGGAAAAAAGCCATCTCACACAGATATGTAGAACCAAAGTAGGCTTTTACTTTCAGCACACATGTAGTCAGAAGAGGATACTTCTTTCTGCTTAAAATCCCCCAAAAGACCTTGCCTGAACTTTCAGTTCAATATCACTTTGAATGGTGATGATTTTCATGTCAAGTCCACTGCTGTTCAAACATCTGCTGACATGTTGCTGTCAATTCTCCAATGTCCATTTGAAGAAAATAATTCAAGATAAACATGACTATATAGTGCACCTTGTCCACCTCCTGAAAACGTTGATTAAATTCATCTTACAATTTATTTAGGTGCTCACAGAATTGTTTGGGAAGGAGTCATTTCTGTTTGACCTGTTTTGAAAAGTGAACAATGCTGTTTTTTTTCCAGCTGAGATGACCACGGGGGCCAGTATAGACTTAAATGAATTGATTGCACTGATCATATGAGACAAGTCTCTATTCAGCTCATTCAATCTGAATGTTATGTCTGTAAGAAAAGCCAGGTCAACCAACCAAGCATTATTTGACAGCTCACTATACATCTCATTTCTTGACTTTAGAAAACTGGTTATTTCAGAGAGGAGGTCTAAAAATCTCAGAAGAACTTTACCTCTACTCAACCATTTTACATCTACATGGAGAATTAGGTCTACATGCAGTGTCAAGGTCATCAAGCACTGCTTTGAATGGCCGATGTTGCAGCGCTGAAAGTAAAAAGAGAGAAAAAATGAAACCAATGGAAAAAGCAAACAAACGGAAAATAATCCCAATTTTCCGCTGGTGACAGAGATCCTGCAGCAGAGGGAGAGGGCCAGCTGGAGAGAACAGTGACATTACGAAGCACAAGCAGAGGAACAGCAGTGGTGTCATGCACATATGTGAGGTTTTGTCACGAATCAGGCAGGAACTCAAGCGCAGACCAGGATAAAAAATAGCATTAATTTATTTGGCAGCCAAAATACAAAAATCAGAGTCGGGCAACAGCAGGGTCAAAACCAGGGAGACACGGCAAAAGTACAAAAACACAGTCCAACAGCAAATTTGAGAGGCAGACAGGCAAGGGTCGAAGCAGGTGAGCACAGCAAACAATCCAGAGCACAATCCAAAAGGCACAAAGTCAAAAAACAGGCACAGGTCACAGCAAAGGGCCAGGCAGAAACATAGAGGGAAAGGCTGGTTGCAAAACAGGAAAAACACTAAGACAAACTGGCAGCAAACAAGCAAACAAACAGGGAATAGATACAGGACTAACGAGCAACAAGACGCAGGTGAGCACACGGGCAGGTGAAACAAACCGACAATCAAACAGAAAGGTAAGGAACAGTGGGTGGGACAGACACACAGGGGAAACGAAAACAAAAGCGCATGGCATGGAATGAAAACAAAAACAAAAGCAGGCTAAGTGGCTGACGGCATGACAGGTTTCTTTTTGTGTTGCCTACCTGCTTGTCTGGGTTCAGGGAAGGGAGGATGAGAGTGGGCAGAAGGGCAGGGGAAGAAGGCATGTTGGGGGTGGTACAGAGAATCTACATCTCTCCTTTTTTTATTAGAATTAAGTCTCTGTATTAATGGTTCTAGAAGAGTTTAGGCGTTTGGCTTTTTATCAGGCTTGAGGCAAATGAAGAGAAAAGGTTTTGTTATACGTCATTAAGATTTAGAAGTTCATATAGTCCTCACTACTATGAATTGTGGGAATGCAGGGATCATTCACCTGGGAGTCTTGAGATGGGTGTTTAAATCTCAGCCTCTATAGGGGCCAGAGATACAAACCATGTAGGGTGTCAGCTGGCTAAAGGTTCATTAGTTCATTGGTCAGCTGGGTGCCTGTGGGTGCAAGAACCAAACATGCACTAACTGTGTAATCCTCCAACGATTTGTGTGATTGGTGGCATGCCAGGAGCGTGAAGCGAGGAAAAGAAGTGAGGGCCAGTTATCATGAGCTGGGGGAACCATGTGCCACAGCTTCCTCCTCCTGAGACAGCAGGTTGCAATGTTGGGATTGTGTTTGTTTTCCTCTAGTAAATACAAATATATGTTAGCTTTGAGGGCATGATAAATTTAATTCAAGTTTCTGCTTGACTTGTGTAGCAGAGAGTGTTGTAATTCCACTTGCCATGACCCTGTTGTATGTCTCGCTTCCCACTAGGATGTCCTCGTGCCCCTCAGCAGACTTACGTAGTAAGCCCTCCAACTCTTTTCCCAGTCTGCTGACACTGTCCCAGCGGTAGGTAGCCTAATTTGTAAGCATCTTTACAAAATGTCATATATTGTTAAATGACATTAATAATTGTATTTCATAAAATGTACATATGTAAAATATATCACAGTAAGCTAACGTATGGTATTTTTGCTTTACCTCAGGTTAGCTTTATATCCGGCCAGCTATATAGCCATCACAAGCTGTTGCCAATTATTTTATTTTTGGTTTTAGTGTGTATGGTGTTTCCATAACTATAACTGCAAGAGTTCTGACAGTCGCCTTTGAGTATCAGGTACATAGTGTCTGCTGACACTATCCCAGTGTGTGTATGGGGTTTCCATAACTTTAACTGTGAGAGTTCTGACGATCTCCTCTGTCTATCAGGGCTATCATTGCAGCTGTGGTGACAATAAACAACAGATGCCAAAGACAATTCTGAGGACTGATCACTTACTACACAATGCAGAGCAGAGTGCAGCCACACACCGTTACAGCTGGTGCCATGATCGCTCCCTCATTCATCATCCAGCTGACAGATCAAAGAATTTGCTGGCGAGCAGAGGTAGGATCGGGTTGTCTGTTTGTAGTTGGTATGGTGACGTCATTATGCGGCTGGGGGACTGTCAATATTTGTTCGAATTAATGGACTTTGGAATAATATAAATGAATAGAGTAATTAGCTAATGAATTGATCAACAAGTAGATAAACAGTTTGTTGCATTGTTGATGATATTGACAGTGTTTTGAATGTTTTATCTTCATTTTTGAGATTACAATTTTTTTGAAGATTTATTTAAAAGGATTTTTTAAAATCGGAACATAAATAGCTCGCATTTTTTTACAGGTGCTGGCAGAGGGAGAGGCATTCTGATTTTAACCCCTACGACTCCAGTGGGTGAATTTACGAGGGGTGGGCTCATTACCTCAACACCTATTATTGAACACAATTCTAAAACAGCATTACAATGCAACAGATGTTTCTATGGGCACAGGTCCAAGAAATATATCAATCAACCTGATAGCTGACAGTAGCTAAACAGATAGGAAGCAGTATTGGGGAAAATATTGTGAACCACCTGGAGTCTCGGGTTTTGGGGAACTCCAGACACAGAGAGTCAGATGCTGAAATTGGTTACAACAGGTGTGTAGATTTTTCAAAAGTTGCAAGGGCCTAACTTTCGTGGTGAATAAAATCAAAACTAAAGGCCAGATAATGAAGATTTTGCTTGAGAAATATTATTTATAGCCTGATAAGTAAAATAGATGAGACTTTGCTAAATGTCAGAGGTTTCCTTTTAACAACAATTCAGCGACACAGTGATCTCCTGCAGCCCCCAGCAGACTTTTACACCACACTGACCTTACACAGGGAGTCTCCTGTTAACTACTGGATCAATCTGAACAAGGCCATTGATATTGAAGAGGGGGGAATGAAGAGACAAGGAAAATCTGTTGACAACCCCTCTCGATAAGTAACAGCGATGTTTATTCACCACTGCCCTGATCCCGAGCTAGCTTTGATATTCAGGTGTAAGCCAGTGGAGGAGTGGTCAGCGATTGAAGTGCAGGTGAGGCTCGATGAGTACCACAGAGAGTACAGGCCTCTGCAGCAACGGCATTCACAACATGCTGTTACCGTAAGCTCTCCTGTTAGGCCCACAGGGACACTACACACATTTCATCAAGCCACGGAGAGAACCGTAGCACAGGCTCCATCCCCGGCTCCCACACAAACCACTGAATGCCAGTCCTCAGACCATGTGATCAGCCTGCTACAGCGGTTACTTGAGCAGAGCTCCGCCGTGCGGTCTGGGCCATCTCAGCCCAGCAGAGACGAAGAGACGGTGGCAATAACAGAGCTGGAGGTCCATGCCAGATCTGTGGAGATGCACATCACAACACTGTTTCCCACTGTCAGGCTCGTCGCCTGAGATGATGCTGATTTTGAATCTGTTTACATCAAATTTTGTGATTCCGTTAAAGATATGGCAAATGACAATCTGTTGAATTCAAAGCCATGCATGATAGTGGATCCATGGCCTGCATCTTGAGCTCTTGTGCACTGTCTTTGCTTGAGACAGTACTTGCCCCTGATTCTGTGTCTCTCACTTCAGGCACTCCGATTCGTTGTGGAGACCTGAAGACGAGCCCTCAGGGAGTATGTGTTCTCCAGTTGAAGGTTTTCAATTTCTGTGTCTCAGAACCAACTCTCATTGAAGATGGACTGACTGATAACCGCAAATGAGTAGAGCAATGTCATTTAACATCTCATCCGTGCAATGAAAACATCAGGAGAGTTCTGGGAAAGATGTCAAGCTCAAACTTGAATGAGGATGAGGGGGAGGCCTTACTGCAGCTCTTGTCAAATGTGGATAAGTGGAGAGAGGGACCCACACCTGAAAATGTGGGGACGGTCAAACTCAACCACGCTGTCACACTGGAACCCTGGCAGGGACATGTGGGGAAAGTTGCCTGGTGATGTGTGTCTCTCTGCCAGAAGCACAGTCATGGTAGAGCTTATGAAAGCACTTACAGTGCCGAAAACTGTATTAGCGAGCTGATGTTTTTTTCTTGGTTTGCTCTAGAAGATTTTGACACTGAGCACCTTAACATGTATGACAGACGAACAGCTGACATTCAGTGCAGTGTAGCAAAGGGTGGTAGCCTGACTGACTGTAGCAGTGTGAAGAGTCTGACCATTGAAAGCAACTGTTCTCCACACAAACCTAGTAGCTCACTACTATGTGAGGACTTATGACTGCAGGACATTGACTGTAACCAGTTGTCTCCATTCTGGAAGGGGAACTTAGCTGACTTGCTGGCTAAATATGAGTCAGTCCTCTCACGCCATAGCTTGGGCTATGCTAAAGCCAAGGTTTCTGTCCATCGCATTCACCTTAGTGACACCAAGCCATTCAGACAGCCCTATCGTAGCCTCTCTCCCTCACACTATCAGAAGCTCTGTGTTGCTTTGAATGAGATGGAGGATCATGACATAATTAGAAAGTCTACCAGTGAAAACGCATCACCTCTTTGTGATGGCCTGGAAGAAGAATGGTGACTTGCGGCTGCGCACAGACTTTCTCTGGCTAAATGCACACACTGTGAAAGATGCTCACCCACTCCAGGCAGAGTGGGGGCAATGCATTCTTCTCCACAATGGATCTGACCTCTGGGTATTACGATATGGAGGTGCATGAAGGGGATAGGAAGTTCACTGCATTCACATCACCTTTTGGGTTGAATGAATACAACAGGGGCTGTGTCCTGCAATCTTCATGAAAGGATGATGAGTATCTTTGGTGATCAAAATTTCTTGACCCTTCTCTGTTATCTTGATGATGTCCTTGTCTTTGCTCCCAATGAACAGCTTGCTTTGCAGCGACTTGAAATGGTATTTCAGAGGCTTAAATCACACAATCTGAAGCCGGCCCAGAAGAGTTGTCACTTCATGCAGTCATCAGTGAAGTTCTTATGTTATATTGTGAGCAAAGATTAGAGCCATTGTCAAAAGCAGCTGAGAGATCCAAAAGAGCTAAAATAGATAGCTGTCCAGTATCAGCTGACTGTAGAAGGTCACTGCAAACCCTCTCACAGGGTAAATCTTCCGCACAACCCTGGATAGTGCCAAATGATTTGGGATCAAAATGTATGCCAGTTCATAGACCAGTACGCCAACCAAACGGGAAACCAAAACCCACAGGTGTGTTCATAATCTCACGCTGAATCTGATGCAGTAACCAGGGCTCGAGTTGAGGGGTATGCCATCCACCTTAGAGAAAATCTTGACCACAACTATCCCCCTTGTAAAATGGCCTTTTCCCCTCCCATCCCCTATGCTTTAATGGAATTATCTATGCAATTTATCGCCTAATCGCGAAAAGATGAAACCTCAGCAATATTTACCACTGCCTATATGCCTACGTCCGCACACCTGAGTGACTCAACAGGACGAGGCCCTTGTGTCCTACTGGTTACAAATTAACAACAGATCCCGAATTTAGCAGACCAATACAAACAGTTTCTGCTTTCACACTCCGTAATCGTTCATGAGTCCATTCCAGTGGTCTTAGATTGGCATGATCAACACCGCGGTTAAGATACTTTACAGCAGGGGTCGGGAACCTATGGCTCGCGAGCCATATATGGCTCTTTCGATGACTGCATATGGCTCTCAGAAAAATTTTAGCCAACAATTCTTAGCACAGTAAGTAATGAAGAAAAATTTTAGCCTCCAGCCGCTTACTTCCGCAGTAGGATACATTGATGGCTGCGTTCCAATACTCAAATTTGTCTCCTCCTTTCCTCCCCTCCTTGATGTAACATAAAAATTTGTATAAGGAATAAATAAACTTACCGCAACATAAACTCACTCAATTTTACGTTGCTAAAATTACCATTCCAAATCAAAAACGTGAATATATCTCATCAATGTGGATATGTTTGAAAACGCAAAACAACAGTTTTCCTTTTCCCTTTATTGTAAATTACTGTACAATACTGAAGGATAAGTGCCAGAACAGTAAACAGTGGATGACTGTTTACTGTTCTGGCACTTATCCTTCAGTTTTGGTAAATCCCTTGTCATGTTTTAGAAATTTTCGATGGTGAAATATTCAGTGGGATTGACTTTTAATCTGAATGGCCGTGAGCACAATGATGTCACCCAGAAATGTGAAAAGACTTCCGCGGTAGGATCCATCAATGTATCCTTCGTTTGGAGGAAAGGAGGAAACGAGAAAGGAGGAAAGGAGAAGGCAAGATTTCGTTTTGGAACAGTGGAGGGAAGGAGGACACACAATCAGTTTCCGAGGCACATAGGAAAGGAGGAGGCAAATTTGAGTATTGGAATGCAGCCGATGTGACAAATTCAGCCGTGAACATGGAGGAGGAGAGTGCTTGACAGTCGGTACGGATGTGTCCACCCCGTCAACAACCCGTATGGCTCTCATGGAAATAATTTTTAAATATTTGGCTTTTATGGCTCTCCCAGCCAAAAAGGTTCCCGACCCCTGCTTTACAGCTTGGCATCTCCTAGAAACAATAGAAATCCCAGGAACTGGCACTGAAGAAAGGTAGCACTCAGAACCTTGATGTGTGTTGCCCATTTGCCTGACAGTTCTATAAAACCTCATATGGCAGATGACCATTATACTCTCCTCTCAGAGCGATTAGCCTTCCTGGAGAGTACATCACCTTTGTGCTAAATTTACACATAATACGTCACAGCCAATCAACAATCAACAGTATGTCCAAGACCTGTAGTCTGTCCAAACCTGTAGGCAGTCCAAAGTAACCACACTCCGATGCAGGACCAACCTACTTACAGGTTTCTGCTATGATCCAATGTAGCATAGAACACCATAGTCCCGGTGTTAAGTTCAGCCCACTTGAAAGTTCAGCTGTGATTCAACGCAGTTGAGTCAAGGCAGTCTGATGTAGGAAGCACAAGCAGCGTCCCACCTTTGTTTGGCCACGGCAGTTAAAGCAGAACAAACCACTAGGGGCTCAGGTAATTCCCTGGGATTGTATGTTTTATGCAGCCTACAGTAAGAAAATAAGTATAAAAAGAATAAAATGTATAAAAGATATAACAGAATTTGCATATATCCACTTTGTTTAACTTTGTTAAGGGATAACCCAGATAATTGTTAGAAAAGGAAGGAAAGTGCATGTACCCCTATAGAATGAACTCGTTTGAACTACAGATCACAGGACCTTGTTCAACTAATGTTCTCCCTGGCTAACCAGCAAGGAACATATCGACAGAGTCAACCTTGTTTTGCTTCTATAGTTATATCACCACAGGTGTTTAGCAGTTTAAATGGGAATGCTATCAGGTGATCACAAAACTGATATTATTAAGATTTTGGTCATTGTGTCTCAAACTCCAGTTGTTAGTGTGCTAACAATTGAAAAATACTGTCATATGACTCACCTGTGTTGCTGCCTCAGTAATTGGCACATTCAGTGCCTTGGTACTGAGCTGTCATACACGAACAGATCAACTTTACATTAGATCACAACAAAATACATAATGTAGGGACTCAAAAACAGGCAAAGAGCCATTAATGAAATTATCAAGAAATTTACCTGGAATAATCAAAAAGATAAATTATTGGGATGATAGAATAATTAGGAATAGGTGGTGTGAAATTTAGAAACAGATATCACCCACTTTCTCCACCTCTGCATTAAAGACATGCAATGAGTTCAACAAACCCCAAACAGCCTTTAGAGGAAGAGCTGCCCAGTGCAGAGTAGAAAATAAAACTCATTTTGCACTACCCACGCTGCTTTGTGACTCAGAATGTCATCTCCTCTCTGTCTTTCTACCCAGCTAATAAAAATAACATGCAATTTCTAGGAAATTAAGATCGATTTCTAACATCCTGGAACAAACTAATCAGAGGGAAAAAATCGGCCATTACAGATAGATGGCCTTTGAAATGGGCTGTATGGGTGCATCAAGGTGAGTGTCAACAAAAGCCAAACCAATGAGGCCCAGAAACTCAAAATGAAATTTCTGTGTAAAACGGGAGAGCAAAGAAAACTTCTAAAAGCAATTAGAATATTTATCATCATTTAGGTGACAAGAGATTTTATTATTGTAATATTCCTTGCTATTTTATTGGGACACCCAAAAGACTAATTACATAAATTATAAGAGATGGACATGGAAAAGGTTGGTGTGGAAAAGGTTGGAGAGTGCACATAATACCAAAATCTGAATGAATCACTGAATGATTTTTCTAGTATTTACATACTAACACAGGGATTTGAGATACATTGACCAAAACCTTACAATAATGTGACAAGCCCCGGAAAAAAATTCCGGAAAAATACAAAAATATATATATTCTGAGATTCTCTCAGAGTACAATTCTAAAATACAAATATTCTCTACATTTGGCAATAAAATGTAACAGTACAAACGTAAAAGGCAATACTTCCCTAACTGCTTAGAGAGAGAGATAACATCACTTGCAATGAGGTCCTGAGTATAATTAAAAAGCAATGCACAAAAAGTATTTTGTGTTTGAAAACACTGAAAGTAGTATACCAAACTCAACATTTTGATTATCAGGAGAGACTGTATTCTAACTCAATTTTGGTGTTTCAACTAACTCAAGAAATGGGCATTATAAATGAAAGGTTTCTACCCATTTTATGCAGCATTTCAGAACTTAAACAATTAAATGTTTTCCACATCTCTGAGAAGACAGTTGAATCTTCATAGGACTGAACTTAGTTAACTAAAGTAATCTTACCTAAAAATATAGTCACAAGCTGCAATTAAGGGCGCAAGACTTTTGTAATGGACATAAATGAACAGGAGAGTCATAATGTGTCCGTTTCTGTCATAGTTTGGTTGGAATAAAGTTTGATGAAAACTATGATTCTGTTACTACACTGTATGTTCTCTTACTTGGCATGATCGTCAAAACACTACATGTTTTCCTTGCTAGGCCATTCTGTAGCAAGAGATGATGGTGTACAGGCCACACTTGTATTTTTGATATAAGTAATTTTTTTATTTTTATTTTATAGGATTCATTTAATATTCAATAAATATAGCTCCCAACAATAAATTACATTAATGTTTATCACAATAATTCTTCAGACATGAGGAATCCAAGTAAATCCGCAAACTCCACACCTATCCTTCCATCATGACAGAATAGAATGTCTGTTGTCATTGTGGGGCAAGATGTCTGAAACTGTGGTTTGTAATGTAGTTCCTTCATGCTTATTACATAGAAACTTGCTTTATAATGTATAGTTTAAGTGGTTTTATCACCATTAATTAACACTTTACAGATACATAATTTTCTGAAGTTCAAATCATGTTCCATTTGTTAATGTGGTAGTACATAATTATGTCCACTAGAAGAGTATGTAACCTTTATATCGTGTCTGAAATGTACTCTCAATGAATTTGTAGATTCACAAATCCATGATTATGTGTTTTGTTTATGATGTTTATAACAACATAATCACGATTGCGTGAATCTATGACAAGATGACGAACACAATGTTTTGGAAATGTATTTTATATTGAAGCTATTCTGATATTATTTCTTCACTTTGCAGGGACTGGGAAAAGGAAATGATGTGCCTAATTTCATGTCGATCAAACTTGTGGCTCACGAGAAGAAGATTTTTAAGTATTATTTTTTAAAATGTAAAAATGGACAAAAATGCAGAAAATTGAATGCCATGTTGCAGCCATGTTTTTTATCTGATCATGTTGATATCTGGAACAAATCTATGTCATATGACTGTCTTGAGACACACCAAGTTTCACATCAATTTGCGTAAAAAAGGCCAACATAGCTTTATTTGCATATGTTGTCATTTATGGTCCTGATGAATTTGCAAGTAGCAAGACCATTACATATTTTCTCTCCACAATGGGTTATGTCAATTAAACTTGTGGTTCATGAAAAGAAGATTTTTAAGTATTATTATTTTATGTAAAAATGCTGAATATTGAATCGTTTGTGGCAGCCATGTTATTTATCCAATCCTCTTCAAATTTGGTATATGTCTATACTGTAGCATTGTCTTGAGTGACCCCAAGTCACTCTTCACATTCATTAAAACTTTAAAAACACATACAACTTCACATTGGCTTAAAAATCGCCGAAATAGTCTCATTTGCATATTTTATTAATTATGGTGCGGATTAATTTGTATGTAGCGTGGTCGTTGTTTGACGTGGGAACATTTCTTTTGCAATCTTGTTGAGGACCAGTACATACATCCAACATACCAAGTTTCATGTCAACCAGACTTACAGTATATTTCAAGAAGATTTCTCTGTGTTTCTCACAAAATTCAAAATAGCTGAAAATCTATTATGACATGTTTTTTGGACTGAATTTATTATTTGTGAGAGGATGGATCTGCCGATTTTGATTTGGTGGTCTCTACAACAACGGTTCAAAAGTTATGGCCTCCCGAAGTTGGAAAATTCAACTGGATTCTGTAGCACCCCCTTCTGGAATTTTAGCATGAAAAATTTTATAAACGCCCTCACAACAGGGCTCAGGTCCACCACCAGCCTGCCAAACAGCAAAAAAAGTTACCAATATTTGGGAGAGTTATGGCCATTTTTCATGAAAACAGGCTGAATAATGAAATGAAGGCTGAACAATAATAATAGAAACAGCAATTACAAAAAGGGCTTTAGCCCACTTACGCCCTAATAAACTGTGGGTCTTCCTTGAGATTTCTGTGAAAGTAGTATTTGGGCAAACATTCACTGTATTGATTACTCAACCTATTAAGAGAGTCTTTGATTGTTACTCTACAGGGGAAATCTACCAACCAGGGTCATAACTTACCACATTAAAAGTGAAGTGTTGCCTGCTTTCAAAGTGTATTTGACATTAATGCACGAGTTTAAAATATTTAGACACCTGATGTAGTGAGTTGATTTGTAGTTGGTCAACCCAAAATGTTTTTGTTCTGAAAGAAATTGGGTTTGAATCCCTAACATGACTGAGTTTATTTATAAATAATGTACACAAAAAATATATAAAACATTGGAAAACTGGGTTTGTTATTGTTACACTGATAGTTTTGCCTATTGCCTTGCTAAATCAAGGTGCTCAAGTTCATATTTTGAGATAATTAACTGTCAATCAAGACAATAGTTACTAATTTTGGCCTAAAAATAACAACAGGCATGCAGCTGTGTATTAGATACTTCATTCAAACGTATAATGAGACATGCAAAACTATTCTTTTTTCCAAATACACACCTTCTCTCTCACACATACACACACACACACACACAAAATGCAGTTGCAGGAACTTTATTTCATTTCAAATGGCCTGTTGTCCAAAAATAACATCTAATGTAAACGAATTGATCAACACCCTTAATCAATTGCTTATTTTTTCCCATGAGGTGCTAATGATATTGATTATTTGAAATTTACATGTGATCCTTATTGATAATAGGAGTTAATGTGAGAGCGGACACACCAGGTAATACAAGTGAATAAATCATCTTATTTAATGAACAAGGCGTTCTTAATTACCAGGTAATACTAGAGAATGTTAAAAGAATAAAAAACCTTAATTGGCTGTCACAAAAAAATCCACTAGCCTATGACTCTGCTTTGTATATCCTACAGCCATTATCCATTATTAATATGAAAATAAGAAAAGAATTAAATAAATTCTAAACAACATACAGTATTCTGCTTGTGTATCCAATGGCGTTGTTTCAAAGCACAATTTCAATACCTCAGGATATGTTTATTGGATTTAACACAGGAGAACAATTTTTGAGACACAGATAAGTGCATTATACAACATATAAGATTAAAATTTTTATTACTCAAAATATACAGTAGTCGCCCTGTATCAGCAGTTGATACATTCCAAGACCAACCGCAGATGGCCGAAACCGTGCATCATAGCAAACCATCTGCGAACCCCATATATAAAGTGATTTTCGTGTACATACATACATATGGTAAAGTTCAACTGATAAATTAGGCACGGTAAGACATTGCCAAAATCAAATACAGAAATAATAAAGTACATTGTACATTATTATACAGTACTGTACAGTACTGCACTGCATATATGCACTGAAAAATATGCCAATTACAGATGCATGGCAAAAAGGTAGTTAAGTTACAAGGCGTAGTGAAGTTATTTTTTTCTGTATCGGCAGAAGTTTTTCTCTGTTAACCTTAAGGCAGTACACAATGTAAGCCTACCCTGTAGGTGGTGGCTACACTAACAAGGTGATGAGCACGGTGCACATGGGCAATTAGCAACTGCGTCATAATCTTATTCCTGGAAATACGAAAGATCTTCTGCTGGTGCCCTACTAAAGACCAAACTTCAGTTTTTTGTGTTGAAAAACTCTATCCTTCATGAGTCCATATAAAAGTGAATGCAAATACAATTCAACCAGAGTTGACTGCATAACATGGACACTTATAATTTCACTTATTTTTTAAAAATGTGATTTACATTGCTTGCTCAGATGGCTTACAGTATTTCATTTCTATCGCTTTTCATGCCTGCAGGTTTGTTCCAGTCTAAAACGTTTCATAAGATATTTGAAATTATTTGTTTCAATCATTGTTTATATTCAGTCTGTAGGTAATTGGGGTAAAGAAATGAAGCCATTGATTTAATCAAGATCAGGCCCAGTGTATGACAAGTACGTTTACACTGAAACAAAAAAGGCATAATTCTCTTGTTGAGATCCTCTGTTACATTTTTGGAAATGTTTATCTGTCCAATATGCTTAGCCACACAGTCAGGGAGTTCACCTAATAAGACACATTTCCATGATCCACTGCACTGAGCCCAGCTTCAGCTGAATGCGTTGCAGTATGGTCACTGTTGTAAGGTGTGTACAGGTGTTGCTGCATATAACAACTTAAGGCTGCTGCATGCTTCAAACAAATTCCTGTTTGGAACTATGGGAAGGGCCTAAGAACATCTGAATAGGCACATTTAAATCTGTTCCATAATAAGCCAATATGTGTTGCAGAACTTTAAGGGAATGGAAACAAAGTTACAAGGAAATGGCTAAAAGACCACAACATAATAGCAGCATTGCTTTAAATTGATTCTATTTCATTCTTACTGACCGCCAGAGGCAGTGATTCACACAAAACCTAGCTTTTCATTTAAATTGCCTTTTGATTTTTGTGCCTCAGGATGTTTAGATTTCCAAAGGTACAGGGAGAGGTGGTATGGACGTTCCTTTAGGTCATTGTTGGCCGAGGCCTTGGACCAGGCCCAAAGCGACAGCAACGTGCAGGAGTGGTCCATTGTTTTTTATGTCTCAACGTTAGGCCTGTTCATTTGACCGAGTTAAATAAATGACCAAATGAATGTATGCTATTGGACCTGATTCTGATTATTTTTTTGGCACATTTTGAGTAAAGGTGAATTACAGTTTTTCTTGTTTGCTTCAACACATCTTCCCACTCTGATGTCACATTTTCAAAACAACACACAGGCTAAAACAGAAGCTGACTGGCCAAAATGACTGATTTCGTGGCCAAATTAATATATATTATCATTACACAATGGATAACAAAATACACCTATCAATATGAACCTGTTCAGTATTAATTTGTGCTATATGCCTGTGCCATTTGTTGATACAAAAAGGAAAGCAAGCATATCACAGCATGAATTGTATTCTTTTCTCCAACGATAATTTTACAAGAGATAAAAAAAACCTGCTGCACTCTGCACCTGCTCGTTTTACAATTTATTTTACACTGTAAATAATAAATATATAAACGAAATCAAAGGAAACTTATGGGTGGAAATATACAAAAAACAAAATAATTAAAATAATTAGAATGTCGCATTTAGGGAGAGGCAGGGGACAAGAATGAGGAGGACAAGTTCGAGGAAGAAGAGTTGGAAGAGGACTAGGTGGATAGGGAAGAGGACGAGGGCGAAGAAGAGAAGGAAGGAGAGCTGTCTCTGGTGAGATTAGGGCTACGCTTATCGATCATGTGATCAACCATGGGTTAATGGGGAGGCTGGACTGAGAGGCCAGCCCTACTTGAGTCAGTTTACAGTGGCATCCATAATTCGAACCTTTAGAAATGAGAACAGGTAAGCAACTACCTAATGGCTAGTTCAGCATTACTGTAAAATATGTATTACTGTATTGACGCTTTCATCGGACACATTGCGTTGCCAAGGTCATGCGCCTGGCTCAAGGTTAACTTCCGGTCTGTGTTTGTTTATTATTGGGTTTGTGTTTACTGGCTAATATTGTACTGACTACAAATGGATAGAAAGTTAAGCTGATGAGCAGACTGAAGTTCAGGGCTCAGGTTGTTGCGCTGTGGGATGCAACCTGACCTCAGGAACAAACGGCATTAATACTACACATTAAAAGTTAAAATACTTTCAAGTTCAAACAATAAGGTTATAACAGAGTTCAGAAATCACAACCGGAGAACGGGACATGGCAGATGCAACCTATTTAACTCATATATTACCATAATAGATACATTAGCAGAAATATAGTATTGTATGTGTACAGTATCTCAGCTATTCAGTAAATTCAGGTACACTACAGTATCCCATATAGCTTTGCTAAATGCGTATAGAATATTATTCCATTCTTGTGGGTTGGGATGCTCTTAATTTTTCAGGAATGAAAATTGTTGTAGGCATCCAAGCTGCGATATGCCTTGAACACCGCCCTTGTATATACACACTCCCTCTCGACTAGGTATTCAAAGATGAGTACCTGACTGACCTCCAGCAAATCAGATGGGTCCATAGAAAGACATTCTCGTCTCAACATTTTGTTGAACGGGTCTGGTAGTGTAACGTTATCGAGTTTGAGTTTGAGTTTGGCCAAGTAATGGTTATTTTCTTTGACTGGTAATCCCAAATAATACTGGATAGATCTAGTTTTAACTTGCTACCTAATGTACGTTTATTTTGCTTCTTATCAGAAACAGTTTTGGGACCCTGTCCCCTGGAGTTGTTCCCGATTTCTGCTGTGCATTCAAAATGATGTTATTGTGACTGGGATGATATTAAATGCACTTTACTGGACCATTTTAGTTTGACCATTTTATTATGTGTTCCATAGTTTAAACTTCAATCACCATCGTACTACTGTAAACTACTGGAACCAGAATTGTCCCCATTTTTTTACTTCATAGATATTAACATTGGTCAATTTAATGATATATGCTGGCCAAATGAAAAAGTATCCCCAATTTTCATTTCAGAAATCTGGTAATCTTAAAGGGACTCTGTTGTTATTGATTGTTTGCGGAAGTCTGACAGAACTTAAGTTTGGGCCATAATAACGCACATGCGCAGTAATGTTTGTTTATGTTGTTACCGTTGAAAGCATATGTAGTATTACATAAACACTTGTAGCTCTAAGCCACCCATTTACTGCACTGCTTTTTTACTTTTAACTTACTGGTATGTTGCTTAGAGTATTTGTTATTTGTGTTTCAGACTGTTCAACTGGGTGTTTTTAGTTGTATTTGATTGTGATCGTATGAATGTGGTGGCTAAGTGTTACAACCAACTTCGTCCTCTTTGTTTTTGTAACACTGGTGGACTTTCAGGCGATAACATCGCCCCTCTTGAATGACCTAAAGACACTGGAGGAGGAAGGCATCTGTGTTGAGACATTTACAGGCTGTCTCAAAGGCATAGACCACTCTGTTGTTTCTATCAGCCTTGTTGCCCATGGGCTGCTGGTTTCAGTGAGAATTGTACGTCTTTATATTGCTGACAGGTTTGTCTTGTTACCAGGTCTGAAATACAGAGATACAAATCAGCTACAACAACTGCACAAAATATCACCATAATAATCTTATTCAAGAAATACAGAAAAATGACAGTGAAGCTGATTATGGTAAGAGCAGATGTGTCCTCTCTGACCATCAGTCTTACTTCCATCCCATAACAAGATTTTCACCTGACATCCTACTTGATATTTTTGAAGATGTAGTTCCATGCCACTCGAGGAACAGGCCCGGGACCTCACTCTGCGTAGATCTCTTCCAGGGAGGGACAGATTTCGGGAGATCCTCATGCAGTTTAAAGATATATTAGATCTTGCTGTGTCTCATACATTCAGGGCTGACATAGTATGTGACTTGTAAAATTCCTGATCACCAGCAGATGCTTCAGGAGGTCATCCAAACATACAGTGCATCATTATCTTGAGTACTACTCTCAGCTCATACATTGCTTTGGTCATCTGGTGCATCTCTGGACAATGAAGTTTGAGGGGAAGCACAAGATTATCAGAAAAATAGTTAATGACACTCGTAACTTCAAAAATGTTTTTGGCAGAGAAACCAAAAAATGGTGGGTTTCTCTTGTCTTCTCCAAATTTCTCAAGCCGCCAAGTGCAGACTTCAAAAATGGGATTGGAGTTTTTTCATTGCCTAAGATGCACACGCATTTCTATTGAGCTTCAAACATGGCAGACACAAAATGGATAACCATTAATGACATACCCTTTGTGGTTAGCATGTCTGCCTGCACTCTAGAGCACATGCCGCCTCTCCTAAGTTCAAAGACATCAAAAACATTCATTCCTGCCAAATTTTGTACTCAAAGACTTTGAGGCGGTGGTATAATGAGCATTTGTGCTCATATCAACTAACAGTTCATGAAGGAAAAGGCTGCATAGTGAAACAAGTATGTTAGCTGAAAGACCCAATTCCATTGCATGCCTATGAAGAGTAAAGCCAGCTCATTTTCACAACTTAACATTTCTTCTCAGTTTCTGAGTAAAAGAGCAGTGCCACATCCAGAAGCAATCTTTTCTTTTTTCCTGGCAACTGCAGTAGGTCTGAGGACTACCCGACAAAGTGATATATTTAAAGCAGAGGACTATTTTTCCCTGTACTTTTATAGTATGGGGACAGCAAATGTTACATTGTTGGAAGTTGCAGCCACCTGCTTGAACTTAGAGGACCAGTACTTGCATCTTTCTGTGTTTTTAATAAGCTTCTCTAACAAAGTTCAAATGGCAAGGCCTCTCAAATTAAGGGTTACCGTTTACAATGTAAATACTGAAAAGCTCATCTCACATTCTCGCCCTTTGTTAATTACCTCGTATGAGAGGTTAAAAATGTAAAAGTTGAACCTTACCTATGACTTTGACTGCAGTTTCCACAACCTGATATTGCTAATACCCTCTGAAATTTTGTGAATATTCCATCTAAGTCATCCATTACTTCCATCCTGTTTCACTTCTTCCTTTCCTACCCAAAACTTTTGAACATACTGCTTCCAAACCACTCCCCCTTTTCCTTTCACAGAATACCCTGCTGGACACCCACCAGTCTGACTTCAGACCTGACCACTTGACTGAGACTACTCTGACTCATACTGTACAGATGACAGTGTTACTGAGTGTCTCAGCAGATGGCCAGAACTGTTTGTCATTCCAAGATTGCTCTCATGTAAGGTGGAGTTTGCTTTGAAAGAGGTAACTGTGCATATGAGGAAGAGGGGAAAAGTTTGAGGTTCCAAAATACAAACAGGATAGGATGACAGGAACAACAGCCACTCCGGTCCTCTTCGGCTGCATTCATCACAGTTGACCATTCCATTCCCCTGTCCAACCCAGAGGCAGCGCCATCCCGGTCCAACATTAAAAGACCCAGAAAAGGGGAAGTCAAATTACGGCCCAACTGTCCTTCGTGACACAGCGGCAGGAGTGGCCACTGGGCCTGGTGGTGAATGGAAGAGGAAACACAACAAAAGTTCAACAAAAAAGGGCCAAAGGCCATTTATTTACCCCTTTTGGGGAAAAAGGAAACACAACAAATGGAATTAAATAGAGATGGGCGAAATGAAACGGTGCTCTGAAGCTGTGTTGAATCATTCGAAGCAGCTGTGTTTCAGCACACTGCTCCAGAGCCCCAACCAAAGCATGGTCCTACCATCAACACATTTCCTACTTGACGTAACGGACAAGATCAAATGTGGAGCGTTTCCGACAGTTTACAGCGTCACAAGAAAAGTTAATTATGTTGTGTATTTAATCAACAACTCATTATTGACAGTGTTTATTTCTTGTCTATCATGTTTGTTGCAGTTTTCTCTTGTTTCATAAATTCCCCAGTGAGTACAGAAAAAGTGAATAAAATCATGATAACTATGTGTGGAGGTGGTGTTTAAATGTTACAGGGTATCAAACTGTGAGGTTTATGAACTCCAAACGCTGTCTGGAGTTCATAACCTTGATAATATTCAAAGGCTTCTGACGTAATTTGAAACATTGGCTGAAGCTAGAATTCCTGTTAGGTTTTTTTTTTTTTTGTGCATCAATGGACCTCTCAAAGACAAAAAGTGAAATATCCCATAGAAGGCTATACCCATGCTAATAGTTGTTGGTTGTCAGAACACTGTCAGAACCTTAAATAAAATATTCCTTGAAACTTTGACCTATTTTCTTAATGTTCCTTGCACGTTATTTACAAGGATTTACCTGGAATGTTTCCTTGTGGCTGTAACATAACTTGTTCCGAACCATGTGGAATGTTAGAATGTTAATGGCATGTTTACATTATAACATTATGCCAAACCCCACTGAAACATACCTATATTTCCCCCTATCTTATGGGTCAATTTTCGATTAGCTGGGGCCAGGGTATTCTTGGAATAAGACACTACATAAGTAATTTAATAACTACAAATAACGCACATAACCTTGAGATCTTCGTGAAAACGTATAGTTTTCTGCAAAATTCTAAGTAATTTCTGTTTCGGGAAATTAAATGTATAATTCTGTAAGATAACATTTGTACCACTTGCAACATATTTGTACATTCAAGAAGTTCACATAAATTGGAAGACAGGACCATACCTTTGTGGGGAAAAGTAAAAAAAAAAAAGTACATATATATTTCTGACATCTAAACGTGGAAATGAGAGGGGAAAACATCATACATACAAGATGATGCTTGCATGATGGAATCTCGGACCATTTTGATCTGGTCACCCGACTAATGTGCCATGTCAGCACTGCACCCAGTCGTTGGAAAATTCCGGAAAACGTCCTTAACAAATCCTTCGACAAATCAAGTTGGTAGAATAGCTTTTGTGTCGAGTCTGACAGTTGAGGGGAAAGAGATCATGTTAATTACTTAGCTGACCGCATCAATGCGTCCTTGTTCATTAGCAAATCAAACATCACCTCTGAATTTTACAGTAGCTACACACATAGGCTACCTATCTATTAACAGGTGCATTAACTGTAAGTAATTATTGTCCTGACTTATAGCACCGCATTTGCTTCAGAATGGGTAGGTTATAGTTGGGGTAGTTACAGTTATCTCGATGTTACTTAGCTTCACTGGTTAGCTACCGGTAGTTTGTTTTCTACAACATGATTTAACAACTGTGTTAAATGTGCTTTGTAATTAGTAAGTTCTATATTGGTTGTTTTCATCGTGTTTTTGGTTTTTCGGTAAGCATAAGCTTACAGCGACGTTGCCCATTATTTTTAATATTGGAATTCCATGAGAAGAACTTTGATCTCCGCTATGGATGGTTTTTTATTTAATCTTTTCTTTGCCACCTTTCTATGCTGTCTGCAACGGAATTCCAAGCTCCTGTGGTACTCCTGGGGCGTCAAGAAAACCATAGGAGTGGTGCTAAACACCACATCTATGAACGCGCTTCTCATTTATGATCGAGTGATAGTTATTAATCAACATATGTACGTTATTCCACATCAAAGTTTGAAAAATAGGGCAGATTTTGTTAGTTTGTTTCAGATTACGCATAAATAAACACACAGTTTTAGGAATATATTGATAAATGAGACCCAATGTGTCCAACAATTCGGAAGCCAAGACAAAAATGACTATATGCTATTCTTCAACTAGTATTACAATATCTATCGCAGTGACATTCACAAATGTGTGTGTGTGTTTAGTTTTGTTATCTATCTGCGTTTATTTTTTTTACGACAGCAAAAATCACGTTGTAGGCTGTGCTTCACGTTTGATAATATGGCTTTCTCTTGCAAGCTACATGCGGCATAATAACCAGAAGCAAATAACCTGTTTTAAAGTTGTTCCTACTTTATGAAAGCCTGTTTATTATACTGAGGGACTATTTTATTGTTTATATCCAGATACTAATGTCCAATTCTTCAAATCAAAAGCAAGTTTTCCAAACAGTTCATTATTCCCATGAGTCAACTGACAAAGTGTTTAGTAGCTGTTGTGATTGTTCCAAAATATCAGGTGCGTCAGTGTTTCGAGACATTCCTATTTTTTCAGTGTGAATTAACGGTGCAGTGTTTGGAAACAGTTTTAAGAGTTTCGAAGTGTCAGATGACGTGGCAGTTTTCCAAAGCGTCTTAACTGTTCCTAGAGTTGGCTGCATTTGTGTTTCGAGACGGTCCTAATTCTTTCAAAGTGTCAATTAATGGTGTAGTGTTTTGAAACAGTTTTAATTGTTTCTTTCTTTTAATTGACTGCACTGTTAATCGAGGCCTTGACACAATTGCAATGTATTAAATACTTAGATGTTGCTTCGTTCAGCGTTTCATGGTTCTGTTTAGACTCCTTTCCTTTGACCTTTCCTTCTCTTTTGACTGTTTCCCATTCTCCTTTCATTGGTCATCCCATTGTTCTTACTTTCCATTCTCCTTGTTGCGGTCTTCATGTAAACATGTTGGATGCTTCCTTTTACATGTTTCACAGACACTTCTTTCACAGTTCTTTGAATGGTGTCCTGGTTTCAAACATCCAAAACACAACCCTTTTGTTTGTACAAATTTGACTTTTTCTGCAACTGATTTGTCCATGAACTTCCGACATGTGTGAATGCCATGGTTGTGAGAAACAAAAGACACACCCCTTAACATCTGTTTTTTCTTCAGAGATGCTTGCCAGCACCTTTCCACCAATGCTTCGAATCTTTGGTGTCTTCATCTTTTCGCCATCACTAGACTTGAGTGTGTAGAGAGGTCACCGGGTTGCAAGCTATCTTGACTTCCTGCGTGACAAACTCAACAAATTGGCTGAAGCTAGGGAATGCCTTGCTTGCTCCTTCTCTCGATAACCTTTCTGTTCCATCTGGCTATCAACCAATCAGGAAGCTTGGTGAGTATTCTTTGGTTTTTACCAGAATCATTTAGGATCTCAAGACTCTTAATCTGAGACATTGCTGCTTGACAGCCTCAAAGGAAATCTGAGAACTCTCTTAGCTCAATGCTATCCTTGGGTCCTATCTTAGGCCATGAGGTGACTTATCCCTTAAGGCTTTAGCAATCATGAAGGAGTTGCCATACCTTTCTTCCAGGATGTCCCATGCTGAATGGTAGGCTGCATCAGTGCCTAACAAGAAATAACTCTCAACTGCCTTTTTTGTTGGTCCGCTAACATACTTGCTGAGGTAATAGACTTTCTCATTCACTGGGAATGAGAAATGTTTGAAAAGACATTTTACAATCCTTATACTTCAGTGGGTCTCTACTGAAAACAGAAGGCTCTGGTACTGGGAGACGGCTTACATTGATGGACTCTGCTATTGCTTCAGCAAGTGCTGTAGGGCTACCCACCTGTGAAGCTCTAATAGCAGGTTCTTCTCTTATGGCGGTTTGTGTCATCATAGCAGGTTGTGCATGTATGGCATCTTGTGGTGGTGCCACGTGATGAACTGAAGGACTTCTGAGTTAAGTGCAGGCTTATCCTGCATGTGCTTACAGTGATGGAGCAACTCTGACATTTCTTCGTCTGAGCTCACTTTTTGTTCATACACTTGCAGTGGTGTCTTTGCAGCAGTCATCGTCTTAACTGACTGTAAGCGCTCTATCTGCCTGTGTTTTTCTTCTAATGTGCTTTGTCTTGCAGCATTTTCTGCTTCTTGTTATGCAAGCCTCTGTCTGTTCTCAGCTTCAAGGGTTTCAAGCTCTTGATTCTCACATTCTATTTTTTGTAAAACTTTCAAGGTGGCTTGGGTTGCAGCTAGCTCCACTGCAGCTTCTTGTTTCCTTACAGAGGACAGGCTAGAGCATCCGGATCTTATGCTTGAACTGCTTGCAGAACTTGGACCTTGAGAGCTGGAACTGGACCGCTGAGATGATGCAAATGAGAACACAGAGCCAGTCTCAGTCCAGTATTGGTTCCGCTAGATATACACTCATGTTTTTTTAATTATAATATATGAATTAACATAAAATATTCCTTTATAAATTAACGTAAATTATTCTGAATTTTAACTCAAATCAATAAATGAACTTAAATTGTATTGCAGACTCTTGTAGATATAGGAAGGATTTTAAAAGCAACATCTAGACAACAGAGGGTGATGGGATATGCAATGATAATGGGTTGTGTAAGTTGAATTTTAATAGAAAACAGGAACCACCGCATGTCACGAAGAGGAACTGCCGGACGACAGGGGCGTGAATGAAGAAAGAGTCAGATCAATGAGCCAGTCAGAAGGAAGCAACGCCCCAGGAAACTATTCCATGTCCGGTATTATAAAAACACTGGGTCAGGGAAGTATAGTCAGTCAGACTTTGTGAACTGACACACTCAGTCTGTGTCTGTTTGTCAGGGACAGGAGGATCTCGACCCAGAGCTCTGTTTGCTTTATTCATTTACTGCTTAATAAAACGAAGGATTGGTGACCAAATATCTTCTCCTATCGCTTCATTCAAGAACACAGAGATTTTTGTCTCACACAGAATAGCGAGAATATTGAGTAGAATGGGCGGAAATCCAACACTCTGATGGCAGCTACACCAAGACTTTTACAACCAACTTTCCCTGCTGTTCGATGAAGAACGCTCATTGACTTACGGTGCCCTTACTGACTGCTCTTGTGTGCCTCCTTGTAGATTCCGTTTCAGCTGAGAGACACAACAACCTGGGGGTTCCGAAGTTGCCTTTCCCTGCCACCCGCCTTCCTGTGAGATAGTGGAGGACGCTAAGCTTTGTTTTCACTAAAGAACTGTGATTACTTAACTCCCTTGTGTTTCCCTTTGTGTGATTTTCATTCTAGTTTACCCCGGTGTGTCTCGTATGTTCCTCATTTTTGAAAAGTCTTTGTTCTGTTTTGCAATTGTGTTAATAAATCCAGCTATGGCTGACTCTTTGTGCTAACTACTCTCCAGTCTTGTGCTTCTTGCCGCCCCATTCAAACCATCCAACCAAACATGGTGTCACACAATCCAAAGACAACATCACCCTCAACTCCACAAAATATTTTCCACATACCAGGTCATTTTGAGGCCAGACTGGTTTTTCTTTCCACTGTGTACAATTGACCAATTGTTGCTTTCTCCATGTGACATAGATTCACGCGCTGGTCTCTGTTGGTGGTACTGCTGTGTGGCTGGTCTCTCTTGGTTGTGATGTTGTTGTGGGGCTGGTCTCTCTTGGCGGTTGTTTTTACGGTATTCTGATCTATTCTGATCAGCATCTGAGTTGGTATCTACAAAAAGGACATTTAAATAAAGCCATTTCGAGCTCTTATCCAGCAAGTTGTTTTTACGACTTATCTATTCTGCAAAGCATCTCTCCTGGTGGTGATGTTGTTATCGGGCTGGTCTCTCCTGGCGGTGATGTTGTTATCGGGCTGGTCTCTCCTGGTGGTGATGTTGTTATCGGGCTGGTCTCTCTTGGTGGTGATGTTGTGATGGGGCTGGTCTGTCTTGGCTGTGATATTGTTATGGGCTGGTCTGTCTTGGCAGTGATATTGTTATGGGGCTGGTCTCTCTTGGCAGTGATGTTGTTATGGGGCTGGTCTCTCTTGGCGTTCATGCTGGAATGGAACTGGTCTGTCTTGGCTGTCCAGCTGCTATGCTGACTGCACTGTGTTAGTATCTGCAAAAGAGGCAGACCAAATAAAGCCATTTCCTAAAGGAAAATGTGCTTCTTTTCAGAGCAAGTTGTTTTCAGGGTATTCTGTACATAATAATCTTATCATATAATAATCCAAGTGTTTTGAATACAAGGCTACATCTTGTAGTTTTGGAAAATGACATGTTAAACAAATAACCACACTTCAGGCAAGATTAAGAAATAAACACAGACAGAGGAGCACACAAAAACATATCACACCAGGAGAAAAACTACAAATACTGAACAATTTGTTTTCTTTTTTTGACTTGCTTAATTTGCATAAGATTGCATTCTTCCAAATTGCCCATTCCTCTCTATACTGTTCTATACACAGTTAGACTCAGGTGAAGTAAAGGATATGGCTGCACAACATATACGTTTTTCACTTTCACTAGGTCTATGGCTATATCATATTTAACAACATATAACCGCTTCTATTTGGTTTGACAATCCAAATGGTTAGGGAATTTTTTTAAGGGAATTGTTAACTGAGCTGGAGTAGACAAGTTTTAAGAGGAGCAGTGGAAAGGCGGTAGGAGGACCAAGGGGAGAAAAAGTAGGGAGGGAATTATTTATTTAATTATTAAACAAATAATTAAAATTACTTTAATTATTATTTATTTAGTTATTTAAACAAATAATTAAACTAACTTGTTTAATAAAATGACAATGGAAATCATTTCTTTTTAAGTTTTGCTCTCATTTGGTAACTCGTTGACTGGACCCATTTTAGCAACATACTGAAAGCTGAAAAAACAACTGTGTCCACTTTAAAATGCATTCAACGTTGTTAGGCATACTGTTATTGCAACATGGGCAACTTATTATGCACTGGCTAGCTATGTTGTCACTCGGCAGAGCGAAGTTGACATGGTGGGGCTACTTTGGTATTTCTGTCTGGCTGGCTATCACATCTCGTCATCCACCTAAGTACTTTTTACACGAGTTGATGTTCGCTTTCAGATTTGAGGCAAAGTAACGATAACAACGCGAAGGATGCTACGTTAGTTAGCTAATTGGTGACCTTCGGTTGCCCACAATCAGAATAACATAACTATTATCCAGTTAGCTTGCTACCTAAGTTAAATATCTTTCCAGATATGATTCCACAGACATTGTTCAAAAGGTCTCCAGCCACACACGTTTACCTGTTAGCCAACAACTAGGTGCTAGGTATCTGCTGGATGCCTGCCTGATTCATTGATATTGATAACATCACCGCTACAGGTTTGTCCAGTGGGTTCACTTTCCTCTCGGTCATCCCGCGTCTGTCTCGGGGCCGAGTTTTATCGGGTAATAATCCCCAACATTTTGATAAAATACCCCAGATGTGGACGTAGACGCGTAGTCCATTGCGATTTTGTTATCTCAGGACAAACACCTTACCGGCAACGGATGAGGGACAAACCGCGCAGTGGAAATGAGAGGATGAAAAACGCAATCCCGTTTTTATTCAACCAATTTCTCCACTGTTAACTGAGCGGTTGCAGTTGCGTTGACAAACAGATTAGGTTATGCATTTTGTCTTGCTACAATGGAGTACACCCGAAGGCTAGGTGAGTGTCGCTCATAATGACTGAACCGATTAAAATGAATTATTTAAACATAACATCTGTAATGTATGGGTGTCCCATGGACTTTAGAGGTATGTATAAGGACGTAATACTGAGATATGCATATTTTTGTAATTTTTAATTCATTTCATTTAATTTTCTTTCCTTTTCCAACAGTCCACTTCAACTGGAAACATATATTTGCAATCAAAAGAATGAAAAATGTATAATCACTGAACGGAATAGCTTTATTTTTCCTAAGGGGAATTCTGGTGAAGTGGTCCTCATACAAGAAATAAATAATTTACATGAATAAACTACATAGCTATTATTACAAACTAGACATCAAGAATTGTACTAAGAAAATCCAGACGACATAAAAATCAGAAAAATAAATTAAGCATTTAATTTAGCAGGTGCTGTTGATCCGTGCGTTTTATGCCAACTTCAGTCAAGTCATCCAGTCACGCCTCCACAAATCAGACACGTAACAAGCTCACCGACTTCCAAACTGAGGACATAATGTTGAAATAATAATATTATGTACTATTATTTCGGAAATAGCCTATAGCGTCAAGTTTGTAAATTAATTGCAAAGTGGTTCGATTCCAGTGGGAATCACAGTAACAGACGGCGGACAGATTTGTCTCCTTGGCAGGCTCGAACCGTTTCCTCAGTTGGATTGCCAGTAGCTACGTCACGCCATAGCACCACGTGACGCCACAGTGACGTCACAGTGGAAACAGGAGTCCCGGAATTGTATAAATGAAGCAAATATTCAGGGAAAAAAGCAAGATTTTCTTCGAGGACTCGAAGAAATGGCTGACGGTATGGATTACCTGGAGGATATTCGATTCCTGTTTGATGCTGAGCAGGATACAGTAAGTTCTGCACTACACACCATGTGCTTGATCTGGTCAAACCCAATAAAACCAGCTCATTTTTTACACTGCACTTTCATTCATGTATGATGGATGCCACACTCAAAAGACAGATTTACAGAATTGTAAATCAAGCAATCGTTCAGGAAAATAGACAACATTTTATTGTTTGAGGGTTTGCATTTATTGGAGGATTTAGCAAGTATTGATATTCATCAAAAATATGCACGGTACGATGTTCATCAATACATGAAAAACCATTTTTAAAATCAGTACAGCTAAAAGCTGAATACCTTTGCTTTTTATTTTAGATGACTGATGAGGTTGTAGAAACCGACATGGAGGATTACCTGGAGGACATTCGATTCCTGTTTGAGCAGGATACAGTAAGTTCTATTCTACACAGTACACACCATGTGCTCTGTCTGGTCAAACACAATAAAACCAGCTCATACTTCACATTGCACTTTCACTCATTTATGATGCCACACTAAACAGTCAGATTCATAAAGTCAGCAAGTCAAGCAGTTATACAGGAAAAATAGGCAATATTTTATTCTTTGAGAATTTGCATGTATTGGGTGATTTAGTAAGTATTTATATTCTTGTTAAAATCCCTAAGCTAAGATGTTTATCAATAAAGTATGAACCATTTTTAAACTCTGTACAGCATACCTTACATCAAAAAGTTGAATACCTTTGCTTTTTATTTTAGATGGATGCAGATGATTACCTGGAGGACATTCGTTTCCTGTTCGATACTGTAAGTACTGTGCTACGCACCATGCGCTCGGCCTGGTCAAAAACAATAAAAGAGCCTGAACATTAGCCACACTAAATAGACAGATTGTTATGGCTGTAATATTGGCATTCTGAAGCTGGTGAGCAGAGCTAATACTGATGAAATGTTACAAGCAGTGTATATATCTTGTGCCATGTGTGATTGCAGGCTTCCCTGGATGAGAATGAGACTGCAGCAGGCGATGCAAAGGCAGTCAAGGGGGTGAAGGTCTTCGTTCAGAGTGAGTCACTCATACTGCCTTCTAGTGGACAGGGTTGGTAGTGTGCTATAAACATTTGTAAGCCACGAGTGTGCTTCAATATAAGGATATCAAGAATATGGGTATTAAAAGGAGTCTCTCCCTGGTCTTTTGTAGAGCTGAAGAAAGGCGTGAAGAAGTTCTGCAGCCGCTTTGTGCAGACCGTGAGACGTGGCCTCTGCTGCTGCGTCTCTGTGGAGGAGTAAGGCGTAAAGATCCATGCACACTTTCCCGATGTTTCACAAGAGCCGCACTTTATGTGAACAGGTGAGAATTCCTATTCACTGCTGACACCACGGTTCTGCTACTCAAAACACAGTGAGCGAATGGGGGACCTTCCATAACTCAAACTCTGGTATAATTTATTGGATCAGAAGTGATTCCTGTCTGTTTTAGGCCAGTACATTTAACAAGAATCACTGGCCGTGATTCTTTGTGGTGGTGCATCTCTAAATCAGTTTTTTGTAGCGGTGTAAAAGGAAGGAGCTGAGCATGAAATAATGGGCATGTGTCTTTTTTTTTAGATTCCGTCATTCTGGATAAATGAGGTAGTAAGTAATTTATCGGGACACCAAGGTATGTAACTCATGGTATCAAGGTAATTCATTTTTGGGGACCTCAAGATACACCACTCATAGCGTCTCTGATAATTACAGCCAGATAATTACAGCCAGGAAAAAAGGGAAAAGTCCAAAAAGAAGGTTGTCAAATGAAAATGAAATGACATCAGCATGCTGGAAATCAGTCAAGAACCGAGTTCAGAGTGCTTTAGAACAAGGACCTACTAACCTGTGTTGTTTCACCATTCAACGCCTCACATCGAGACAACTGCCCCCAAGCAGCGGTGTACTTCCTGGTTGTGCCCCAGAAGAATTTTCCAAGAATCAGTGCGGCAGAGGAAGACCGAGCTCAAATGGATGCAGGTAGCATATGCGTGTCTGTTCGTGTGGTTTGACAGTGCGTGTGGCTATTTGTGCATTGTGTGTGTTGTGTCGTTTTGTATTTCTGTGGTGGAGGTTTTCAGTAAACCTTTTTGCAGAGCTTGCATAGTGTTTAAAAAGCCTTAATAATAGCAACTTCATTTAATGAAATAAAATTGTATGAATAATTTTGTCTTGAACCAATCGGAATGCTGTCAGCACGACTGCTTCTTCCCCACAGTTCCTCTTTTTCCACAGATACTTATATTTCCACTCGTCAAGGACTTTGAAGCTGACTTGTATGGTTTCTCTTTGTATTTTTGTTTTTCTGCACAGCTCGCGGATCGGACATCGGGACAGGCGGAAACATCTTAACCAACGGACAAGTGTGCATGGATGCTTTTTATCATTAAATATATACTAAAAATAATGCAATTGGTTTTGCTCATTTCATGAAAAACGAAGAGATGATGCCTTCTCAGTTACAGCTCTTAGGCTTTGGAACAGTCTTCTCCTGAACATTAGAACAGCAGTCAGTTAAGACTAAGGACGCATTGTCACAGATCAGCTTTTGTTTAATTTGATTTCTTTTCTTTGTGTCCTTAGCACAGCTGGAGACAGTTTTGATAGATTTATTTTTATTGTCATTCATTTCATTCATGGCCTTTCCCTGTTTTTTTTTTTTTTTTTACACATTTTTCTATTATTTCATTTAAATTATAAATTACAGTTTTAATGTACATTCATTTTACGTTTGCTATTAAATACATTTTTCTCTCATCTTTGTATTTTTCTGTGGAGCACTCTGTGCTTTACCTTGAATATTGCTTTAAATTCATAAATGGATGAAATGATCAAATGCCATAACATCATGCCATAAAAATATGATTGATTTTTTTAATTTAAATGGTAGTAAAATAGCTGTATTTTCCACACCTGCAGGAAAAATCAGTCAGAAATTGTTAGTAATGAGGTAAATGAGATATAACAGTAAAAGTAATAGAATATGGGCTCTCTGATCTCCAAAGAATGCTAATCTCATGTAATCACTCGTTGAAGCTGTAAGAGTGTAGGTTTTGCAGATGGTCAGTACGGCATTGTGTGTCGAAAACAATGCTGTGTACTATTTTTAAATGGGGGCAACACAGAAGAGTTGACAGGTATGATGGCAATCTGGAAGTAGAATAAGCCCCAAGCAAGCTATTTTCTTTAGGCTGTAATGTTTTTGTTTTGTAACAACATTGTGTTACATTTGACATCACAGCCTGTGTCTCTCCTATCTGCATATTCAAGTAAGAAAAAGCATAGTAAACAGACTATTTATTCAGAAAATACATGTAGAAAGTTTCATTTCAAACAGCTACCCAGCCAGATTCAAACTTCCTACGTGACAAAACACAGCCACGGACTCTTCTCAGAGAACCACAGGTAACTTCTGTTGTGGGGGTGTATTATGCGTATTTGATCATGGTGATGTAATACCCATCTGGGAGAAGCATCGGAGCATTGATACATTTTCGAAGCAATTGCTTCAATTGTGTCAACTGTTTCAGAAGCCTTGGTTTTGCCATCACTAGAATTAACACAAAATAGGAAAATTAACACAGGGATTAACATGCGGACAAGATGGCCACTCAGCAAACTGAGCAATCCAGTCTTATAGTTCAAGTTATTGTTTGCTTTTGTTTTTGGATGGAGTGAATTCCATAAGGGTGGAGTGAATTCCTTTCTTCAACTAGTCTTGAAACAAATGCACCACAATTTCTAAAGCCCTACATACAGAAGTATACTGGAGCTTTTGGAGAGATGAGTTCTTCTGAAGGTACATGTTACATAAGCAGGTAAGAATGTTATATTTAATTGGATGTTGGATGTGAGCAGCGGAATTGCCCTTCCTCTCCCATCACACACAGTGATTTGTGCAACAAGACAAGAGTGACATAAATGCACCAAGAGCAGCAGCTCTGGCTGGCCTACCACTCTACTTGAAGGAAGACTCAAAGACCTTCAGAAATTTCAAGGTAAAAATTATGTTTTTATCATGTATTCAACATCAGTGTTGACACATCTTCAACCTATCATATTTGACTGTGCCTTTAACAAACTATCACACTCTTTCAGTGGCTCTAGTGTCTGTGGTGGATGAAGAGGATATGGCTGCCATGGTCCCTTTTCAGCCACTACATGTAGTGCTGGTGATTTCGTTTGGCTTAATTTATGTTGTCCATCTGAGTTACCTAGAGAAGATGAGTGGATTATTTTGGTTCATCCAGGTCACCCTCCTAATCTTGATGAAGTAAGGAAGCAGCTTGTAGGGACTATGGAACTATATTTCCATTCAAAATTTAGCTAAACTTCAAAGAAATTAGTGACACAAACCACAGCCATAGCTTCTGCTAACATAACCATACACAGCACAGTGGAACTATGCAAAAAGCAATAAAACTTAAAGGGACCAACAACCTTTAACTCTCTCTCTTCTGTCCACCACTGGCATGCAGGATGCATGCTAGAACTCGTCCGCCATGCAAGAAAACTCTCCTTTCCATTTCACAAGGCCCACTCAACACAGTCTAAAACGTAGCTTGGAAACCCTGGTGGTTAGGTACAAAGGAGCAGAGACGCACAGTCATGAGGCTTGTAGAGGAGTAGCGCTCTGCGAAGTACCACAGAGGGCCATGCGCTCAAAACAATGAATCAGCGAATCCTGCAAGAAGGATAACGCTACATGTTTGAAAAGAACCGACTTCAGACTTCAGACTCCAGACGGACAGGAGAGCAAAAGTACCCCCTCTTCGCCACAGTGATGACAAGTATCCCAACTTTGCACTCTGGGAAACCAGAGACAGAGAGAAAGAAAGGAACACACTGGATCCATCTCAACAACTGAGAAAACCACAAAAGGAAGGCTGCAACACTTGGCACAGACAGATAACATTACCTTATTAACATTAGATAACATTAGTTTACCTACAGATTGTTATAATCATGATGGAATGTTGGCAGCTGTGTTATTTGATGTTCATATTTATCGCTTCTGTGTTTGATCACTGTTTAGCTGGCACTGAGCCAAGCTTTCCACAGCGTTAGAAGTCAAATACACCTCAGGCTGGGTGGATCCCCACTACCACAACACAAAAACCGTAATCCCACCCCCCACAGATGACCAGGAGATGGCATCACAGCAAACAGAACTTTAAACAGAACTGCTGGGAGCTCCACTCCTAAATACTGTGACTCCGTCTAATCAGAGATTGCTGGAATTCCTCAGCAGACCAGCTGGTGAAACGACCAATTCCCTGACTGAGCAGCTCCCGTGTTTCCCAATGACTCAATTAATGGGAGGCTTAAACCAACTGGGGGCTGTCGGGCTCAACTCCTGGCACTACTAATATATAACAACTCGGCATTCTGATCTCCCACCATCTCTCTTTCTTTGTTCTCTGTGAACACTTGTGCAGCTTGCGTACACCCAAGGCTGCGTGACCCCCACACATGCTAGCACGCACATACACACACTGAACCTAGCCATATGCACACCATACACACACTCACATAGCACACATAGTTTATTGTTCATCACTGTAATAAATTGTGCATTGCCGTTTTTGTAGTTGTGTTCAATTAACTATGTTATATTTTTCAAGGTTGTGTGTTTCTTAATATTGCATTTAAATTGAATAGTAGCCAATCTCTGCAGCTTCCAAGAATTCCCAGTGCTCTCATGTTTTGTCAAATTAACATGATTAATTTGGTTGTAACTGAATGTATAATGTTGTGATTTGATAATGTTTAGCTATTAATATTGACATTTTAATTACATTATTAATTGAATTATTAGTTGCATATTTATAGCTAAGTGAAGTTGCATATTTATAGCTACATTTTATGTGACTGATATATTTTATGAGACTGATTTATTTTTCCATATGAGTGGCATCCTCTGTTGTGAGGATTAACAGATATTCCCAGCACACTTTCAGTAACTTGTGTGAGGAATACTAAGACAAATTCCTACAAGCTCAGATATAAATAACAGGCTTTGAGAAATGAGCTAGAGGAAAGTTCTTAGATGGGACGTGTTGTGACAGGTTAGCAGTATCTGAAATTAACTTTTTGGCTTTCATACCTATCAGGGATATTTTTACTGCCACAGAGTATACGTAGAGTATTTGGCAGAAGATCTAGAGGGACAGAAGAGTCTGTCATCTCAGCTCTCTCTAATTAATTGTGATGAAATCATGGCAGCAGGGGGATGGGAATGTTTCTTGTTGAACAGTCACATTAGCTCTCTCATGGCTCAGGAAGGATCAAATAATCAAAAAACAAAGGTTTAGGACCAGAAAGCAATATTATCTGAATGCATTTGTATGAACATGGATAGTATTCTCACTACAATGTACATGTAAGTAATATGTAAGAATCAGTAACATTTTAATTACAAAATGTCATTGCCATCATTTCCCCTTACCCTTTACCATGTATACACATGACCTAATATTCTTTGCTGCAGTGAATGGTTGTCATGATGACAATTATGAGCATAATTGCTATCAGGATTAAATTACCAACCAAATGAGTAGAGCACTATGTGTGTTAGGAGAGTGTGTCCTTGTTCCAGCAGCCAGACAGGTTGATGCGGTGTTCCTTGCCAGAGTGGCACTCTAAGGCCGAGGCTGATTAACGGGGCTGTTAAGCTTCCTGCAGGCTGAGCAGGGGCCAGGACCCATAACTCAACACCGTGTAATAGCACAGCATTAATCAGCAAACCACTTTAAATACTTTGATGATATCAGAGAAACACTCTATCCATTAGCAAGAGGGTAGCACTTCAAAAATCAATGGTGTTCTTTTCTCTTTGAGTTCATGCAAGTGAATGACTTTTTACACTGTTTGTACACTGGTGTGAAATACCCCTCAGAATTAGGGGTCTGCAGAGAAGATTGTACCTATACCTTTAGCTGTATTCGTATCAGGTTTTCCCAGTTTAATTTCACCCACACCACAATTATTGGTATTTTAAAGCTTCAAATCCACTTTTAAATCAGATTTTTAAATCAGAAAGTGTCATTTTGAGAAAACATTAGGCCATGCTTAATTTAGCTATTTGTTTGAAATACTCCATGTTAAATTGTCATATTATGCTACATTTGCAAGCTTTAATTAAATAATGTATCAGATTGTTTAAATAGACTTCAATAGACTTAAGATAATGTCAGTGGTTAGTAATGTAACCGTAGGATACAATCATGAGGTTTTGCTGTGGAAAAAGAGCTGCGTGAGCATGTTAGCAAATAAGTGACTCTGTCAAAAACAGTGACAATTTTGTAACTATCGCGAATGTAATTAAGAAGAGTAAGAAGCTGTTTTCTTTAGATATCGAAGCATGTACTGTAGTTTGTTTTACTTATGAAAATTCAGAAGTAATAAATGTCTGATGAAGATAGCGTACACTTAGCGGCCATAAGAGGGAGACAAAACCCACAGTAAAGGCTATCGAAGCAAAACTTAATAGGCTTAAAAGTGACAGAAACGCATAACATGTCTCAACATACCCGCCAAAAAGAACGAGATTGGACGATTTAAAGAAGTCACTGTTAATGCTGGGTTAATTCAAGAAGAAGCATTAGTTGTGTTAGGAAAGCTTCAGCGAGAGTTTAGTGATATCAACACAGAATTATTACTTCTAATGGAAGAGGGTGAGAGAGAAGTTGATCAGGCTGATTGAAACTCATCACCTCTAAATTGGAAGAATTTGTTTGCAAAACACAAGACTGGGTTTTAAGAGTGAAGAAAGGTTCAGATTATTAAATCAGAGGGGAAAATGGGATTAAGCCCTGTGATAGCATCTCAGAGAGATCATATCGCACCCTTCATGAAAAGAAAGTATCTGGAACTGTTGTTAGCTATGCGTCACAGATGGCCATGGCAAGTTCTACTCACTTGAGAATAGAGGCACAACATAAAACACTGATAGCACATGTCACATCCCTCCAGAAGAAAAGTAAATTGAGATGGTAGAGGTTTGTTTAAAGGCAAAGAAAGAGCAATTAGAGTTGCAGACACCAATTGCATCTTCAGATAGTAAACTGAAGGTTTATGAAGAGTGTGAAGACATCCAAGATGGTATATGAATGAGTAATATGCATCAGAAATGTCATGTAGAGGGGCATCATAAGTAAAAATGAATATGATAAACAGATTTCTCCAATGCAGGAGAGGAAAAGTTCAATTAATTCAAGATGCACATACTGGTCACAGAGCAATACCAAAGGTATCGGCTGGCCCGGTGTCTAGACTTTAACAGCAGTGTGCTGTGCCCAAAAACAGGTGTGCTAGAGGACCCACGATTAGCGAGGGATTACACAAATGGATGGCATTTTTGTAAATCTCAGAATAAAACATTATGCATTGTAATGGTACAAGTATGGACTCTGATGCGGACGTGAAGTCCAAATAATATTTATTCACGATAACAGGGCAAGTCCTGAATCCAAAAACAGTGTCATGTACAAGCAAGGGTCAAACCAGAAAGGCACGGCAGAAGCACAGAGACTCTAGGTATAAACAAGCAGGCAGGGGTCTGAACCAGGAGAGCACGGCAACAGTACAGAAACACAGTCCAAAACTCAGAAGCAAAAACAAGCTGGGGTCAAAGACACAGGCAGGGCAGGGCAGGGCAGGGCAGGGCAGGGCAGGGCAGGGCAGGGCAGGGCAGGGCAGGGCAGGGCAGGGCAGGGCAGCAGACACTGAAAAAGGCTTGTAGCAAAACAGGAATAAATCACAGAGACAGAAGGAACAGGTGAGATGCATCACAGGTGAATCACATTATGTAATCAGGAGACAATTGACTTGGCAGGAGGCGGGGCTGACACAAGGAGGAAAGAAAACAAAAGCGCATGGACAGGTGAAACAAAAAACGAACTCAAATGAAAACAGCCAAACAAAACATGAGAAAAACACAGTCACACAGTATTACTGACAATGCATACTTGTGTATAGTTCACAGGACATCTTTTCTTGACGTCTTGCAAGCCAAGAAACACTGATGTTGCATTTCAATGGACGTGTGTTGTCACACTTCAAATCACAATTCAGACATTTCACTTTGTTGTGTAATGTTTCTCATTGTACAGTCTGGAAAGTATAGAGACCAGATAAAGTTTCATTGGGTTCTACTGTAGTGAAAGACTCAGCCAAGTCCAATGTTTCTGAAGTGAAATGAGATGACTGCTCGGCCACATGTATTGTCCTCCACCCTTCCATTCTAGATGTTTGGGAAGTTATATGAAAAAATGCCCACAAATAATGTACTGTAGCAATATTTAGCAATTTAATAGAGTCTGTAGGTAGCGACAGAGATGCTATGATAAAAATGAGAGCTCAGAGGCTTACCAGTATCTCAACAGCAGTAAGGCTGGGCCAGTTCTCCTAAAAACGGTAGGGAACCACGGGAGACCAGGGATAATTATAATACAGGATAAGTTCTAACACTTTCAATTTCTCCAAACAAGAGTAAGCCAGATTCATGTAAACATCAATGTTCAGGCCCACTTTCTACCTGAGCTCACATGTACAGTTACAGGCAGAGCAAAAAAACAGATTTTGAGATAGGTAAGTTTTTTTTTTTACAACATTCATTTTTGACTTTTTTTTATTTATTTGTGGTTTAGCTGGAACACCAGTCTTTCAGCTTATATTGAATGTATTTCATGAACATGAATTTCAAGTCTTCATGCTACAACACACTACTATTACATG
This sequence comes from Albula goreensis, assembly GCA_022829145.1. Lineage (NCBI taxonomy): Eukaryota > Metazoa > Chordata > Actinopteri > Albuliformes > Albulidae > Albula > Albula goreensis. The sequence goes on from CM040745.1 coordinate 40,701,523, forward strand.
GATGACAGGTTTGGGGATGGTTGTAACAGGATTTTCAAATGTTTCACAACGATCCCCTAATTACAGTTAAGGGTGTTTCTTGTATTTTCTTGTATTTTTCAACCTGCTAAAAAATGGAAGGGAAAACCTGACAGGGGAGTGGTGTAGATATTCTCTAAAAAGCCTCAAATGAGGTTTTACAGGGTGGATCTGTGCAATCTGTGGCAAAAAGTTTTATTATCATGTAAAACTTTGCAGATACAGGGGGTCCTCGACTTACGAACGAGTTCCGTTTCTACGACCTGTCGTAAGCCGATTTTCGACGTAAATCGGAATTTATACCTAAATTATACTTAAATTAACACCTTAAGTCTGTACAAACTGTACACACAAACATGAATGACGTATAAAATACAGTAATCAAATGAAACATTAATTTAAAAAAAGTGAGAACAGTTTCTTATCTTTATTTCTGTGGTCGTATTTACGAACCAACCCGCTTAGGTCGAAACTAGGTTTTTTAAGTAATTTATGGGAGTACGTTGTAACCACGAAACCGTCGTAACTCGAGACCATCGTAACCCGAGGACCTCCTGTACTATAAAACATTACAGGAGCTGTAGGAGGAGGAAGGGGCCAGTGAGTTGTTAGAGCAGGCTATTGCAGTGTCAGTAGGGTGTTTACTGATGAGTAGGAGGAGAGGCTTACTCATCAAGATAGCTGATCTGTAATGGTTGATTTTTTCCTCATGAGGTAAGCAAATGATAGGCACATAACAGGCAAAAGTGAGTCAGTACAATGAAGAAACTTGGTATTGCTATTGTTCCAAAGTATATTTTCTTCTGAAAACAAAATTGGTAGATTTAGAAGTACATTCTGAAAATGTTCTGATGGAGGCACATGTATATACCAATACAGCCTGAATAATGTTTTTTTCAGGAGAAAACATTGTATGTGCTGAGTTTCTGCACTTTCAGCTGCTTGTTACATTTAACCCCAGGTACTGTTGCAACTATCCCTGGCTGTGGGGTAGAATGTAACATTTCACTTCTTGTATTTGAGATTAATTTTCACAATCCCTATTAGCATTGGAGGTGTGGAGATAATTTCATTTTGAGGCATATAGTTGTTGGTACTTTTTATCAAATTTTAAATGGTCTAGCAGAAATAAGAGCAGAGTAATGGATGCAAAAGTACAAATTGTTACCATCATCCCTGATCTCCCCTACATATTTTTGAAAAGCAGATATTGAGCCTCGTCAGAGTTTGAACAGTTCCTACCACCAGGCTTGGGTGATAGCAACAGAAACAGAAGAGGTCCAGACAGCAGGGTGCTCTTGCACAGCGGGACATGGAAGTGAAGGGTTAGCCAGCACACAGCAAGCATAGATACAAAGTTAATCAAGAACGGTTTAATTAAGATTTAATTAAACATGTCAATAAATGTGGAGGTTAGCTGAGCTAATGCTAGTGTTGTGACATATGTGACCTGACGGAGTAAACCCTTCACATTGCAGCCACATCAACTTTACCAGGGATCACAAAAACTGCGGGGAGTCACTATTTTATCAAAAAATGAAATAACGGTGGATGTAAATTCCCCAAAATGCTTATCTATCATTCCCTTTGTTGTTCAAACTGAAAGAGATTTATAAATATGAAAACAATTAAATAACAAGTCAAGTTGGTCCTCCAAAGAATTGGAGGGTGAAAACATTATCAATTTACAGCTAAGTTGTAATGTCACATGAGCAACCGAGAAACATTAACCAATCATAACATATGATCATAGGATAGTTATTAATTTGATCACAAAAGCTTTATTTGTATTGGTATTGATTCATCCATTTTTATGTTTTCTTTTTAAAGGTTGAAAATGCAGTGAGACAAGGCAAGACAGGGTCATCCTGCTCTGACATTAGAGAAAATGGAACACAGGCACAAGGAAAGAATATAGGGCAGAATAAAGTCAAACACATTCATTTCAAGCACTGAGCAACCTCAGCCAAAAATACATACGCTGCCCCTCCAGCATTCAAGTCTCACAAAGAGTTTAAATACCATGTAGATGGCTCTGTCATGGCTCCCATTTTCTAGCTCCCAGCAAGTTGTCTCCTGCAGCTGTGTTACAGTGCAGGTGGAGGGCGTACATCTGAAGGCCATACTGACAATGGCCTACGGTTTGTCGACACCTTACCTCATACCGAACACATTACAGAATTAGGATCTTGTCAGAAATGTGCTGCTTTTTATAAAGGGTTTATGGCTCTTAGCTTTGAGAAAATTAAGAAGTTGACACAAGGGATAAATGTGCAAAGCATATCCCAAGAATAGCATGATGCCAGAAAATGTTGTATTGCAGCCAGCTCAGCCAAAAAAGTCCCAAAATGCAAAGAAAATAACATTTGTTTCCTACATTCAAAACAAAACTACCACCAAGCACAGAACTGACAATGACGGAGTTCAGGTTTTACTACGGGCACAATGTTGAAAGATGGGCCTTGTAGCCTGCCCAGATGAGCCATGGTTGGCAGCCAGCCCAGATGGCATCATTGACTGAACACAACTTCTAGAGGTAGAGGGCCTTATTTTGAAAGTCAGAAGTCAGACATAATTTGTGTAAATGCCAGCTCACCTGGTCCATTGAGAACCACTGTATAATGTAAAAAACGGTTCAGTGATGTTAGGCAGAGAGGGAAGGCAAAGCTTTCCTCAAACTTGCAAGACATCAGGGCCACATGAGGGGGTCCTTCTACAATCCAGCTTTTGACTCCAGTGGAGGAAATTGCCACATCCTCCCTGCCACCTGAATCCGTGGGTGTTTTTGGGGGAATTAAAGCTGATATTTCAGGCATTATTATGAGATCTGGATACGTAAAACAACAGCAATGCAAATTGAAATTTAAATGTTTTATTAAGCTACATGCAGCATAGACGGTGTACATCTCTGACAATTATTTTAGCAGTCCACTCCAAGGACTTCCTTCTGTTGGACGTCCACCACTCTCCATCAGTCCTCTGGTGTGCCCACAAGAGGCGGACGCCACTGTCATTAGCCATGTGCTCATGTGTCTGTGTGTGAGAGAGAGCACGAGAGCCAGATTTATGTTTCCAGATGTATGTTAACAGAGTAAATGCATTAAACAAAAGATTTTGTGTGCATATATTTCATGAAATTAATTTAACAGAAAAGTTCATGTTTAGCTTACCAGGGGAACAACTCCTCTGCCTCTTGGTCCCGTCATTTGTCCAATTGGCTTCTTTGACAAGCAGCACATGCGGTTCAGCTTCTCTCTACCTTGCCATCTCTAATGTGTCCTCTGAAATGTTGCAATCCCATCCATAATGTATGAAACACAACATGCCACGAAGAATACTGATCTGTCCAGGCATCTGAAACACATTTCCAAGGCTAAATGTTCGCTCAATTACACTCCTAGTCCTTAACAATGCATGATTGAATCCTCTTTACCGTTGAGATGTTGGCACGATGTATGGTGTCAGAAGCCAGGTACACAATGGATAGATGGATTATCACCTATCGTCCACCCGTCCAGGTAGGGACTGTAGGGTTGCTGTGGCTGTAGGGACGGCAGAATTGGCCAGAATGAATGAATCATGTGTAGAAGTGGGATAATTGGCGAACACGTGTGTGACCTTGCAATTTGCATCACAGACTACCTTGATATTTATTGAATGGAGGCCCTTACGGTTCGCATAGATGTAACCATAGTTTGTGGTCGCACGCAACGAAATATGCCTGCAGTCTATGGTGCCAAGGAAAAACTGCCGCTTAGTGTAGTCCATTGTGTCAGGTGATGGAAAACCAATAAACTGATGTGCTTTGTTGGCAAGGCAGGAGGTAACTGGATGTAATGCCAAACTTACTGCTGACTGGGATATCCTGGTGAGGTGGCTAAGTGGATGTTGTGGATGGAAACTCCCAGTGGCAAAGAAGGCCAGGGCTGTTGTTATGTTGATGGCAACAGGTAAGGAGTGTGGCCCAGATCAGTCCCTCTGCAGGTTGGGACCTATTGCCCTGCAGATGTGGGCCAACACATGCCGTGGCAGAGGTAAGATGTTGTGGCACTCCCCCTCAGTCATATTAAGGAAGGAGTGCCGCTGCATGAAAACGCAGGTGGTAACGCCTTCTTCTCCTTGCAATTATGTATTCCATACTATTGGGATCAACAGAAAAACAGAAATGTTAAATTCAGCCAAGATTAATAGTCTGCATCCATCATGTCACAAGCATTAAAGAATATAAATTTAAAAAGCATGGGTCTCATGTTTTCCTGGCTTCCTCAGTTCTGTTAATGTAGATTGTGGGGCAGTTGTTATACACAGGTGGAGAGGTATTAGTTCATTTGGAGAAACTGGTATTGTCTGTGCTGAGGGTAAGTCTGTGGTTTGCTTGAAATAATTATGTTCATTGCCAAGTCTGAAACTATAACAATTCATGAAATACCATACAAATTTCTGTTGAAATATTTTTATTAGAATTAAATCATTTTTGTTATTATGAAATTTTGACCATTATTGGCTTTTGGTAATATCCCTGAAGTCATGTTATGACACCTGCTGGCCAAGTCAATGTACTACTATTTATTTGGCTACCTTCAAGTTTTGCGCTCTGAATAGTCCTGTTTTTGAGTCTTCTTAAGTGCAAAGGTTTCACTTTGGATGAAAATAGCTATTCAGGCATTGTGTCCCATAATTTGCATGAAACTCCCATTTGTTTTCAGAGAACACCCCCAGACATTGCACTTCCATGCCCCCTTATTACTTCAGAGGCAAAAGTGGCTTTGTGCTTCCGCATTTTGCCTGTTGCGCTGCTGGCGTGTTGCCGAAAATAAATTGTAACTTAAATCGGTAGCGGTCATGATGTATTTTTAATCCATCGTTGCACATTGAGCCTGCTAATGACAATAGGGTCCAACATGTCCACTGAAGTCTATTCACTCTCTAACTTAATTTCGTAGTCAGCCAGATGGAAACATCCAATTCTTAGGTGATGGTCAGTTTTAAATACAACCTAATGGGCAAAATGGTTTCTACCTACGAACTCAACTGACCATGCTTTGTTTGACAGTTCAAGTATGAAAGCTAGTTGTCTGGACACCAAAAGAGGACTTAATGCGAGACATCCCCTTTGATGAAGCGCACACTAAGTCCCAAATGAAGTGTCTCAGGGAATTTTACTTCTTACACATGTTGCCCAGAGTTGCGGATGATTCTGAGGTTGGCACACTAAAGCTATGCAGGCAGTAACATCAGTTGGTGGAAAAAAGGAGTGAGAAATATGTGGTACTGGAGTAAGTTGATGGACTAAAAATAAGAGGTTAGACACTACTTGTCCTGGAATTCTTTACTGTTGTTCTTAATTCCTTCATTAGGTAAATTACTCTAATCAGCTTTATATTTTTGTAATTTTTATATGATTAAAATACTTTGATATTGATGTAATATACACACATATACGTATATATATGTGTGTATATGTATACAGGGGGTCCTCGACTTATGAACGAGTTCGGTTCCTACGACTTGTCATAAGCCGATTTTCGACGTAAGTCAGACTTTATACCTAAATTATACCAAAATTAACACCTTAAGTCACTCACACTGTACACACAAAACACGAAGGACATATAAAATACAATAATTAAATGAAACAATAAAAAAGAGAGAACAAATCTTTATTTCTGTGGTCGTATTTACGAACCAAACCGCTTAGGTCGAAACTAGGTTTTTTAAGTAATTATGGGACTAATTATGGGAGTGCGTCGTAACCACGAAACCGTCGTAACTCGAGACCATTGTAACCCGAGGACCTCCTGTATATGTATATATATATATATATATATATATATATATATATATATATATATACATATATACATGAAAGCAACATCATTTCATGTTGTTTGCATGTTTAATATTGTGAAACAATAAAACAAATGTGTACTATTCACGTGTTTTAGAAAAAGCCTGTTACATCCAAGAAAGTTGAAATGCATTAATATATATTCAAGTGCAGTGAACCCTCTTTAAACTGGACTCATACTCCTTTGGGGGGAAAGGGAGTATGATAAATCCAATAGTACAATATAACTGGGTGATCATTCAAAAAAAAAAAACACAGCTTTTATTTACATTTGAACAAAAAGTGGCATGTCCAAAATTATTCATACCCTTTGCAAACTGTCACAGTCTATGGGAAAATCCAAAGTTCTGAACCATTCCAAATAGTCAAAGCTGTTCTAAAGCATCCTAATTACACTGATTTGTTGGGAACAGCTGTTTTAATCAACTCAACAGGTGAAAAACAGCAGCTCTCTGCAGCTGGTTTGTGAACAGTCATGGCTAAGACAAAGGAGCTCACTGAGGACCTGCGGCTGCGCATTGTGGCTGCTCACAAGTCAGGGAAGGGCTATAAGGCCATATCTAAATGCTTTCAAGTTCCAGTGGCCACATTGCAAAGTATTATTAAAAAATACGACACCTTCCGCACTGTAGAATATCTCAGAGGACTTGGTCGGGAGCCAAAAGTGACACCTGTGCTGGCCAGGAGGATAGTGAGAGAGGTGAAAAAGAATCCAAGGATCACCACCAAGGCCATCCCGGTGAATCTGGGTTGTGCTGGTGGCAACGTCTCAAGGCAGACAGTCCAACGGACACTGCACACTGCTGGGTTACATGGACGCAGACCAAGGAGGACGCCACTTCTCCGGATAAGGTACACAAAAGCCCGCTTGGCCTTTGCAATTGCTCATCTGGACAAAGAAGAGGACTTCTGGTCTTCTGTTTTATGGTCAGATGAAACAAAAATTGAATTGTCTGGCCACAATGATGTATCCTTTATTTGGTGTAAAAAAGGAGACGCTTTCAACCCTAAGAACACCATCCCCACTGTCAAACATGGTGGTGGGGACCTAATACTTTGGGGGTGTTTTTCAGCCAATGGACCAGGGAACCTAATCACAGTAAACGGCACCATGAAAAAAGAGCAATACATCAAGATTCTCAACAACAACATCAGGCAGTCTGCAGAGAAACTTGGCCTTGGGCACCAGTGGACATTTCAGCACGACAATGACCCAAAACACACAGCAAAAGAAATAGCGGACAAAAGCATTAACATTTTGCAGTGGCCCAGCCAGAGTCCTGACTTGAATCCAATTGAGAACCTGTGGAGGGAGCTAAAGATCAGGGTGATGGCAAGGAGACCCTCCAACCTGAAAGAATTGGAGCTCATTGCTAAAGATGAATGGGCAAAAATACCAGTGGGGACATGCAAAAAGCTGGTCAACAATTATAGGAAGCGTTTGATTGCTGTAATAGCCAATAAAGGCTTTTTATTGATTATTGAGAAGGGTATGAATAATTTTGGACATGCCACTTTTTGTTCAAATGTAAATAAAAGCTGAGAAATATTTTTTTTTTCCACAATGATGCCTCTTGTACATCATCTTACCTTGTGGGAGATGCCTGTGTCATTTCCAATCAAGAAAAAATTTGCTGGTTGAATAAAAGTTAAGTCAAAATTTGCCAGGGGTATGAATGATTTCGGGCTTGGCTGTATATATAATGGTGTATGGTTGTTTGTTGTTAATTTAACACTATTTAGCCTGTCTGGTTGATGGAGTTTTTTTTTTTTTTGTGGCCCACAGGTGAGACAGAGCTAAAGAGATAGAGATAAACACTGTTAGCCCACAAGGGGCTATTGCCACAAGATATTTAATGGTGTTGCTAGCATACTAATGACTGTATGAGGCACTTCATGAATCCAGATTTTTAGCTTTCTGAAGCACACTGTCTGAGCAGTTAATAACACAAATGGTCCTCGGGAACCTCTGCTTAAATGGTTGCAGGGATGGTCTCCTTTGGCAACCATGGCACTAGAATCTTACAGTGTTCAGCCATTGTATCAATCCAAAGGCCTATAATTTTGCTCACCATACCCTGTGACACTCAAAGCTATGGGCCAGATCTCCGATTAAAGTTTGAATATCCCTTATCCAAAATGCTTGGGACTATAAGTGTTTCATATTTTGGATTTTTTCAGATTTTGGAATATTTGCATGTGCAGCCATTCCCTGACATACATCCCAGTTCTGTTCTGATGGACCGGATATGTCTCGAAATGGATGTAAGTCAGATGTATGTTAGCATGGCATTAAGAAGTACACATGTAGCATCTAGAAGATATACAACACAATGCAGGGATATTGTCTGACGGTCACTGTCATACGCACATAGGAACAGTTAGCACTGGCGGACATGAGACCAAGCTTAGTTTTTATTTTTACATATATTTTTTTAATTTATAAAGGTATGCACCACTTAACGTCCATGATACGTTCAGTGAAATAGGACGTTATGCGATTCGGATGTTGTGCGATACGTACTTAGTAAAGCTGTATGGGATACTGTAGTGTACCTGTATTGACTATATAGCCAAGATACTGTACACATACAACACTGTATTTCAGCTAATGTATCTGGCATGGTAATATATGGGTTAAATAGGTTACGTCCACTACGTCCCACTCTCTGATTGGGATTTCTGATTATAAATTTTTTTATTTTAACTTGACAGTTTTTTTAACTTTTAATATGTGTACATGGTATGGGCTAAGAACAAAAGTAGACTGTCCAGAATTATAAACATGGCCAATAAAATTATTGGGAAAGAGCAGAAAAAACTGGGATGTATATATAAAACACAGATGAAACAAAAAACTTGACAAATCGTGTCTGATCCTTTTCATCCCCTTTTAAATAATTCATGAAACTGCCCTTGGGAATACGCTACAGAGCCTAAGGCCAAAGGCAAATCTCCACAATTGTGTGGACAATAGAGATTATTATTATTATTATTATTGTTGTTGTTATTATTATTATTATTATTATTATTATTATGAGGTACCACTGACGTATATGCAGTCTGACGTTGCCTGAACAGTTTCGGATTTTGGAGCATTTCAGATTTTGGATTTTGGGATTAGGGATGCTCAAGATGTACAAAGATTAGCTTCAGTTTCATTAGTGTCATTGGGATTTGATTCACTGGATCCAGTGAAAATGAAGCAGGAGCAAAAGGCTTTGGCCATTCAGTGAGTGGTGAGTATTTTGAATTTAAGTAGAGGAAGACCAGTGTAGAGAATTCTGTCAGTAGAACTGATAACCAGACTTTCTGCAAGAAGGATTTTGAGAGGTGCTGGATTTAAGTTGCTGCTGATCTGCCAAGGGCATTTTATGCTTAGTCATGGTCCTCTAATGCAGGGTCCACCCACTGTGTTTGGGCTTTGCAGAATTTGATGGTAGGGCCATCCTCACTGTCCATTTCAGTACAGTCATCTACAATAAAGCTATTGTGCTAACTGCTATTGTGTGGGCAATGCCAAAGCAACCTGTTCTAAAACAGCTAGTTGTTGCAACTTAGAGGACTAAACCTAAATTAAAATAAGACATTTTATCATTCACTTTTTGTGATTTCAATGGAAACTTATTGTAATAATCAGTGCTCTGCTGTAGCCACAGATTAAGTTTTGTACAGCTGTTATGACATCCTTGAACCACACATGTCGTCCCTGAATTCCTCAGTGACATTTTTGATGCAAAGCAAAACAAAAATTTGAGCAGGCAGGTAGTTGCTCGCCGGCTGCAATAAAAACAATACTTAGCAACACTTCCACCTGCCACTCAGAAGTTTTGCCCATCTCTAATTATTCTTTTATCTATAATATTTTCAGAAACGTATGTGTTTAACAATCAAAATATGTAACTGCTCAATAGAGTAGGTGGAGCATATCTTTACACAGTGTAAAGCATTTGAGAGTCAGAAGGGACAAATGCTGAGGAAATTGCAAGCCAAGGGCATTTAAACCATGACCATGAAGGTACTCCTTGATGGATATGTGGAAGTTTTATGCAAGTTCTTCAGGAACACAAGGGTAGCCAATAGGATATAGGCTTTTTATCACATTAATTTTTATTTTATTTATGTATTTATTTTTTATATGTATTTATTTATGTGTGTATTTATTTATTTTGATTATAGTGTAGGTTAGAGCCTTCCGCATCGCTGGTCTGCACTCCAGCAAAGGTGGTGGCGGTAATGCACCATTTCGTTTTTTTGCCACCCACCAACAAACCCGAAAGAAAAAGAAAGAAATATTTTTCTTATAGCAGCACTTAGCAGCAGTGGCCCATGACATCCGTCAAAATAAAAGCCCTGATGAACATCATTAATTTTATGCGAATCGTTAGCTCTAAAATGTGGTTATTTTCGCTTTTGAACTTTCCAAAGGTTGCGTGTTATTACATAGTTCTTGTTCTGCCTTCCTTTCTGCTCTGTTCTTTCTTTTAGTTTCACTTTGAGTCAAGTTCTGGATATATTGGATCTAGGTGACCACCCAGACAAGACATGCAAAATTGCAGATATCCCTCAAAATGAGAAAGGTGCTGTTGTTTTAATGATTGTTGAATGCAATTCATAAACAGATCATGGTGAACCAATCCATTTTGCCCCACTCCCATCCCCCTCTACTGTTGATAATGAAGAGCAAGGGCTCCATCTGGGGGTCCTTGCCTCACCAGTCAAAGGTTAAAGATCTTCAGACAATGGAGTTATGTATTCCAAAACAGGCAGAATTTTGCCCCAACCCAATGGATGATTTTCTTGCCATGAGATCCCCATTGAAATGTCCAACCTCTACTCCACACAGACCTTTGGTGGATGAGCCGTGGGATCCTTGGCATTAAATATCAAATAAATAAATAAAATAAATAATCTTCCCTGAGGTCAATGGTTAGTCATTTCAGGAATGGCTGTTAGTGGTGGATCCCATTCTATGACTCCTCCCTGAGACTGGGTTGGATCAGGGACCCAGTTTCATTCAGGGTTTTTGCATTAAATATCAAATAAATAAATAAAATAAATAACTTCCATGGATGCCTCAATGTTGGGAAATGCAAACTCAGATGCCTAATGTTTTCTTTTCTAAGCACTGTACAAACACACAAGTGCCATATCGAGTTTTAAACAAAATTTCCTTGCATTGGTATAGTGTTTGTCATTATACAGTCTAGGAATTATATGAAAAAGTTCACTACTGTAGAATGCTTTACACAGACATGTAATTTCTATGTTCTTTTTGCATTGAAATGGAAATTTGCATTGAACTTGAATAAAAAGAAGTAATTATTGTGAAATGTCTTTCGTTGCAATGAATTGGACTGGGCTCAGAATGAGCCTACATGGACACCTTACATTTCTAAGCACCTTACAAACAAGCAAGTACCAAATCGAGTTTTAAACAAAATTTCCTTTCATTGGTGTACTGTTTGTCATTATACAGTCTGGGAATTGTATGAGGAAGCAGAAATTGAAAACGTTCACTATTGTAGAATGCTTTACACAGGTATGTAACTTCATGCCTCACCATGTGATAGAACAAGAACCATGATTCCTTGCATCTGTCAGCTTCCTGTGAGTCAATCTTAGTGGCATACCCGGCTCTCTCCAGTTTCTTGGTCTCCTTCTGGTAAGTTGATGCTCTTGATAAGTCTTGATGTAACTTCCTCTCAGTGTCACGCAGTGTTACCTCCCTTGACACTTGCATGGTTTGGGGGGTTGCATATTGTTGCACTCCATTGACAGCCATTCTACAAGCACTGTGCAGGTGGAAGCTGTTGCTGAAGATTTGGACCCTGTAGTCTCCAGAAGGTCAACTGTGTACTTTTCCTGTGTGGACCTAGTCACTGTCTTTTCACTCCTGAAAGGCAGAGTATCCAACCGCCACAGCCATTCCTAGGTAGTGGGTCTCTGTTGACGAAGTGATGGTGTTTCTGGTCAATGTAGCACAAGCACTGTGCAGGTGGAAGCTGTTGCTGAAGATACTTAGCTGGACCCTGTAATGTCCAGCCGAGGTTAGTCTTGACCGTGGCAGGGCCACCAGGAGGGCCTTCTTCCTAGGCTGTGAAGCTAAGGAGATAGAAAACGAGACGCATGAAAAATTATTGTTGTAAAATTATTTATATTTACAACAAAATGTGTAAAATTATTTACAACAAAATCCACAACAGCACAAACACAAATCAAACACACAAAACGGAGGAGGAGGGCTATGGGCAGTGCCAAAGAAAAGAAACAAAAATAACCAAATTGCCAGTCTTATCTACTCTAAAAGTTTTACCCAGCTAGCTAATTAGTAACAAAACCAACAGATCACAAAAAAACAAAGACCTAACTAATTACACTAGACCGACCTATCCAAACCGAATACAGCGGGTGGCACTTGCCCCTAAACTAGTGTTTCTAACAGCCAATATCCTTGGTGTAAGCAGACGGTATGAAGTGTGATTATTATTTACAGTATACCTTACCTGTCCTTCCTCCCAAACACGCAACCAGGTAATGAACTGATTTTTACAGGGAACACAAACAAGGGTTTAAACGAAACAACAACACGGGTTTATATTAACAACGATTTTGAAAATAACAATGAGCAAAAAGTGGGTAGCAGACGGAGAGTGGATTAGTTGATGGGGATGCACAGTAACCAGGGGTGGATCAATGGAAGACAAATGCGTAGTATGAAATGGAAAGCGGGAGAAAGACGAAAAACAAACAGAAAGAATCACAAACAATACATGGATGACTAAGGGCGTAGCATATATAGTTATATAAAGTATTGGTTAGGGACCTGGCTTTCTAACTTTGAGGTGGTGGGTTCAATTCCCTGGTAAGGAACAGCTACTTGTAAACAAGGTACTTAAGCCAAATTGCTTCAGTAAATATCCAGCTACATGAACTGATCATGTGTAGAAATGTAAACTGTGTTAGTCATTCTGGGTGAGAGTGTTTGCTTAATGCAAAACATTCAAATAAAAGACTTGTTTAAGCATCGAAGTAAACAAATAAGTTAAATACCTGACTCACTTTAAACATTGTGTCCACAAGCTAGTAAGTGAACTTGACCATTGTCAGAAAACGCTTCTTCAGAACAGAAGAGTGCTACTAGCAATTTTCATTAGAAAGCTCTCATGTTTTCACCTTCTCAGTACAAGCATACCCTCCTCACAGACGTGTCACTGGGAATAATAATAATTATGTATGCAAATCAAAATTTTGTGCTTCAATCATTGGTTTCGTAGTAATATATTACTTTTGGAGGAAGATATATACTAAAGTGAAGCTTAATCAGTTTGTAGGTGAAGGATGTGCCCATGGAGTCTCTCCACCAGTATGTGTCTCACTGGCTGGCCCTGCCCTGCCCAGGTACTGGTGCTAGCCCTGCTTTCAGTCCCTGCTGGCCCCAGGACTGTGTGTCCTGTGGGGTTAACCTGGGCAGGCTTCAGGCTGGCCTCCAGGCTCCAAGTCCTGAGGGGTGCTCAGGCCATCACTGTGGCTGTGAGGGTGCGCTGTATGGAGATGGGGCAGAGTGCATGGGGCCCTTGGGGGCAGGCTGTGCCAGTCTATGGCTGGATGCTGTAGATGGTGAGCTGGGGGCTGATGGATAGTCCTCTTGTCACAAAGGTCTTCAGCCAGGGGCTCTGTCATGCTCCCAAAGGCTCACAGAGAGGTAAAGCACAGATCCACCTCCAGCCGGAGAGATGGGAGTCAGTGAAGCAATGGAGGGCTCCCCAGGGTCAAGCCCGCAAGCAGGACCTACACTTGACCTACACAGCAGGCTAGCTCTCCCTAGCGTGCTCTCCCTGGACCCTGGAGGCTGGTACACAGCAGTTAGTGGATTGCTTGCTAGCTGTGGCTGGAAGACTACTCACAGAGTGGCCCTCTGCTCAAATTTGTATTCAATAGCAAACTTACTCTTTGCCACTATACTGATACCATCTGTAAGCTGTTCTGTCATACTGTGGTTAATTTCAGGGTTTTTTTTTCCTGGAAATTAAAATGTGACCGAAGAAGAGCTAACTGATGGCAATTAGTGTGGCAAGACTGTAAAGCGTTTACATCAGTTTTTAAAATGAATACAAGCATGCACAAGCTGAGTCATCTTCACTAAATGAAAACATGAATTATATTTATATTAAAAATTAAATTAAACAAAGTAAATGAGAAGATATATTTATATTTACATATTGAACTGCTGTAATATTGTAAAGTTTAACAATATAATGCGCTCTCAAGTGTACTAAAACACTGTGATTAAATTCATTTCATTCATTAACTATGAACATCCACTCGAATACCTTCTAAAATGATATATTGATGAAAAGTATTCCATGCAATGACATGCCTTTTAAATAGTGTAAGCTACCAGTGCAATGATTGATAATTCTGTAAAGTCCCTGTCGTTTTACAACAGTGAAGGTAATGTACCATTTTAGTATATTCTATTTATTACTTAATCTTATATGTTTGTGATGTGTCGCTATCATGCAAAATGTGGTTTGAGAAAGATGAGTCGATTATTTATTTTTTTGTAATGGAGGCAAACTGTAAGATGCTGCGTCCTCAGCCATATATTATCATCTGCATACATTATACCCTTTTTTTCCCACCACGCATACAAACATAGCCTGTATAACAACAGTTTTCGTTTGGCGTCATTTGTGTTTAAAAAGGCCACATTTCCGAACCGAGTCTCAGATTCACTTCCACATAAAGTGTGAGCTTCTGGTCGGAAGACTACTTCACAAAACTGGCATAGCCTACGTTTAAGCTTCCTCTCTGTCAAGGCGAACAAAAAGACAAAGAAGGGAAGTCCATAGGGTATCTTTACACCCCGTCGTCACTGTCTCTAAAGCGACACTGATATTAACTGAAAGCTCGCCATTTGTATCGTTTTAATTCTCATTTTTAAAACGACGTGAATGTGGTCTCCGGCCGTTGTATTTGCGGTGCTCGTCACCATCTGCTGCAATGTGTCTGCTTCAGTGGAATCCAGCCTTCGCTTGAATTACAGACCTGTAATCGGTAAGGGCATTTTAATCGATTTTTAACTAGTCAAAGACGAACTGCTGTAAATATTAATTATGACCACAAGAAATGTCCGTCATCTAGTTAACTAGGCAAAAGTTAGCACAATTAGGCAAATTGCTTTTATCGCACGTGCATGAATTAATTCAATTACATGGTCTTGCAACCAATAGGTATAATCAATATTCTAAATTACATTAAATTAGCATGTGTCCGCTACGTTATTATATATACGATTATCTTCAGATAGAAGCCATTTTAAAATGGACGATATAGCTTATAATGAGCTTTGCACATTAATGCACTGATAAAATACTATATGCCAATATGATATGCTGCTAGGTTTTTTGTGAATAATTCTGTTAGCTGCGTCAGCATTATATTTGTGTGTCTCGGGTACATACGTTACACTTATCAGATACTATGTTTGAGTTTTATCTTTTTTTCTAACGACTAAGTGTAATCCTACTCCAGAACCTTCTGGAATCTTCTTGCAAATAGCTGTTGTGTGTGTCTTAATTTGTGCGAAGATGTTTGGTCATAGACATGAAGTACATTATGCTGAAATAATATGCATTGAGGAAAAATAATTGCATATATGTTATATGAAATTTGAAAGATGTGTATTTTGTATTTCCTATGACACAAGTGAGTTGCATTGGTAATATTTATGATTTATTTGAACTTTGAACTGGAGTGCTTGATGTTGATTTGAAACATGACTTGGTAGCTGTTGTATTTTATAGCTTATGTATTTTTATAGTAGCATGTAAGGATATGCCTCCAAGAAGCATTATTTGTGTACGCACCATTAAAGGACATAGCATCACTGGATGGTGTGAGAGCAATGTAAAATTCTACTGCATGTCTCTGATCATGTGCATCAAGAGATACTGTGAATCCAAGAATTCAACTTGGAAATTACTTGTTTGTTTTTTCCACATATCTCTTGGAGATTATTTTGCTCACTATTACACTGAGTCAATAACCAGACACTTAGCTCTTATGTTGCGTCTGTCCTTACTGCTCCTTTATGACAAGAGGGTACAGCTGTGAACTTGACTTTTGGCTGCTATACTACACTACACCTCCATTGAATTGTCACCCTCCTATGAAGTATTTTCATGTATCAAAATTGTTGTTTTGGCTTCAGCGGCAACTTCAATATAAAGAACATGGCAGTAAAAACCTGTGTCTGTAGAGATGAGAATCGGTGGTGGTGTCTGTAACCATAGAACAGATTCAGTCTGTATTTGCTGTGTATGACATATAAAACCCCATATTACAATTCAAAATTGCTATGCCATTTTTTTTTCTGACTCAGCTGGGGTCTAACATGATCAAATTTTGCAACAATATTGTGGGGGAATGACTTTGTGGTTCTCGGCCATTTTGCTGTGGTTCTGTCGTATGCATTATGAGACATTCTAGGCGCTACCGTTGTACCATCTATAGTGGAGTGAGGAGGTGAAGAAATGATGGTACCCCTCTGAGTTCTCTACCTCAGTATACCTCTACCTTGGTATGGTGTTTTTGGGTTGATGTGCAGTGCCATTTGACCTCCAAACATGGTTTGTATTATGGCATCAAAATAGTTCAATTTTGTTCTCATTTGACCAGACTATATTCTCCCAGTATTTCACAGGCTTGTCTAAATGTTGTGCAGCAAACTTTAAACATGCTTCAACATGCTTTTACTTCAGCAATGGAGTCTTGTGCGGGGAGCGTGCATTCAGGCCATGGCGGTTGAGTGCATTAATAATTGTTTTCTTTGAAACAATTGTACCTGCTAATTCCAGGTCTTTCTGAAGCTCTCCACAAGTGGTCCTTGGCTCTTAGACAACTCTTCTGATAATTCTTTTCACTCCTCTGTCGGAAATCTTGCGAGGAGCACCTAGTCGTGGCCGGTGTATGGTAAAATGATGTTCTTTCGACTTCCAGATTATGGCCCCAAAAGTGCTCACTGGAACATTCAGAAGTTTAGAAATTCTTCTGTAACCAATGCCATCAGTATGTTTTGCAACAATAAGGTTGCAAAAGTCTTGCGAAAAAGTCTTGCGAAAAAGTCTTGCGAAAAAGTCTTGCGAAAAAGTCTTGCGAAAAAGTCTTGCGAAAAAGTCTTGCGAAAAAGTCTTGCGAAAAAGTCTTGCGAAAGCTCTTTGGTTTTACCCATCCTGAGATGCTTCTTGTGTGACACCTTGGTAATGAGACACCTTTTTATAGGCCATCAGTTGGGACTGAACCAGCTGATCTTAATTTGCACTGACAAGTGGCAGGATTGCTTTGTAATTACTGATAGATTTCAGCTGGTGTCTTGGCTATCCATGCCTTTTTGCACCTCCCTTTTTCATGTGTTCAATACTTTTTCCCTGTGTCATTTCACATTATTACACATAACTTAATTTATGGATGTCTATGGTTTGATTTTTTGCATGTATGGATTGCATGGGTTGTTACCGACATCTAGTGAAAATTTTATGTCAATAGAACCTTTAGAAATATATTTACTGAGAAAAATGGTGACGTGTTCATTAATCAAACGATGTTTGCACCCCCTACAAAAAGTAATATCACATTTGAAGATGAAGAAGTCGGTGCGTGTGAGCAGAGGCGACGGGCAAGCTGAGAGGCCCTGAGGGGTGAAATACTTAACAAACTCTTGCAATCTTGAGTTTATGAGTGAAACAACAAACAATGATTATGTCAGATGTTGCATTCTAATGATTTTAAAAGCAATACTACGATCAATTACTTACTTTACTATGTTAATTCTGTTATTCTCTCCTGTTGATTAAATAAACAATGAGACTACTATCTATGAAACACAACCACCTACTACCACTTCTCAAGGCACACTGGCAGCCCACTGAGTGATGACTCGTCACTCAAGGACACAAGCCACTCTTTGTTGCACCCCCTAGGGGTGCAGGCACCCCAGGTTGGGAACCCCTGTTCTAAACAGTGTGTAGTCCATAATGTATATAGGCCTATCTAAATATAGTTGCAAATTAGGTCAATAAGGTAAAAGAATACAAAGAATTGTTATTATCAAACACTTTCAGACAAGAGTACAGTGAAAATTAATCTAAGTTCACAATTAGCCGGACTCCTCATTGAAATTCATTAGGGTGGGCTTAAATGGAGCGTACTGGGCTTAAATGGTTCCACAGAGATGAAAAAAGACATAGTGTTCGTTTCTAAATAAAATATATATCATATAGATAAATCATGCATGGAGCCTAGATATAATGTAGACTAATCATCATATTAATTATTATTTTTCCCACATACAGAAATATTGTTATTCTCATTCAAAGTTACCTTGTGTTGGCTCTAGTTTGCATGCTTTTTGTCGTGCTGTACCATTTAAGCCCACCTAAAAAAAAGCCAATTTTTGAAAATAGTCAGCTCTCCAAAACAATTTATGATGTATTTATTTGTAGACTAATGTAAAATGAATCAGAAAACATTCAGTGTGCATACTAGACATGCTTAATTCTTTGGCAGTGTATCTCTCAATGAAGTTGGCTTGACCTTGAGAATAGCTCTGTGCGCCAGTTCATAAAACTCATCTTTCTATATGAAGGGAAATAGCATATATTGACAAAGTACCATTTCTTAAAACACAAAAATCAAAACATTAACCTCTCATTTTACATAATGTAAATGTACCTATCGAAGAAGTGGTTGAAAATAGCAGAAAAGTGATGATTTCTGTGGGGTCCCGAAACACCAAAGTTTTTTGTGACTTTGTGTGAGGTCCCCTAAGACTGCATGCACACAAGCAAGGCTAACTCAGCATTGGAAAATATGATTGGTGTGCAATAAAGAATTTGATGGAAGTAACAAATTGCTGGATTGTAGTGCAATAATGACTAGCACAAAACATTGTTCTCTCTTTTTTTATGTGACTTCAAAGTTGAAAGTGGGCTTAAAGGGCACATGAGCTTAATGGGTACAGGTACCCAATGTACCCTATGTGTGTGTGTGTGTGTGTGTGTATATATAATGTTTTGTGCTGTATTTTAATATCCTTCGTTGTTTGTAATCTTTTGTGCTTATGTGAAACTGTTGGCACAAATTTCTGATATTTCCACACCATTATTTACATCAGTACAACAACATAATAATAATGATAATTATACTCACCACTCTGCTGCTATTAGCTTCACTTTTTAACAGAAATACCATACCGATAGTGTTCTAATTCATGTGGATTGTGGCCCTGAAGGACTATGTGTGTTAATGACCCATCATTTCCAAAACTATCTCCTTCCTGTTCTTTATGCATTATTTCATTATTTTTATGAATTATTTCATATAACAGCACATCAACGGTACTTGGAAAAAGTCAC
This sequence comes from Albula goreensis, assembly GCA_022829145.1. Lineage (NCBI taxonomy): Eukaryota > Metazoa > Chordata > Actinopteri > Albuliformes > Albulidae > Albula > Albula goreensis. The sequence continues at coordinate 40,720,807 of CM040745.1, forward strand.
AGAAGGGAAAATTTGTCTGATTTTGGATGGCTTAGGTACAGTAGGGACATGTCACCTGATGAGCTGGAAACACAGGAACAAATTTTACCTTTAAACCTGTCAATATTACAACCTGTTCCCATTTATCATCTTTGATTAACAGTAAACAAATAATTCATAGAATAATCAACACTAATCAATGTAAATATAGTAAATGATTACTGATTTCATTTTGTGTTAGAATTACTGTACTCTGCAAACTATTGCATCATTTTCTATATCCACAGATGGTTTTAACCTGTTGATATTGTGCTCTTCATTTTCTCTCCAATTTCAGGTAAAATTGGCGCATTGAAATGATCTGCGAAAATTCTGCGGTTTGAATGCTCATGAAATATCCACTTTTGGGCAGTCTGTGCTAAACTTTATTGGGCATTGCACACAAGCTGATGCAAAATACAGATATGTATATAGCATCAGTTTAATTATTCTCACGTTGTAGCTTTCACAATAGCACACAAATTTAAAATAATCTGCTGTTTCATTCGCATTATGATCTTGCAGATCCTAGTAATGCATTATGCATAAATGAATTACCAGACCTCAGATAGAGAACAAAGAGTACAATTACATTAGTCATTTATCCAAAGCAATTTACAGTTGATTATGCTAATCAATCCCCCTTGGGAGCAATGTAGGGTTAAGAGCCTTACTCAAGGGCCCAACAGCAATTGTGGTCTTGTTGTGGCTGGACTAGGGCTTGAACCACCAACTGCAAGGAACCCAGTCATGTACTGTAGCCACTAGACTACAGGCTGCCCAATAAAGTTATAGGTTTTAATCCACAAATTAAAACCATCAGTGGCTGTAGCAAATGCTGCATGTTGACGATGATGATGGTGGTGATGAGGAGGAGGATAGTGATTAATTGAACAGTACCTAGAGGCTTGCATTTACCACGGTAAGCTGTGATTTTAATGTTTCACCGTGCATTTTTTTGAGTTTGTATTTTCCCTACAAGTAGCCAAACGATATATCTGGCATGCTCTTTATTTTTCCATCTGTTATCTCATAGATATTACAATGTGTTGTTTTTTATTTGTCTGCTGTTATTGTCATCACCATATCACGGCCATGATTTGAAGCCAGCTAGCAAGGTGACTGTGTCAGGGGCAGGGGCAGCTTTTTGAGGCTGTATTCAGGTTGGCCCCCACCAGCACTTTAGCCATTTCTGTGACTGTGTGTCCAGCAACTATGTACATCCGTTGTGATTTTCATTAACTGAAACATTTCTTTTGAAAAACTAGAGATACGTGTCTGTTTAAAAGTAGCCATTGTTAGTTACAGTAAGAGACCAGAGTTGAAATATGGCCATCGAGTATGGTTAAGCTAAGAGGCAGATATTTTATTTCCCTCTCCATTTTTAAGGTAGCTAGCGAATAGTGTTGAGAACACATCTGTTAGTTTACTCATCTACTCAAATGAAACTTATGTTTACCACAGCAGTTACATTAAAATATGAGTTAAATAAAAAGTTATGAGTTCAGCACATTTCTTGGCATGTCATACTTTTTCCCTCACAGAGAGAATGTTAACAATGAAAAATCTTTTGGACAATGTTCTGTTACTGTTATTGTGTTGTGGGCAAAATAGGCACATAAACTATTCCCATTACCACCTACACTGCACAGGGTTGTGCTGCTGGAGTCAAAAGCGTATGGTAATACTAAACAAGATAATATTAGCTCAGAAACTTTTAGGTAACACCATAACCTAGGCATCCTGTACTGCTATACGAGGGTAAGTCAAAAAGTATTGCTACTAGGGTTCCAGTTCATACATGCACAGGTTTATTCCTAACAAAACATGTTTAAACATGTCTCTGAGATCAGTGGATGGCTGCAGACAAATTCTCTCATTAATACACTTTTCTTAGCCTCAGTTATGGTGCCTTCAAAAACATGAACACTGTTCACAATTTGAGGTCAGAGATAACATCAATTTTTTAACAGTGGAAGTGGAAATTTTCCATATCATTTAGAGTGGTTATTATGAAGTTATACGAAAATGGAAAACTGCATTGTGAGAAAAAGGTCAGGAAAGTTGTGCTGGGGAATTGTTTTCTATCATGACAATGTACCTGCTCAAGGGCTGTCCTAAGAGAATTTCATTGGGAAACCTTACCCCATTCACCCTACAGCCCTGATCTTGCCCTTTCAGACTTCAGTTTTGTTCCCAAAACTCAAAGAACATTTAAAAGGAACATGATTTGAGTCCCTCGATGATGCCAAAACTGGCGTTTTGACATGGTGTAAATGAAAGAGCGCAGAATTCTTCAGGGGTCTCATTTATAAACCGTGCGTACGTGAAAAAAATGGTCCAAAATGTGCGTACGCTGATTTTCATGCACAAATTGGGATTTATAAAAGTTCTATTTGATGTGTTTGCGTACTGGTTTGATGCATTTGACCCATGCATACGCACTTTTAGGGCACATATTTGCTCTAAATAGCACAGAAATGTGCGCAGCAGGTTCCTTATTTCTCGTCATTAATTTGGATCACATTACTTTTTGTAATCAATGTTGTTTTTGACATACGGTGGGGGCAGTCTTTCAGGTGCTTTATAAAACTTTATAAAAATTATTAATTACAGCAATGAGGGCCACAATATGGGGTTATAAAAATATTTTCAGAGTTATGCTTTCGGGCCATTCATGACAATACGAGGGCAAAAAGAATTGCTACAAAATCATAGAAACCTTTATTAAACAAAAATATCAAAATGTGAAGCTTAACAAGGATCGCAGGGCTGCATTTTAAAAAAGAAACGTAAAACGTGCAATTCAGTAGTAGTTGAGCCTGTTCTTTTTCTACTGCTAATATTTTTATTTTTATTCTAATTTCCATGTCTAATTTTTAATGCCTCTAACTCTGTGTGTTGTCTACTTCTTTTTAAACTTTGTACTTTCTTTTTACATGTTAAGCACTTTGAATTGCATTCATGTGTGTAAATGTGCTAAATAATGAGTGACTTATTGTTAGCCACAGATGGGGCTGAAGTCACTAAATCTCCACAATTTCTCTTGAAGATCCATGACCGGAGACTCAACATAGACTTGAGATTTATGACTTGACAAAGACTTTTTATTTATGTGCATATTTTCCGTGTAATTTTTCTGTTTCAATTATCGGTGAACAAATAAATGAAGAGGCTGATCTGATCTATCAAGGAGCTCCACTCATAGAGTTGGACAGGCTTCATTAGGGTTTTCAACCTGTGGGTGGTGACAGGGAGTCAGGTGGGTCACAGCCTCACAGGATGGGTATAAAAATGCACATGACAAATTTAATGATGTCAAACTGATGATGTCTTGAGTGTCCTATAATACCTATACTTTACATTTTGCTGTCATATAAGCCAAGCAGAAGCACCTGCGGACCCATACTACTAATGACAATGAACTTGAACTCTGATCTGCATGAACAGGTTAAATTGTTTGGTTGCAAAACAAGCACAGCTACTGTCAAAGTAGATAGTTCAAACTTGTAACTGATCTCAAAAATGTGAAAATACTCAAATAGCCATTCCAGGGTATTGCTAACAAGGTATGCTGAGAGCCAAAATTTTGTTCACTGCTGTGAGTTTGTGAAATCAATCAATTTCTGAAGGAGTCAAGCTGAGCCAAGTATTTCAGCTTTGAAGGGTGATAATGCACAAAAGATGCCTTTGGCAAAAGGCAGCACAGCAGAACAGAACAAAAAGCTGCCTGTTGAAGGAAGGTTGTGAGTCTTACTTTTTGTTAAGATTGGTGTTAAAGAAGCTAACATTGCAGCCATTTGTACACTTGAAAGCCTACCTACATAGATTGAAAAATTTCCATGAAATCAGTCAACTGTAACCCAAGTCCTATTTTACAATGGATGGCCCCCATTTACACCTTATATTAAAAACAGACCGTTGTATCCAAATAGATGTGATCAGATTTTCATCCATTCACTAGCAGTGAGTTCACACCTGCCATTGAAATGTGTCTCATGTGCATTCCCATTGTCAACATTGTGATTGGAATTCAGTGACAAATGGTTGAAATGTGGACAAAATGTGTGTTAGTCCACCTCTGCCGGTGGGTTTGTAGATCTGATCATGACTGTTTAACTGAGTCTTCTCTGCGTTTGCAGGGATGCATTTTATTACCAGGTTGAAATGGAGCAAATACAACTCAGTAGTACGTACTGTGGTACAGCCATCTTGTATTGTACACGTTTTTCTCTGTCCATGTCCATGTTGAAATTCAAACAAGCACATAAACCAGTAATAGGCCTTTAGAGTACACGAAATGTGATTATGTAAAGATAAACAAGAGTGATAAGAAGTTAGTTAGATATGCCACATTTTCCACAGAAATTGACATTTTTCTCATTTCTGATTCTGAGTTGTGGACTTGATTTGCTTGATTCTTTTCAGGGACGAGACTTGACTTTCTTGATTTGGGGCACTAACTAGACTTGTCTTGATTCTTGATTCATTGTTACTTGAGACTTGACACTTGGAAGTCAAGATTTGGGACTTACAATTTGAATACATGTCACCTCGTCCCACTTCTGTGGATAGAAGATAACTTTTGGCAGGCTAACATTATTTCAGCTGTATTATTGTACTTTAATATGTTTAGGCTACCAATAGGTAATTAGATGGACTTGCAAATTAGAATTTTTGGCTGTTTTTGAAGTAACCGGTTAGTTTCTTTTATAACCAGATTAATTCAACTCACCAGTAAGATAATTACCACAAATATCCACTTAGTTCTTGCCATGTGATATTCACTTACATAAGGACAAACACCTGCTGCAAAACACCTAAAATGTTATTGCTGAAACAAAAATCAGTAAAGTCCACCTCTGCCTGTAGAAAAGTATAAGTTTATTTTTAAATTACCCTTAATCTTTCCTTTCCTGGGTTTACCCGTGGCAGGTATTTTGGCCCAGGAGAACATTGTGGGAGATCCTCATGCACAGGGATCCTCCTACATTGCAGCCTCTTATGTGAAGTTCCTGGAGGCAGCTGGTGCCAGGGTAGTGCCAATCAGGTATGGTTGGCTAAATCATATGAACTATCGAACTAAATCATGCACTGTCTCAACCTGTGTCGTGCACAGATCTTTCAACATCTGCAACTTCATCCTTCTGCTGTTTTTCAGAATAAACCGCACGAATGAGGAATATGTCAAGCTCTTCCACTCCATAAATGGGTATGTTTTTATGTATGTTTTTACTACAGCAGCTTTTAATGAAAGCAGCAGCTTGGTTGGAGAAAATGGGACTGAGTTTGGTCCTAAATGCTCACCCTACACTGTGCCCATTCGCACACTGAAAACACTTCCAAATTCAGGGTTGTTCCTAATCAAAGTGATCAAATACCAGCAAGGTGGGGAGGTTATATTTCCATACACTCACTTCATGTTTTATGTCAGCTACAGCCTCCACAAATGGCTGTGTTGTGCACAGACATCATACAACCATTTCCATCATACAGTTGTATGCAAAAGTTGGGCACCCTTGGCCAAATGACATAATTTTGTTGATTTTTTCATTGAAAAATAGTAAACACAACCTCTGTAGTAAATATTTGTAATGCACAGTTATTCTTTATTTCATACATTGAAAAATGAAGAAAAAAAGGAATTATAATTGTGGCAATGTCCAAAAGTTTGGACACCCTATATAGTCAGTACTTAGTAACACTCCCTATGGCAGATATCACAGCTTGCAAACACTTTTTGTAGCCAGATAAAATCTTTCGTTTCTTGAATTTGGAAATTTCTCCCACTCTTCCTTGCTGAAGGCTTCTAGTTCTGAGAAATTCTTGGGCTGTTGTGCATACGCAACTTCTTTAAGATCTACCCACAGATGTTCAATGATGTTTAAGTCAGGGGACTGTGAGGTCCATCCAAAAGCTTCAGTTTGCGTCTCTTGGTCTCTTGGTTTATTGTTGATTTTGACGCATGTTTTGGTTCATTATCCTGTTGTAGAAGCCATCCTCTTTTCAGATTCAGCTTTTTTTATAGATGGTGTGATATTTCTTTCCAGAATTTGCTGGTATTTCATGGAATCCATTCTTCCCTCCACTTATGCAATGTTTCCTGTGCCACTGGCTGCAACACAACCCCAAAGCATGATAGATCCATCCCCATGCTTAACAGTTGGCAAGGTGTTCTTTTCATGAAATGCTGCTCCTTTGTTTCTCCAAACATACATTTGCTTATTGTGGCAAACAAGTTCTTTCTTTTTAACTTCTTCAGTCCATAGCACTTCCAGAGTTTCCAAAACACATCTGGCTTGCATACTTCAGACATTTAGTTTTGTGATGAGGTCACAGATAAGGTTTCCTTCTTATGACTGGTGGAACGGTGCACCACCACTCCCGAGTCAGCTAAACCTTCCTGCAGGTTCTTTGCAGTCATATAGGGGTTTTGATTTGCCTTTCTGACCAGCGTATGAACACTTCTCTCCGAGGGTTTTCTTGGTCTTCCAGATATCATCTTGACCTCCACAGTTCACCTAAACTTACAATTTTGCACTATGGAAACTGCAAGCTGAAAACACTTTGCCATCTTCTTATAGCCCTCCCCTGCATTGTGGGGATCAATTAGTTTCATTTTTAGATCCTTAGACAGTTGCTTAGAGGAGCTGAGTGTTAGCACAAGGTTTGAAGAGTCAGAGAATTTGTAAAGCTTTGAAATTAGCATCAGCTGACAGTTCATAATGACAATTGTTGACATGTCTCAGGCCTAACTTGCTGAGACCTTGTAAAAACATCTGAGACCTACTATTTTTCAATTCAGAAACTAATTATGCCATTTGGCTAAGGGTGCTCAAACTTTTGCATACAACTGCAACAGACAAACCTGGCATTCCAGTTTTGGCACTGATTATTTTTCATGTTTTTTTGCTTTGTATCTTTGTACGATTCATAAATCCACCCAAAAATACTCAATGTTCTGAAGGTCCAAAGCCTTTGATCCCCAAGCTCACATGTAATGACCCAAGGGAGTTTGCCAGGCTGAGAGTCACTCTCAAGAACATTTTTCTGCTGATGCAACAGAGAAGTTCAAATATCATGTGCTTGTGTGACCATCTCTAGTTCTAAAGAGGTGTTACTGATTGCGGATTCATACGGAAATTCCCAGTTCCCTTGCTCTGACACAATGGCCTATGTCATTAAGCACCACAGACACCCCCACCATCTATGACTGAAGCGAACTGTTGAGGTGATGGAAGAGCCCACCATCCCACCTGGTGATACGGTTGGCTTCCATAAGTTTGCGCGAGTCAGGTCACTCATAGGGACGCAAAAGGCAAGGATGCTCATGTGGTGAGGCTGACCAAGAAACTTCTGCAAGATCTCTGCACAACCTTCTGTTGAATGGCTCCGAAGGGCTGGAGCTTGAGCTGGTAATCCAGGATGGTGGAGACAGGATGGGAAAAGAGAAGAACACAAACCAAAGAAGGAACAAGGAAAGGATAGGGATGCTAGAAGTAACCCTATAATACCTGTGCTGCATGGTGCTACCTAGGACACTTTCGTGAGTCAAGTCCAACTGAAGGTCCCATGCAACATATGTAAGTGTAGACACCTCGAGGCTGTACATGACATTGACCACCAAGCTGCTACCTTGGAGAAGACTGCAGGGACTACCACCAATGGAACGATGAAGGCTTTAACAGACATCCTTTATCTGGACTGATGTGTTGGATGCATAAGCCCTACATTAAGGGCCCTCTCTCACACACAGCCTGCCTGCATAAGCCCCACATAAAGGGCCCTCTTTCACACTCTCACAGTCTGCCTGCGTAAGCCCCACCTAAAGGGCCCCTCTCTCACAGTATGCCTGCATATGCCCTACATTAAGGGCCCTCTCTCACACACAGCCTGCCTGCATAAGCCCCTCATAAAGAGCCCCTCTCTCACAGTCTGCCTGCATAAGCCCTACATTAAGGGCCCTCTCTCACACTCTCACGGTCTGCCTGCATAAGCCCCACATAAAGAGCCCCTCTCTCACAGTCTGCCTGCAAAAGAATCACAGAAAGGGCCCTTCTCTCATATTCTGCCTGCATAAGCCCCACATAAAGGGCCCCTCTCACACAGTCTTCCTGCATAAGCCCCACCTAAAGGGCCCCTCTCACACAGTCTGCCTGCATAAGCCCCACATAAAGGGCCCTTCTCTCACAGTATGCCTGCATAAGCCCTACATTAAGGGCCCTCTCTCACACACAGCCTGCCTGCATAAGCCCCTCATAAAGAGCCCCTCTCTCACACACAGCCTGCCTGCATAAGCCCCTCATAAAGAGCCCCTCTCTCACAGTCTGCCTGCATAAGCCTCACCTAAAGGGCCCCTCTCTCACAGTATGCCTGCATAAGCCCTACATTAAGGGCCCTCTCTCACACACAGTTTGCCTGCATTAGCCCTACCTAAAGGGCCCCTCTCTCACAGTATGCCTGCATAAGCCCTACATTAAGGGCCCTCTCTCACAAACAGTCTGCCTGCATAAGCCCTACCTAAAGGGCCCCTCTCTCACAGTATGCCTGCATAAGCCCTACATTAAGGGCCCTCTCTCACACACAGTTTGCCTGCATAAGCCCTACATAAAGAGCCCCTCTCTCACAGTCTGCCTGCAAAAGATTCACAGAAAGGGCCCTTCTCTCACAGTCTGCCTGCATAAGCCTCACATAGAGGGCCCCTCTCTCACATTCTCACATCCTGTCTACACAAGCATCACTGTAAGGGCCCTTCTCTCACAACCTGCATGAAAACACAAATTGGGCATTCAGAAATTAGAAAAAGGCGTGACATAAAAAAGAAATCAACAAATGATAAAAATTATTTTCAGGATAATGAGAATTGTGTTGTTTGGTGTTTCAGGCTGCTTCTTCCTGGGGGTGATGTGGATCTGCAGAAGTCTCAGTATAGCAGATTGGCAAAGCTCTTCTATGACCTGGCCATAAAGGTACTCCTACATTTCCTCAAAAGTGTAGTTAATAGTAATACAAATGAAACATGAATGTAACTAACCTAAATGGACATTTAATGATATCCTCCACATTTCATCTGAGAAACCTTTTCACCTCATTAAATTGTAAATAAACCTACATTTGAATATAATGGGCCCATACCTCTTTTTCTGTCTTGCACGTATTGACGAAGGTTTCAATCTGCAGCAAAACAATAACATGCTTGCCCGAACAAAGAAAACCTTTTCCCAGATGTGTGCGGTTTTCAGACGATTTGCATGTGAAAGGGTATGCCAAAGCTGAGCACATGTGAACACCTGAGCTCACATGCATCTCTTTTGTTTCTCATGTGAAAAAAACAGCTTCACATCGGGAATGTCTGAGAATTAAATGCATATATTTGTGATATTTGTGATGCCTGTGTGTGAAACTAACTTTCACACATCTTTGTGAGACTGACTTCCAAATGTGTGTTTTTATAAGGTTTCCATCTCTAAGTCGCTAAGTTTCTTTAAACTGTGACTAGGAGACTTACCTTCTGTCATTTTAAAAAGATTGTTATGTCACTTACTGTGTCACTATTTTATTCACAAGCTAACTTTATCCAAAGAATGTAATGGGCATGGCCTTGTTACATAGCTGTAACACACGGCCTTATACACTCACAGGCCACTTTATTAGGTACACCTGTTGAACTGCTTGTTAACACAAATATTGAATCAGCCAATCACATGGCATTAATTCAATGCATTAGTCATGTAGACATGGTCAAGACAACCTGCTGAAGGTCAAACAGAGCATCAGAATGGGGAAGAAAGGTGATTTAAGTGACTTTGAACGTGGCATGGTTGTTGGTACCAGACGGGCTGGTCTGAGTATTTCAGAAACTGCTGATCTACTGGGATTTTCACACACAACCACCTCTAGGGTTCACAGAAAATGGTCCGAAAAAGAGAAAATATCCAGTTAGTGGCAGTACTCTGGATGAAAATGCCTTGTTGATACCAGAGGTCAGAGGAGAATGGCCAGACTGGTTCGAGATAATCCTGTCAGCTAAGAACAGGAAACTGAGGCTCCAATTGGCACAAGCTCACCAAAATTGGACAATAGAAGATTGGAAAACCGTTGCCTGGTCTGATGAGTCTTGATTTCTGCTACGACATTCAGATGGCAGGGTCAGAATTTGTTGTAAACCACATGAAAGTATGGATCCATCCTGCCAACAGTTCAGGCTGGTAGTGGTGGTGTAATGGTGTGGTGGATATTTTCTTGGCACACTTTGAGCCCCTTAGTACCAACAGCATTGTTTAAACACCACAGCCTACCTGAGTATTGTTGCTGACCATGTCCCTGTATGACCACAGTGTACCCATTTTCTGATGGCTACTTCCAGCAGGATAACGCGCCATGTCACAAAGCTCAAATCATCTCAAACTGGTTTCTTGAACATGAAAATGAGTTCACTGTACTCAAATGGCTTCCACAGTCACCACAACTCAATCCAATAGAGCACCTTTGGGATGTGGTGGAACGGGAGATTCGTATCACGCTTGTGCAGCCGACAAATCTGCAGCAACTGCGTGATGTTATCATGTCAATATGGACCAAAATCTCTGAGGAAGAAATCTCTGAGAAGATGTTTCCAGCACCTTGTTGAATCTATGCCAAGAAGAAATAAGGCAGTTCTGAAAACAAAAGGGGGTCCAACCTGGTACTAGCAAGGTGTAGCTAATAAATGGGCAGTGTTTACGCGTGTTTGATGAATTCTATGTTTACGCGTATTTGATGAAACCATTTTGTTAATTTGTGTCCGTTGATGCGTAAATTTACATACAGTTTTACAAAAATATTGATAAATGAGGCCCATTGTGTTTTCTAGTGTTTGTACAGGCTGAGTTTCAGTGTTGCTCTAACTGGAGTCTTTCTCCAGCCCCTCCTGGGAAGAAACTGCCAGTTCGTTTTTTAGCAGAGCACACCCCTAGATTTTGGCCAGATCTCAGACCAGTGCATGGCTGGATAGCTGCACAGGATGGTAAGGGCTATAAGCCTGAGGCCAGACTCCCTTCAGCCAGTATGACCACAGTTTAGCCTCCTCTGTTCATTTCCCTCCCCAGGCTAATGATGCATTGGATTACTTTCCCATATGGGGCACCTGCCAGGGGTTCCAGCAGCTTACCGTCCTCACCAGCAACAGGAACCTGCTGACTCTCACTGCCACCAGGGCTGTGGCCCTCCCGCTGATCTTCACCCCAGGTCAGGACTGAGGGCCTGTCCCCTTTACTCTCCCCTTTTAGCACTGATTCACCGCTCTTGGCTCCCAAAGCATGGGCTTCACTATGAATGTGCAGCAGCAGGGATAGGTGTCACAAGTTACATCCAAAATCTGAGTACCGTTAGTTTGTGATACTGTCTATGATTTTCTGTACTCTGTGCTCTCTATGTCTGAAGTGGAAAGCAATGGGGCATTTGATTATAAGAGCTTCCCTAGACACATTTTGTGACCATACATCAGGGATTTTGCTAGTTTTACAATGTCCTGCAGAATTTTTAAAACTTGACCAGTGGTTTCCAAGATGCAGGCATTTGGAATCTGGCCAAATGAGGGCATTCTTCATGCTTGAAAAACTTTATCTGAAAAATGACTTTGAAATTGGCCCAAATAAACAATCAATGTGTCAGTTACAATAAATTCTGAAATGCAGATGAGCAGGAAGTCCATCAGTCACACAATGCCCCTGGTCAGGTTTGATGTCCCACATAGAAGCTGCTGGTCAGCTGTGATGTCACACATGGCAGTCTGAGTCTCCTCAGTGAGAAAAAAAGGGTTCATTAAACCTTTCCTACTGTTTTGATCAGATGGAAGTTAAGCGTTACAGTTTAGCAGAGTAATGAAACACTTTCTGCACATGAGATGGCAAGAGTCAGTTAAAGAATAATGAAAGTGAGAATAAAAATGTTATCATTCACCAATAGAGGAAGACATGAGTATACACTAAAACATCATACTGAAACAGTGGAAATAAACTTCTTCACTGTTGTAATGATGTTGACATGCTACATTAAAATTACAAGGATTCTTGAAAATGTAATGTAATTCAGATTGTCTCTTTTTCACTTCATGTTAAAAAAGAGATCACATTATAGCATCTATGTTAGTAGGGATTGCACTTTTTTTTCATTTGCTCTCTGCAGCTGCACAGAACAGCCGCATGCTGAAGACTTTCCCAAAGGACTTGCTGCAGTCGCTGTCTGTGGAGAACATCACTTCAAACTTCCACAGCTGGAGTCTCTCCCTGCAGGTACAGCAGCTGCTCACTACCTGTGATGGTTTATCCCATTGCATGTGTGTCCTGCAGGTAGAGCAGCTGTTCACTACCTGTGATGGTTTATCCCATTGTGTGTGTGTCCTACAAGTAGAGCAGCTTTTCTCTATTTATGATCATTATAGCCCATTATGTGAAGGGTTCTTAATTTATATCAACTCATGCTTGAGAGAAAAATAAGTTGAATATATTTTGAAAGGTATGCTTTGAATAAAATAGAAATCACACATTTTAGAAATATATTGGAAAGTTTATAAGCCTTCTGTTTAGATAATAACATGTATTCACATTTATGATGCCTGAGAATAAATGGTAAATGCAGGAAACATGTATAGTATTTACATTATATTATAGTCTATGTTGCATTGTATTGTAAGATGATAATGTATATGTCATCTACCATAATTTCAGTAGCAAATATATATGTAATAAATTAATTTTCATGCAACCACTTTATAAGGATAAAGACTGTAAATACAGTAAAACTGTTATTGTTATGGAAATGACTATGATCCAAGTTTAAGCAATTTTTTCTCAGTATTCATTCCTAATTAAATTCAACTCATTTTGGTTTCCTTCATAATTAGTGAAAGTGTGGCAAGTGTACTGGCTGCATTGTGTTCGCCTTTAATTTTGTTTATTTAAGTGACAGTTGAGGTGAAAGTTTGATTGAGTCCAGGTCTATATGCCATCTACATTATTTGTTGGCATGTTTTCAGTTAAACAAATTGATCGAGTTTCAGGAGAAAAAGGGATAAACAAAAAGATAACCATAATTCCATCAAATGCACTTTTAAATTCTTTATTTTAAATTAAAATAAAAACATTTTGAACTTTATTAAAATATTAAACTGTATGAAAAGTTATTTACTTCAAACTAATTGCAAAGGGTTTCTTCCCCACCTTATTCCCCAGTAAGTGCACAGAGCACAATGTGACCCTGCAATTCAACACATATTAATTGATTAGTCCAATTAATCATGTTAAAGCACAATAGCACATAGATTCATATAGCTTCATGATTTCATGCTGAAGCCCATCATATGTATGCATGAAACTGTTCTGTTATAAATAAGTGAAAAAATATTGAAAATAATTATATTAATTTGCTTTTATTCTTTGACAATTCCCAAACAGAATTTCTCTCGAAATGTGAAATTAAAAAGATTCTACAAGGTTCTGTCCACCAACACAGATGGCAAAAAAGAGTTTATTTCAACCATGGAAGGTATGTAGCTTATCTTTTTCCCAGTTGTAACAAGCTGAAATTCTGGGGGGGCGGAGGGGTGGGGGAAACCAAGTGAGTCTGTGAGGTACCGTCACTCAGGAGGGGTTGAGTCTTGGGGTACAGTCACTCTGTGGGGGGGGGGGGATGAGTCACTCGGAAAGTAGAAGAAAAGTGTAAAGGAAAACATTTTAGGGCACGTTGGCAAGCCCACAGACTGGTCCTGGCTTTGTTCTCTCTGATCCAGTTACTGATCCCTTGTGACAGCTTACCGCTACCCCTTCTACGCCGTGCAGTGGCACCCCGAGAAGAGTCCCTTTGAATGGATAGATAAACCTGGAATGGTGCACACTCCGTCCTCCATCAGAGCCTCCTTCCACACCGCCAGCTTCTTCGTCTCTGAGGGTAAGTCCTGTTATATGCACAGGCAGTCATATGTATGCATAGTCATGTCCCACACATACACAGTAATGTGACCTACTTCCATATGGACTAATATGACACACATACATAGTAATGTCCCATACATATGCAGTCATGTGACTTACATATGCAGTCATGTGACACATACACATGTTACGCACATGTTACAGTTGCAGACATAAGGCAGTTTATAAATAACTTAAGGGAGGATCGTAAGTGATTTCTGTCTAGGGATAAGTATTGCCTCTCCACACCTCCCTTGTCAAACCATAACATTAAGAAAAGCTGCCTGACTGATGTGAAATAAAACAGTGCTAATCTTTTGGCTTTATGGAGGGGCACACATCAGAAATAAAATCGGGGTACAAAGAATGGGGAAAAACAGGCTGGGGGAACAACAGTCTATACCACAAATGTCGGTGTAAAGTGTTTTAATGTGAAACATTTGGTGACAGGTGCAGAGGTGCATTACAATATATAATATACAATTTATTTATCATATACACAATGTACAATATTTACAATTATATACAATATATGCATTATTATATTGTTAATCCTCTGTGCAGTATTCACGGTCCCCTATCTTACCTGTCCTGCCTCAGCGTGGACTAGAGTCTAGACACACAGCAGGTCAAGACAAGGAGAGACTGCACTGGGGACTAACAGAGCACAAAACAAATACTGAATCTAAAGCACACAGAGACCCAGAGAACAAATGAATGAGGTGAATATCTTCATTTGTAGCCATCCTCCAATTGGTAGACTGAATGTCACATGGCAACAGGGTAACGATGATTGACATTGGAGAACAGCAAGGATGTCAGTTGCAGCAACCTTCTAGCGAAGGAAAACAAAAAAACAGAATGAAAGCCAAAAAAATCAGAAGTAAATGTGCTTTCTTGTTTATAATGATAGATTCAGTACAGCCATTTGCGTCCTTCCAGTGGTCTGTCTCAGTCTTGTTTGCCGCCCCACACGCAGAGCATAAAGGCAGCTATGACTGAAGTGCCTGCACTTGAATCAAATCTTACATCATCAGGCAAGATTTAAAGACACAGCCACACACTGTCCGATAATACTTGTTTCAAAGCCAAAGGGCAAACAGCTAAACACTAACACATTTTATGAGATTTATTAACAATTACAAAAATAACCTGATTGATCCTAGACTTAAGGACACAACCCCAAATATGCAAAAAGTCGTCACACACACATGCAAACGCAGTTGTGATTTACATACAGAGTCATGTCTCACACAAACACAGTCATGTGATTTACATACTCATTCATGTCTCACACATCTGCAGTCATGTCACACACGTACACACTGATGTGACACACATGCAGTCATGTAATTTACATATGAAGTCATGTGACTCACATATGCAGACATGTGACATATTTGTTGTTCCTATTAAACTTTCTGTTATTACAAGCTAGTGAATGAAAAAGATAAGCACAAGTACAGAATTTGAAAACATGGGTGTGTTCCAGTGTTTACCCTCCAGTACACCCCTGCATTCTACATTCTCTCATCCAAATAGAAAAGACAAACACTGACTGTTACTATGTAACCAGAATTTTATCAACATTGGCTGATGTTAGATCGGTGATGTCAGATATGTTACATGTATCAATATGACATAATACTAAATATAATCTTTACATGCCAGACAAGGTGTCTCTGAATAGTACAGCATACCATCCACACTAAGACAACATATCTAGTTACAAACAAAAGTAGTATGCTTACAGTAGCTGTGGACAAGAAGCAAGTTATCTGGCTTGTTCTCAGACTAGATAAGGACAGAACTGCCCAGAAGCTATAAAGTCTGTCCAAAATCCCCCTAGCTCTCTCAACATTCTCCATCTCAAACAAACTAAACTGATGATCACCCTTACTCCAACATTTGGCATAGTGTATACATGTAAGCCTTCTCATTGACTTTGGTTTCATCGCTGCAATTGTGAATGAATTACAGGCCCCTACTCTTGGAGTCTGACATTGTTGATAAAGCAAGCTGAAAGTTTTGTTTGTTCTCAGTTCATAACAAGCTCCAGCTTCCACCCTCAGATCATTGGCTGCGGCAGCTCAATCAATGACCCTATGGGATGACCGCTACGTTTCTTTACTGAATTTAAGGTCTTTAAACACAGGCAAGGCATGAGATGACAAAATGAACATCTCAATGTTCTATTCAGTTCAAATCTTTTTCTACATTCTTTATTTTTGTAAAACCATATCCTTTGTCTGTTTTGAATTTGTAGCAATGAAAAGCCAGCACAGCTTCTCCAGTGCAAGTGAAGAGGAAAAAGCCCTAATTTACAACTATTCTCCAGTTTTCACTGGTCTCAGTGGAATATTCATGCAGAATTATTACTTTGATTAAATATGCAGGTCAAGAGACATGAGACAGTCATTAGTCAAAACATTCATTCAAAATACTGATCAGTTATGCATTACCTTCAAGTGTGAAACTAAAAACTAAAAGTAAATATGTTTAAACCTAAACAAAAAAGTGTTTTTCATTCGGTAACAATTTGGTGAAAATTAACCGCATTAACTGTTACTTTAGATGTTAAGAATAGCAAATGCATATATTTTTAAACAGTTATTTTGCTGCGGTTACTGTTAAACTGTTATGTTGTAAACTACTTAAAATACATTATAGAAATTATATTTGTTTTCTTTGCATGGGTTTTGCTTTCTGTGTGGACTTCATTGTTCATATTATATATATAGATACAGATTTTTATCTAGTTGAAATGAGATTCCATATCCATGTACACACACACACACACACACACACACACTGTTTTTGACTATGGAATGTAGAACTCACACTTACAGGGTTAGAAAAACATTAAACAAAAGTGAGTGATGTAACATCAAAGCTTAGACATTATACAACAGCTGAAGGATTGACAGCACAACTTTTTTGTGCCGAATATGTTTTCCAAGCCAATTGTGAATAGCTGTAGAAAACACATGACTGTCATTATAAAATAAAGGAAACTGTTGAAAAAGAGATTTGGAATGTGGTTCTTCTGTTCATCCATGATTGAAGGGACTTTGTTTGTATACACTGTTATTTTATCAATTTTTATTTAACTACATTAGGTATAAACAAAGGATAAGGACTTACAGTATCAGTAATTGTGTTAATGGCTTACTAAATATTAAATACTAAAATACCACAGTGGAGCAACTAATATGACCTGCACCCTAACCCAAACCCCAATCTCATCTGAGGAGTTTGTTCTTCAAGACTATAACATGTCTCCTACTTCTCATTGATTTTATTCTGTGTTTGTATCCAGTATTCTTGTTAATTTTAACAGAATCTATACACATGGGCATATTCAATCACTTTTTCTTTTAAACCAGACCACACTTGGTTACTTAGAATAACTCTTACTGGAAGGTCATTTAAGCACCTTTATCTAATTCCATGAGTGTATTTCACCATTTTTATTGAGCAAATGGATTGAACAACTCAAGACTAATCACAACCATGGTCATGCTACAATATCGGATTAACTGCTGTGCCACCTGAGTGCAGGTGACACCATTGCTGTGCTGAGTGCTGGTCACATCATTGCTGTGCTCAGCGTGGGTCACATCATCGCTGTGCTGAGTGTGGGTCACACCATCACTATGCTGGCTGCAGGTCACACCATCACTGTGCTAAATGCGGGTCACATCAGCACTGTGCTGAGTGTGGGTCACACCATCATTGTGCTGAGTGTGGGTCACACCATTACTGTTCTGAGTGCATGTCACCATCACTGCACTGAGTACAGACAAAGGTGGAAAACTCCATCTTAAGAAAGAAAAAGTACTACTTTACTAAAAAGTATTTGCTCTACTGGTGCACTAAACCACATGATTTCACTAATTAGCTCATGTACTTGGTAGAAGAGGTGTGCAAATCAGAATTACTGACTTAGCTCACAGATTGAACAAATACATGGTTGCAGTACTTTCTGAACCCTGGGTTTTCCACCACTGAGTGTGGGTCAAACCATTGCTGTGCTGACTGCAGGTCACACCACGGCACCATCTTCTTATTCCTCTGAGATTCTGACCACCAGTCCATTTCAGCAGCTGGGGTGTTTGGAATTGATGTGCTGACAGAGAAATCCACTTGTTACATTTAGTCAAAACTTTGGAAACGACATTGTAAAACAAACATGGTGCATTTGAAATACAATTGCACTAATAATTCAGACTCACTGATCAGTTTTATAGACCTGGCTCGTTTGAGGCCCGCAACATGGATGCACATGGACACGAGAGGCATACAATTAAATAAAGTTTATTGACAAAAATGAGTAAAAAGGATGCCAAGTGATGTAAAGGGTTTAAAGGGAAAAATTAACACAAAAAGGATTATTGTGCGAGAGTGTGCATGTGTTTATGTGTGCAAGAGCATGAGCCATAAAATTGAGTGAGAGATGTAATGAGCTTGATTTCTTTTTATTGGGAAGTTGGTTATTACCAAACAGCACTAACTGCCACTGCACTGCCACCACAGGCCAGTTGGAGCAGAGGGGGCTAACGCCAGTTAGGTTATAAAGTAGACTTGGAGAAAGATACCTGCACAACCAGCGACTAACTGTGTACAGGGAATCTGTTACTCTCAAAAAAAAATCAGGAATACAAACATATAAAAGAAAGAATGTAAAATATTCCATTTACATTTTTTTCCCCAAGTATCCCCTGGGAGGACTTGGCATACCCCTGGAGGTACAAGTACCATATTTGGAAACCAATGTGTTGACTGAACTATGACATGAAACATAAGTTAATTATGGAAAGTATTCTTAAAATTATACAACAGGTTTTAGAGTGCTGAAAGATACTGCCTGGGTGTACTGTATTGTCAACAATACTCACACTGACAGCTAGATGGTGGTGTTATGCTGAGAAAGTGCAATGTCTCGGCAAAGCTGAAAAGGATGGGTTTACTAGAGCTTTACATTTGTAAAACCAACAAATTGCAACCCTGTGCCAAAAATACTAACTAACTAACTTGGAGCAATAAGAACAGTGTGTATTAAAATTGGCTTTTGGCTTGAATGAATGTCCCTACATGGTGAAATCATGGGAGGAGGTCATACAAACATTTAGTATACTTTACTATGCTTTACACACACTTTAGTATGTGTAGTGTGATTTACTCAACCTGGAAGAAATTTTGGGAAAGGTATGATGGCTGTCATTATAGTAAGCAGGAGAAGGCCATCTTTTTACACGGTCAGAGGCAAATATAATTGATACATATTGCCTATCTAGATGCCATGTTACAGCCTTTGGGTGGAAGGGGAGATGACTTTGAGCAAAACACTAGCCGAAACCAGGTGTGCTAACCCTTGTTCTGAACCCTCTGATGCTGGTGTGTCCATTTGGATACACTGATGTGTTTGAAATATCCATAACAGAACATTCAGAATGATTAAGTAACAAAAGGAGCTGATTAGCTGTTGCATTCTAGCTAATGCTCAAAATACACAGGAACAATTTCTGGATACAAATACATTTTTAATCATGAAGTAAATCATGTTACAATATACAAAAGTAACTTGTATTTTATTTAAACAAGCAATACAACATCTATGTTAACAGTGAATAACCAAATAAAATAAAAACATAATCAAAATAAAAGCCACCATTGGATGGATATTTGATCTTGTGTAACACTAATGGCGGAAGTCGAGCAAGTAACTATGGTTACATTTCAGTACTGACAAATATCTTACTCTTCGGAGTCACTCGGAGAAATCCAGTGTAACAGTTCTTAGTAAACCGCCAGCTAGTTCAGTATAGCCCTTTCCATCCTAACCAGTTAGGAGATCCCTTCCAAACACTCAAAAGCCCTGATTTGATATGGCTGCTTATGGTTGTACTCATTTCCATAATGTGCAAGTACTTTAGGCGCACATGCAAAATGACACCTGTCATTTGGGATCTGAACAAATCAACCTCTTAATCAGCAAGCAAGCTGTCTGCTTATTGCACAGCTTTCAGTTTCCACTTCTGGATTTCCAAAGTACTTCTATTTGGCTGGCTGTTAAAGCACCCACCAGTAAAAATTTGGGAATCGTCATATCAAATCATTTTAGCTGGGTGACAGCATGTTGACAGGAGTCACCAAAAGAGGGGCTTTTCCCTAAGTTTTATATCGGTATTATGAGGCTACACTGAGTCTAATGCGAATAGCCCTTCACACGACTGTGGCAAGCAACTGGTAATTAATTCCATTATATTCTTAATAATTTGTAAGCTATTCACAAACTTTTTGGGGTAAAAGAAGTCAGTGAATACTGAAAAGAGAAATATTCAAAGTTGTCTTTTGTCAAAACATTTATTTTCTGCTATATGACTTGTATGTAGTCATAAATCTCTCTTATACAATCTCAAGTTTAACGGCATCAATAGAGCTAACAAAACCTCCAGCCAATGCGATACATACAAACATACATACAGAAAACTGTGGTTAAATAAATAATAATAAACCATTCTTTGAAATGTACAACTGTCAGATGGCCCTTATCAAAAACTCCACTGCTGCACCTCTTAAACCTGAAATAAATACAGAGACCAGAACGAGATGTACAGAGCAAACATGCCTAAATGTTGGTCAAACAAACAAGTATCCAAAGCACAAAGCAGAGCACTGCTGGGCAGAAAAGCGACACACGCCTCAGTGAGCATACCACCTCAGATACTGCTTGGACACTGTCTTTCAGACGAAGCATGAATACCCAGAGTCCCAGGTGGGTTCACACTGAACAGCACTGTAAGAGATGTGTAGCAAACACAGCTGGGGCTCATTCAGAGCGGGCACTACACAGCGTAACGCTGAGACACGCCCTTCTGTCTGCCTCCACTCAAATTCTGCCAGGAGTCACTGCATTTGCCGCTTCATTTTTTGTTCTCTTAAAAATACTTTGTCATTACAAATGCAGTTTTATCTTGATGCTAGCATAATGGAGGTTTTCAGTCAATTAACATTCATTTAAATAAAATAAACAAGTTACTAGCACAGCCAAAAAGGAGTATGCAGGAGTCTGCATGTGCGTATAAATAAATCAGTTCAGTTAAATATGTTAGCCTGTTGAGTATTTAAGTACTGACACCTTCTCAGGCAGAGGTCAGGCCTCTTGTGTGAATACGCTGGGGTCCATTTTCATTGGACAGTGGCTGTCAGCAGAGGCGGGGTTACAAGATAATGTTCAGCGAGCAGCAGTGTGGCCCCGCCCCCTCCAAAACAGCCATAATCAAGCACAAGGATGCCAAGCGTGTACAAATTACAATTGACATTCACTGTGTTTAAGTAACATTTGTCACCATCCTTCATTCAACGGTTTTTATTTATTATAAAAAACATATGTACCTGTCAACACTTACACTTGTTTTGACATTGCTACAGTTCCTTTATAGTAGTTTATCTTTAAGATAGCTTTTACAACCATGCCTTATTGTCGAAAAAGCAAAGCAAGTTGATAGTCTGTATGTTTTTATTATTGATTTGCACAAATATTGTGTTTGACCTGCCCCAAGAAGTCTCTAAATTGGGTTTTGATTGTGGGTGTGTCAGATAGCTGGTTGAGTTGCGTGCCCTGTGACCTCTGGTGCTGATGTGTGGACGTATGCCTGGTCTCCCCTCCTCCCTCACTCCAGTTGTCACTCTACAGATGCGTGTCCTCCTCCAGGCTCTCTGCCTCCTCTTTGCCAGCCTTGTTCACCAGTACTTGCCAGCTGTTGCCACTGTCATCCCCTGCCATCACCCCATTGGCACTGTGCTTTTTCTCCAGCATCTCTGATTGGCTGTCACTGGTCACATCCAGGGTGGGGTTGTCATGACAGCCATTTTCCACAAAATGAAGCTCTTCACCACGAGACTTCAGCAACCAAACAAAAAGGGAAACAAAATAGAAAAGGCCAAGTGAGTGTCTCTCATTTAAATAAAAAGGACAATACACCCAATCACTGGGTCCCTGAGAACTACATACACCCAATCACTGGGTCCCTGAGAACTACATACACCCAATCACTGGGTCCCTGAGAACTACATACACCCAATCACTGGGTCCCTGAGAACTACATACACCCAATCACTGGGCCCCGGAGACCCCATACAGCCACACGTACCATGTTTTTCATCTTGGGAGGGCGGCGCTGCCAGCAGATGTAAATGAGTCCAGAGGCAATGATAAGCACACAGACTGATCCAATGATCACCAGAACTACAAACAGCTTGCCATAGTCACTGCGTGTTTGACTGGGCCGCGACTGGCAGCTGGTCACACTGGTGTAGTCCTGTATGCCAATCTGAAATAATAAAAGGCACAAAAGTTTCCATTTATACATGAACAGGCATACACACCCAGTTACAAATATGAGGATGAAAACTCATTCCCAGTTATGTTCAGAAAGTGGTATCAGTTTTATAATGTCAAATCTGGGAAATTAAAGGACATGAATACAGGTATTGGACAATAGTGTATACTGTTGGTAAAACTCCATGGAGATGCAATTCAAGTCCACTCTAAGTTTGAAAATAAATCCTCCAAACTTTCAAGAGTGACACTCTTGAGTTGAGTATACTGGCCTTTGGCACCTAAATGGAACAGTGCTTACATCATTTAAACCTCTTCGAATTTCTCCCAGCATTGGTAGGACATCCTTGGTGGGAATCTCCCCTGTAAGAGAAGAAAAATGGGGGAATCATGTCATATAGTTAAAGCATTTTAGACATGTTTCTACATGTTTTTTGTAATTCCAAGGCCCTGTTTATACACTGATCTGCCTGGGTCACCTTCATCTTATTTAATCTTATTAGCAACGTTTGTAGCAGCGTGTTTTATATTGAATTCTTTTGTTGTTACGGACTTGAAAGGGGCATGCTATCATGTTATGGATCAACATTGAGAGCTTTAGTTTTTGACACGTAACAAATGGGGGCTTGCTGGGAGTGTGAATGTTCAGGCTGCTTTTTGTATTTTTGCTGCGGTTTTCGCTCCAATTTGGTGTCTTTTTTCCCCTCGCGCCTGCTTTGGCATAAAAGTAATTGCAGTGCGTTTTATTATTGGACACTTGTTTGCTATTACTTTTTGCGGATATTTTGCTTGCCCCTGTGCTCCCTGAGTGGAGTTTGTAAATTATGCAGCTGTTTTGCAACATAATTGCTTTGGAATATTGCTTGTGCAAGTGTTCTATTGCAGCTAATTGTTAAGTTAAACCACTCATGTGGTTTTGTGTCACGCCTTTGTTTTCTGATAGGCCTGCCTGTAGTACTTTTTTATTATGGAGTTTGATATGGCTTCTTATACAGAGAACCCTACTTTGGATGTTTTTGAGGACTGGATATTTTGTAAATTGCTGACAAAAGGTAGAGGTGTCTCCTTCGAAAATTAAAGCAGACATTAAAGCAAAGATAGCTGCTGTGCTAGCTGACAGAAAAATCTTTCCTAGCAGTGCTATAATTGGTTGGACTTCTGGTTTCACTGAATTTGATTTTAGGATTAAAGAATTGGAATTTTGTTAAAAACGGCTGGAAAGGGAACAGGAGTTACAAAGAGACCGTTGGCCTCATTTATAAACTGTGTGTATGCACAATGTTTGCTCCAAATGCTCTTAAATGTGCATATGCCGATTTTCACACACAATTTGGGATTTATAAAACTTCTACTTGATGTGAGAATGTGCGCACAGATAGTATACATTTGACACGTGTATGCACATTTAGGGCACATAGTTGCTCTAAATACCACACCCTAGAGACCCACAAAATAAATTGCACGATAGTTTCTTTATTCCTCGTGAGTATTTAGGTTCACATTATCATTTGTAATCAGTGTTTTTTGGTCATAGATACATTATACATTAAATCAACAGATGTGAGAGATCAGTGCATGATTAATCAATTTATTTTGTTCACATAAATAGACCTAAAGCATCTGTTGATAACAAGTTAGCATAAGCATGGCATGCCTAGAAGATATTGCGAATGGTAAGGTGCGACAGGAATGGGTCTTCAGGGACCAACGTTTTTTCCCATGGTGATGACTGACTCATGATTCGGTTTCCCTTAACGCGAGCTGTGCGTCACAACCAGCAAATACCTGGCCATCCGCAAATCCTGTCGACCCTGGGGTTCTTGGCCACGGGGATTTTCCAGCGGGAAATATCAGACCGGTTGAGTATATCCCAGCCCTCACTCAGTCATGTCATACCAGGAGTGTTGGATGGCATCATTTGTCTGAGTTGGAGGTACATACAATTCCCCTATACAGCTGGGGAGCAGGCAAACATCAAAAGGCAATTTGCAGCGATGACTGGTTTTCCCTATGTAACCGATACAATCGACTGCCCTCACGTTGCAATAAAGGCACTACCATTGGACAAATATGTGTAAGTAAATTGTAAGAAATTCCATTCATTAAAAGTGCAACTGATTTGCAACGCACAAATGACACCCACAGATGTGGTTTCCCAATGGCCAGGGTCATGTCATGATTTGTTCATATTGATAAACAGTAAATTTGGTAAAAATCTAATCTGATAATCGCAGCTAGCCATTCATGGAGGGAGCTCAGTGGTGGCAGGGTGGCACCCCACTACTGCTGCCCATTGACCCTACAGTTCCGGTTCGGCAAGTATACACCTGTTTGCCTTAAGCTTGATGATACATCATTTTTTCTTGAGTTCAATCTTCGTGTGTGGCTCTATACCTGAGGAATTGACAGCTGCGGTAACCTCCTGCCATGCAAGGTTTTTTAGTATATGTTACCCCAGTGCTGTGGCCATCTGAAATTACATTTTTATGAGACAATCTTTACATCTACTTATGAGACAAAAGCTTTGATTTCACATTCCGAGACATTTCTTTTTTCCCCTTTTTTCTGCCATTATTGCATTTAAAATGTATTGCTCTGTCCAGCACATTAATTTTAGATCTTGCTTAATTGATTTTGACTTCTGAAGCACCATATATGCATAAATATGGGTGTTTCAGTGTATGGTTCTTGCGCACATTCACACACACACCATATTTATAACGGAAGACATGTGTATGTGTTGCATACATCAGTTTTATAAATCATGACTTTTTGTTGCATGCGCAAACTCATATGTTTTGGTGTGCGTAACTATTTAGGCACAAAAGTACACAAAGTTTTACAAATGAGACCCCAGGTGCGTCTAAGTGAAGAGTTGGAGCTTGATTCTTGTACATCAGTCCCTTGGCAACACTGACATCACCCGGTGGATTCGTTTAGGTCCTACTCTCAATGAACAGGAGGTTGATGTGTATTTTATTCTATTTGAATGAGTTGTAAATACGTTACATTGGTGAAGGACATGTGGACGTTGTTACTCCAGAGTGTGACTGCTGGTAAGGCGCAGGAGGTTTATTCCTCTATCCTCCTTTCACATTCCTCAGATTTTGAGTTTGTGAAAACAGCTCTGTTGCTTGTTCCGGAGGCATATCGAGAAATGTTTAGATGTCACTGGAGAGTTGATGGACATACTTTTGTTTGTTTGATCACTGGTGTGCCTCTCAATCTCAATCTGAGTTGGTTATTCTGGAGGAATTCAAAAACTGTGTCCCAGATAAGGTTGCTACGTATTTGAATGAACACAAAGTCCTTACCTTGTCTCAAGCTGCTGCCCTAGCGGAGGAATTTGTCCTGACCCATAAGACTGTGTTTTTAGAAAAGTCTCTCATAATGGTTCTGAATTTTTAAATGGGGTGAGTAAAAGTCCAACAGAGAAAAGATTCCCTGCCTCTCCTTCTGTTAGCAAAGGGATGGTCAGCAAGAACGATGGTTGTAGGGCTTAAGACAAGGCAGTGTGTTTCTATTCTCACAAAAAGGTCATGTGATACTTGTGTTACAAAGAAAGAAAGCCAAATCAACTAAAAGTCTTGGGGTTTATCATCCTTTTTGTCAGATGGGTTTGTGTCTTTACCTGGAGATGCTGATAAGTGGCCACTTAAGATTTTGTGAGACACCAACGCAGCACAATGTTTCATATTGGAAGGCGTATTGCCCTTGTCAGAGAATTCTTCTCTCGGTTCAAGTGTTTTGATTCAAGGTGTAGAAACCAGGTTACATGAGCATCCCTTTGCATTCAATTGATTTTGTGTGTGACTCTATCTGGTCCGACAGTTGTTGGTGTCAGACCTAAATTGCCTGAGAAGGGAGTTATTTTCATTTTTGGTAATGATTTAACTGGTGGCAAAGTTATAGTTAATCACAAAGTGACTAGGATCCCCTCTGTTGGTGCTGGTCCTAAATCCTTGTTGCAAAAACATCCTCAGATTTTCCCTGCCTGCACTGTCACTCACCCTATGGCTTGGTAAAATTTCTTATGGTGAGTTTGTGGATGGCCCTGGTGCTTGTGGTGATCTTTGTGACACTTTTATTGCTGGTCCAGTACCTACTGATCCTTCTGCCCTGACATCATGTAACAGCAAAACTGAAGAGGTCGCAGTTGTGTTTTTGGATAAAACTGGTAAACTGGTTACATCTCATTCGCAGCTTATTGCTGAACAAAAACAAGATCCTGAACTGGCTTCTCTGTTCATTCAGGCTTTGTCGGAGAGCGAGGCTAGTGAGGTATCAAATGGATATTTTTAAAAGATGGCTTGCTGTTGAGTAAGTGGACGCTATAGATTCACCTGCTAGGGATGATTAGTGTGTTGTTGTTCAGATTGTTCTTCCACCTCTGTATCGTCAAATCTTGAGTCTTACTCATGACTCCAGTATGGCTGGACAGGTAGGTGTAAACCTACAATCGCATCATTCGCAGTTTTTTTTTTTGGCCCAGTCTACTCAAAACATGGTTACCGTAAATCATGTCATATTTACCAGGTAGCCAGAGAGCCTAATCAGAAGCTTCCTGTTGCGTCGTTGCATCCTATCCCAGTGCTCACTGAGCCATTCAGAAAAGTCTTGATAGATTGTGTTGGTCCCTTCTCTCATACACAAAATGGAAATTGTTATCACTATAATGTGTACTTCCACTCATTTTCCAGAAGCCATTCTTTTAAAGATCACTGTGAAGTCTGTCGTTCAGGCCTTGATTAAGTTATTCTCTTTGTTTGGGTTCTGCTAATAGTGCAGAGTGATCAAGGATCGAATTTCATGTTTTTAGCGCATGAAAATTGCTCTCATGTTATCGTTCATCATTGCGAGTTTTTCTTTTTGACACATAACGGAGTTACATTTTCATATTGTAATCTATGCACCTAATGATATTGAATGATCTTATGAACATTTTGGGAATGTCAAAAGCCACTTTTGGTAGTTTCAAACTGAGACATGTCATCAAAAGTGGACGGATTTCGATGGGTGTGTTTCGGTTTTATCATCTCCCATTCCCTTTTAAAGTCATCTGTGGTTTGCACCTTGGTACATTGCTACTATAATGGTGGAATCAAGGAGAGGAAGAAATGAGAGTTACAAAGAATTAATGGAAAAAGCTGGCAGCTACCAGAGGTGAAGCAGGTGTATAATCCTTTTCTGTGATTTAATATTTCCACATTTATTCAATTTTTGCTGGAAAAAGTTCAGGACTTTTTCTGTCAGATTAACCATTCCCTTTGCTCGCCAGGCTATAGATAAATCAGCTTTTATCAAGACACTGAAGTGAGTTTTTCAGCACTCCAAATGTCCTTTTTATTACACACATAGGGAGATGGGTGATGGAAAACCTGTCGAATTTGGTAAAAAAAACATTTCCAAAGCCACCCCCATTAAAACTTGTGCTTTCCTTATTTATACAAATACAGCATTTTGTTTTATTTCTCTTGTTGCTTGTCAAAAAAACATTGTTACCAGTCAACAAGAGTTTGTCATCATCACCACTATCCATGTTCCATTAGCTAAGACCAATGTGCCACTAAGGGCAAGGCCCACAGTGAAAACCCATGCAATAAAATATTCAATAACATACAATTATCTATTAAATCAGCAGTAACAACTGGTAGTGTATTTTCAGCTTCTTTATCTGATAACATGGAAAAAACATTCTGATTCTACATGTGATACACACTAATGAGAACATTGCAAAAACACTCAGATTCTACATGATGCACAAAAACATCTTGCTCACACTTGCAAACTTGTTAACAACCTATTTAGTAACATGACTCCCATGCTTCTGAAATTTTGGTGGTAAAATTATGGGGGTGGTCAGCGTTACCCGACATAGGTGAGTGGACAGCATTTTTGAGCACATTGTTAATGAGTGAGGTACATTGTAAATAGGGCTGTCCCCAACCAAAGATTTTCCTAGTCGACTAGTAGTCATTAGTTCAAGCCATTAGTCAACTATGATGGTCAGTGTTTATGATATTAATTGAATTATTTAAATATATATTTTTTGGGGCATCAGAAAATGGTTTGAGTTCCAGGGCTGAGAAAGAATGTTATAAGTAACATTGTTAACTGTGCCACAGTACAGAGAAATACAAAACCATAATAATGAGCCTTTGTAACGGTTCATACTTTTGTATATAATAATATGCATTATATACAGTTAACGTTAATGGGCATTGGGTCCTTTATGATGTGCTTTTTTTTTGGAAGCATAAAACCAAGTGCAAGTGTGATTTAACCAATATAAGGGTGAAGACCAGTATTATGGGATGAGGAATACTCAGGTGGAAAGAAAGCAGTAGTCTGCTGGAAAGTTTAGAGCAGCAACAAACTGAGTTGGTAAACTATTAAGTTGTAATTAATGCGTTTTATTATTTTCTCTGAAGTGATTGTGAATTGTAAAAACAAAAAAGACAAGAGGAATATTGTACTTTTGTAAGTGGCAACGAAGTGTGCTGTGAACAACAGTGTAGCATCTACAGTACTCAATTGTTAGCATTGCTAAGTGGTTTTGCTTGTTAAAATGGAGGGCAGCCAGCATCTTATATTGCACCTGGCTGCGGATTCCCCGGAAGACTGTCATGCCACTGCTGGCTTGCAAGGAGCAGGCCTTTCGATTGTCATCGAGAACACAACGTTTTCCCCTTCACTGCTTTTTTTTTGTTTTCTGAGGATAATGCCAGAGCTTCAATACAGTGGACAACTGAGCCAACGAACTGGTGACTATATATATACACTGCTTGTTAAGTGGAACGGTAAAGTATGCATTGGTTATATCAGTAAAAGAAAGATCCCCCCCCGCATAACTTTCGAGTCTCTGTGTTTAATGTAAGGGTATATATTGGTAGTAAGCTAACAGCCATAAGAAATCCTTACAACATGCTTGAAATTATCCCACACTTTGGATGATTTCCTGCCCGACATAGTCCAATAACTTTTTAACGTCAAGGCACAGCTCCCGAATGAAGTTTGAGGGTGATTTTTTTTCTGCAACTAACCGACCAAAGAAAACTTGGTTGACTAAGACTCTTCTCATCGACAAACGGTTTGGTCGACTATTTGGGGGCAGCCCTAATTGTTAATGAGTGTGGAAAATTGTTAATGAGTGGAGCTCATTTTTGAGTCGGGCACATTGTTAATGAGCGGGGCGCACTGATAATGAATGTGGCACATCGTTAATGAGTATGACAAATTCCCTTGAGGAAATTTATATTTTAAGGGTGTGTGTATTACTAAATTAGTATGAACCCCCATTGATTTCCTTGGAATAAGTTTTGTTCATTGTTTTCATGAGCTAGGATTGCATTAGCAATTCAAAAAAGAAGAAGCTGGGCTGAGTTTGAATGTCAGTTTCGCGGTTATGCGACTTACCGTGCTCACTGGCCAGGGTCATGAGTAGCTGGCGATCCTGTGAGCTGGGCTTGCTGAGTGAGATCAGCCAAGACCCCTGGGGACTGTTCATCTTCCTGGAGAAGGCTGTCTCAAGCATCTCCAGCAGCCTGTCTCCGCTCTCCATCCGGAACTCATCCTGCCAGCCAAAGCCATAACTAATGTCACTGGCAGTGCAACACAAGGGCAGGCAATGCAGCTCACAGCTATGAATATGAATTAAACACTGAGACGAAATGAAAAAATATAAATTCAAATTTGATTAAGTAGAGCATTTGTCATGAAGCAGAGTGAGAATAATCTGTATGTTTTTGTCACATGTGTCTTTGCGTGACCTTGTGAAAGACACAGGTATCTCATCCAGCAAGAGCTAAATGTACTTCATTCACTGACTTTTACACGTCTCTCCTGGGAAAAAGACGATCAATGTACTTCAATGGCATAAAAAAATCAACCTTTTTCTGATGTTGAGGGATTACCTTTGATCCTTGTCCTTCCTTATATTTTTCTTGTGGGGAGCAGTAAAATCAATTCAGATTCATTTATATTTTGTCATTCACCAGAAACTTTTATCCGGAGTGTATTTTTCACACTCTGTTTATACAGCTCTACATTAACTGAAGAGTTAAATCTCCAAGTAAATGGTGAAATAGGAAATTGGTCCTGCAAATTCTGGAGTTGTAGTAAGTAACAGTTACTCTTCCCTGCTTACTCTTATTGATCCTTTATCTGATACACACTTCTCTGAGTAAATTTGAAGCAGCTTTTGCAAATAACGTGCTCTATCAATTCTAGGATAACACATAAAAAAGATGGTGCATCTAACAAATTGACTGTATGATTGACTGTTCACAACATCTGAGGTCAGCAAAGCACTAAGGTTGACGATTATATTCCAAACTGGTTATGCAGCTGTAATTCTTAGCAAGAGTTAACTGTTGATTTCAGTAATGTTGATATTGTCATGACAGGAAAAAAATCCCTCTCAATCTACAGGGTGTAAATGTATTTTTTATTAAAATTATTCAGATTTTAAACAGATTCCATCATTTAATTAGATTTTTATTTTTCAGTTAGGACTGAAATGGCTTGCTGATAATGTATTTTTATATATAGACAGAAATTTGATATTTGTTAGGACTGAAAATGGCTCGCTGATAATAGTCAATGGCTACCCATCTGAGCTTTTGCATTTGGTTTCCATGGTGATGGAGAAATCTGTGAGCATGGGCAGTGGGGCATCATGGGAAGCTGGGGGTCTCTGCAGCTGCTGCATGCTGTGATTAAAGAGAGTGTGAAGCACAGCCCCCTCAGACAGCTACGAAGGGGGGGCCTTTGCCTCTCAAAAGTTCAACCCCCGCCATTTCATACTGGATCAGACAAAGCAAACGTGAGGGAGCATGAAAGCAGATGGTCTGGGAATCTGCCGAGGAAGCACCTTCAGCAATATTTTCTCAGTATCGCATAATAAAGATTTCAGTTTGAGACAAGACTTACTGCAGTACTGATATTAATAGTTTTTACACCCCAGTATATATGTAAGAGTTACACTGTTCAGGATCGTACTTTATACAAATGATCTCTGATCTGAATTATTATTAATATATTATGACCATATGACACAAACAAGTAGTTAGTAGTTCCCACTAGGGATGTGTCCGAAGCCGAATATGGTATTCGGAAACGCACGAATAATAAACCATAAACAGATAATAATTCTGTCCGAAGATCATCCCATGCTTATTTGAACATTCTTCTATAAAAGTATACAATTATTTTTAACTTATTGTGAGCCTCCTTGCTGTCATGGCAGCGATCTGCTGAGGATACAGTCCCAAATCGAGGCAAGACCAGTAACTTCGATGAAGTCTCATCTCTCCTCCATCATCATCCAGTACATTAGCAGGGTTCAGCACTAACACTTGTCAGGTGAACAATGCAGCTCATAGCTATGAACCCAGTGCTTTGAGACTGCGTACTCCCAAGGTGGCGTAGTTTGTGCCGTAGCCTACCCCAAAAACGCAAGTTACCTCAGATGTGCCAGAGGTGCAAAGCCTCACCACCGAACAAGTTTAGATAGCTGTGAGTTCAATGTTCTTCTCAAGCCACCTTGAGACCTGACCGACTGCCGAACAGAGCTTTCGGCACTACCTGTTGCAACTTTCACATTAAAGCAGTATTCACGATAATTTTTCTTCACTAGCAGGACAGCTAACAATAAACTATATTTTAAGGTTTAGGTAATACCTTTAATGAGCAAAAGAAAAACGAGGGAGAAATATAACTTGACAGGTAGGCCAGTCAGCTGAATACCAAGAACTAAATGTCTGTACCATAACTAGCTATGCGTTTTCGCTAATGTAGCCACGTAGAAGCCAATGATTTTTAGTTTTGTCATACAAAATAAACAACATTGACATGATGTCAGTCAAGTTAGAAGCAAAAAAAACCATGTATGCAAACAGTCTACTCATAAGACATATTGTGTAATTAAACGACTGTCAATAAATGGCAAAACACTAGTGTACTGAATGATCCATGGAGAAAACAATGTAAGTGCTCTAAGGAACTTCGCAGCAACAACATTGGCTATTCAGTCTGCTACAATGTTAGTAAATTGAAATTGAATATTTCGAAGTCAATCAATTGAAAACAGAAAACTTTACTACAACATTATTTTCATTCATTAAAAGGATAGAGATGTAATTTAAAAGACACATTAAGGCTGTAAAAGACAGACGGTCTCCAGAAAGAGATAAAAGATGAAAAATCTATAGTCATAATTAATCGCAGGACACTGTTAAGACCACATCCACTTTTATATCCGAATACAGATACAGATAATTTTGTGGTTAAATGAATACAATTACAGATAATGACCTCTCTGTACACAACTAGTTACCACAGCACCATGGGAGAAGTCTGGCCCACTCTCCACACAGAACTATTTCAGCTTAGAGGCATTTGCAGGTTTTCATCCAACTGCATGGGCAAGTGCTATAATAACATCTAAATGACTTTCAGGTCTGGGTTTTGGCTATCACATTCCAAAACTTAACATGTCTTGTTTGTCAAACAAGCATAGGACTCCACCATACTCTTCCATGAATCCCATTTTTCACAGTGTGTCTGTGATGGTGCAGCAATGGATGTTGTTCTAGGGTGTCATCTGCAACTTCCTGGACCATATTACACCTTAATCTTGTATGTACCTTGGCAGAATGGCAACTTCTCTAAAGACTTTTGATAGTATGGCTGTGCCTGTGGACTGGAAGAAGCCCAGAGCCTGAGAAATCTCTGTATAACCCACATTGTGTTTGCAGATAGCATACACATAGTATCTATTTCCAAACACCTGTTTTATATAGGCCTAATTCTATCTACAGAATCAGACCTAACTAAAAAGTTTTGGGTCCTTATTTTTCATTTAGATAACTCCAGTGGAATGAAAGAACATATATGCCAGGAATGACACACAAAAGCAAATAATCCTGAGAACAAAATACTTGTGTAATTTTCATATTTTTTGGTAGTTATGCCACCGCACACTGGCAGAAAACATCAACAAAATGATGTTAAATAAAAAGAAAACCCCACAATACTTACACAGTCAAAGTTCTTTGACATGTTGAGGATGACGTAGCCCTTCCCTGAGAGGTCCCTCCAGTCCACACAAATGACCTGAATGTACGGGAGAGACAAAAACTTGTGTGGCAGAGAAACAGGAGTGGAGATAGGATCCTTCAGATCCATCAGCTGTGGTTTACAGTGTGGACACAATCCTTCAGATCTATCAGTGGTAGTTTACAGTGAGGACACAATCTTTCAGATCTATCAACTGTATCACAGTGTGTTACAGGGTGCCCAATACTGTAGTTCTGTATCACAGTGTGTTATGCAGTACCCAATACTGCAGTTCTGTATCACAGTGTGTTACACAGTGCCCGACACTAAGGTGCTGCATCACACTGTTACACAGTGCCCAATACTGAGATGCTGTATCACAGTGTTTTACGCAGCACCCAATACTGCAGTGCTGCGTCACGGTGTGTTACGTGGCGCCGAATACTGAGGTGCTGTATCACAGTGTTTTACGCAGTGCCCAATACTGCGGTGCTGTATCATGGTGTGTTACGCAGTGCCCAATACTGAGGTGTTGTATCACGGTGTTCTACACAGCACCCAATACTGAGGTACTGTGTAGTGGTGTGTTACGCAGTGCCCAATACTGCAGTGCTGTATCATGGTGTGTTACGCAGTGACGAATACTGAGGTGTTGTATCACAGTGTGTTATGAAGTATGCAATACTGCAGTACTGGATCATCATGTTCTGTGGTGTGTTTTACAGAGTGCTGCGGCTTTACATACTATGCGGCAGTATGTGATGCTATGTAGTAGTGTGTAGTATTATGGTCTACTTTGTGTTTTGCTGGGCTGTGATACATTACCATCTGTATTGCATGGCGTTGTAGTGTGTATTATTATGGTCTATATTGCATGGTGCTAGCTTGTGTAGTACTACCTTCTGTATTGCGTTGTCCTGTGGTGTGTAGTATTATGGTCTGTTTTGCGTTGTGCTTGTTGTGTTGTACTGTTGTACCTGCAGTGAGTCACGGGGTTGATGTTTGTTCTGAAAGTCCATCTCTGAGGAGAATTCTGTCTGCCCCTGCCGGAGCTGAGGCTCTTGACCCTGGGAGGCAGTGGGTATGGCTTTGTGCCAGGGGATGTCTGTGAAGGCCACAGCATGGGGGGATGAGGATGAGGATGAGGATGGGGACGAAGAGGAGATGGTGGCGAGGGGATTGTCCTGCACTGAGCTGTCCTGGCTGCCCTCCACTCCACCCTGATACAAAGCCGTCAGGTCGGTGGGCTTGTGCTCTTCCACATTCTGGTCCGCTGGGTGGGACTCTTGTTGGGCATTATCATTGCTGATGAGTGTGGTGGGTGGGACAGAGTCGTCTGCATGTGGCCCACCCTGCGGTTCTGCTTCTGCTGCGCCTGCCTCATCGGGCAGGGCTGTCCCGTGCCCAGCACTGTGATCCCCCAGATGCACTGGTACTGCACCCATCCCCTTGCTGGTTGTGTGGGTCAGGGGCACCATGTCTGTGGTGGTTAGGCCATAGCCGGGCACCAGCGGGGACCCACTGCTCTCTCCCTGGACCTCCCACAGGTCTGGGTCTAGCGACTCGCCAGGGGGCCCCAGCGGAGAGGAGGAGGTGCGGCTGCCTGGCGTCTCAACTCCAGGGGAGGGCGCCAGAGCGGAGGGGTGGAGAGAAGCTGGACTCTCATCTAAAAAATATAAAGTAAACACAATTACACATACGCACCATTGCATACACTAACAACACATCCAACATTACATAAACAAATAGCACAAACAAAGTTCAATGTATTCTATGCATTGCTTTGAATTTTATGTCTCCTGTTCCAAACACACAAACCTGACCAAGCCAAACACCTCCCTAACAGTTCAATAACTTAACTAACATAACAAACACACACACAAATACACATAACTGCCTTTTGAAATGTGGAATTGCATGTCAAGTGTCCTCTATCTTCTCCATTTGTTTGTTTGTTTGTTTGTTTGTTTGTTTGTTTGTTTGTTTGTTTGTTTGTTTGTTTGGTTTGAACGCTGAAGCCAAATGCTACCATGCAGTGTAGTACCAGAAAAGACCCCAACAGAACCATGGCAAGGCTGGCTGGCTAAGCAGCACCTGAGCTGAAGTATGTCTGAGGGGGATGGTAAGAACCAACGTTAATTGTTTTTGGTATTTAAATTAAAATGACTGTGTAATGAAAAGTAGTTGGAAAAGAAATGGATGTATTGTTGTTAAATAAACAGCTGTGTTAAGGTGTGAGAATGTATGGCCTAAATATTTACCTGTAAATATTGATGTAAATTTTAAGGCAAATGTTGGTATGTTCTGGGGGAGGGGTTTGGGGTATAACAGAGCCCCATTTCTCATGCCTTAGGGCAGTGATTCCTAACGTCGCTCCTTGGGGCACACTGTGTATGCTGGTTTTTATTCCAACCACAACTGCAATCCCAAAATCTTAACAAGCTGTTAATTGTTCATAATTGTTCACGCTTGTTCATGACTAGAGAGATAATTGGCCATTATAGCTATGCATTTCATGAAGAAAAAACTCCTATGTTCACATTGTGTTTATGTGAACAAATACGCAAGAAGAGTACGTTTTTATACCTGATCAAATTAAAGACTGGGGTGAATCAGTACACTCCTTAAATCATTGAACATATGATTAAGCTCAATATTTTTTTCCTTATGCTTCATAACACAATGAAGGTTTGGCTCATTATAATTAGCTTTGTCTTTGAATTTTTCATTATCTACCAAATGGATAGTTTTAGTGGTTGTGTGTCCAGAATCACCATGGTCTTTAATATGAGTTCAAACATTTTACTTGTCTTTAACCAATTGCCTGCAATATGGCACAATGTGAATATAGGAGCCTTTTCTTCATGAAATGCATAGCTATAATGACCAATTATCTCTCTAGTCATGAAAAAGCATGAACAATTATGAACAATTAACAGCTTGTTAAGATTTTGGGACTGCAGTTGTGGTTGGAATAAAAACCAGCATACACAGTGTGCCCCAAGGACCGACATTGGGAATCACTGCCTTAGGGAGGAGACAGGAGACTTGTTGTGTTTGAAGAAGAGAGTAGCTATGGTCATAATTTGTTTTTTGATTCCTTTGTGTTTGTTTTTTTATTGTGAATACTTTTCACTGTAAATATATTTTCCACTTATTTAGTCACTTTATTTCACTATTCTTGTACTTGGTTGGATTTCCATGGGGTTTTTTGCACTGTGACTGAGCATCTTGCTTTGAGATGGATCTATTTTTTATTGTAGTCTAGCCAGACTGAGAAAACCTAAGAAGGATTAAACTGCTTGCGCTGCTTAAGTCTGTAAGCTGACTCCAGTAGATCTGTGGCAGCAGAAATCCCATTTAGGGCCCGTCTGGGTACACAGGGGCAAAGCCCCTCCATCTGCACTGCCCTGGAAATTTGGCCAGCTCTGAGAAGATGAGGATGACTACCCTGCAGTGCTAGCAATGCACCAGGACACCCCATCCTGGCTGTGTCTACACTGGGGCAGAAGGGGTTGTGAACCTGTGTTATGCTGAGGGGTGAATTTGGCATGTATTCATTAACTTGTGTTATGCTGAGGGGTGAAAGTTTCTGAAGGGGCAATCGACCGTTTGGTTAAAAAAATTGTGACGAGAGTGCCCTCCTGGGTGACCCTATGTGTGAGAAAACATGATGAAGTGCCCTCTACAGTTGCCCTATTCATGAGAAAATGTGATAAAATGCTCTCTAGTGTGCTCTTCCAGTGTAGAAAAGGTGATGAAGTGCCCTCTAGAGTTGCCCTATTCATGAGAAAATGCGATAAAATGCTCTCTAGTGTAGAAAATGATGAAGTGCCCTCTAAGTGCTATTCATGAGAAAATGCCTCTCAGTGTGCTCTTCCAGTGTAGAAAAGGTGATGAAGTGCCCTCCCTTTGTATGATAAAATGTAATAAAGTGCTTTCCTGGGTGCCCCTCCAGTGGAAACCAAATTGATGATGGGCCCTGTATGTGCCCACATGCATCATGGTTAGTTGGCCCCCACAGCATGCAGGAGGTGCCTTTTTAATTTTTTTCCCCTGCCCCTCAGACAACCTGAGCACGCCACTGATTAGTGAAATGAAGATAAAAGTTAGCATGTACACCTGACAAAATGCATATAAACATATATACAGTATAATGGGTAAACATAGAAATTTGTCCTTTTTCAATGTAAAGCCAATTGTAGATTATTGGCTGTTTGTACTTAAATGTATTATTTACAAATATTTGTTAACTGAATACATGAACATGGACAGCAGACAGTGTTCTGGCATATTTACATATAGTGCCCTTAATAAATATTGGGACAGTAAAGTCAAGATTGTTATTTCTCCTGTGTAGAATAGAACAGAATTCAAATTGAGCATGAAGCAAATACCAGGTTTGTACTGCTTTCTGAATTCTGAGACAGCCTCCATAAAATTCCGACTGTGTGGATATGAAAAACCATTATAACAGAGAAAGGCTGTGCTTGGTGGATTTCTATCATTGTAACTGCAATGGTGGCATTAGTCCAGTGTTGCTGTGTGTCCCAAACAGCACAATGCACCAGGAAAGACATCACCAAAGAAGAATTCAGAGCTACAGCACTGGGCCTTTTGCTCCTTCAGTTTAGGGGAACAAGAGCCTGCTCTAGGCTTGGCCAATCAAAAGTCCCAAGTCTGTGTCAAATTATTCACTACTCATTGTATAGTGATTTATATTTAAGACTGATTGTTTTCAGTTTTAATCCAAAAAATTCCAGGATTTTTTTAGAAAAAGGATAGTTTTTAAACAGATTAATCCGTTTTTTCCACCAGATTTATGTTTTCCATACTTTAGAATACAATCATTTTTTGTCTTAAGCTCCCATATTTTATGTGAGTATAATTATTAATCTTTGGGTAAATTAACCATTCTTCATTCATGTATATTTGTTGTTTTTTTTAATTACAAAGTCATTGTAAACAACAGCTGTGTCAAGCTTGTTACTCGCTGACATCACTAGCCATTTATTTATGTCACTGAGATCATCTGCAATGCCTTTGCTACAGCCAAACAGAGCTATGCCATTTTTCTAGCAATAAAAACTCTGTTCTTAAAGTAGTGTCCAGTTACTTTGACTGAAATCTTTTGAGAAGAAGTCTGTGTTGTTTAAGGAATGCGCCATAAAGTAATAGTTTCTTTTTAGTTGTGAGTTCTACATTTTCAGGTGTAATTTATTTTATGATGTACAACCTTCTTCCATCTTCACCTTCTTCAATATCAACACTATTTTGTCTCCTTGACAACCTGATTCCCAATTAAGTCACACCATTTAATTAAGGTGTCTGCTTACACATTTATATTTACACAGCCACATCACTATTTCGTACATTACCTTTCAGAGGTGTTATAGAATTCAGTTATAAAATGCAGATCTGAGATATCTTCTATTTGCACTAAAAAGAAATCTGTGGTAGGATTACAATTTGTATATTGAGACAGATTTTAGAGTTTCTGCAAAAGCGGGAGTAAGAATTCTTGGGTGGGGGCTGTGCTGTGGTCACATACCTGGGGAGTAGGGGTCCAGACTGCTGCTGTTGATCTCTCCACCTTCATCCCAGAAGTACTGGGACTGCAGAGGTCTGGTCTCCTCCACTTCCTCGCTGGCAAAGCCCGACTCCTGTGAGTTGCCCGTGAGTCCCAGGACAGCAGGGGCATCAGGGTCCAGGGAAATCATCCTGTCCTGTGCAGCCAGGTCTGCAGACTGAGAGGGCAGGCCAGGGTGGAAGGAGGTGGCAAGCACCTCTGTGTCCGTGTCCAGGGTGGACGAATCACAGGACACCAGCATCAACATCACACACCCTGAGCACAGAAAGAGTACCAAAAATTACATTTCCAAAATCTAAATTCTAGAAGTTTAGTTTCAGTTATCAGTTTCTGATTCAAAACACTTCACTGTAGAAATGTCCAAAATTTTC
This sequence comes from Albula goreensis, assembly GCA_022829145.1. NCBI lineage: Eukaryota > Metazoa > Chordata > Actinopteri > Albuliformes > Albulidae > Albula > Albula goreensis. Next base: position 40,760,137 of record CM040745.1, read on the forward strand.
AACTATCATGCAACTATCATTCTTTTCTCCTTCCTTTGCCCTGTCCGCAATCAATGTCTACCCCAAACAAGCCCTAAACCCAGTCAGGACAGTGACATTATCCTATTGTTCATAAATGACTGTTGTGTTTTTCTTAGTTAAACAAGAAACTTACTGTGACACACACAGTATCCTTTCACATTTTACACCAGTATAGACTCAATTGAAAAACAAACATGGTAGATGGATCCGATGGTGGAAACACCAGACACAAAGCAAAAACACATGAGTCTGACTGGTCACATCATACTTCTTATGTACATACTTCTATAATTTGAGTCAATTAGGAGGGTTAAAGTGGAGCACCAATACATTAAATGGATAGCAAAATGACTGTAACTCAGTTAACACACATCAATGAATCAAGTCTCCAAAAGAATGAACCAAAATAATTCAGTGACTAGAGGTGTGTCAGTATAAACTAAACCTCAGTTCAATGTCCACTTGTTCTGAAAGCACAGTAGGATCTATCAGCCCTGTTCAGATTCTTCACCAATGCAAACTTCATTTAAAAACCCATCCCCTGCATGCAGACAGAGCAAGGGCCTTCAGGGGCTGAAATCAACACCAAGGGCAGCCAACAAAAAGGCATACGGTGAACACACTGAACCATGTAACATGAGCTTGCCTCTAGCTCTCCTCTTTTAATTAGCATGAGAAGCTTCCAAACTAACCAAAGCAGCCATGGGGAGATTCCTGTAAAAACCCACATTCTCTGCACAGGACTGTGGTTCATAAGTCCCCTGTGCCTGCAGGAATTCTGCATCTTGGCAGGAGGGCATCCAGGCACAAGCCCAAGGCATGGATTATGCCGCACAGTTTGAGCCACCGAAATAAGAACAGAAGGGTCTATTCCACCTGCAGTTGTTAAAGGCTGTTTGAATCACATCATCACCTACAACATGCAAATGACAAGTCTGTTTAAATCATGCCATCACTGACCACATCCAAATGTCAGGCTGTTTAAATCAGACCAATTACCACATCCAATTGTCGCCCTGCTTCGATGAGGTGAGCAGCCGCCTCAACACTAAAGGGCTGCTTTCCGAAGCAATGATGATCTGCTAACCAGTGCTACCAGCAATCAGCAAGCACAAACACTGGGGCTGTGCTACCAGCAATGGGAAAACATTGGGGTTGTGCAAAGAGCAAACACACACAATGGAGCTGTTCTATCAACAAGCACACACACTGGTGGTGTGCTATCAGCAATGGACACACACAGGAGCTGTTCTATCAGCGATGGGAACACGCTGGTGCAGTGCGATCAGTTATGGGCACACACACTGGGGCTGTGCTATCAACAATGGACACACACAATGAAGCTGTGCCAAAAGCAATGGACACGCACACTGGGTCATTGCTATCAGCAAGTACTGACACTGAGGCTGTGCTATTAGCAATGGATAAACACACTGAGTCTGTGCTATTAGCAATGGGAACACACTGGGGCTATGCTATCATCTACGAGCACACACTGGAGCTGTGCTATCAGCAATGAACACACACACTGGAGCTGCGCTATATGCAATGAATATACACACTGGAGCAATGGGAACTCACTGGAACCATGCTATCAGCAATGGACACATGCACTGGAGCTGTGTTATCAGCAAGCACACAACATTGCTGCACTATCAACAATGGGCACACACATTGGAGCTATCACCAATCACAGACACTGGACCTGTGCTATCCACAATAAGCAGCCACATACACTGGGGCTGTGCTATCAGCAATGGGCACACACACTGGGGCTGTGCTATCGGCAATGGGCACACACACTGGGGCTGTGCTATCGGCAATGGGCACACACACTGGGGCTGTGCTATCGGCAATGGGCACACACACTGGGGCTGTGCTATTAGCAATGAGCTCATATACTGGGGCTCTGCTATCAGCAATAGGCACACATTGGGCCTGTGCTATCACCAATGGACACACACACTGAAGCTTTGCTATCAGAAATGGACACACACTAGAGCTGTGTTATTAGCAAGCAAGCACACACACTGGTGTTGTGCTATCAGCAATGGGAATACACTGGAGTTGTAGTATCAGCAATGGGAACACACTGGAGCTGTGCTATCAGCGATGGACACACACACTGGAGCTGTGGTATCAGCAATGGGAACACAGAGGGTCTGTGCTATCAGGAATGGGCACACACACTGGGGCTGTGCTATCAGCAAATATATATATACTTAAAAAAACATTTGTCTGATAACAGAATTACTGATATCAAAATAACACCTAGGTGGAGCCTCACAACAATGTCTCACAGAACATCCTAAGCAATTTTCCCCTTTCCTACTGTGTTTGTTGATAAGCAGATCATAGCAGATAGTAATAAGAACCTTAGACAAGACTACTTCATGAGTGGAACAAAACTGAAATATGCTCAAACTGAAAAAGATTTGGGAGTTATAATTGACCAAAGCTTATCAGGATCAATAAATCTCTGGAGGTTACGTTAAATTATACAACACTTTAGTCAGAGTGAATTTGGAGTTCTGAGCACAGCAATACAGGAAAGATATTGAGGCTCTTGGAAAAAGTACAAACAAGGGCCACAAAAATTATTTCTGGAATGAAATATAAAAGCTACAAGGAAAGACTGAAGTTACTTATCCTATTTAGAATTAGTAAAAGGAGAGTTAGATCTGATCTAATAGAGATTTTTAAATTTATAAGGGCAAATACATTTTACTACAATTCATTTTTAGGCCAAGTTCAGTTTCAGAAACAAGGGGGCATACATGGAAATTAGTTCAGAGTAAGTTCCACACTGATACAAGGAAGTATTATTTTACACAAAGAGTTATCAACATATGGTATAGGTTGCCAGGTCATGTAACTGAGGCAGAGACCCTTCATGTGTTCAATGCCAGACTTGACAAAGTCTTATTGTTTAGTTGAAATGGCAAGCTTCAGTTGGGCTGAGTGGCCTGTTCTCATCATGACATATTGTTATGTTCTTATCTAACTTCCCTAACTAAGACTGAAGCCCTGGTAAATTGTAACATTAGTTACTCATGTCATTTATACATATCGATTAAGATGAGGTCCTTACTTGAGGAGAGAGCAAAGTGGAACACAGCTGAAGAGCAGCCTACTGCTGGCTGGTATGTAAGTTATTTGATTCAGGCTGGTCTGGGGGAGAGGATGGAGCCACAGTCTGAAACCTCAGGAAAACATGGGCACTGGCGGAAGAAGAAGTCCACTGAGCACAGATCACAGTTTGGGTTAAATCCAAACTGCCTTGTCCTGCTGCCTTGTCAGCATATGGTGCATTGCACTGCGCCTCAGACTGGGCCATGCTTCCACTAGGTGGTCAGGTGGGAACTGGTCATGTGTCTAATGGCACAGGCTGCCTTGGCTACAGTCCTCTGATTTGTGCATCCCAGAGACAAAAAAATGGATCCTTTGTTTTCCACATTCAGCTAGAAAGCTGAGTCACACTGCACTGCGGCAGAAGAACACAGAGCACAGTTGGCATTGGCAGCTTTCCGTGATTAAAACACAAATCAATCTGTCTAAGCACAGCTCTGATCCTTGAGTCTAAGCACAGCTCTGTTCTCTGTGCTTTAGCTCAGCTCTAATACTTGTGTCTAAGCACAGCTCTGTTCTCTGTGTGTCTAGGAACAGTTCTGATACCTGTGTCTAAACTCAGCTCTGATCACTGTGTCTAAGCTCAGCTCTGATCCCTGTGTCTAAGCTCAGCTCTGGTCACTGTGTCTAAGCACAGCTCTGATCCTTGTGTCTAAGCACAGCTCTGATCCCTTTGTCTAAGCTCAGCTCTGATCTCTGTGTCTAAGCACAGCTCTGATCCTTGTGTCTAAGCACAGCTCTGATCCCTGTGTGTCTGAGCACAGTTCTGATCCCTGTATCTAAGCACAGCTCTGATCCCTGTGTGTCTAAACACAGTTCTATTCTCTGTGTCTAAGCACAGCTCTGACCCCTATGTCTAGGCACAGCTCTGATCCCTGTTTCTAGGTACAGCTCTGATCCCTTTGTGTCTAAACACAGTTCTGATCCCTGTGTCAAAGCAGAGCTCTGTAAAATATAAAAAAGGGAACCATTTTGATCCTGGAAATTACATGGGCCTCAGCTTAACTTGTATCAAATGCAAAAAAAGGAATCTATCATTAGTGACAGACACCATTGCCTTAAGAGACAGCCAGAAAGGGTTTCCCACTGAGAACTCATGATTAATAACTATCCTGGATTTTCTGAAAAAGCTGTCATGTGTTCTGAAGTAGGATACAGCTTATGAAATGATACATGGTAAAATTTCAGTAATTGCTGAGGTATTCATTTGCTTCCACAACCAAATGCACCAGGCACTTAACAGAGACTGTCGATTATTGGAGACCAAAGTTCATTCTATTTGATGCAGCTGCACATCAAACTGAGTGAACCAATGAGGAGCCAGAATAAAATATTCTGTATTCTGCACATAAACATGTCCACCAACCACCAACTTCAAAAGCAGACCCCTGTAGTCAATCAGTGGTTGGTGTTCGAAGCTTAGCTCTGCACATTCACCTCTGGTGTCTTCAAAAGACTAGTTGTGTACCGACACCAGCCAGTTCTGTTGCTGGGGCTGCCTGTAGTGTAGAGGCTAGAAGGTATGTGACTGGAACCCCCAAGGCTGGTGGTTCAAGCCCCAGTCTAGCCACAGCAAGAAACCATTGCTGCTGGGCCTGTGAGTAAGGCCCTTCCCAGGGGGGATTAGCCCTTGGTTAGCTTAATCAGCTGTAAATTACTTAGGATAAAAGCATCAGCTAAGTGACTATAATATATATATGTCATAAATTCTTACACTTATGCATCAACATATCCAAAGGTATACAGCAGAGACATCAAAGGTTACCACATTTCTCCTGCAGGAGCACTGCCAGCATCTGTGGTCATAAGTACTATTTTTACTACTAACTCCATTAATGTAGGGTCTATTAATTTACAACTTCTTTACAGGGTAAAAAAATCATTAAATTATCCTATCTTGGTAACTGCACCGTCGGCTCCCTTTGCACCGTCAGCTTCCCCCATTTCTGCTTTTGTCAGCAATATGACGTATCATCCCCTCACTGGATACAGTGCTGTCACATGATCGTGGACAGTTAAGTGCGCGCGTACATTTAATTACACCTAGTTGCGTAGTTAGCAATGAGCTAACCTAGTGGTGGGCTAACTGGCTATCTAGTAGCACTGATTTAGAGCTAGGTAACATTAGCCAGCTAGGTAGATGCACTAATAACACACAAAATTTTGTGTCGAAGTGCACAATTATGTCACAGCATTATTTCCAAGAAGAGGCCAATACATGATAATGCAGACAGAAATGCAAATAGCTGGTGGAACTGCACTGTCTGCTCCCCTTTCACTGTCAATGCCCCCCATTTCCATTTTTGTCAGCAATATGACGTATCACCCCCTTACTGGATATGATGCTGCCACATGTTCATGCACTTTGACACTATAAACCAGAAATGTTAGACACATATCACTAACTAGGTTGCTCAAAATCAGTACATATTTTCATATGACACGTAAGTATTACTACTGCTGTGTCCCAAAAGCGCACTATGTCCTATTTCTAGCTGTTTTTTTGAGTGTATAGTACATAGTGTGGTTAATTTTTGTCATGCATTATGCACTAGATAGTACAAGTATACGCACTAACAATGGCGGTAATCCGAAGCGTGGTTTGCATGCACACTATTGTCCCAGTATGCAACACAACAGTTTTCCGATGCTTGTGTGTTGCTTGCATTGCATTGTGTTACAACTTGTAACATCAATCCCAACATTTTATCGGGTGCACGAAAATGTTAAGGTAGCAAGTAACTTAATAGCAAGTGATGTTGCATTTTAAGATTATGTTCACTTGTTTGATTAAAGGTTAAACATCTCACCTGTGGTTAAAGCAGCATAACGATAGAGAACAAGCCAAAGAGTGGCACACCCTGAACTTAGCTTTGGTGTAGGGCTTATTGGAAATGAAGTTCCAAGCGGTGAAAATTCATTTTAAATGAGCAGGAACGCGAATGGTGTGATTCCACAGCTGAAGACATCCTAGATGAAGATAGTACTGTTATAAAGCAGTCTGTAATTATGTGTCTACTACAAGACATTAATACAGTGTAATATTAGCAAGAGTTTGAATGCCATGCCTTCTATACTGGAATGAAAACATGCAAATAAACAACATTTTAACATTCGCAGTTCACATTTTAGACATCAATGTGCTTATTACAATAGTAGCTACTTAGTCTACTGTGTGTAGGATAGCAATATACTTGTAATAGGCTTGGTAATCAAATCTAGTCCAACTAGATTCGTAGACTAGTCCAATGGGACCACTTAGTGTGGAATATTCTGACAGAACCAATTAATGTAGAATAGCGCAACAGGAACAGTTGATATTGATTAGTTTAGCAGGACTAGTTTCAGTAAACACATTTTTTAAGTCATATGAGCTTTCCCTTCAGGAATAGTTAAAACCATGCTGTAAACATCCCTATCTCTCACAATGTCCCACCCAAAAGCAGAGGAAGGAACATTTCTTGCGCATGCAATATGCAACAAAGACATTCAGGAAACTTGAGTATTCATGAAGCATCATGACCCAAACTCAAATAGTGGCTAAAGCAGTCCCCAAAAAGCTGGTACAGAAAGAACAGCTTACATGAGTGAGACTATCTGTCATAGCTAATCAGCAAGCTCTTTAATTTGATATTCCCTTTATATGGCGTTATCCTGCAAAATCCTGCAAATGTCTTCATTTTCTAGGCTACATGAGCACATATGTAACAATTAGCTACAGACATGAGAGTATGACATAAAGGTTCCATACTCCAAAACCATGTTTACCATGGTAGCCTATGTTTATTTTCTTTGCTAATGACTTAGCTACCTAGCCAGCATTACAGATTAGGGAGCAGAATTTACTGCAGATTTATACAACGCATTCAAATTCAGCATATGAATACTGACAATACCAAGTCTGTGTTATAGGTATTACTATCATATACAATCATATGTTCATTTGACTGTGTAGTTAACCAGCCTGCCAGCTCATCTTTTGATTCTGAGGGGGTGGGGTTCAACCTGGTATGAGGTGATGATGGCCATAGATTTGACCAGATACCAGATTAACTCATGCTCCTGTGCTTGGCCTCTCATACATTGTGACTGTGTATAGTATTTCTGACTTGATTTCCCCTACTGTTAGGGTGCACATAATCCTATGATATTTATCATATACAAATGGTCATTAAGGGGGGTTTAATTAAGATTTTAAAATTCCTTTATAGGGTTTAAGGTAAATGTCAAACAATTTTTCAAGATGGGCTAAGTCACTAAAATAAGGGGGGATAAATGTAAATCAGTTATAAGTGGTATCAGGAGGAATTATTCCACATGAAAAATGTGGAACCTTTACTGCTGTCAATTGGACACACTATAGATTAAAGTTTGAGCTTATGTAGTACTAGATACTCTTCAGTTCAGAGTTTGGGTTGATGAAGTCTTTAATACTCTTTAGATTTGAGTTTGGGTTGATGAAGTACTTAATACTTTGTAGATTTGGTTTCTCTTTCATCATCTCATGTTCGAGATCCACCTATGAGGAATCATATCAGGGTCATAACCTCCACAGAAGCATCTGATTGGACCTAGTCTGGTTTTAACAATCAGCAGCATCTGTCCAATGCTATCTGAGGCATCGCCATCCTAAGAGAGCCGTATAAGATGGTGCAGCACTGCTACTCCTCAGTTATAATTCGTTTCTCGCAAACCTCTGAGTGCTCCACTCAGCTTATGTCTTCCCTTAGCCTTAGCATTTAACTGCCTGCATGAAGTTACATCCTTGTGCAAGGTTTGGGAACCTTGGTTATACCTGAAAGTTCCACTCGCTGCTAGCCTGCTACCCCCATTCCTGGCCCTCACAAGACCCCTCCATTCTTCCCCTCTCCCTCTCCATTACTTCTATTCTGGAAGGAGAGACTATCAATTCAAACAACAACGACAAGGGCATTACATTGAATGAGTCAGAACATACCCTCCCCTCCACCCAAGAAACACCTGCTATTTTGGACAGCTAACCCCCAACCCTTTGCTGTGCTCCTTTAGGTGTGCCAGTAGACCACCGCCCGCCTCAGCACTGGATGGTCAGCCCTCTACATCCCAGAGGATGGAGAAAGAGACATCTACGACATGAAATTCCTGGGCCATCCCCCAGGCACCAGGAAACAGCTTTTCCCTGTCCTCCCACCTGCACTAAGAATACTAAGCGCTATTGGAAGGACCCTATTGACTTCAAGCATGGCTTCTCCAGCCGAGAAGTTAAGGACACGGCCTCCCGCACCATGGGGGAACTCCCGATATCAAGCCCTCCATTGTTCGACACCTCAACCCTTCACAGGGAGGTCTCCTGGCCCCAACCAAGCCCGCCCGCCCTCCCTAACAAGATGGACACTCTGGACAGCCTGGCCCCAGAACACCCCTTCCATATGAGGGTGTCTTGAATCTTTGAAAGGTTCCAAACTTGGATTGCTTCTCTGAGTTCACACTCTACTCCAGTGAAATTTGTTATCTGAATAGAAAGCTTGGACTTGACCTCTACATGCAATGAATCAGCATTAATGAATGTGTCAGTATCCAAGGATGACATGACCTCAATATGTACAGCATGAATAGCCATACATGTGAAGAGAATGCTGTACCTTTTGACAACACTTCATCCTTGCTTTACTGGAATGGACCAAAATAGTCAACACCAACATAAGTGAATGGGGGCTCATCAGTTTTGATTCTGCATATCCTTTCACAGGATAGCTGTCTTACTGAGTCTTCCTCAGACTCAAAGTACACCATCTCTCAGCATGCTATTAAATCTGCAGCTATGTGACTACTTAGTTTCAAGATCTCACCTTTCTGCAAAGTGGAAATATTTTCTGCAAACTTCCTCTTTTGGCAAGGGCAAATTATATCTAACTGATCTTCCAGACAGAGGTTTTTCTTTCCCAAACTCACTTGATCACCTGCCATTCTCTGGTGTCGTGTTTGTCTGCACAGATTTTCATCCTTAGAGTGTTTCATTCACTCAATATTTCACTCAGTATTTCATTCTGCATCTCGTTCCTCCTTTGAGAAATGTATACCAGGACACTCTTCACCTTACCTTTCACATCAATATTTCACATATCCATGCTACAGCCTATTTAAGATGAATCCAGGAAAAAAGTGTTTGATCAGCTTCTGCACTAGATCTAGATCTTCATTAACTTTCAGGGCATTGACTATAATCTTCCTTTCCACCTTCTGTGTTTATGTTTGTGGGGCAATTTTGATTTTCTGGTCACATACATTCTTCCCTATTGAGGAAGTTTGGCCCAGTGATCCAAATCTTATTCTTTAAAGACAGGTCAACCTCCTCTGGATGAACAATCCGTTCAGGTTCAGGGCAGTACACATTTCCACTACCATATTTCATTGACTTTCAGTATGGCTGACACTCAATTTGCTACAAAGGTCTTCCAAGATACTTCAGTACGGTAGTGCTATCGGTCTAAAAGATTGAATCTTTAAATGGTAACTGAAGTTCCCTTCTCAGCATGTTTGCTGCCATAGTAGCTGCTGTGAGCTCCATGTGAGGAATATTTGTGGTCTTCAGAGGAGCAATATGTGCCTTTCCCATGACAGAGGCACAGTGAGTTTGATTTCAATTATTCCTCAGTGCTAGGTAGCTTACAGTGCCATAGCCATGCTCACTGAAATCTGAGAAGTGATGCAACTGTGCAAATGCTCCTTTTCCAAAATGTCTAGGCTTAAAGCACCTCTCTTCTTTGAAGTCATGCAAAAGGTGGCTTTACTTCAGCTATTCAGTCCACCTTTGGGCAAAACAATCTGGGATGTTTCATCCCAACCAAGCCTCAACCTGCAGAGATCTTGCAGTATTCCTTTTGCTGGCAGGATTACAGATGCCAGGATTTCATTAAGGAAAGAATACCTCTCCCAGAGAGAGGTCTGTCTGGGATTGCAATGTTGAATTTAGAAGTATCTGATTAGATGCACCATTATACCCCTCAGACTCTTTCTATTGGCAGCAATTGCTGGTCCAAGTCTAAATCTTCACAGCTCAGCTGTTGTTTAACCACTTACTCAGCCTGAATTCTCCTTTGGCACAGAAAGCCTTGAGACCCTGATACATTGACAGGGCTTCTTACTCAGAGGCACCTGACGTCAGACAGTCGTCAACATTGAAGTTATTAAGTACAGCATTGACCGCACATTGTTGTTGAACTGTGCTCCCTGTCTTCAGCACATTTACTCCAAGCATAGCTAGCACAACTAGGGATTAGGAATGTGCACTAAATAAATGTACCAACTTTGTGTTCTACCAGACCTTGATTAGTGTGACCCTTGAGCTACCACAGAAACCTAAGAAGGTCTGTGTCTTCCACAGGAACCTTAACTTGGTGGAACAAGGACTCAATGTCAGCCATGAGTGCCATGAGGCCTAAGCAGGGTACTGGTGAGATCTGGACCCGGCAGTAACTGGTCATTAAGGGAGGTACCATGAAATGTGGCCCCACAGTCAAACACCACATATATCTTCTGTTTTTTAGAGTGATACACCCCATGATGAGGAAGGTGTATCACTTACCACTTTACCTTCAGTGCGGTAAAGTTCCTGACTTGGTACTATCGCTGCATAGTCCCAGCCAATCATGTCCCCCATTATTGCGATGTAATCTTCCTGGAAAGACCTACTCATAAGGAACTATCTTTTCAGATTAAAAGCCTGTTTTTCTGCAACTCTCCCATCTTTGAACTTCACTGAATTTGAGACCAATGAATTGACAGTCCCCTCTAGACATTTCAGCTTGTCCTTTCCTTTCTTAGGAAAATCAAGATTGAACTGCTGATGCCACAAGTTGTCCAGGCGTGCTACAGACGGCTGATTTACCAACACTTTCATCTGTTTTCCTTTCCTTGTTTATGCCTTCACAGCCCGCTTTGAGTGGTCCATTAACTGTCCACCCAAGCAGGGTTCTTACCGCAAAAGGTCCATTGTTGACACTGCTAATAATCTCCCATGGGCATATTAGCTATATTAGTCATAGGCTTATTTGCTCCCATTAGCAGCCTAACTTCTGCCTCAGTTTCTGAGATATGCACTTCTTTAAGATAAGACCATCTTTCAAAGTCTCATTGTCTTAGTATGATGTCTTTGGTGACTGGAATTGTCTTTTGTGAGAAGACATCAGGTAGGTCAACAAACTTGTCATAGGTCAAACTGCTGACCTCCAGATCGGACATCTGATATGTACTAACAATTTTCTCTTCATTTACGGTTTTCAGTAATATGTCCACCATCCTTTATATGGCCACATACTGGATATACAGTGATGTCATCTTGCTGCTTAATAAATTCAACGAGATCTTTGAACTTACTAACCAAACTCCCTAGCCTGACTACTTGTGTACTGTTCCATGAAGTATAGATGATCTTTAAAACTGTCAGTTGGATCTTCTACCCCATGCTTGAATGCCCTTGTAAATAATTTGTATTTTAGGGGATCTGCACTGAACACATGAATGTTTAATGCTGGCAATGTGTACATCCTCTGTTGCTTCACCATCAAATCTCTGATTTTGTTTTGTTTCTTCATAACACTGCACAATATTTCCATAACATCCTCATCATTTACACCATTTAGAGGCTATATTGACCATTGTACATTACTTGGTTGTGGCAGCAGAAGTTGGAATAGACCATCATGAATTTTGCTTTGCACAGGCCTCTTGATACTCCCTGATTCCACCTCTGCTTCAAATGGTGGACTAACTGGTGACACAGTGCAACTCTTTCCATCTCAGCATTGAGGCGAACAGACGAAGCAGTGGACGACACCGAGCTACCAATCTCAGATCCATGCGTTTTACTCTTCTTATATGAAGCAGGTAACACTGATGATACACTGTCTACAGGACTGATCTCTGCATCACACTGTCTCACCTGCACAGCTAATTCATCAGCCTCTTTCATCCATATTTCAACTCTTTTAACAAAAAGTCCCTTGGTTAAGGCTCAAACCAAACAAGTTCATCCTCCAAAAAGACTCATTCATTTGACACTGTATGCATTAGTGTCCTCTTCCATATGTTGTTCAATTTCATTGCCTTTATTAGGTAGCTCACCTAATTTGCTTTTCATAGACTGCTTAGGTCTATACAGTTTAAAATATGGAGATTATCCTCCATGTCTAGCCAGAAAAAAAATGACACGTAACATGGCTAGTGAGGCTATGGATAGAAAGTCATTACAATCATTAAAAATTTGAAAATGTCCACCATTTATATGTGAACCAAGAGCCTCAAACCTCTGGACACAACTGACCGATGAAAATACAGAAAAAAATGTCACATTATATCACTTCCACCTCAACTCTCAGGCCCCTCAACTCTCAGGCCATGACATGACCAGACAGACCCTTGTCATGTAAGTTCCACTTCTAGACAAAAAGAAGGAGCCTTGCATTATCAAAATTAAGCAAATGTATTTATTTTCTCTGATCCAAACCTATACTCAGCATAAACAGATAAGATGCTTTCCATTAAATGTTGTTTCTTGATTTACAGCTCACAGTAAAGAAACAAACAAACATGTGGCTCTATACTCAATAACAAAAGAAAACTTGTTAAAAAAAAGATTCTGATTGACAGCTTAGTTTCTGCGTCTTTCTTAAAAAGACATGCACTACTTTATTAAGCCAAAGGAATGTGTATTTCAACAACATAAACTGGCTCCTACAGTGTTGAACAAACATTTGAGGCAGTACAATTTTTAACATATAGCACTCTTTTACGTTCCATTTGTCAGAACGATACGTTCATTTCAATCAACCTGAAAGATGCCTTTTTCAACGCCGATATCACCCCCTCCCCCCCCCCGGAGATTTAATGTAGTTGGATTTAGTTTAGTAGATTAGCGTTTGAGCTGATGTAGTACTGGATACACTTAGATCAGAGTTTGAGTTGATGCAGTGCTGGACACTGTTTGGACTAGCATTTGAGTTGATGCAGTATTGGATACACTTTAGATTACAGTTTGAGCTGATGCAGAACTTGATACTCTTTAGATTAGTATTTGATCTGATGCAGTACTGGACACCCTTTAGTTTTATTATAAACATATTTGGGCTAATGGCCTGATCTCATCATTGTATGTCCTTGTTAAATTCATTTGGCTTTTTTTCCATCCAGAATACTGGACTCAATTAGTCATGATTTCTATTAATAATCAGACTAAATGTTCCCTGAAAAATTAAACCCTTTTATCTTCATATATTCTTCACTTCTGGGAAATACGTATGCAGAATACCTGAAACATGCAGAAGAACAGAAATCTGACACAGCATTCACTACTGACCATATGTGAATTTTGAAGTAGGTCTATGTGGGATTTTGTGTCACTGTGATTCTTACAGATTAAGGGTAATTAATATGCAACCTGTTTACTCCAGGTTGGCTTAGGCCTAATGTATTTGTGCCAGTACCTCGAGTGACAATCTGTGCACCGTTGACGTTCTGCTCTGCAGCCTGGCTTTTGGCCCTAATGTAAACACACACAGCGACAGCACGCGGCATATGCTGGCTGCCCTGAGCCTCTTAAACGGAATTAACTACCCTCAGCAGATAAAAATGCCAATACATCCACACCCGCAAAAAGAGCACAGAACCAGTCAATAAACTTTGCTGCCATCCCCTCAGACGTAATAGATGTCAAACGTGCTTTGCTGTTATTATTGCAATATAACAACCCAATTCCCTTTGCTACCGAGCAACTAAAATATTCTCGATACTTTTTCAGAATCTTTAACTGCATTTCGTTCCGTCATCAGCAGCGTGTGTTGCTTGTTTACTCTTCTACAATACACCTTGCAATTTCTAAACTTAAGCAATCAACTAATTTAAAAAAACCGTGTTTATTTTCAGGCTTAAACAATCACGGTATAGCTGTCTTTTTCAGGTTATTATTTTCTTTCTCACGTGACTCCGCGCTTTGCAGGTAGCACACGTCAATCATACGACACTGATGAAATCGATCGAGACAGAGGAACTTGTTTTAATACCAAGGTAATGAATACAAGTTTTACACGTGTAATACATTTCCAGCCAATGCAACCCACACTACGCTTAATTTACTCGTAGCTGTGCACATAAGTCCTCGTAAGACACCTCATCAAAGGAAATAAATCACTAACCATGTTTGACGTAGGTCACAAATAAATAGTTACACTGCCATTGAGCATGAACATTGAGCATGACAACCATGAGCCGTTAGTTACATCAATGTGCAAAGCACTTCACCAACATATTTTGTAATATAGTCTGGTAGCACATTAAAATAAGCAACTCTCTGTAATTGTATTCCACTGATGGTCACCAGACACGGGTGATGCGAGAAAACGGTCAATATCATGTGAAATACACTGCTAAAAAGCATGCCCGAAGTCGTGTATATCTCTCAAAGGTTGAGAAAAAATACTTACCCAATATGAGGCTACAATGAAGACATGACCATGGCATGACTGCGGCTTGGACGAGGTTAGCAGATTAATAAATGGGTCCTCCGAGAGTAATACACAGAAATTGACCGGTTCGATCAAGGAGTGGCTTGCTCGTTCCACGCGCACCGCTAAATCATAACGTGCGCTTTTCAGATTACTGTCTGCCCGTCTGCAGCAGTGAAGATTACTGTTTGACGGGAGCGATGCGTGTTAATTTGAAGGCACTGGTGTACGTCGCTGTCTGCATCCTTGGGGAGAATCTGCACTGACTGACCACTCACTCAGTGCTGCCGATGTGCAATGTATCACTGTTAGACTCGGTGCTGACACCACATGTCCTGAAGCGCGTCACATTTACCACCGACAGCGAGCGAAGACGAGAGCTAATACAGAAATGTTACACAAACTCAATTATCAATTTTGTTTTACCGAGTAGTAGGTTATCGCTAATCACTTCTTAGGTTTCATCGGGGAAATGAGTTATTTTATGCATGAGAAAAATGTGAAACTGTGATACTATCGATATTTCCCCAGTGCGCTCATCATCTCAGCATCCCTTCATAGGGTAGTGGAGAAAACAAACCCCAATTTAATTTGATGCTTGCGCAGTGTCTGCAGTTTCCTCGCTGCGACAGCTCCAGACGCGTCCCTGGGTCCTAAACACTGCCGACCGTCAGTAGTACTGTTCCTAAAAATTTCTTAACTTCACCAGTGAAAGACTCAAACGGAAACAGCATTCCGAGATTTCATGCATTGAAATGCGTCACCATCCATAGATAGAGCATGTGATGCCAGCATGGAGTTTACATGAGGGATGGACATTCAAAAATTACAGTTGGAGCCTAGACACCTTTACCACGAGTTATCAAGCATGTTCATACATTCCGTAATTTTACAGATTATTCTGTTGTTCCTCATGAACTACCTACAACAGGTAGATTAATACTGGGTACTAATCTACCTGTTGTACATCCCGCTCCAGCCAGGTTCTGCTCAAAGTTCCTTCCTGTTTGTCAGGAAGTTTTCCTTGCCACTGTTGCTTTGGCTTGCTCCAAGGGGGTATCAGGCCAGGGATAACTTGTAAAAAGAGCTATATTATAAAATTATGAGAAAGGTGAAGAGTCTTAGAGCCACACTCAGACCTAAAATCGTGATATTCAATCAAAATGCGGTTGAAGGCACATGCACATTTTCTGAGCTTGGCAGAAATTCTGTTCATAAGCAACAGTGAAACAATTAACAAGGACATTTGACTATGACCCTGAAAATCAACTAAAAATCATAAGGCCTATCATTGCTACAGGAAGAACACTTCAGACTTCAAAGGCTCTTTGGGCCATTTATTAACAGTCAAGTCCAAGAAACATACATCTGATTTCTGTACACAACTCACATTTTCTTACAAAACAAGGGCACAAGTCACAATGCATGCAGATTCTTTCTGCACTTAGAGATACAACACTACAAAAAAGGCAAGAGGACTCAGGTCACTGTTATGGTTATAAATGACAGTGATGTGAGTAAACATTACGCAGAACGCAACTCTAAGCAGGAGAGTAAATTAATATGGGCACGTTCACCATCTTGAGCAATTTGTCCAGCAAATATACAAATATATACATTTCAAGAGGCCAGAAGCTTCCCCAATGGAAATGTAGATCAGAAGTGCTGCAGGATGAGTTTCTTCTTGGAGTCATGTGCGAACTTGTTGGATCTGAAGACCTCGCTGTCATAGAAAGCAGACAGGTTGTGGATACTGATTTGTCTGGCCTGTGACATGAGGGAGAAAGTGAAAACTTCAGTTAAGAGTTTACATGACGTGCATTCACAGTAGCTGCTCACACCAAAGAACATTCCCAACTGCATCAAAAACATACAAAGGCAGACATGACAAAGAAAGCAGAGACACATGCAAACCATCACTGATTCCAAAAGAAAGGCTCTCCTGAGCTGATGTGCTTGTTACAGTAATGCGATTAAATTCTGCTGGGGAAAAATATCAAATCTCAGCTCCATTTTGACCGAGA
This sequence comes from Albula goreensis, assembly GCA_022829145.1. Classification (NCBI taxonomy): domain Eukaryota; kingdom Metazoa; phylum Chordata; class Actinopteri; order Albuliformes; family Albulidae; genus Albula; species Albula goreensis. The sequence goes on from CM040745.1 coordinate 40,776,788, forward strand.
ATCTGCTCACCTTATCAATCAGTTCCTTCTCAGGGATCTCGATGGTGTCCTGCTGGGCGCCATAGCGATTGCGCTGGTAGGCCACCTGCTCTGACACTAGCTGCTTCAGGATGAAGAGCAGAAGCTCGTTGTTGTCCCGTTTAAAGGCCAGATATCGCGCAAAGGTCTGCCAGAGAGACATTCACACACCTGATCAGACTCTGCTCTGTAACACTAGATACACATGGACATGGTGCCACTTTCAGCCTGTAGCTAGGGAAAGCTGATCCCCAAGTACTCTCAGCAACCCCCATAACAAACCAAGCTGAACAGCATGACAGTATAATTTATTCTTTCTGGGCCTGGCTGAAGCCGGCACATCCTCACCTTCCTCATGCTTCGCATCACACTGAACTTCTGTGTGTCAATGAAGCTCTCCAGCATGACGCGGATGGCCATGTTCACATCATCTTCGAGCACGTAATCTCGCAGGTGCATGCGGGCATGGGCCTCTGCCATGCGGATCATCGACTCAATATGGCGGACGGTTATGGGAATGCTGCCTGTAGCCTGACACAGGAACATGGACATTAATACACACAAACAATACGGCATCTACTCACTCAGTAACAGCCTGTCACTCAGACATTCACTTGCTCGTGGTCTACGTTCCTCTAGCTCAGTCAGTCACTTGCTCGGCCCCTGTGCCCCTGTACCTCTAGCTCACTCACTCAGTAACAGCCCCCGTGCCTCTCACTCAGTCATATGGTTACACTGGAAAAATGAGCAGCTCAGTTTCCTTACTGACACTGTAACGTAACCATGGAGCAGTGGACACTACAGTAAACACTCTTCTGTTGTGCTGGGCTGCAAGACAGCGCATGCAGGTTTGAACCACACTCAGGTGAGGGTCTGAGCCCCCAGCACTCCAACCTCTGCACAGAGGCTCCTCACCATGGACTCCTTGCGCAGATCGCTGTAGATGCGGGCCACCTTGTCCTGGTCCATCTGGTTAAGCTTGGGATGCACACGCTCCTTGGCGTACATGATATACTTCCTTAGCAGCTCCTGAGGGATGAGGGGCACGTCTGAGGAGTTGGGCAGCACCATCTCCTCCAGCCCAGCAACACCCCCGTCCCTGTTGCTAGGGTGATGCTTGATATGGCTGCCCACCACAAAGCGTGCCAGCATCTCATCCTGTCCCATACAGGATGGAAGGAGAGAGAGTGTGTAAAGGGCAGAGGGAGAGAGAGAGCAAAGGTGTGTTAATTTCGCAAACAGAAGATGAGACCGTTGCTGTCAAACACAGCAGACATCATGTGTACCTGCACTGGGTCCACTGTGTCTCGAACCACACACAGAACGTCGAAACGGGAAACAATGGGTTCAGTCAGATCCACGTTCTCTGAGAATGTGAGCGATGGGTCATAGCGCCCCCCTGTGGTAGGAGAGAGGGTGGGTTTCGTTAGTTCAGAGCCCTGCAGTCCTGATGGGCATTTGAGGCACTCATGTCATGTGTCCCTGAGAGTCGCACCAATGGGGTTGGCGGCTGCGATGACAGTGCAGCGGGCCTGCAGAGAGGTGACGATGCCGGCCTTGGAGATGGAGATGCTCTGCTGCTCCATGGCCTCGTGGATGCTGGTCCGGTCCTGGTCATTCATCTGCAAACACACCACATGCAGCGTCTTTATCCTGACTATACAACCTTCAATTCACCCATGACCCCCTCCCCCATCACGCTCAGTTCAAGAACCCCCAAAAACTCAGTGACCTTTGGCCACAGATGACTGTGTATGAACACTGCCCACAGCAGACAGCAAGTATAAACACCAGGTGGTGCATTTCCACAGAAAATCTGCAGCAGCATTCAGGTGCAGGGTGAACATTCATGCAAGTCATGTTCCAGATATTTGCCCAAGTCATGATGTATGTGAAGTTTCAATGTTCATGTGTGTGCAAAAAACACCTGCAGCCTAACTGGAAGCTGCTTTTCTTACACCACTCACCTTGTCAAACTCGTCAATTAGGCAGACCCCACGGTCAGCGAGCACCAGAGCTCCAGCTTCCAGGGTCCACTCTCGCGTGACAGGGTGACGCTGGACATAGGCGGTGAGACCCACAGCGGAAGCTCCCTGGCCCGTGGTGAACACAGCCCGGTTGGCCACTTTCTCCACATACTTTAGGAACTGAGACTTGGCAGTACCAGGATCCCCACACAGCAGGACGTTGATGTCGCCACGCACTTTGTGCTTCCCGCCTGTGGCACACAGACAGGTCATTGAAGTCTACCACAGAGCATGTTCCGTTACTGCAGCCAAATCAGGCTAGTGGCATCTGGTATGTTACAAAAGTGTGCTGCACTTCAAACAGTGCTATACAAGACAGCACAAAAAATGTATTTGCAACTGACAAAAACAGTAAGCGTGTGAACACAAATGTGTGCAGTCATTTCAGCTGAAATGCTTAACAGTGCAAAACCAGTCTTCCCTTCACACCAATTCACTTACCAGGGTTTTTTGGTTCCCCACCAAAAAGAGCCAAGGCCAGGCCTCTCTTGATGTCCTCATGGCCATAGATGGAGGGGGCGATGCTGGCGAAGACCTATGAGGAGAATGATAAAAACAAACAAGGCCAAGTTAAAAGTGGCAAAGCAGAAAGAGGAAGGGAAGTGCAGAGCAGGAGAGCCCAGTGAAGCCTTACCCTCTCTCCAATTCGCTCATCCTTGGATAGTGTCACGATGGCCTTCACATCCTCATCAGTCAGCTCTGCCACTGCTACACCCTCGTCCTTCCGTGCAATGTGATTGGCCATGATCACAGTGGCGAACACAGGGAAGCCATTGGCCATGTTGAGGGACCCGTCATAGTTGTTGTTATAGATCCCGGTTAGCTCCTGATTGATGAGGTGAAAACAGGGACGTTCAGACTTTACACCTTAATAGTACCAGCTGAATATTAAGTTAAATGACAGCAGAGGAAATGCTGTCATGAGGTATTTGATCTACTGTTAGCAACATGCCGAGGACTCCAATATTCTGGTTGCATTTAGGGTACAGAACAGGAGGAAAAAAAAAAAAAACTAATACCCAAACTCCTGTGCAGGGCCAAATGACATGTACAGACCAAAGGAACGCAGACCCACCCTAAAGTCAGCACTCAAGCTGGGGTTATACACCTCTGCACTGTTCCAGCCTCCAGCCTCAGCAGCCTGTTAGAGCATCTAAATTCAGTGAAGTTCAGACTCACAATTTCATCCCCTGGTTTACAGCTGTCTACCAGGTCAGCGAGCAGGATGGCATCTTTAGAGCGAGGGAGACGACCAGCTGCCACCTTCCCTGGGCTCTCCTGGATTGTGATTCGCTGGTAGTTCTGATACACCGTCTGAGAGAGGGAAGAAGACTTTTTTTTCTAAATCTCTACAAAACAATGCTCTTTTCAAGGCACTGCAAGACTGGCCCTAAAAAGACTGACACAGCTCCCACAGATGCCAGATTCCCCATAAAGACCCCCATAAAACCCAAACGCCCCCACACACATCCTGCAGTGCACGTACCTCCTCCATGTTGATCTCAAACGGACCGAGGGACTGGCACTCTGGGCAGGAGCCAGGCTTCACCTCCTGGTTCTGGGACTGGAAGAATGGACCCAGGATGAAGTTGCACTTGTTACAGTTGTATTTGACCATGCCGAGCTGGGGCAGCACCGCAGTGCAGCTGGTCACTACACCACTAGTCCGGATCAGCTGGTTCAGGTGCAGCTGTCTGCAAGAGATGAGGAACGCATTCACTCTTACCATTCTCCCCGAGAACACAATTCCTGTACTAACTTTTTTCCAATTACTCATCACAAAAACTACACACTTTCACCAGAGGTGAAAAAGAGGTCTTATTTCCAATGCAATGGGTCAGTGGTCTGCAGACCTCTGCTCTGGGTGGCATACCTGAGGGAACGCAGCTCCTCTACCAGGGGCAGGCTGCAGATCCGCACATGGATGTGATGGGAAATGCGGTCATATTTAGGGTACATAGCCAGCACCACCTCTTTTGCAGCTTCATCAAAGATCTTCAGCATCTCTGTGGGGGCCTCTGGCAGGAAGTAGGCCAGAACATGTTCCCGAGCCGCTAGGTCCTCATAGTTCACCACCAAACTCTCCCTGTTTTCTGCAAAACCCCCCAAAATAAGCAATGAAAAATCTCAACTTCTGCAACGTAGCACATTAACAGCTTTTCTATTCGGATCTAGGCCAATCCAGGCCAGAGGCTCATTTTCACTGCTTTGAATACTGCAGGGGTGACAGCAACAACAGACCTCATTTTTTGTGGTCCAGATTTGGAGTTTGCTGTACTATACTTCAAACACTGAGCTTCAAACACTCATAATTTATCAATGCAGCATTCCAAATGGTATAGCACAGAGAAGGCCTTTAAACTGGGCACATATTATGAATCTTTACGTGAATAAACAATTGGTTCACCCATCAGAATCATAAATCATGGAGGGCTATTACACTCGATTGTGTGAAGAAATCAAATTTAATGCATCACACATGCAGTTTGCCATGTAATTCTGTAGTTTAAGCATGTAATGGCTTTCAGGATATACTGATAAATGAGGGCCATTGTCCATGCCAGGGCACAGGACAAAGTGTTCTGGTGAGGAACCAGCAGTACTGCAGCCTGCCAACAGGTGTCACTAGCACTGCTCCTCAGTGAGGCAGAGCCAGCTGACTCATGTGGACCTCTGAACAGTCAGTCACATCATGTTACTGTCCAAGTCCCAGCCATTGGACATACTGCTACCCCACAATCATATGCCTTCACTCTGCACCACTCAAAGGCCTGATTCCCCTTTTCTGAATGTACTTTGTGCATCATAACCAAGCTACTTAGCAAATTCATCAAAAAAATTCATTCATTGTAACCCAATATTACCGGAAATGTTATCATTCTTATATCCTACCAGATGTTAATATTTTAACTGTACATTACAAAAGCCAGACTCTATAAATCAACTACTAGAGCTAAAAGTCATCTTTCTGTCCTCTGCATTGTTACCTTTACACATGTCGCTGATTCTCTCCTTGAAGACATTGTGACCATGCTCATCTACATGAGTGCGCAGGAAGTTTTTGAAGCGGTGGTAGATCTCCAGACGGGGTGCTGCCATGGAAACCCACTCACGCACAGTGTGGCCCTTCATGTCCTCCAGGTTCTCAATGCTCTCGATCATCTCCTCATCCTCACCATCTCCAGCTGCCCCCTCAGCCGCTCGCTCAGCGAGACGGCGCTTCCGCGCTGGGCGGTCCTCATCCTCATCATCGCTGTCTGTGACACCACAGAACTGTTGCTTTCACTAACAAGCTCAGACATACTTATTCATTTGGCTTGGATTTGTGCAGACTACACTATACAGGTTAGGTCCTATTATATACCCATAGGAAACATAGTGATGCGAAGGCTACGGTCAAATTGAAACCTCATCTTTCCATCTGTAACATCGTCACTAATAAAGTTTATACACTGAACAAGTATGATACCTTTGCTTATTTTTTTTGTATTGGCAGTGTATGAGACATTAATAAAGGAGTCAGACGGTCATTGGATATGCACATGCAAATGGCAATAGTGTAAGAGTCTGGTATTATAGGATGTCCGGCCTGGTGCCGCTGATCTCCCTCATTGCAGTATTACGGGATGTCTAGACAGTATTGCTGAGCTCCTTCACTGAAAGACAGTATTATGACATGTACAGCCTGACTGTTGCTAAGCTCTCTCACTGTAAGGCAGTATTATGGGTTGTCTGGCCTGAGTGTTGCTGAGCTGCCTCGCCGTACAGCAGTATGATGGGATGTACAGCCTAAGCATAGCTGAGCTCCCTCACTGAGACAGTATTATGGGATGTCTGGCCTGAGTGTTGCTGAGCTAACTCACTGTGAGGCAGTATTATTGGATGTCTGGCCTGAGTGTTGCTGAGCTCGCTCACCGCAGATGTATTATGGGATGTCTAGCCAGAGTGTAGCTGAACTCCTTCACTGTACAGCAGTATTATGGGATGTCTGGCCTGAGTGTAGCTCAGCTCCTTCACTGTACAACACTATTATGGGATGTCTGGCCTTCATGTTGCTAAGCTCCCTCACTGTGAGGCAGTGTTATGGGATGTCTGGCCAGAGTACTGCTCAGCTCCATCACTGTGAGGCAGTAAAATGGGATGTACAGCTAAGTTCCCTCACCATACAGCAGGCCCCGCCTCATGCGGCCGCTCAGGCCCTGGTCCCGGTCCCGGATCCTCATGGCCTCCTCAGCCGCCGCCCTTGCCCCGGGTGACAGCTCAGACAGGTCTTCATCCTCATCCAGCCCTTCCACCTCATACCGGTCCAGCTCTGGAATGGGCCGATAGTCCCTACGCACCAAGGGGAGGGGCAGTTAGGCACTGGACACTCTGATGCACAAAAGGTGTTCTATTGTGAAAGCTATGTGGGGACTAAAAATACACCAAATCCTTGTCACTTTGTTCAGATGACAAGGGCAATTTACAATTTATACTCCACAACTGATACTAAATATTCAGGTGGTATGTTGCTCTCCTCATATACTTACATGCAATGCAATATACAATACATTATTAAATAGATTACATGTACAGAGTACCACTACCATCATACTTGTATTATGGTCAGGTTATTAGCAACTTATCTCATTAAAACTCATCATAAAATCTACTCAGATCGCCAAGTCATATGCATTCATAAAAGAACCAAAGTCCCACTGCTGCTTCAGCTAAGGAAGGAGAACACGACCTTCTCACCTCTCCATTCCATCGCCAATCAACTCCTCCCCATCATCTTCCTCCTCCTCCTCCCCCGGCAGAGTCACGTCCCCCAGTAGCCCCTCGGACTCGTCCTCAAATGGAGGCAGATCTCTACCTGGGCTAGACGTCAGGTCCCCGCGCCGGGAGCCGCGACTCGGGCTGGTCGCCATGTGGTAAGATTCAGAGGAGTCCTGGGAAACAACGGAAAACTGCGTTGAACGTTTTCAAAACCCAATACCATGAATTTACGAAACGACTGCAGGTTAAGTTCTCTGCAGCTAATCTAGCATTTAACCTGCAGTCTCGCATGCCAAGCATTACTTATTATACAGAAACGGCGTCCTATTGTTTCTTGCTTTCTTGTTTGTTTTTTCCACGTGAAACATTAAATCAGAATGGTGAGAAAAACGTAGTGCACATACCTATCAATATCTCGATTTAACATTTTACACTATCACGGCCTTAGATACAACGTCAAACAACATAAGCACTGGTTATTAGCCATTTACCTGCTACGTAAAAAAAAATGGTATGCATTTCATTGCCAGTGAACCGATATTGGTTAATTCCGCTAGCTACGTGGCTAATAATGACGTTCTTTAACATTAAATCGAAATCCAAGCCATGGCCATTTAACCAACAAACTATCAACCAAACAATATACTGTTCAATAAACACATCTGAAACGACATGATAAATATTGCAAGACGGCGAACTGCATAAAACAAACTAGATAGTTAACCATCTCTCATTTTGTTATGGGTTAGCTCACATAGCTAGCAACCAATAACTTTTCATTGTTCATTTACCTTGTCTCAAAATGTTGAGTCGCTAGCGAGACAGTTACTTTTCTGTCTCTAGTTACCGGTTGATTATATAGTGATACGATTGTTAAATTTTAAATTTTAAACAAATTGCCGACAAGATGACCACCCATGCGATCACAACATATGCGAAACGATACAGTAGTTATTGTTGACTACTGGAATTCAAAATCACTAATAATTTAGACAAAAGTATAGTTTAAGTCAGTGAACAGCACCGATTAATCTACGCAATTTCACTCATAATTGTATATTACAGTCACAAATACATATTAAAACTCAGATTTTAACTCACCGCCATGTTCGGATTGTTCCTGTCCCTTCCTTGCAGAGAGTTCTAAGTGAAAGGTTTCGCGCGAAAAGTCCATGTGATACCAAAGCGCGCGAAATCTCATGAATATGTAATATTACTCAGCGACCTTAATGTGATTGGTCTACTTCATACATATTAACATTACCTCATCGATTCCAGAAGTTGGCGCCACTTCGCAAGACTTTTGGCCACGCCTCTTATTTCTTAGCGAATTTCCCCATCGAAAAACTAATAATTTAATTTGAAAGAATGCTTGAAACAAATGAAATCATGTCCAAAAGAGTTACTGGTACGGTGTTTGTTATTTTATTCTTAAGTCTTGAACGTTGCTGAGAGTGTAACTGTTTTAAACTGAAAAGATACATGGTGCAAGACAGTGTGAACGTTTCATACGTTTAAAACTACACGCCCCCTTAAAATGTGCTTGTACACATCCAGAGAATTGTAGGCTTAGTCAGCGTAATATTCGTTAGCTGAGCGCACACGTAAGCGATTTTACTACCATTTTACTACCGTACAACCAATCAACAGATTCAGACAGATTAACGGATTATAAAGAAATTGAATTTTTTTGTCATATCTATCAGTCTGAACTTGGCTATGTATGGTACGTCCGGTGACAGTGAAGTCATGGGTAATGTAGTTTTTTTCATCGCTTCTTCCGGGTATGGTTTGATGAAAGTATAATCTGCGCCGTTCAACGATTTCAATGAATATAACAGAGTAAAGTAAATAAGGAAGAATAAGTCCCTCCACAAAACAAAAGTAAAAGGTTCGGCATTTTCTGTTTAAGAAGTCGCTTCGACACAGGGTATACGAAAATTGGAACAATGTGGTGTGATATTTAGCAAGAGAAAATGTCATGTAGCACTAAGCATAGTTTGTATTATTAATGAATTATATTTTTCATAAAGAGTTTCATAAAGAGTGTACACTTTCCTGGCAGACAAGGAGAGTTTGTGTGGGGAGGGCATCACATTCCAAATAGCTGCAGAGCTCTTATCTCAAAATGCTCAAGGACAAGTCAGGACCGTAAGGTTCCAGGAGTACATCAATTGGGCTTGTTGGCTTTGTAAAACATAAAAAAGTGACATTTAATTAGTCATAATTAAATCTGGAAATATGAGCTGAAAGAAATACCTTATATATATATATTGATTTATGCTATTAGTGTTTTTGCAGTTTATATAAATTAATTCCTCAAATAGCAGAGGAGTGTCAATACAGTTGAATTATGTATTTATTTCTGGATGTGACAGGGCCTGAAAACATGCACTAATTGGATCCAACTGACACTCAGAAGTACAGGAACTGATAGTACTATCTGCTGGCCTTCTGCCCAGGAACTGATACCTACTATCTACTGACCTTCTCCCAGGTATTAATTGGATACACTGACCATCAGAAGTAGAGTAAAATTTATGACATGTTCTTCTGGTGAGGGTACTGGACCAAAAACATAACAAAACAGTCATATATATATAACTTTGGGTATGGGAGCTTTTGATCACAACTTTTGAGTAAATACAACTGTGATGGATAATCATGACATTGAATATTATCTAGTCAGATGCCAGGTGTAAATCATAGAATTATGGGAACCAGAGGGAAACAATGGTGTAAGCTGTACAAAAGGAGGAGTCTGAGAATATATAAAAGAGAGAGCATTCATTGTGTCTGGGGAGGTTTTTGGGGAGAGTATCTGGGAATGTTTGTGTTTGTGTGTTTGTGTGTGTTTGTGTGTGTGTGTGTGTGTGTGTGTGTGTGTGTGTGTGTGTGTGTGTGTGTGTGCGAGGGAATGCTTGGAGGATGATTGGGAGAGTGATTGAGGAAATCACTGCTGTGCACGCAGACCAGCCCGGTTTACTGTATGTACTTTGCTGCATATACAATAAACCATTATTGCACCAGACTTCTCAGGTAAAAGTTTGTTTCTTGCAGAATCAGTGAATAAAGTGTGGAGGAGACACACAGCCTATCTGGCCCAGGCTGAGGCCTGTTTCGACCACACTCCCGATTTCCCCGTCATCAATGTTGACATTGGCTATTGATGAAGTAGTCATTTTGACTGGGTGCTCTCCAATGCTTTCAAATGGTCTTTTTTGCTTAGGAAGGTTTGTAACTGAGTGAAATGACCCGGAAGTATATCTAAGTGGCAGCCATGATAAGAGCGGTTTGAATTCTCTAAATGCAAAGGAAAGGTGATCCAATGCTTTCTTTTAGTGTTGTGGAAACCAAGGGTGCGTTCCAATAGTTTTTCTTGTCTCCTCCTTTCCTACCCTGGAAACATGTTGAAGAAAGGAGGGAAGGAAAGGATAAATTGAATGATTGATGAAACGAAAATTGGAACAGCAAATCCAATTCGCCCGTCATCAAAACTTCGACTGATTCCGAATGATACCTAAGCCAATCCCATAGGCAACCAACTCTTTTCATGCATCAGAATACGAAAGACAGTTACTCGCATTCTGCTCATGATTTAACATAAACATGTGTACAAGGAAATAAATAAACCTGCTGCTACAGTAACTTGCTGAATTTTACCTTGGTAAAATGACCATTCACAACTCAAAAACATGAATATATTGAGTAGATGTGGATATGTTTGAAAAAACAACAGTAATGTTTCCCTATTAATATAAATTATCCAATTAATGTTTAAATCTGGCATTTATACTTAAGTGCTGGAAAATCCCTTGTTATATTTTAGAACTTTTCCAATGTGAAATATTCTGTGAGATGGTCTTTCAATCTGACTGGTCGCACAATGATGTCACCCAGAAATGTGAAAAGACTTCCATGGTAGGATACATTGATGTATCCTTCGTTTGGAGGAGACAAGGAGGTGAGCGAAGGATGCCAAATCTCATCTCCTATGATTTTGGAACAGTGGAAAGAGGGAGAACACATAGACCAGTTTTCAGGGCATGGAGGAGACAAGGTGGTAGTGCAGGAGAAAAGGAGATGAAATTTGAGTATTGGAACACACCCACTATAACCAATGCATGGACATAAACAACCAGTCCATCATTTACATCACCTAACTGACTGCTACAGGTTGTGTCCTCTACAGTGGATTGATTTCAAAACGGAAAATCACAACCAGTAAAACAAAATAACAAACCAACACCTTACAAAAAGGCAATCACCATTATAAATGATATCACCATTATAAAGTTATATTTTAATAAACTTTGTATCTTCCCATCATCATTTAATGTTGTAATACTGACAGACCTAATACTAATTTAATGTCAGAGGCATCTTTCCTAAAACTGCAGGCACTCTTTGTGTAATATCAAAACATGTCTACCTTAGACACTTACAAAAGATTATTTATTCCTGTTATGGTAGTTGCATTCTGACATTCTTGGCATACAGTCTAGAGCAAGTAGCATTATCACCACAAATTCTACACTAATTTGATTATCGGTTATGTTTTCTTAAGATAAGTAGCTGCCACCAGTTTGATGCTATGTATTGTAATACAAATAAAAAAGCCTATTACCAATTGCAAGATCTTGTGAAGCACTGCGGATGAAAGAAATGCAAAAGGTACTTATCTGGATGATCTGTTCACTCTGTGGCTTTGTGAATTTCCACCTTCACATGTTAAAAAGGGCACTTGCAGACAGCTCTGGCCAAAACACACAATTGGGTGCTGTGGAATGGCCAACACTTAAGACAAATACACATATTACAAATATCAATACAAAATACACTCACCAGCCACTTTATTGGGTACACCTGTTCAACTGCTCGTTTACACATATATCTAGTCAGCCAATCACATAGCAGCAGCTCAATGCATTTAGGTATGTGGACATGGTCAAGACCTGCTGAAGTTCAAACCGAGCATCAGACTGGGGAAGAGAAGTGATTTAAGTGACTTTGAACATAAGTGGCATGGTTGTTGGTGCCAGACAGGCTGGTCTGAGTATTTCAGAGACTGCTGATCTCCTGGGATTTTCACGCACAGCCATCTCTAGGGTTCACAGAGAGTGGTCCGAAAAAGAGAAAATATCCAGTGAGTGGCAGTTTTCTGGGTGAAAATGCCTTGTTGATGCCAGAGGTCAGAGGAGAATGGCCAGACTGGTTTGAGATGACAGAAAGGCAACAGTAACTCAAATAACCACTCATTACAACCAAGGTATGCAGAAGACCATCTCTGAACACACAACACATCGAACCTTGAAGCAGATGGGCTACAGCAGCAGAAATCCACACTGGGTGCCACTCCTGTCAGTTAAGAACAGGAAACTGAGGCTCCAATTCGCACAAGCTCACCAAAATTGGACAATGGAAGATTGTAAAACGTTGCCTTGTCTGATGAATCTTGATTTCTGCTATGACATTCAGATGGCAGGGTCAGAATTTGGTGTAAACAACATGAAAGTATGGATCCATCCTGCCAACAATGTTCAGGCTGGTAGTGGTGGTGTAATGGTGTGGGGGATATTTTCTTGGCACACTTGGAGCCCCTTAGTACCAACAGCATCGTTTAAACACCACAGCCTACCTGAGTATTGTTGCTGACCATGTCGATCCCTTTATGACCACAGTGTACCCATCTTCTGATGGCTACTTCCAGCAGGATAACGCGCCATGTCACAAAGCTCAAATCATCTCAAACTGGTTTCTTGAACATCACAATGAGTTCACTGTACTCAAATGGCCTCCACAGTCACCAGATCTCAAACTAATAGGGCACCTTTGGGATATGGTGGAGCGAGAGATTCGCATCATGGATGTGCAGCCAACAAATCTGCAGCAACTGCGTGATGTTATCATGTCAATATGGACCAAAATCTCTGAGGAATGTTTCCAACACCTTGTTGAATCTATGCCAAGAAGAAATAAGGCAGTTCTGAAGGCAAAAGGGGGTCCAACCTGGTACTAGCAAGGTGTACCTAATAAAGTGGCTGGCGAGTGTATAAACACTGGAAAATAGTTAATAAAATAAAATTACCAAACAGAACTTCTGTTCTGTTTTTTTTTACTTGCAACAAGAAATTATTCATAAGAAGAGGTAAAGCATTACAGAATAATAACGTTTGTTTATTTTTTAGACACCTCATTTTCATTTTTCCTGACTTTTTTGTACAGTGCATAATTCCTGCATACCACAGAAGTAAAACAATTACAGAAACCCCTTAGTAACCAGCCTTTCTCTTGTTTACTTTAATTGTTCCATCAGATGGATGCTAAACAGTCTTTAACTGCCTCTGAAGATTACATATAGTAAGGGCACAGTAATGGCAAATGCTGTGTATGTCAGAACTGTGCTGTATAAAGTATTTTTGTTAATCTGCTCCTCAAGCCGCCTCTCAGTCTGGGCTAGTCCATTCATGACACCCTCAGTGTCACACACAAACACCTGTGCATCCTGGGTGCTGACCACGGCCTTGTCTACACTGCGAGACGCCTCAACCAGCACTCTAAAAGCCTGGAGTTCAGACTCAACCTTACACATGATCTGCTCCAGCTGGGAGAGGTGTGGCTGGAAACCCTCCATGAGAACATGGGCCCTCTGGGTGGAAAGCTGAAGCTCCTTCAGGGCTGACTCAAAGGCAGAGGGAGAGATGCTTTGGACCACAGGGTTAGGGACTGGGACAGGCTCTGCCTTGGCTGCCCTGTCCTCCTCTGTCCTCCTCCCCTGCAGAATACCGCTCAAGCTGTCGATGAGGCCCCGGAGCTCCAGCTGCTGGGACTTGTGTAAGCTGGCCTGTACTTTTATAGCCTCCTGCAGGCTCACCGGCCCCTTCTGAGCCTCAAGCAGCAGGCTCTTCAGTTCTTGAAGGCGTACCCTGTTAACGTAAGTGGACCCCATGACCCCAATCAGAGCCCCGAGCACAGAGCCGATGACGGACCAGTTTTTTGTGCGCTCCGCTCGGGTCCGCTCCTTTTCATGGCTCTCACGGACAGCAGCAGAGAACAGAGCGAATCTCTCCCGTTCAGCACCCTCTGCGTTTTCATATGCGGTCCGCAGGCGCCGCTCCTCCTGCACATGTAGAGGGTGGGGTGGCAGGGGCAGAAAGTTAACAGTTTGTGAGAGTACTTCAGACTGGTTATGTCAAGGTATACAGCCTGTTTCAGGTCAATGACTGATAAAGTTTGACTTCCACTACCACACAAAAGCATAATTCCTGCACAGTTGTAGATTTTGCCATTTTTTAATGAATCAGGGTCAGGAATGTGTGTGAGTTCAAGTGAAATTTTAGATCAGCAATTTGTTGATCGGAGTGTGTATTCAATTCATTTAAACAAATATATTTCCTTTGTGTATGTGTTGGGACCTTAGCAGCTCACCTGCAAGAGCTTGTGTTCAACAGTGGCCAGCTCCAGGTAGTGAGCCTCCTCTCTGGACACACGGTCCAGCCGGTCTCTCACCTCCTTCAGCCGGCCCTGCAGAGCCTCCAGGCTCTCATGTGCCTCACGCACCATCCCTCTTGCCACCATGAAAGCCTTCTCTGCCTGTGGAAGTTGTTTAAGACGATTGAAAAATTTGAGGCACTGATCCTTGGCTTGTGACAATTAGCTTTTGACTGGGAACTATTATTTTTTTAAATATATTAAAAAATATATATATTTTTTTATATATATTTTAATATATATTTATATTAATAAAAATATATTTTTTAATCTGTTCTTTTCAGCCTGTAAATAGCTCTATACAAAAGGCACATTGATTGATTTACCTCTGTGACCTTCATCTGGGCATCTCTCACTTCGTTTAGGCCAACAAACTCTTCGTACTTCTCCCACCAGTAGTTGGCTGTTGCTGAGGCAGTTCTCATTGTGTTTTGTCCCCACTGTCTTCCCAGCTCTGTCAGGTTCTGTACGGCAGCGACTGCACGCTGTGGTACAGGCCCGGTTTCCCCAGGCTTGTCTTTTGGGCTTTGATGGGGGGCACAGTAGCCTCTACTGACAAAGGTTTTGAATCTAGGATTGCCAGGGAGTTCAAAAAGGTAGAAGCTTGCGCCATAGCCCCGTAATCTCATGAGATCTACCCTGTATCTCATTGATGAATATTGAAACATTCACCACAGTGCAGCCAAATGCCACCTCCACTGGTGCCTGTTAAAATTAAGGTTAATCTTTAATATTTTGTTTAAAAACACACACACACACACACACACACACACACACACACACACACACACACACACACACACACACACACACACACACACACATTTCAACACCTCACAAGTGCACCCAAGCATTAAACAGTCATTTTGTTTATCTATAGGGAAAAACACTGAAAATTCCATTGTGGAGAAAGCTTTGCTGCCTGAAAATTCAGTCTGAAATGACTATCTGTGCAGCAAAAGGCAGGCAAAGTGTCTGAAGGGATACATATGTTACATATAAGTTAGATATGACTGAAATTACCTTTCTAGCTTTCTGAGAGCAGAGAAAAAAAAGAGAAGACTGAATGAAAGGCCATGTACAACTTCAATGAATTGAAGTTGAATTGCCTGATTCAGTTAAATACGGCTATGTTTATCATTTTGTTACAATTTCACGCGGTTATATGATCTGTTTGGCGGACAGGTGAACAATCACATTTTGACACATAGGCGATAAACAAATGAACTTTCCGTCAAATAGCTCATACCCACCTTCCTGGTTGAAAAATCTGTATGCGAGCTTGCTAATCGTTAGCTATCAGAGCCACAGGGTCACTAACAGGGTTGATTATCTAAACATTCTCTGTACCGGTAGTTGATATTAACGTCTTTCGTTTTCAACAGTTAATTAAAAAGCGCTGACACATACGTGTAGCAACGAGTCTCACAGATGACATACCAGTTTGACACTTAGTATCTCCAGCAAAGGGTATTCAAATTGACGAACGCTGACCTGTCTCACTACACATGACAGCCAAATTTCATTCAGGCGATAAACGGACATTCTATTTCCGGTGAAAATTCCTGGGGTCCTAACAACGCGGATCCTGGAATTAGCGCGTTTGCAGACATGTCTGGAAGAGAAGGTGAGAAATTTTAATAACAGCGTTAAATTTGTCATGGGAAGCAATTAGAGCATTTGATTATATATATATATACATGTATACAGTAGTATCTTTTAAATAAGAACGTCTGCCACGTACCAAAATGTTTGTAGTCAATTTTGTAGCCGCTACAAGTTGCTAAGCTAGCTGGCTATTTATTGTGCTGCAATCACATTTCAGGATCACTTTACCCAGTCCTAGTCCAAATCCTTAACCTACGTTATCGTAGAATACGAAGATTCTGTTTCTCGCAGTAACATTAAACAGCAAGCTATCTGTGTGATCTGCGTTAAAAAATGTTGTACCATAAATAACTGTGGCCTAATGACGTGATGTAACGTAGGTAAGCTTATGCAGATTTAGCAGCGCAGCCGGAATTCAACTCGATTTTATTTGTATGGTGCGGTTTACAACAAGTTGTCACAAAACATATTTATAGTTGATTCCTGGCCTGAAACCCCCTCAGAGCAAGCCAAGGCAAAAGTGGTAAGGAAGCCTCTACTAACAGAAAACCGACTAATAGAAAGAAACCTTGAGCAGAACCGGCTCAGAGGGGGAGCCCATCCGCTTCTGGCCGGCACAGGGTGTTCAATCGGTGAACACGGGCTAGTATTACGTTCTGTGCCGTTCTCTGATCTAATTGTCATTTTCGGTAACATAGCTTTTTAAATATTTAACACATATGTAGCCAGTTGACTTAATGGTAATACAGTTTGAGTCCTTTCTCTAGTCCCATTAATTCTATGTATGTTTCACAAATCTATTGGCTGTAACCCAGAATAATTGCATTTGTAATGGTCTTATCACACTATGCTTAATATTTGTTCGCTTTTGTTTTATTTGTTTAAATAATTTCGATATGCTAGTCAATTTTAATTAATCGGATTCCAACTGATTCGGATCATGCTTGCCTGCATTGTACAACGGGACCGTAGTCGTCTTTGAGTGGTAATTTGAATTGGAAGAAAAAGGGTGTGACATTAAGTTAAATTAAATTGCAACTGAAAAAATGTAATTAAATAGGAATTAAATTCCCCACTCTTGCACATGTAAGGAATAATGTTATTGATACGAAGTATTTTATCTGCAATAACTTGTTTTTAGTATAGTTCAAAGATTGTAAATATCGTTAGGAGATGAATAAACGTGTTTTACCTAGAGAAATTCTTAGTGGTTTAGGTTTTTAGGGTTCACTGGTTATCCAGCTAACGTTTGTAAAGAATATTAAGATAATTAGGCAAATTCAACTATACAACTAGCTCTTAATTCGTAGTTTTCAAAATACACCAAATTTAAGCGCTAAAACTGCATCTTAAATCCCTTTACGATGTTTATGAAAGCTAGCTAATTTAGATAATTTCGTAGTACACTGCCCTGATCTCAGAACGGCTCTCAGAACCTTCTGGTTTCCCTGCTCTGCGCATGTCATAAGGCGCATAGATTTCTTTTTCTGTGTATTGTTAAAAATAAGAAAACGTCTGCATTGTGTTGTCTGGAATATTACGTTTGTTTTAAACTAAGATTGAACATCAGGTATATAAGGATAAATAGTGTTAATATGCTGTCAAAATGAGTCCAATGTGAAAATAATGCTTTTGAGAACAAATTACAGATACCATCAGATGGCAAGTCGAACCTCCGAGTGCTTAGGCTGAAAGTTGGCCCCTTGGTTCAACCTGATTGAGGGGCGTTCACGGTTAAAGTAAAAAGCCTTCGTTAGTGGAGCATAGATAGCATGATATACCATGGAAATGAGTGGGGGGGAAAGCACAGAGTTTCCTATATATATATTCACATACTCTTATTTTACTTGCCCTTTTCACTCCAGAAATATTGATATTGACTCATGCCACAGCAATTGAAATTAATTACATCTTTCAATTATGGAGCCTGGCCACTTGGCCTCAAACTTTGTAATAGGCTGCTAGTGTTGGCTGCATCACATATATATTACTCTTCTTCAGTGCAGAAGAGTAATGGTCATTCATATTATATGTATCCATTCTCTTCAGTGCAATGCTAAAATCAACATATGTGTCCATTCACTTCAGTGCAGTGCTAATATCAATATCATATGTATCCATTCACTTCAGTGCAATGCTAATATCAACATCATATGTATCAATACTTCAGTGCAATGCTAATATCAACATCATATGTATGATTCACTTCGGAAATGCTAATATCAACATTTGCCTTTGCATGGCCTCTTCTTGTGAGTGATTATGATTGACTACAGCTGGTAACTACTCTGAGCCAATTTAAATAGGGCCCGTTTGATACACTCATTGGCTCCAACCACAAATGCTACGATAGGAAATCTGGGAGCTCAGTGCAGTGCTAATATCATTATCATATGTATCCATTCACTCATATGTGTCCATTCACTTCAGTGCAATGCTAAAATCAACATATGTGTCCATTCACTTCAGTGCAATGCTAAAATCAACATATGTGTCCATTCACTTCAGTGCAATGCTAAAATCAACATATGTGTCCATTCACTTCAGTGCAATGCTAAAATCAACATATGTGTCCATTCACTTCAGTGCAATGCTAATATCAATATCATATGTATCCATTCACTTCAGTGCAATGCTAAAATCAACATATGTGTCCATTCACTTCAGTGCAATGCTAAAATCAACATATGTGTCCATTCACTTCAGTGCAATGCTAAAATCAACATATGTGTCCATTCACTTCAGTGCAATGCTAAAATCAACATATGTGTCCATTCACTTCAGTGCAATGCTAAAATCAACATATGTGTCCATTCACTTCAGTGCAATGCTAAAATCAACATATGTGTCCATTCACTTCAGTGCAATGCTAAAATCAACATATGTGTCCATTCACTTCAGTGCAATGCTAAAATCAACATATGTGTCCATTCACTTCAGTGCAATGCTAAAATCAACATATGTGTCCATTCACTTCAGTGCAGTGCTAATATCAATATCATATGTATCCATTCACTTCAGTGCAGTGCTAATATCAATATCATATGTATCCATTCACTTCAGTGCAATGCTAAAATCAACATATGTGTCCATTCACTTCAGTGCAATGCTAAAATCAACATATGTGTCCATTCACTTCAGTGCAATGCTAATATCAATATCATATGTATCCATTCACTTCAGTGCAGTGCTAATATCAATATCATATGTATCCATTCACTTCAGTGCAATGCTAAAATCAACATATGTGTCCATTCACTTCAGTGCAATGCTAAAATCAACATATGTGTCCATTCACTTCAGTGCAATGCTAAAATCAACATATGTGTCCATTCACTTCAGTGCAATGCTAAAATCAACATATGTGTCCATTCACTTCAGTGCAGTGCTAATATCAATATCATATGTATCCATTCACTTCAGTGCAGTGCTAATATCAATATCATATGTATCCATTCACTTCAGTGCAATGCTAAAATCAACATATGTGTCCATTCACTTCAGTGCAATGCTAAAATCAACATATGTGTCCATTCACTTCAGTGCAGTGCTAATATCAATATCATATGTATCCATTCACTTCAGTGCAATGCTAAAATCAACATATGTGTCCATTCACTTCAGTGCAATGCTAAAATCAACATATGTGTCCATTCACTTCAGTGCAGTGCTAATATCAATATCATATGTATCCATTCACTTCAGTGCAGTGCTAATATCAATATCATATGTATCCATTCACTTCAGTGCAATGCTAAAATCAACATATGTGTCCATTCACTTCAGTGCAATGCTAAAATCAACATATGTGTCCATTCACTTCAGTGCAGTGCTAATATCAATATCATATGTATCCATTCACTTCAGTGCAATGCTAAAATCAACATATGTGTCCATTCACTTCAGTGATGTAAACTGTTGACCACAACTGTATCCATTCACTTCAGTGCAATGCTAATATCAACATCATATGTATCCATTCACTTCAGTGCAATGCTAATATCAACATCATATGTATCCATTCACTTCAGCGCAATGCTAATATCAACATCATATGTATCCATTCACTTCAGCGCAATGCTAATATCAACATCATATGTATCCATTCACTTCAGCGCAATGCTAATATCAACATCATATGTATCCATTCACTTCAGTGCAATGCTAATATCAACATCATATGTATCCATTCACTTCAGTGCAATGCTAATATCAACATCATATGTATCCATTCACTTCAGCGCAATGCTAATATCAACATCATATGTATCCATTCACTTCAGTGCAATGCTAATATCAACATCATATGTATCCATTCACTTCAGTGCAGTGCTAAAATCAAAATCATATGCATCTATTCAGTGAAATGGAGATTAGTTTCTGTTTGGTTGATAAATTCTGAGCTGTCATAAAATTTTGTTTTAGAAATACAACATTTTTAATTTTGAAAATAATCATGGCAGAGAGTTGGTATGTCATTTCAAAATGAGTGGCAGTGGCAATAAATAATTCAAACTCCGTCTTGAAACATTTTTTTTTTCCTTTAACGCTTTTTGTTTCGAGTCCTTAATGGGATGTGAATAATATTTTTTGAGAACTGGAAACTTCCAACTAAATTCAGACTAAGATGTGCTTTTCTATCTGAAAACTAATACTCAGTTTGATAATGTTACAACATTTTGGTGTGAAAATGTAATCTTTAGTAGAAGAGCAACATATTTGTAAGTAAACAGTCAATGAAGATTCTATTAAGGGTTAATTACTTGGTATCCTTTGAATGAAATGCCCAGTAGTTATGAATATCCATTACTGAATAAGCACCCAATCCAGCTCTCATGAATACAAATTACTTGCTTACTGCAAAACTACATGTGTTCTGTATTTTGTGGTTTAGTGAACATGTTAAATGTAAAGAGAACATGATTGAACAGGGTCTTTAATTTCAGTTCTGCATCCTAATTTCCTTTATTGAAAATGTTGCTTTATTAAATTAGAATTGACCCCAACCATCACAGATTGAACTAGATTCACCAATTGACAATGCAGTCAGTGTACCTTTAGTGAAGCTTGTGTAATGACCTGATGTGCTGATGTAATTGTAATTATTATTGAATGTTAATTTGTGTACTTTCACAATTCAGGTGGTAAGAAGAAACCTCTTAAACAACCCAAGAAGCAGTCAAAGGATATGGATGACGTAGGTCTTCCTTTACGTTCTTGAATTTGTTGCAAAGCTCTATAAATCTGTCTTAGCATCCGCTACTGTCGATACCATAGAAAGCATGCTTTTGATTTTATAAGCGCATGCTGTGTAACATTTAACCACATAATCAGTTTCTACATTACACACGCTTGTCAAAGTGCAGCTCAGATGTGTCATCATTTTCTTTGTAAGTGTTTATTGATCATTGTAAAACCATCTTGGGGAGACAGGAATATCGTTGATAAAGAGGTTTTAGCTATCTGCACATGACTCCGTCTGATATCTGACCCCCATTGCAGGAGGACATGGCCTACAAACAGAAACAGAAAGAAGAACAGAAACAGCTGGATGCCATGAAAGCCAGGGCATCAGGGAAAGGACCACTGAGTAAGAAAGGAGCTTACTGTGTTTATTAATAGATACAATCAGCCAAAATATTTTGTCCTCTTAGTCGAAGTCAAACGAGAAATCAAAGGGTGTATTTGAGTCTAATTCACACAAGATAAAAAGGTGATGCTATATGGCAGTGTCCTCCATTCAGTTATTTTCTTAGAATCCTTCTGCCAGCTCTAAGATTTTAGCATCCAGTTTATCCCATTCAAGGGAGCATGGTCAGTTTTGTGTTGGATTTTCCTGAATTTCAGTGGTTTCTGCCAACATGAGAGATGCTGTCGGCACAGCCTCTTCTATAATTCATTGTGGCAGTTATTTTGTCCAACATGAATCCTCGAAAGACAAGAGGGCACACTGCCTTAAGCCAGATGTCTGTACCCTGACGACCTTTTCTTTCTCCACAGGTGGGGGAATTAAGAAGTCTGGAAAAAAATGAGATGGCATCACAAACTACAGTGGACCTGCCAGGCAATCTAACCCTGTTCATCTATCAGCACGCATTTAATTTGGGTCCATTTCAAAAGATGTCAGCTTCGTGAATGACATTGTTATTGTAAAGAGAAAGCTCTGAATAAAATTTTGTAACTATTGTATCTTTATTTACTTAATACCCCTTGACTTTTTTTCTCCTGCTTGTACCTCTGCTGAACCACAACACAGTGGTTGCAACCCATTATGGTTGATTATTACATTTATTTTGTTACAGTTTTCACATCAGAAAAGCTAGAAAAAGAAGTACATAAATTCAGCAATGTTAGAGTAATGGGACAGATATAGTGGAAAAAGGTAGAACATGGTCCCCTCAGCAGACAAATCCCATATATCTTAAGCAGATACATTTCCCTGAATGAGATGAATGATGATGGACACATTTGATTTATAGGACCTCTAAGCCTGTCTTTAAAAAAATAGCAGAACCTGAGTAGAATTATTTTTTTTGCTCTAGGTTGTTTATCTGCAGTTTTAACATCTGTATCTCCAAGTTGAGCTTCTCGCGCTCTAGCAGAAGGTTCCCTTTCTTCATGTCCAGTAGGTCCTCCATCTCCATGTGTGACTTCATGGGGGTTGGCTGTTGGCTTCCCGAACCTGAGAATAAAGAATATTCTGTTTAAAATGACATTTTTTGTTCTGTATCAGTAAGCTGTGTGCATATAGAGGTGTAAAATAAACACAATTTAAGTGAATTCTGGGTTTAGCATTGTTTTTCAATGGTCAACATCTGAAAATAAACAGCTGTTCTGCAAGTGGTTTTAAATTTGCCTCCAGCTGTGAGATCTTCCTTGGGCCTTATTTTAATAAACCAATCACATTTTAGCTTGAGGTGTGCGTATCTGTCCCCATACAGCTGCTAATGGAAGATTAACTCCAGCCGTTTGTTTCTACACAGACTAGCAACAGACAGTCCTATGGGGTGCTGAAATGTCTAGACTGATTACATCCCCCCACACACACTTTTATAAAGGGTGTAACCTGTGAGTTTCATCTTCTGTACAATGCCAATTATAAAAATAAAGACGAAAATGATTCAGAAAATTTTAAGATGAAATTTCTGTATGATGTTCAAATGTGTGACATTGGAATCTGACAGAATTTTGTTTTGTGGGGTGTTTTAGGCCAGTGCCTGACTATGTCAGCAGACAGGCCAGTAACATCCAAAGTATGAATGTAGAAGCCAACAGGTAAGTGACCAAGTGCTTGTTGAATTTACCGCAGTTCAAAGCACGTAACGTCTTACAAACGCAAAGCATAATTTAATTCTGCGCTCTGTGTTGGCACACTGTGTTTGATAGGCTAGTTTCAGTTGCTGTTCACTGAACATAGAGAGCATTAAGTTAGGTGTGAGGTGTATGCAGTAATGCTATCACTGCAGTGGTTAAAGCTGCACTTGCCCTGTCCTGTTCACAATGCAAGAGCATGTCTCTCAGAGTCCTTTACTCCTTAGTCTGTATTGACTGTGCTAGGGATGATTTCATTTTCACAATCAGAAAAAATCATAAAAGGCATGGTTCATCATATGAAAACATGCACATCACAGTATTATGCCATTTCATAAATGTAAACATTTCCATTTACCTTACAGTCATTTAGCTGATGCTTTTATCCAAAGTGACTTATATTTGATTAGGCTAACCAAGGGCCAATCACCCCTGGGAGCAATGTGGGGTTAGACTGAGGCTGGAGCCACCAACCTCAGGGGTCCCAATCATGTACCTTAGCCACTAGAATACAGGCTGCCTTTGTCTTTTTGGATTTTTCCCCTTTCCCCCAACATTGAAGATAGCCAAACTGTTTAGCCCACCACAGCACCCTGTTCCTGCCAGCTAAGGGGTTAGGAAGCCATGGCACATAATTACTCCAACTCGCATGATGACTGACCCTGCTGCTTTTCACACTGCAGGCACACCACCAATCACACGTTGTCCTATGACGTCAGAGGATTATGCAGTCAGCATATGATCAGTTCATGCAACCGCAGGCACCCAGCCAACCAGGAGGGGTTGCTACAGAGCAATGAACTAACAAACCATTAACTGGCCTACACCCCTATCATCCTCAGTGAGACTGGGCCAATTGTCTGGCCATGGCTGGTAATGGCGAGGCAGGGATATGAACAATCAATCTCAGGACTCCCAGCTCCCTCCCTTCACCCCTTTCGGAGACCCCATTTCAGCATTTTACTTTGATATTTTTATGGAGTTTTTAAAGGCACTGACTGAACCCCTGCCAATCTAACTATCTATTATTCTAAAATATTTTTGTCACCTACCATTTGGCATCTATGGAACGGAATTTAACAAGACCGATTGTGGAGGGCATACAGTGGTCACTGTAAATCCCACATCATTGTTAGAAAGATTGCATTGGAATGCTTAACATTTTACATGCAAGAGGGAGATTTAGACAAATGAATTGTGATTGTATTTCCCCTGTTAGACACAGAGACACATGGTGCACAGTCTGCCTTTCAGTTTCCACCTTGGTTGTACTGCAATGTATAAATGCCACAACATATTGCTGCTTTCCACATGTTGCAGTGGTAAGACAAAAAACTCCCAGGCCTTACTGATTTTACCCATTGCTTATATTGGCAAATTTGCACAATGACTAAAATGTTTCATAAGTGTTGATCTCACACAATTTTAACATGTTGAAATGGGTAAAAGTATCAGTTAATAAAAATGATGCAGTTTTATTTATTTTACTACACTTCTGGTTGAAAGGGATATGAGAGTGCAGGCCTCAGTGAGTGCTACAGCGGCTCCAGCTAACTGACTGCAAGGATTCAAAGCAGCAGCTAAAACATGGCTGATGGAGACACTGCACAGTAGCACAGATCTGTAACTATGCTGGATCTATCATGCATACTGGATGCTGGATTTATAGGTTTTTATTTCATCATTGATGCAGCATCCAATCTACTGCTTATAGGCTAACTGAGACAGTTCAACTGATGAGTTTAATTAATTTTCTGTTTTTAATGGTCTGATTTATTGTTTCTCATTGTTTAGGTTATGGCAATTCAATTTTACATCTAAAAGCAATATTTGATTCTGTAATCACTGGTGATAAATAAGCTTTTTTATAAAACAGTTTGAATTTTTTTTTTAATATTTACATTTTTAATTTGTTTGGGCTTACATACTGTTTGTTTTGGATTTTTTTTACAGGTTTTTGGTAATTCCTCTCCTAGCCATGCCTAGTACTGTCAACCAATCAGGGATGTGGCTCATTAATATGGATGGCTGAAATTGTTACACTGAAATTGACTGTGCACTCCAAATATGTAAATTTCTTTCAGAACATTGTAAAATGGTAGTTTTTTAGTCATTAAAGATCATTAGAACATTTAGTTGTTAGATGGGTGAAATTGAACATAGATTAACACATAAAAGTGCTTTTTGTGAAGTGCTATGAGTTTTAGACAAATTATGAAAAATAATGTGATTTCAGTCAGAATTTTATGTGATTCAAAATGTTGAGTCAGTGTTCATACTCAAAAGGTTTATGTGCTTCAGAAGCGGAGTTTAGCCTTACTGTCGCTGCTGGGTATGCGTTTCTTCAGCTCCACCTCCACAGGGTAGTGATCGCTTACAGAAAGAGCCTGCCAGACAAAATGTGTGAGGGAATTTGAAATGTTATCCTCACTTCGGATATTTGTTTGTATGAACACTAGTTCAATTAAATCCAGTGGAGGAACTCACAACTTCCATTGTCAATCCAAATACTTCTTGGAAATTGAACGGCTTTGCAGAGTTTGGGACCACAGCTTCAACCATGTCATCGCCATAAACAACAATTCTGTAAAATTAAAAGAAAATCATATTTGCCACTAGATTTCTTTTCTTGAATATTCACTCAGATCGGTGTGACCATTTGAAAGCAGTTCATTACTTTGTAAAACACTCCTATTAAAGACTGGACACAAGATCTCCTCTCCAAGCATCCTGGGAGTAATGGCTATTTTTAAATGAATTTCTATGAATTGTGGACATTCACCTCACACATGCTGTTTTTGCTTCAAATGAGTAATAATTACTTTTGAGTAGTAGCATTAGTATAAATGTGTTTGCTACAGTCACCTGTCATAGGTGTGCTCATTGCCTGTATTTGTCGTGGTGTCTTCATCATCTCCAATTAGCCAGTGGAAGTTCTTGTCACTACGTATACGAATTCCTTTCATTTTCCTGTTGGAGACATAGGCGCCATCTGCATTGAAGTCTCCCAGAATCATTATATTCTGCAAAAGAGACACAAGGCTGCTTAGTTTAAAAACCGCTCTCCCCGCAGGGAGACAACACTGCTGCAAGAACAATGACATCCACACATCAGTGTGACTGGTCTTTATAAGTAAATATACCTTTTAAACAAGGTACAAAGCACTTTGTAAATGTATATGAAAACATATAACAGAACATATCTAACTTTTGCACATGTAAATAAAACAGTGAAAGAGGAGGTGCTTGTGTACTTCAGTATTCATTAAGAGGTAATTCACAGATCAGCAAGGTCTTGAAGTTGAAATTGTTCTGCTCTGGTCCTTTGAAGTACATGACATGGCATGAGCATGTTTAGCATGTGGGTTTCCTCACATTGTATCACTTGTATCATTAGATTTTAAATAGATGGAGACAATGGGTGAACTAGAAAGTATGACAATGAATATTAGGAAATATTGGCACTACATCACCACTAGATAAAAATGTTAAATAATCACAAATTTTGAGGCAGTGAGGCCTACTGACTCAGTTTACGTGTTTTTTTAACTCTTGGGGGTGTAGCTCTCTGTGTAAACAGTAATCTTAATATTCAAGACATTCCAGGAATGGAGCCCCTTGGTGTTAGTGAAGACATTGGGAAACATGAGAGGGGTCTAAATGTAGGAGTATTTTATAGGTCACCAGCCTCAGACTGCAATGTTTATGGACCAAAGAGCAGAAGCATTGACTATAACTGAAGGTGTAACCCAGTACAGTTAGGACTGGTTTGCACTTACATCGGTCTTCCACTTCTTTTTCACAGTCAGAAAGACATCGTACAGCTCATCCAGCTCCTTCTCTGAGTCCTCAGGCTTGGTATGTACTGGGATGAGTACCAGGTCCTTCAGAACTGTGGATGACATATGCAATTTTGTAACAACTACCTGGAGATACACATTTCAATTCCACGAATAGCAAGAATATCCTTTGTTGTTTCATCAAGAATGAAGACTTAGTACTGATATTTTAGGCCTATCTGACTGCATGCTGTCAGGAGGTCCCTTGTTGGGCTTTAAGACATCCAATAAACTGATACAAATCACACAAAGTAATACCTTTCAATATTTGTTAAAATATAAACAAAACACTGCTTTGGTACACTGACAATAAAGCACATTTCATCTTTAGACAGTGCCCGATTTCTTATTTTCCTAATTCGAACATTTATTATTTAAAATGTTAATTGAAACATTTCATTCATATTAATATTTCACATTTAAATAAGTAACATCTATGCTGTGTCTGAAGAGCAACATGTATTTTATGGTTATTTGCCCTGCCCTTTTCTTTTATTGTCTCTTGCCAGAGAAGGACAAAGGGTCCCTCTTCCTCATAAACACCTCTAAAATGGTGATCAAAGGAGCAACAGGCTTTTCAAGCATTTCAGGAGAACACCTTTATTCAGAAATGAAGACAAACCACTTATGATGGCCAATATGGATCAGCATTTGGGGTTACCAGTTAAACGTGGAGTTGGGCATGGTACAACCCTGTTTGTTTTTAGTAAACCCTAAGGTGCCCCCCAAATGTAGCATCCTTTCACAAACATGCTCAACCACAGGGGGCCATCACCTCTCTCTCTCCCTCTGACTCTTTCCCCTTTGGGTGTGTTTGACTGTGTGTGTGCGTGCATGCGTGCGTGCGTGTGTGGACGTGTGCCTGCGTGTATTTATGTACTTTAGTGTCACTTTCCCCTTCTATATGGGGCAGCCTATAGCCTAGTGGCTAAGGTACATGACTGGGACCCCTGAGGTTGGTGGTTCAAGTCCCAGCAAGAACACCATTGCTGTTGGGCCCCTGAGCAAGGCCCTTAACCCCACATTGCTCCCAGGGGAGATTGGCCCTTGGTTAGTCTAATCAAGTAAGTAAAAGTAAGTCGCTTTGGATAAAAGCGTCAGCTAAATGACAGTAATGTAATGTAATTTATACCCCAATAATATTCACCTTCCTCATATTAACAAGGTCACATGACAACAGGAGTGAGTCTCAATAGAACGCAAAGCCATTCATGTGCAGTATGGCCTGTTACTCTCTGTAAACTCCTGCTTAAACTTGCATTTGTACGTTTGGTGTCATTGTAATGCTTGTAAAGAGCTGTTAATGCTGAAGCACTGTGTTTTCCAGCTGTTAACGTTTCAATATAAGATTAAGTCCTGGATAAAACTTCAGGCACTCCCCCTCTGTTGTAGCCATTACTTCTTATTATGTTTGGAGAAAAGAACATAAAAACGGCAAATGTATATCTTTATGTTTGTATTTAGTTTGGGTTTTATGTGCACTTAGCACACGTATGTAACATTTAAAACAGAAGGAATTGCTTTTTTGTTTTGTTTCTCTACCAGTGAATAAAGGTTTGTGTTTCAATACGATGGATGTGTGTGGTAACGTGTATTGCCCTTGAAGTAACCAATTCGAACGAGGTCACTACACCCACTATAAAATTAAGTATGCAAGGACCAGGGAGGAGGGGAAGAGACCCTTCTTAAGTTGGGCCTCATGGCTTAGTCCTTCTGCTTAGTCTTCCTGCTTCATTGCTTGCTCAGTCTAACATATCTACCATATATATCTACCATAACCACTGGAACTAATGGCCATTTTGAGATTTACTTGCTTTTTGGTTTGGCTGCAGTTAGTAGCTCCTTTGTTACTCCTCAAGGTGAATAAGCATTAAATAAATGAAATTCATATTCATTTATAAATGAAATTCTTTCCATTTATATATAAAATATTAATAAAATGAAACAGTTTAAAAAAAAAAACTTCTAAACGCAGCTCTGCCAGTGTGGGGATCTTTAAACTAAACACAGCTCTGCCACTGTGGGGAGCTCTAAACTAAACACAGCTCTGCCAGTGTGGGGACTACATTGAACTGAACAACTCAGCTCCAAGATGAAGATTTCACTGCATGATTTTTTAGAATATCTCTATCTGATAAAATATGTTAAATCCACTTAATATTCAGTAAATTCATGAAGGTGAGGGTGGAGTTTGTGCATGGCTATGTCACCTGTTTCTCTGATCAGCTTTCAAAATGTAAGTTTTCTCTGATATGCAGCAGATCCTTAGGCTACGTTCCAATCCGATGTGTGGCCGCATAAGCCATGTTAGGATACGAATAAGTATTTTCCACATTACTATTTCGGCTGAAAAAACGCTGAGCGCTCCCACAGCAGAATTCCCCCCTATTCTTCATTCATTCTCAAACGTAAGACAACTGAGATGAACTCTTATGTCTATTTTTCAGAAAATCCCAGCGCTTAAAGTCATCTAAATGAGACTGTGATGTAGTTTGGTCCTACTTTCCACTCTCTACAAATAACACTTGGTTCACTTGATGTGACTCAATTTAATCTAGAAGCATCTCAACTGGGAGAAAGATAATCTGTCATATTTCAGCAAATTCACAAGAGTCATTCAATCTTAAACACACCTCCATCAAAAAACATTTTCATATATTTCATGTGCAAGTGCAGAGCATTCTACAAATGTCTAATTTTTAAAGTCTCTTCTCTTGTTTGCTTTTTATCCATTTGCTCCAAAGGCTCTTAATGGAGAAATAAAGACCTAGATTCCAACATTTACTGAAAATAGATAGCACATATACTGTACATTTCTGTTGAACAACACATCCTTCCTTTAGAATCTGCTGGAGTATCTACCAGGTAACTCAATACCACATGCATTTGCATAGTACATATGATTAAAGGGGCTTTACCTTCAGCTCTATGATGAGTGACATCCTAACTGCCCATTAACATGCATGTATTTGTGGCACACCCTGGAACCTGTACCCCTAGCACAGAGCCTTCAGCACCTTGCTGCACCCACGTTGTGTTCTGTTGTATTTACTCAAAGAATGTTTCTCAGTGACTGTGTGACTGTGTGCCTGCATGTCTGTGTGTGTGTGTTTGAGTGACTGCGTGTCTGTGTTTCTGTGTGTCTGTGTGACTATGTGACTGTCTGCCTGTGTGATTGTGTGTCTGTGTGACTGTATGTCTATGTGACTGTCTGTCTGTCTGTCTGACTGTCTGCCTTTGTGACTGCATGTCTGTGTGTGTTTGTGTGACTGGGTGTCTATGTTACTGTGTGACTGTCTGTCTGTGTGACCGTGTGACCCTGCGACTGTGTGTCTATGTTACTGTATGTCTTTCTGTCTGAGTATGTGACTGTCTACCTGTGTGACTGCGTGTGTGTTACTTTGTTTCTGTCTGCTTGTGTGTGACTGTGTGTCTGTGTGCCTGTATGTCTGAGTGACTGTGTGTGTGTCTGTGTGACTGGGTGACTGTGTATCTGTGTGACTGTGACTCTGGCTACACAATATTACATCCTGCTACTCCCCGCTGATACTAATCGACCCCACCCCTGCAACTCCTGGCTGATACTGAGGGACCTCACCCCTGCTACTCCCAGATGATACTCCCTGCTGATACTGGGGACCTCACCCCTCACCCCTGCTGATACTAATCCAGGCTGATACTGAGGGACCCCAGCCCTGCAACTCCCGGCTGATACTGAGGGACCCCAGCCCTGCTACTCTGAGGTAATACTGAGGGACCCCAGCCCTGCTACTCCACGCTGCATCACATTGTGGGACCCCAGTGCTGGCATGGTTATGACTCAGTTTTGGACCATAAAGAATGCCAATGCACTAAGACTTCTGCTTTAATTCCACACACCCCCACAAGGCCAAAAAATAACACAAAAATATTTTCATTACAGTAGTTAACCATTAATTAGAGTGTAGGAATACAATTATACATCTAAAAGACAGAATTTCTCTCACCTGTATCCAGACAGGCAAAGCGGAGAATATATGGCTCCCTGGCGAACACATCCTTATCCCCCACTTGGTCGTCCTCATACTGGTAGGAGCCCACTAAGTCCACCAAATCATCCCTTACACAGAAAATAAGATATCAGCACAAATGAGATTAGGCTATTATAATTTGGAAAAAAATATACTCATGAAGGAGGAGCTGTAGTAAAGTCACAGTGTGCTATAGAAGTATTACAGTGTGCTGTAGCAGACTCACAGTGCTGTAGCAGTCACGGTTTGTTGTAGCAATATCACAGTGTGCTGTAGCAGAGTCACAGCACTGTAGCAGTATCACAGTGTACTGTAGCAGAGTCATAGTAGAGTACAGTGTGCTGCTACAGAGTCACAGTGCTGTGGTAGTCACCGAGCTGTAGTAAATTCACGGTGTGCTGCAGAAGTATCACAGTATCCTGTAGCAGAGTCACAGTGCTGTAGCAGTATCACAGTGTACTGTAGCAGAGTCATAGTACAGTACAGTGTGCTGCTACAGAGTCACAGTGCTGTAGTAGTCACCGAGCTGTAGTAAATTCACGGTGTGCTGCAGAAGTATCACAGTATCCTGTAGCAGAGTCACAGTGCTGTAGCAGTATCACAGTGTGCTGTAGCAGAGTCATAGTACAGTACAGTGTGCTGCTACAGAGTCACAGTGCTGTAGTAGTCACTGAGCTGTAGTAAATTCACGGTGTGCTGCAGAAGTATCACAGTGCACTGTAGCTGAGTCACAGTGCTGTAGCAGTATCACAGCGTGCTGTAGCAGAGTCACGGGGCTGTAGCAAAGTCACAGTGTACTAAAGCAGTATCATAAAGTGTAGCAGAGCTGTAGCTCAGTCACAGTGCACTGCAGTATCACAGTGTCCTGTAGCAGAGTCACAGTGCTGTAGCAGTATCACAGTGTGCTGTTGTACATTTATACTGTACTGAAGCAGTCACTGAACTGTAGCAAAGTCACAGTGTGCTGTAGTAGAATCACAGCATCCTGTAGTAGAATCACAGTGCTGTCACAGAGTCACAAAACAGTACTGTAACAGTCACTGAGCTGTAGCAAAGTCACAGTGTGCTGTAGCAAAGTCACAGTGTGCTGTAGCTCTGGTCCTGTAAGTGTATTTATACAACCAATTATTTTGTCTCACTATGTATTAAGTGTTAGGAAGGGATAAAGGAAAAAAAAACAAACAGAGGGACTACAGCAAGGGCTAGCTACTTTTTATAGCCAGTTTGATAATTGTATGTTACCTGTATAGAAACATGAATTGTTCCTTGTATCGGGACCTTCCCAAGCGGCTGCTTATTTTCATACTGTAGTGATGCTTCTTGTTCACCCTGTTGAGACAAGCCCAGACAAGGCAAAGAATAAGTGCACACACTAAGACCCTCAAACACAGAATGAATTCAGACCCTGACATGCAGAATGAATGCACACACTAACATGCTGAAGCACGAAATATGGTATAAACAAAGTTTAAACTCAACCTTGGAAGACAGTGATCAGGGCATTGATAGAACATACATAAGGACCACACTTCACTGAAAACAAAACTTTATTGAAGCTTTGAAAGTGTAGCCCTAAATAAAAAAGATTCACTTACCTATTTAGTTCCGTCAAGAGGCTTTCAGCAGCATTGCCACTCACATCCACCACCTCCAGAATGAGGATGATGTCATAGCGGGACACAATCTAGACACGTGTAGTGGAGGTCAGAACTCCTGCTCACATGCAGTCTACTGTATGCAGTTAATATGATATGACAATATTTCTCTTGAATAGAAATATCTAAATGATTGAGATGAAAAATGAATGTATTAAGATTTCTGAAGTGAAACATGTATTTACCTTCACAAGAATTGAAACAATAGCTGGGTCAGAAATTTTATTTAGCCCAAACTTCTGGATGTTAAATGATGCAATCTTCATTGTGTCTGGAAGACATTTCAAATGTAAAGGGGTTAATTTTATTTAAATCATGTTACTTCAAATCCAGGCTGTTCATGTACACAAGAGCATGATTCACACAAGGAATGGCAGAGCATTTAAACTGAGCATTTGCTGTAGAATGATTCCCATTGTGTTGGATTTGGCTTGGCTGCTACCACATTCAACTGAACAAAAATATGAAAAATGCATGATGATTAATTTAATTAGTTAATGATTCAGTTTAAAATATTTACATTTAAATCCACTTTAAGCTCATTTTTAGTGTAATTAGTTTAGTCACACTTTACTTTTTTCAAACTTTACGCCCCCAGAACGAGAGTCACCTCTTCACTGTAGCTATCAAAACAGTTATGTAACCCAGTTTGGAAATGTTTACCCAGTTCATTGCAGTTTGGAAAAACACAGGAAGTTATTCAAGTTATTTTTCCCCCTAAAAGTTAATTACACTTGAGTCCAAAGCCCCCAAGCCTCCTGGTTTCCTCAACCCAAATTGTGCTCTTGTACGGCAGTCTTATGTTGCCTGTGGTCTTCAAATCCCTCAGCCTTCAGCTTTAGCCTTTAATGGCAGATAATTCCCTTTGTGACATTCTTTATGAAAGACAAGGCTGGAGGAGGTTTTTTTCTGACAAGGTAACTGCAGGCGGAGTGAAGCGTATGGTAACTTCACTGGGAGTAAAGCATATGGTAAGTGTGGAGGGAATATGTGCATGTACATGCATGTATGCAATGGCTAACCAGCTGGTGGACATTCCAGTCTGACCACTCACCAGTTATTTCCCCCTTTAAGTTGTAGCAAAAACAACTGTAAGCAATATTGTCTTTTAAATTGTTTTTTTTTATGTCACCAATGTATTCCAGTACTGTTTATTTTGGCCAAATGTGTCATCTCATTGTCAAATTTCTAACGAAACCAGTTGCTTTCAGAATCACACAACATCCGATCTGTATGCTGATGTAATTATTGGCATTAGCTATTTAGCTAATTGTTAAGTAACTTTGCTTGACTTTTGATTCCCTCCAGAAAATATTATTTAGGAAGTGATATGTGGAAACCAGTTTGTGAAAAGAAGTTTGCCCCTAAAAAGTTCTGCTAATTTATTGATAGCTACAATAGAATGCCTTCTATTGTGTGAATTTTCACCAGGCACACACTTCACCACCTTATCTCACTAATCAGCGTACATTGTAAACCAAGGATTTACTCATATGAAGTTTGTGAAATCAGATAGTGAAGTGAGTAGTTGGTGAAAATACCTGCTGCCCTCAGGACCTGGAGTTGAGCAGCCCAGTCCATGGATTCCTCTTAACATTTTTTTTAAAAGGGCTGATTTAATGGGACTGTGTAATTGAATCCACCTGTGGAATTCCATTTCTGTTGGAGTTCAGCACCCAACAGCACAAAGAAGGACTTGGTGCACTAACTCTCTTAGCAGTCTGTAGCATCATTTTTCATTGAACATCAACTGAAGAAATGATAAGGAATGTACTACACCGTTATATAAGGAAATAGACATGGTTCATTTCCATGGGAAACAAGAGCACCACAAAGCGGGTATGTAAATACAGTGTGGTGACTGCCTGTTTAAAACATGAAAGCACACAAGTTGAGGCAGGCTCTCAGTATAATCACATTCTGCTGGTAAAAATGATCTTCAAAAGAATTTCTATGTTTAAAATGTACAAACCTTTTCATATAGACTCACTATTAAAATATCAAACAATCCTCAAACTTTGCAAACCAATCTTGGACCAGACTTGCAGTTCCCTGTCATTATTTTTTCAAGGTTCTACCACTAAAGCAAAACATGCTTAAAACTGATTACCACACAGATGAGGATAAACCAGTCTAATATCTACAGAATGCCTATGAGGCAAGAGAATAAAAGATATGAAAGGATTCATGCACAGCCTCACTTACTGTATTGTGTCCAGTGAAACACTCCTTCTGATGTGTTATGTTGAACTATGTGTGGCAAAGAATGCAACAGTGAGCACTCTCAACTGAAGCATCTGGCAACTGATTGGTTGAAATTATAAGTGACATCAGACAAGCCTCAATTTGACAATGCCTCAAGCAGGCTGGTGAGGAGAATTCCAAAGCTTCCTGTTGTTAAACTGGACGGGGGTGTTATTTGTATATCCCTGTCCCATGAGTGCCAGCCTCCTGCCTTACCAACCTGCTTTGTTTTTAAGCCTGTATTTCAGCACAGCCTATCCAACATCTTTACATTTTATTTTATGAGAGTATTAGCTGTAGTGAAAGGCACATTCAGGCACTACATATCTCTTCACACTGTTGCTAAACATGGAGATATTTACAGTGTTATATGCTTACACACTTACGTACATACAGTAAATGCAAAGTAAAAATAATTATTTTCTCTCAGGCTGCTTTGATAACAACTGTGACATTTAATTGAATAATCTGTTGGTGATAAATTGCAGTGTTCTCTTAATTGTCCTGAGATGTAGTATTCTTTCTTTTTTATTAAATTAGTATGATGGACCTAATGTGTACAAATTAAAAATATGAATCACAAATAGTCAGCAAAAAATATTCAACAGAAATAATGGCTGTAGCTAAGCAAATTGTCAGGGGGAGTAAAGCATATGGTAACTTCATGGGGAGTCATGCGTATGGTAACTTCATGAGGAGTAAAGCGTATGGTAAGTCTGTGGGGAGTAAAGCATATGGTAAGAGCATGGGGAGTAAAGTGTATGCAATGGCTAACCAGCTGGTGGACATTCCAGTCTGACCACTCACCAGTTATTTTCCCCCTTTAAGTTGTAGCAAAGACACAACTGTAAGCCATATTGTCTTTTAGATTGTTTTCTATATCACCAATGTATTCCAGTGCTCTTTATTTTGGCCAAATGTGTCATCCCAGTGTCAAATTTCTAATAAAATCTGTTGCTTTCAGATTGGTCTTACATAAAGGGGGGATGGTTTGTGGTGTGGTTCTATCTATCTGCTGTTTCTATCTCAGTCCTTCCTGCTCCCTGCGCTCCACTTCCTTTGCACTTTAGTGCATGAAATCTGTCTTTCCATGTCTCTGTCTGTTATTATTTATCATAACAGTTATAGGAGCACAGGGGTGTACCAGCTGTAACCCTACAGTGATAGTGGATGGGGGGAGACAATAATGTGACTTTGTTTGCCTGCCTGGGTCGATGGTTCATGCATGGGTGACAGCATATATCTTTAGGTTATGGACACATTTACTGAAGGGAAATGCACTGCCATATGGACCACACACATTGGGAAAACCCAGGCATATTACCACATCTCTCCTCCTCTAAATCTATGAAAGGTGAGATTTAAAGGACATTTCATCATGAAATAAAGGTAGAAGTTATGGACAGTCAGCTGCCATTCTAAGTAGAGTCACACACAGTCAGCTACCATTCCAATTAGAGTCACACACAGTCTGCTGCCATTCTAATTCGAGTCACACACAGTCAGCTACCATTCAGCTGCCATTTTATTTTGAGTCACACACAGTCTACTGCCATTCTAATTAGAATTAGTGCACACAGTCTGCTGCCATTCTAAGTAGCATCACACACAGTCAGCTACCATTTTATTTAGAGTCACACACAGTCAACTGCCATTCTAATTAGAGTTAGAGCACACAGTCTGCTGTCATTCTAAGTAGAGTCACACACAGTCAGCTACCATTCCAATTAGAGTTAGTACACACAGTCTGCTGCCATTCTAGGTAGAGCCACACACAGTCTGCTGCCATTCCAATTAGAGTCACACACAGTCTGCTGCCATTCTAATTCGAGTCACACACAGTCTGCTGCCATTTTATTTAGTCACACACAGTCTACTGCCATTCTAATTAAAATTAGTGCACACAGTCTGCTGCCATTCTATGTAGAGTCACACAAAGTCAGCTACCATTTTATTTAGAGTCACACACAGTCTGCTGCCATTCTAATTAGAGTCACACACTCAGTCAACTGCCATTCTAATTAGAGTTAGAGCACACAGTCTGCTGCCATTCTAAGTAGAGTCACACACTCAGTCAACTGCCATTCTAATTAGAGTTAGAGCACACAGTCTGCTGCCATTCTAAGTAGAGTTACACACAGTCAGCTACCATTTTATTTAGAGTTACACACAGTCTGCTGCCATTCTAATTAGAGTTAGAGTACACAGTCTGCTGCCATTCTAAGTAGAGTCACCCACAGTCAGCCACCATTCCAATTAGAGTTACACACAGTTTTCTGCCATTCTAATTAGT
Organism: Albula goreensis; assembly: GCA_022829145.1. Lineage (NCBI taxonomy): Eukaryota > Metazoa > Chordata > Actinopteri > Albuliformes > Albulidae > Albula > Albula goreensis. Next base: position 40,814,042 of record CM040745.1, read on the forward strand.
CACACTGTCAGCTATCTTTCTAATTAGAGTCACACACAGTCTGCTGCCATTCTAATTAGAGTTGCACACAGTCAGCTGCCATTCTATTTCGAGTCACACACAATCTGCTATCTTTCTAATTAGAGTCACACACAGTCTGCTGCCATTCTGTTTAGAGTCACACACAGTCAGCTGCCATTCTATGAAAAGTCACACACTGTCAGTTATCATTCTATTTAAAGTCACACACAGTCTTCTACCATTCTAAATACAGTTACATAGTCTGCTGCCATTCTATTAAAAGTCACCCACTGTCAGTTATCATTCTATTTAAAGTCACACACAGTCTGCTGCCATTCTCATTAGAGTTATACACAGTCAGCTACCATTCTGTTTAGAGTCACACACAGTCAGCTACCTTCTTAGAGTGGCACACAGCAAACCTGTGCTGGTTGTTGCCATGCGAAGGTGGACCTCCAGCCATAGATGGTAAGTACACAGTAATTCAGCAGGAAAGGGACAGACACCCAGCTGCACCATTAATACTTCCTACATGAGCCATTCACAGAGGCCACATCAAGCTAGACTTGGTCTCTCTTTCGCATGCAACTTCCTTGTATGGTTCAGTTTCTGAGCTCCTGTGGTCACAGATAAATGGAGCAGCTGCAGCCTACCATGTTCTGAGCTGCCTCTACCACAAAAACAACAGAAAAAAGACTACCTGACAGCTCTTTTCATCTGCAAAGCAACATCTCCTAATCTGCAAAACCAGTTAAAAAGCACACATGAATTCACAGATCATGTAATAGACCCAGCATGGGCTGAAAAACTAAAAAGCCCTGCTTTTAAACATATTTTCTTAACATTTAGGACATCGGTTTTCACTCTGAAACCGGTGTTTGTATGTACTTGTGTTGCCAAAGTATATGGTATGCAGCATAAAAATAAATGACTTCATGACAGTAATCTGAATACTTTCTAACAAACCAAGGTAAGGTAATAAAGAAAGCAGTTTCTGTGTCCAAAAATAAGATGTGCTCACCGTTATGATGAAGACGATAGATGATGCTGTAATCTATGAGGCATTCGATGCAGATAGAACAAAAAGCTTTGATCGACACAACTAAGCTCTCTCTCTCTCTCTGTCTCTTGCATGTTTGCTGTTGGAACTTCCTTATTACATGCCCCATGTGACATCAGGTTCCCTTGCCTCTTTCTTTTGTCCATTTGGCAAGCAAATGATCTAACTATGCAAAACGTGTATCTGTCAATGAAAATCATTTGAATATTGCTTTTGAAATGTTAAAGATTCCTTTTCAATACTGTCTTGTGAAATCTAAGTTAAAAGTCTATTTGGAGAGCTCAAATGAGGTTCTGACAGAGATGCTGGTAGTTTGCAAGGGCACACCTGTCTGTACACCTCTGCTACACACCCGACCCCCTGGGTCCAGCAAGTGCACGTCTGCAACACACCTGTTCTCCTGGGTCCTGGTTCCAGCACAGTACACCTCTGCTACGTAGGCAAAATGCATTGGCTATTCTGAAACTTACACCATTATGTAAGGCATAACACAATTCGTCTCATTGTACAAAATTAATGTGCCATATAATTCTATTTGTAGGATAACCTGCATGCTGAAACAGTGAAGTGCATTCCTATAAAATTATATGCTAAGATACCTCTCCCTCACATAAAAGAAATGTACATTTTACAGACATTTTTTCAACGTATATTATTAAAAACAAAGCGGCAATACTGGATGTCACACGTTGACGAACGTAACTCTGAATGAACTCTGAGCCAAAATAAATGCTTTTTTTGTCCAGTGTTGATATATATCCCATTTTAGTTTGAAAATACATCACAATGCATTTCAAAACATGTCAGTATTTTTGAGCATAATGGAAGTCATCAAATGGATTGGATAGTCTTTATTGTCCACAAGGGGCAATCTGGTTTGCAAACAGTAGTCAACACAACCAATACATATAATAAAAAGAAAATAATAGTAATAATAATAATAATAATAAAGTAAATTAAATATAAATAAAAAAGTAAAATAAAATAAATAAAGAACATAAATGCATATAGCTTACAGCAGATGTCATCATATTAAAGTTGCAATGAAATATAAAACACTGAGAGTCCATTAGTCCTTTGTTAAAATGTGTGTGCAATAGCAAGTAGACCTACAGCTTGTTTAAAAACCCAAAAGTTGACGGAACAAACAAGCTCAGATGTCTGTTTGATTTGGCCTTCCTAAGGAATGTGTACCTCCTCCCTGATGGCAGGAGACAAGACTCTGCATGAAGAGGGTGTTGAGTATCTGCCAGAATGGCCTTTGCCCTCTGAGTGGCTCTAACTTGAAAAACATGGCCAAGAGTATTCAAGTTAGTGCTAACTGTCTTTCGGCAAAGTTTAACAATCTTCCCCAACCTATTTTTGTTAACCATACTGAATTTGACAAACCAACAGATGATTGAAAAAGTTATAATTGACTCAATAAAAGATAAATAAGACTCTTTTCAAGAGCAATCTGTTAACGTTAAAACCCCTCAACTTTCTCATGAAAAACAGTCTCTGATTGGCCTTTTTGCTGATGGAATCAGTGTTGGCATCGAAAGTCATTTTGTCATCCAAGATGGTGCCCAAGTACCTGTATGGGCTTACCGTCTCCACAGCTTTGCCATTGATAAGAGTCAGTGCCGCGGCAGGAGGGTTGCGGTGGAAATCAATAAGCATCTCTTTTGTCTTAAGGACATTGAGTTGCAAATATGAATCGTCCCACCATTTGATAAAATTGGCCAGGACTGGACCATGGCCCGCCTCATGGTCCTGCAAGAGACTGACAATCACCGAATCATCAGCAAACTTGATTATAAACTTTAACTCAAACATACTCTGGCAGTCATTGGTGCAGAGCACAAATAACAAAGGCAACAAAATGCACCCCTGTAGTGATCCTGTAGAGCTGTAGACAGGGGTTCTCTGTGACCTCATTGTCAGGAAGTCGACGAGCCAACATATTGAGCCAAAGTCAATGACTGGTATTTCAGAAAGCCTGCGAGCTAGAATATGGGGCTACAAGCAGATGAAAGCTGACGAAAAATCAACAAAGCACAAGCCTATATGCATCTTCTTGACCTCCAGGGGTCCAACAAACAAGTCCAGCAATGTTGCTGTGGCATCCTCTACCCCTTTCCCTGCTAGATATGCAAATTGGAGTGGGTCAATCATGCTCTGTTGGCCGCAAATGCAATCAGGCTCTTGACTTTTCCTCACATTTGTCTGTTAAAGAGTTCTCCAGATGTCCGTTTCATCAATCTGAATCTGGCTGCCCTCTGAAACAACTCTAAACTCGGCCAGTTCATCACTAAAATCATGGGAATCAAATCTCATGTAAAACTAGTTTAGCTCCTTTGCTAGGGCGGAGTCAGACTTATCAGGGTTAAACACCCCCTTTGTATTCCTGAATTCCCACCATAGCTTTCATTCCCCTCCAGGTGCAGGATTTGCCATTCTTTTTTTTATTAAACCATGCCACCACCCTCCACTTTGGAGGTTAACTGCATTAATTCAATATATTCAATTACAGTTACACACATCATGACAGACCCCCACACCCATATACACACACACAAAAGTGAAAGGGCAAAATGTAAAGGGGAAAAAAATGACATTCTTAAGTTCATCCTCTACCTTGTCTTTAAACCACATTGGCTTGGCTTGCTTTATTTCCTTTCTCACTAACTTTTGAGCATCTATTTGTTGGTGAATATCACCCTGGTGGAAAGATAGATTTGTCTGATTGAGAGTGTTCTTGAGGGATATACTAACCCAGGGCTTATTATCTGGGTACAGTATAATTGTCTTTATGGGAATCAGTTCTTCTAAGTCTGTTCAAGAATCTTTAAAAACATCCCCTTCAAAACAGCCATTCAATTCATGAATAGCATCCTCTGTCCACACAGCAACCTCTTTGCACTCTGCCTCTTTTAATGGCCGATTGGTGGACCGGGCCTAGAAAAACACAGTTATGGTCAGAAGAGCCTAGTGGCGCCATTGCATTTGCCACTGTGTCATTGCACTGTGCACATGTGACCTCTGAGGCAGCCTTTCTCAAACTCCTTTGTGCTAGCGCCCTGTCATGTCATTTATTTATATTTTAATTTATTGGTGGGGGACAATAAACCGGAACTGATCCTCTGGCGCAACTGATTAGCCTAGCAATAAAGACTATAAACTTACAAACTGATTCATCTTATTCATTAATATTTCCAACATAAAATAGCCACCTGAAACCAAATTTGGAAAAGGTGCTCAAATGTGATGGGTGAGCCTGCTTCAAATTACTCATTCAGGCTTTGGGGGGAATTCCTGTCTAATAGAACACCAAATTTAACATAGGCCGGGTCATAATTTTGAGTAACTGCTCAATAATTTTTTGCCTCTGACTCCTTGTGTGTATCAGTACTTTTGGTGGATGTTTTAAAGAATGAAGTGACACTCAGTACCTCAAAGCTGCCAAACTCATAAATAAATTAATTAATTAATTTATAAAGAAAGAAAGAAAGAAATGACTCAAAATACATTTCTTTTTACATTTTTGGACTGAAGCTGCCAAAATAATTTTTAAAATATATAAATAAATAAATGACTTGATAAATACACTTCATTTTACATTTATTTATGCATTTCTTCTTCATTATGCAAATGACTGGGGCTGTCCTTCAAAGTGTGCCATAAGGTCAAATTTTCGCCTGTTGGTTGCTGGACATCAGAGTGTATAGACTGCCTTGCTTCCACACCAGTGGCCAGTCTCAGTACATAAATGCCTACCTCAAGTCAGGAGAGCGCTAACACTGAGGCACTTAACTGATTTAGCTGAAAATGATATTGCCAGTCAAAACTACTTACTTTTTCGTGAGGACACTTTGACTGACAGTGTATTTCAATTAACAGCATACATGAACACAGCGGTTGACCATTTTGCAGGGGCATATCAAGCATTCTTACATTGGGAAGTTGCGAAGCTGTGCTGTAGCTCCAGCAGGCTGTGTTCCAATACTTTTTCTCGTTTCTTCCTTTCCTCCACTCATTTCCTCCTCTCCTTTCCTACCCCAGAAGTATGTGGAGAAAGGAGAGGAGGAAACAAGTGGAGGGCTGTGTTCCAATACTTTTTCTCATCTCCTCCTTTCCTCCGCTCATTTCCCCCCCTCCTTTCCTACCCCGGAAATATGTCGGAAATATGTGGAGGAAAGGAGGGGAGGAAAGGAGGAGATGAATCGAGGAACAGCTAATCCGATTCCCCCAGTCATCAGTCGATGTCGGAAGTCACATTTCTGAGTGACATCATTGTGCTCACGACCAGTCAGATTAAAAGACCATCCCACTGAATATTTCACCCTCCTTTCCACCACATATTTCCGCATATATCTGGGGTAGGAAAGGAGGGGAGGAAACGAGTGGAGGAAAGGAGGAGACAAATTTGAGTATTGGAACGCAGCCAATCAGTTTCCGGGGCACAGAGGAAAGGAGGGGAGGAAAGAAGGAAAGGAGGAGACAAATTTGAGTATTGGAACGCAGCCGATGTATCCTTCGTTTGGAGGAAAGGAGGAGACGAGAAAGGAGGAATGGAGAGGAGGTGAATTTTCATTTTGGAACAGTGGAGGGAAGGACACATAATCAGTTTCCAGGTCACACAGAAAGGAGGGGAGGAAAGGAAGAAAGGAGGTGACAAATTTGAGTATTGGAACGCAGCCTTCGGCTGATTTAGTAATGGAAATTATGTACCTCATATCTACCTGCTGCCAGATCCTTTTGTAGCCAGATGCCCTGACCAGTTATGAAAAGAATGTAATATGTAATGTTCCAGAATGGTTACATTATCAGAGCAAATCATCAATATTAGGGCCTTACAATTGCTTTAAAATGTAGCTGAATGAAATTAGCCAATATGTAATGTAATCCTGTTTTGGCAGGCATATCGTTTCCTTATTTATTAAAGGGAGTAAATCTGAGTTAAACTGCAATAACTGGATCTGATATGTGTGAAATTATCTCCATTTGGCATACTTAAAAATGGGACCTGGGTCCTGAACATTTAGCTGCTATGTACACTCCAAAAAATGATTTGGCAAGGAGGCACACCTCCTGACACAGGTCATTGAAGTCATGTCACCCCTAACCCTTCTAGTCTATTTGGAGAAAAAAATTACTGAGAAAAGTGAGGAAAGATCTTTCAAATCTTTCAAACAGTTCACGAGGAATTTTATTTAATGAGGTGTGAGAAATCACTTGACGTGTTTGTCTGGCATTGCCCTTTTAAGCTCTTGCACACCCACGATCACCATGAATAAAATTGCCCTTGCCCACATAGCCTGTTGTCTTAGTGGGGAATGGTCGCCACCCACTGCCAATCCCAGAGCCTGTTCAAACCACTTGGATTTGAAGACCTCCTGTCACTCTTTAATCAGCATCTACCCTCAGTGCCCTGCCTCAGTTACTTCTCTGACTAAATAGGACTCACCACAGCAGCTACAGGAAGCCATCTTCATACCCATGCAAACACAGTCTTTGCCCACTTCCTTGGGGCTGTTTTCTCCATCTCAATTTAATCATCAGTTCAACATTTAGCAGTTATTTATAAAATAAATATATAAATCAAACACATGTGTAACATACAGGGGTTTAACTACGAGATGTTGTCTCTCCATTATGCCACTCGTATCAAAACACACTCGGTAGAACTGCACCCCCCCGGCCCCGTCCAGGTCCATCATTTTTCTGTACTTAAACTCCAGGACAGGAAGCTCCTGTGATCCAAACAGATTGTGCAGAAACACACTATGTGCACCACATAGATTTTCAGTCAATAGGTCAACTTTTTAACTTGAAACCAAGTTTTGAAAACAAATAATACAAAATGAATGTTTAGAGAACATTTAGATTTCACTGAAAATCAATTTTAAAGAAAATCTCAAGCAGGTTTCCATACAATCTAGTTTAATCCACATTGTAAAAACACAAAAGTAAAGCTTCAATTTCTGAGAAAATATGACAAATCTGCTGCACTGGAATGTTTCTGCAATACTTATAGTATGATACTGGATATTTCACCAGGGCAATTACAATGAAAAAAAAACGTTGCCTCAACAAAGTTTCAGCATAGACACATTTGTGGTCTGCCCTGCAGCTACTGTGGTGTTTCCACATTTGCACCGTTCTCATTCTAGGTTGCACTGCAAACTAAATTTAGACTTCATTTTATTTAATTCAAAACATTTATTTGACACCCATGTTTACAAAGCGGAGCACATTTAACAACAGTCAAGATACATATTTATTTCCACAATTTATTTTCACTTGGAATTTGTGAGGGTCACCTGATCGCTGCGATCACTGTTTAAAGCATTTTTTTTTTTGGGGGGAGTTGAGGCTAAATTGAAAATAAATCAGTGCCTTTGATCCAGATTGATTTGAGGACTCATACAGAGGGGGCACAAAACATTATAAAAGAGAAAAGTCTCAGTGGCAGAGCGTTTCCACTAAACGGCAGCTGGCTGGGCTGGTGTTGGGGAAAAGGCATGCCCTGCAGTAGCCCAAGAGCACCGCCCCATCCGCCAGGTACAGGAGTGCTCCCCAGGCCCCGGGGACAGGAGCGGCCTTCACTGCTCATTTTGCTGGCCTTCGCTGAGGGTGGAGACGGCTCCTTGGCCCTTGTTGACATCACTGATGCAGGCCCACTGTCCATCCACAGACTCCTTCCACAATGTTACCTGCAGGACACATTAACCAGGGACATAGAATCACAGCTCAACTCCTAATTCTTCCCTGTCTTAAGTAAATAAAAAATCAATTCTGTGCACCCACTTTTACCTTGGGAAAGGTCTGTAAGTTCTGTAACAATTTGAATGAATGGACCACTTAGTAAGTACCAAATCTCTATGCATCATCATCATCACCCTCAGGTACAACTTCCTTCCCCCTTTCCATTCCCAGAATGAATTTATTTCGGTTTGAATTCAGAAACACTCATTATTACGTTGCTTTGGTCACTCACTTCAGTCAGCTACATTAAAATGGCTGCCTGTCAGAGAGGATGACACTAGCTATCCAGGGGACCTCTGTGACTAAGAGCTAATGCTGTCTTTGGTAGGACCTTCAAGTCCCCAACAATGTGGATATTAGGGATATCTTTATGGTAAACTTTGGATCAATTCTTGACTGAGAATATAGAGAAGTGGTTTTTCAAGCTTGCAGCAGCTTTCCACAGGTTGCGCTGGCCTAAAACCTTATGAAGCCACTTCACTTTGGTGTTCACATTTAATGTTTTTATCTGGATAAAAGCATCTGTAAAATGCCTCTAAAGCAACATTGTATAAAAGAAAACAGAGAACTTATCAACCTCCTCTTTAGAAAACCTTCTAGAACTGGATTTATTGCTCCAGGACCAATCCCTTTCCTTTAGGGGTGTAATGGTACGTGCATTTGTATGTAACCGTTCAGTATGCGACTTCCTCGGTTCGGTATGCACTGTGACCCAAACAATTACTGTCAAAATAGTGTATTTATGTCTACTGTACGCGTGGAAGAGAAATTCAGTGCAAGTTTTACCTGAAAAGTTTTGTCAGTGGAAGAGCCATCAGCTTAGGTGAGCCAAGCTATTTAGTGTTGCAAACAAAAAAATGAAAGACCAGAGCTAGAGGATCCTCCCAAGATATTTAGATACACTGTATGGGAGCAGTATGGTTTCCCGGTTAGTTACAGCGAAAATGGACAACAATTAGCGTCAAACTGTATGCCGAAATTATTCAACTGAAGTCCGGTATGTCTGTGGATACACTTCAAACATGTCATCGATGACGGCATCACCCGATTGTGTGACGCAAAATGACACAAAAAGACAGGAAGGCGAATCCTTCTCCCCACAGCGTTCAAGCAGCCTCTCACAGCAGATTCAGACTGTGCCAAAGCAATAACTAATGCTGTAGGAGGCAATCACTGCAGATATGCAACAATACTCAGTTGCAGAGAATACAGGATTTAAGCATATAGACAAAGTGCTTGAGTTCTGCTACAATGTTCCTCATGTGTGCATTTCAGTCAGTCCGTTGTGCCTGCCCTGTATAATTGCAGTTGTTCAGGACTAATCAACAGGTGAGAGGATGCTTACGATGGAGCATTACTGACATGTGTGCTTATCGCATGCATTTGTTATTTTTTTTTCTTAACGCCAATATGTCAATATTAGAGAGCCTTAACTGTTACAGTCAGCATCGTGGCTAAGGAGTCACTGTTGAATGTTCACATTTTTCAAAATAAATGACAAAAATGTTATTTTCTACATTTTTTTGTTTTCCCTGCTGTACCGAAAACATACCAAACCGTGACACCCAAACCGTGGCATGTACTGAACCATTTTTGTATACCATTACACCCCTACTTTCCTTGATGATGAAAGATTGTCAAATTTGAAGTTTGAATAACTAGGTCAGGCATGTGTGGCTCATTATCACCCCTCACTGGTAAGAACAACTACCGTGTTGCCCCCTACAGAAATAGGGGTGAATGGATCTCGCCTTACCTTGTTGTCCCCTCCAGAAACAGCCAGGATGTTGCCGGTGATGGACCAGCTCACATGCCACACGACATCATTGAACTTGTGCAGGAGTTTGGCTGTCCAGGTGTTCCCAGCTGGGTCATCGCACGTCCAGATGAACACCCTGCCATCCTAAGGACCAGGTGAGAGAGAATAACAGCAAGTCAGCACAGCAAGTCAGTCAGGGCCACCTCTCTCTCCTTACTTATTCAGCTTCAGTACCACCCACTTATGTCACAATTCCCAGATCTAAATCAAACTAGCATCTACACCACAGCCAGGAGGCCTTCAAGCTTGGATTACAATTCAGTTTGACTCCTGTCTCTGCTCTGTTAGGCTATAAGGCAAAGCCAGTTTAACTCCTGTCACTGCTTTATCTGAGAGTTAACACTTTGAAAACCCCACCCTGATCAGCAGCATTACTATAGAACGGTGCTTTCTAATGTTTAATAAAAGGCAAGTTTATTTCATTGTGGATTTTGACATTAATTGGTTACACGGGCCGTTCTAAGAACTGAGTTTTCATTGAGATTTCAAAATTAACATTTTTTTTTTCAGGAAACTGAGCCAAAACCAAAACAGGTTTACCCAGTAAAAAGCAGAAACCCAAACCCCACTAATATTAGCCCAACTACAACAGTGTTCTCATTGAAGACCGTTAGCATGGTGTGCCACTGTGTTCTCTTCTCAGCACTAAAACGACTGAAAAACTAAAATAAAATAAGCATTTCTGAATGTCTTGGTTAAATGAATTATGTTGTCTGGGCCATATCCAGGAGGTGCCTGTCAGTATCCTAACTTCACTGAATTCCTGTGCAAGTGAGCAAAAGCACATTACGACCTACACTACAAACAACAAAATACTTTTATACATACAACACTTCTATTGCATTCAACAATTATATTTTGCTAAACTGCTTTGTAGCTTCAGTAGAATAACTATGCAGAAGCTTGGATAACAGCTTGTTTGAGTTTATCTGCATAAAGAACTGTGGCCCACTGTGTTGACTGTGCCAGGAAATTTAACAAAGGAAAGGGCACAAGGTAGCAGCGCTCAGCAGAGCGGGGATGCTCACCTGTGAGCAGCTGGCAATGGTGCTGGTGGGGAGGCCGATGGAGGGGGCCCAGCCCACATCCCGCACCCAATCACTGTGAGCCTCCAGCTTCTGGTCCTCCTTCCACTGGCCGTCCTCCTCCCTTTAGAGGCCAGCACAGACACTATGTCTCATTTTCATTTGCAAACAACATCAGGTTTACATTTGACATTAGGGTGACTTGCATTTGAAATATGGAGTGCAGAGATACAGACCGCAGGACACATACATATACAAGTACTGAAATAAATAAACAAATGGAAAAATAAAACATTTCAACTAACAAAGATACATAAGAAATGGGGTGACCATATCTTCCAAAACATGTCTGATTTCTGATGAAGAAGCAACTCCGTGCTTGGCGTCTCCTCTGCTAATGAGTAGACGTCGCCAGACAAATCCTCAACAAAGCGGATATGAATGCCAAAATTCTCCTGTCTCTGAAAGCTGACATCTCTGCATTACTCAGTTCAGACCTAAAAAACCGCAAAGGCTGATTTGATGAGGCTACCCAGCCATCAACAAAGAGCACTACAGGTCAGTGCACCAAACGAAATAGGTCACCGTAACATCCATCAACAGCCTTAAACTTGGGTAGCTTGCACACTCATGTGGCTCTGCTCGGACATGACAGTACATGCTTTATACAATTCAACCCGACGAACTTCGTTCAGCTGATACACCATCCAAAACTCCCAAAACAGTTTCCCCTGTTTCCGTCCAAAACAGTGCCCCAAAATGCCTGACAAACTTATAGTATATTTTTTGCCAGGTCAAAAACAAGGAATGAGAGACTAATACAACTGAAAAATGAACTTTATATTTAGCATCAATATCTATAGATCTACTGGTGTATTTTACCGAGTAATATATGTTATTACAGTTTGAGCATCCCTTATCTGAAATGCCTGGGACCAGAAGCGTTTTGGATTTCTGATTTTTTTCGGATTTTGGAATACTTGCATATACAGCCATTCCCCGACATACGTACAAGTTTCGTTCTGACCAACCGTCTGTATCTTGAAATGGATGCAAATCGAACATATGTTAGGCCAAATGCGTTGGGCCACATATGCATGGCATCTAGAAGTGCACATGTAACATGTAGATATGTAAGATGTACACAATGCCGGGATATCGCCTGTCGGTCGGTCATCGTATGCACGCAGCCGTTAGCACTGGTGGACCAAGCATAAGTTTTATATTTGCTTATATTTTTTCTTTATAGCTACAGTATTTTCTTCAGTCATATGTATGGATGGTTGTAAGTCGCATAGGCCAGGTGTGGAATTTTCTATTTGTGGCATCAGGTTGGCGCACAAAAAGTTCAGGATTTTGGAGCATTTCGGATTTGAGATGCACAATCTGTAATACAAAAGACATCAGAATGTTTGGTACAACAAGTAAATGACTGCACTGCTTGTTTGAAAGCAAGGAATAAGGAGTTTTACAGTCACACAGGCTATTGCATGACAAAATACAACATTTTATGTAAAATTAAACAAAATTAAATGCATGTTTTGTGTAATCAGAATAAATGTAAATATGCAAAACACAGACAATATCAATGTAAAGTTTATGATTGTTTAGGTTTAAACATGAAAGTGAGGGAACATTAGCACAGAGCTTTAAGATAAAACTATACCCCAAAAACTCCATGCATCTTTGTTGGTTTAGAAGCAATGAATAACCAACGCATCTTAAAGATGTTGCCCGATGAATCGTAAGTCTCAGGTGCGCATGCTTTATAGGCGCTGGGGCCAGTGGGGGATTCCCCAGGCTCTGGGTGACTGAAAACCCGACTGACTCGGGTGACTCGAAAACCCGACTCTCTTTAGTGAGTGACTCGTACAAACTCGAGTCAGTAAAAACAGTCGAACCTCCCAACACTACTACCAAGACTGTGTTGAGATTCTAACCAGGCTGGCCGGGCGGATTGTACTCTGAAGTATGGGGAAACCACAATTTCGATCTTTCTGGACTATCTCCCCAATGTGGCACACGCAAGATCCGCATTCAACAAAGACAAAAAACTACTTTGAGATTGTGAAGGTGTTTGCTTTGGCATCCTCCATCTGGCCAAATGTCGTATAAAACACAATGGAGCCAAAATGGATTTTCAGGACCCGGAGGAGCTGATGGCTTACTCGAAAATGAACATGAATGAAATTTTACACGCTGGATCGAAGTTTTATACTCTTCACCTATGGCAGCTGTCCACTCAAACAATAACTTTTCCTCCGACAACACGGCACTAGACAGGGCTGCCCTCTATCACCCCTTACGTTTGCCTTGACAATAGAACCGCTAGCAATAGCACTGGGTAATGACTTAACTGTCAAAGGAATACAGAGAGGTGGCATTGAACATAAAGTCTCTTTGTAAGCTGATGATATGCTTGTATACTTGTCTGACCCTTTAACTAGCCTGGAATAACTAGCCTGGAGTGCTGGAATTCAGTCAATTCAGCTTGAAGTCAAATATTCTTGCACAATATATGTAGGCACTAATGTTGCAGTATAGATAGGGGGCTCTGTTGGAGCGGGTTGTTCTTGTTTGTTTGCATATGAGTGATCTAAAGGAAAACAAAAAAGACCCGGATCAAGAAAAATATGGAAGAAATCTACATCTTTACTCAAATTTTCCAGAAAATAAAAGCTGAATGTGCACTACTGTTTTTTTTTCCCCATAAACACAGCTGTGAAAATCTCATCTGTATTCAGTGGCTAGTGCGGCCTCCCCGGTAAGGATAATAGCACTGAGCCTTTCACCGGTTTTCACCGGATGAATAAGACTGGGGGCATATTGTGAGAGATTTCAGTCCATTCCTCCATGTGCTTTACAGATGCTTGATATTTCTGGGTGTAAACTTATGGCCTGCCAAGGATTTCAGTTGCGTTTAAATCCCAAGACTGAGATGCTGATTTTGCTTTCAGGCAGACAGTTCATTGATTTTGACTCTGGGGACACTCATGCAGGAGGGTCCCCCTGTGGCAAGACTCTGAGGTTCCTGTGAGAATGGATGAGGAATCGAACTGATGTTTTGGAGAACTGATAACCCTAAGATGCTGCCAAATTTCACAGCTTTCCAACTGTGACCCTTACCTTCTCTCACCATGTTCCTCACTAAGCACTGAAATAACATGTGTCCTCTCCCAGGCCACTTTTGTTGTGATTCTAAAATGTTGTGAGTGGTATATTGAACTCTTACATACTTTATCAATTACCTATTTTAAGGAGGTCAATAAACAGTGCATCTCCTTTGAGTTGTCAGTTCTTTGCCTTTCTGCATGGTAATGTATGATGGAGGGACTTCACATGCATGTTACCTGATTTTTATTTCCTACTGAAACAGGAGTTTGTGGAAGGCCACAATACAGTTCCTTAAGACTGAAATGTACTTACTAGCATTTCAGCTAGATTACATTTTATTAAAAAAATAAATAAATAAAATGAATGAAAATGTTTTTCATTCAGAACAACAGTTTTAGATCAGATTAGTAGTAGATTAAAACAACATACTTTTCTCATATGTTGCATATTAAATATAGCTCATTCTTCATTTTGTAAAGCCTATCCTATGTAAAAGGGTGGCAAAAGAATTGTGCCCAAGGTGTATGTATTTGTATATGCTTATACATAGAAGCCACTATAGCTCTGCTATGAAACACACTTCCCTGAAATTGTTCCTAAATTATAGAAGTCCATTGTCACCAGCCTTAACAACAGAAAAGACATACCATTCACAAGCAGTTTGAAATAAAATAAACCTTCATAAACATTCTGGTGTGTTTCAAGAAATAAGTCAAACACGTTTTAACGTTTAAATAAGAGCAAATATGTTTTAACTTAATCTCATCCCAAATAATACTTTGAAAATGTGTTACACTAACACCTCTTCAGCAATGCACTGTTCTATTGCACTATATTTCCCAAATAAAATCAATCAGGTACGCACTACAGTGACAAGCTCACACAATGAATGCCCTAAACAAGCCTGGGGAACTTACTTCCATAGTTTGACGAGGTTGTCGCAGCCCCCAGACACAAAACGCTTGATGTAGTTGGGTTTCTGTCCTGATGGCTGGTCTATGAGGCTCCCTGGGACCACTGCTGGGGCCCAGCTGACTGCATTGCAGCCGATCTGAAAACAGGAATAACGAACGTTTCTTTCAGATACTCCATAAAGCTGTTAATTCAGCCCTTGTACTTACATTTTTTTCAATGGGCTTTTTGTAATTGTTAAAAAATAATGAGGATCTGAGGAACAAAATCCCAATATACTGTACAATCTCGTTTGCGGACACTGTACACAGAGTTGCACATAGGTACATTATAGCAGTGTTCTAAATGCAAATTTTACCCCGGAAGCCAATGGGAAAAAGCCAGAAGGTGTCATTAATTTATTCCCTCTGTTTCTCAACATGTTGACATTATTTAGTCAACAACATGGTTCACACTGTACCAGAATTAAAAATAACATCAAAATAAAACCACAAAAAGCCCATTTAAATTAAAAGCAATTTAAATACAAGAGTTGCAAAGATCTTCAAGCATATTAGTCAAACACACATATTCACACACACTCCCCTCCCTTCTCTCAAACACACTCTAATGTTAACTGTACCAAATAACAAATTTAGGAGGACTTAATAGCCTTTACAGCAAAAGGAGCTGCAATAAATTTGACCACCATCTTGTAGACTAAAGGTTATTACTTGATTAATTGTTATATGGTACTATTTTTTTAAACAAATGCAGGAGTTATAGAATATACTTTTTAAAAATATCTGAAAGTAGAATATGGCTAATTACTTGTGTTTTTCATTTTTCATAGTCTTTTTGGCTTATCTTTAGCAATATTTCTGGCCACGACTGTATGTATATATGTATGTATGTGTGTGTGTCGTATACACATACGGGTGTATAATTTATACGCAAGTTATTATGAATATTCATGCACATTCATGCACACACATATCATACATTATCATACGCCTGAAGCATAGACATGGGAAACAAAACTGAGTCAATATTCATGTCATCACCTGCCAGGCGTTACACACATATAAGGTAGGTCAATGTGGTTGTAACTGTTATGTAAAATGTTTGGAAATTCAATAAAATAAAATTATGATTATTTAAAGGAAAAAAAAAAAAAAAAAAAAACAACCTCACGTAGACTTGCATGTAAAATTATTTTTGTAATATCTTTCAACATAACGAATCCCTTCTGTACCTGTTCTATAAAAGAAAAACACAACACAACCTTCCATCTCAATATAAAGAAAAAGAAGAGTTGAAATATGTAAAAACTTTTACATAAGTCTCAAAAATTGCCAAAGACACACCTGAAAACCCCTCAAATCCCTCAGTCCTTTTACCATTCTAAAGCATAATGCAATGAATCAGCGCTAATCACCTCTATCCAGATAATCCCAGTATCATTTGTCCTTTAATATTTTCTTAAGTGTGTTCTATTATTCTTGTTTCCATGTCTAGCCACCTGTCATTTCCAATTTCTCAGCTCAAGACCAAAATGTAGCTGCTTCATTAGATTGACGTAGCTGCCCACCAGAGTGAGCAAACAGAGAAGCCCGTCAATACTGCAGTTAAAAAAAAAGATAATGTTACTTTAAGAGCATGGCATTGTGGAAATGTCCTGTTCATTCATCTACATGCAGCATTAATGTTACCTCAGTAGCTGCTTTGCCAGCAAAGCACTGCGGCATTCTGTTTGCGGAATTTAACGTTATGATGAAGTGAAATAAAATTCTCTAAAATAAAAATAAAAACCACAGCCATAATACACTCGCTGTATGCATTTGCATAATTGAGAATAAACACAAATACAATTTTTTTTTTTTAACTCTGAACAACTATAAATTACTAAATCACATGTTCTGCCATGTGAAATCAGGTAAACCAATTTGGTGCATCCTGCTACACTGACCGTGTGTGTCCACCTTAAAACTTGCTATATTGGCACACGCGGTAAAAGGTGTGACAGTGTTGTTTAAGTTAGAGTCTTTTTTAAAACTAAGACAGCAGACTGTACGGCAGATGAATACTGACTGCCTGACAAATGTCATGTTTAGTGTCCCCACTGCGAGTAATCCCATTGAGAGGTACTCACTGTGTGTGCGTTGCTTATCTTTTTAATGTCCCACTGGCCATCCCCCGAGAATGTAAGGAGAGAGATGGCTCCGTCTGAGCTGCCACAGGCCAGGATAAGCCCAAAGTCATATGGACCCCAGCATACAGAGTTCACTGTGGACAAACACACAGAGTCAGGCCCAGAGTCATATGAACCCCAGCACACAGAGTTCACCATAGAGACAGAGGTGCGCGCACACAAAAACAAACAAACACAAACACACACACACAAACAAACAAACAAACAAACAAACAAACAAACAAACAAACAAACACAAACACAAATCAGAGTCATAACACAAACACACACAAACACACACAAACACACACACACACACACACACATCCATCCAGAGTCATAAGAACCCTGGCACACAGAGTTCACCATAGAGACACAGAGGTGCGCGCACACAAACACACAACACACAACACACACACACACACACACACACACACACACACATCCATCCAGAGTCATAAGAACCCTGGCACACAGAGTTCACCATAGAGACACAGAGGTGCGTGGCTCACTGAGTCATAAGAACCCTGGCACACAGAGCTCACTGTGTGACATACAAAGAGAGCTCTACACATCACAATCAAGTAAAGCCTTCCACACCTTCATGTTAAAGACCCTTCCCAGCTGTGCCATTCCACCCTGGTCTTTTGCCATTATTCTTCAAAAACATAAAGGCACAATACATTTTACCAAAAGAAAAATACAATTCACTGAACTCCAGCTCCAAGAAATACTGTTAAAACAATGATGTTAAAAGCAAGAAGGAAAACCAACTGATGCTGTCCAGGTACATGTGTGACCAGCAGCCATATCACTGTCCTCATGGCACATCTGAAGCTAAGCAGGTGTGGATGTGGTTTGCAATTGGATGGGAGACCTCGGAAAACTAGGCTGCTGGAGTTCCTGGCTCACTGCATTAATCACTTAGCAGACGCAGGTGAACGTTAACTCTTGAAGCAAAGAACCTCTTTGCACACTAGTTGGCTTGCTGTCGAAATGAGTCAGCCTGAGGGTCATGGTGAGGAGGCCGCCACAGCTGCAGAAAGTGATCCGATTCCTAAACGATGAAGCACCTTGGTTGTGTGGCAGTGTTTTGATTTTACATGTGACAACCATACTCAATCAGAGGTTATATGCTGTAAAGATTTACTGGTCACTGAGAAGTTGGGAGTGATTCTTTACAAGCAGGATAGCAGCTGGAAAGACACCCTTCTAATCAGCTGCTCAGTCAGCTGCTTAATAAAGGGCATCAAAACCAAAACTCCACACCCAGCTATTCAAACAAAACAATAGCACTATACCTGTACTAAATTGCCTACACAACCCTTTGAATCCCCTACACACTTCAATTGCATATTTCATCACTGCAAACGAGAACTGACTTCAGTCGTCCCAAACAGATAAATAATAAATCAAATAAACTTCATTAAAAGATACTTCATTGGAGGAAACCTGTCCTCTGGGGACCCCACAGGCAGGTGGACATGCAGTAACACATGTACTGATGATGTTACTGATTACACATCATGTGAGGATCCAGGAGGACAGTCTGTGGTCGTGCCAGCAGCACTGAGAGATCTACATACTTGGAATGATCCGTTCATATATTGGAGACCTGATGATTCTCACCTGAGGAATCATGCCCTGTGTACTCATACATCTTTTCCCATGTGCCGTTCTCCTCCTTCCAGATGATCACCTTCCTGTCATAGGAGCAGGAGGCCAGGATGTTGCCATACATGGGATGGGCCCAAGCCACCTGCCAAACAGGGCCTTCATGCCTGCAGAGAGCAGATCACACACAAAGCACATTAACACACACACTGTACAGGCAGAGAGAGTATCAAACACACAAACACACAGAATATTAACACACACATTGCTGTACAGGCAGAGAGAGAGAGCAAACACACATACATGCAAAGCAAATTAACACACACATTGTTGTACAGGCAAAGAGAGGATCACACACACACACAGACACACAGACACACACACACACACACACACACACACACACACACACACACACACACACACACACACACACACACACACACACACTGCAGTACAGGCAAAAAGAGCAGACCACACACACACATTTCACAAAGCCATCATGTCCATTCACTGCTACCTATGTGGTGACCGCCACTAAGCAATAAGAAACAAGCACAAGATAGAACTCAGACTTCATTCCATCTTAACATTAACTTGATGATGACCTACAGACCTACTAATCACCTACATTGTATTGTCTATAAAAGGACCAAAACTGAGGGTATCCCTCTGGGTTCAGAGGGACACATGACACAATAAATATTGATGCGAAGACCTTACAAGAATGAAAGTAGTACAAGTGCAGGCAAATAGCTTGATTTCTGACAGAATTGCCCATTTAGACCATAATCCAAAGGCGTTTATTTGCTTCCATAACGAAAACCCCAGCATTATGTAGAGACCAGCACAGATTAGGGCTGAGCAATATGGTTTTAAAAAAATATTTAGGGCCTCTGGGTGGCTCACAGGATAAATTGTTGCCTGTGGGGGGTGTCGGGGTTTCGATCCCAGGCCTCGCCATTCCCAACTATGGTCAGAGGTCCCATTGGTGAGGCAACAATCGGGCAGCCTCGCCAGGGTTCGATATGGGGTAAGCCGGCCTAATTTGCTTGGTTGGTCACATCGCAATAGTGCCCTCCCTGTCATGCTTGGGCGCCTGCTGCAGCATGAACCGACTGTACACTGACTCCATCTTCCTCCTACATCATAGGCAGTGTGCAGTAAGTGGTGCAGCTGCAGAGTGGAAAGAAGTGAGAGCATCGTCACGTGAATCAGAGGAGTCACGTGCTTGACTTCTCCTCCCACAGCTGTCAGGGCAGGTGCTACAGTGAGGTCAACTAGTTTGGTTGAACATTCGGGTTGGGAAAAAAAAGGGGGAAAAAAAATAAATAATTGCTCAATTTTTTGTTTTTTAAATAGCAATATACGATCTCAATATTTTACCTAAAAATTGAGCTGAAGTAAAAACTACAAGTACAATGTTGAACAAAAGCCATTATCTGTTTAAAACCGACCACTGCACACACCATATCTTTTAATAGTTGCTGAGAAGGGAAGCGCTGCTGCATTATTCCTGAACAGCGCGTTAAAAAAAAAAAACCTGTTGTCAAAATTACATAAAACCTTCACTCAATATACATTCAATCTAATTTTACTTGCCTTTCCTTCTCTGCTAGCAAGTTAACTAACAATGTAGTAGGACTCTTATCCTTGTGACATCTTACATTCATGCTAGAAAATCAAAAATGTTGGGTACATACCACTAGCTAATTTGCTCAAAATCAGTACATACAGCGCTACGATACATATCTTAGCTATAAGCTGTGTACGTAAGACAAGCTTGATGGATTGGAAGTATTTTCATGAGCCAGTATCTACATTGATACACAATGGGCAATTAGTGATAAATTGATATGCTTACAATCATACTTAGCATTATATTTTCTTCCTATAACTGAGTTGAAAATGATGTATGATAGTAATATCTGCAGAACTTCACAGTGTCATAGTTGTTTGGTTAGGTGTGTTATCTGTGCATCAACGTAGCAAGGTAATGTTACCTAGCTCTAATTCGCAACTTCTAGGTAGCCAGTTACCCACCGATGGGTACGCCGGTGTAACTGCACCGTGCAGTTACACCGATGCAGGTGGTGCAAAACAAGCACTTTACAGATAACCAAGTAAAAAGTGATTAATAATAATAACATCATCCATCAAAGACAGCAGATATGAAAAGAGTGACTGTTTAACAAAGAATACTTTTACACAACACAGGCTGCAGTCTGTGAGGAACTGAGAGAAGAAAGAGAGAACAGTGCCTACCCTCGCAAATCAGCCACAAGTATCTGGCCTCCATTTTTCACATCAAAGATCTTCACAGACCTGTCAGAGGAGCAGGTAGCTAGCCTGGTACCATAGTAATCCATCTGAGCATCATGCTGGAAAGAAGTAGGCAGGGGATCAACAGACAGATGACATTTTCCAGACTAGACCTTTCTGTGCAATATGTGTCATGGATGTGCTGGCCAGAACGCTTCCATTACATTTTGTCAATTCAAAGATGAGCAACTGGATGCCATGGACACCAACTGCATTTATAAACTTGTTTGTACAGTAGTGGGATCCATTCAATATTACTCACAATCATGTCCTCATGGGACGTGTCCACAGTATTTATGACTGAAACCTGGAAGTGAAGAAATTCTTAAGTTAATGCAGACGTTCAATAATACAAACTTTTCATGCAATGTTTACATCTGAATGGGATACAATGCTTACTTCTTCGAGGGAAGTGTCAGTGACATAACACTAGGACAATATAGACTATTCATATTGGGTAGTTTTTTTACGGTTTTTACCACTCACTGCAAATACGCAGTGCATTGTTAAGCTGAGGTAACTATCTAGTGTAAGATCTGTTGATGACGTACAAGCAAGGTAGTCAGCCAACTTGAAATATCTAAATACATAATCCGTTTCAATTTACTGTTATATATTACACGGATTCCTACACAAAACAGAAATAGCTAAAAACTACTTAAACCGGCAAGAGCGGGGTGGTGCTACTTCAGACTGTGCCCCCTCCGCCAGATCGGTTACGACGTGGCATATGAATTCTATGTAACTAGATGTGTTTCCCAGCAGTCATGTAGTAACAGGCAGCGAAAACGAACGTTATGCTTAAAATTAATACACCACCACAGAATATGAATTTATTTGCTGCCTGTCCAGAGCCACCTAAGTTCAGCTGCTGGAACATAGGTCGGCTACCGATACCAGCTAGCGAACGAATGTTAACTAGTTGTTGGTAGCGACAGAACGACAGGTGGCCAACTCACCATAGCTCTGACTGGAACCGACTGTTATTGTGCTGTAAATATGCCTAAATGTACAATGACGGAAGTCTCACTGTCACTTTTCAAATTCAACTTGGTGTCCACTTGCAGTCCCTCCAGTTTCCCGACGTGGCACAACCTTCTTCCATCCAACTCACCGACCTCTTTTCCGTGTACGTCTCGTTGGTTCGGGCTACAACAAGATGTGAAGTGTATTTCGTTCCGGGGACACGCTTGGTTTGACGTTCCTGCAGTGTGCATAATTTCCACTTGAGGGCAGAAGTACAAGTAAAGTTTTACCACTTCTATTTATACACAGCCGCGGAGTCATGTTTCCGAGTTTGTTCTTGGCCCTAAGCGTCACTGTTTTCTTCCTTCTCTCGCCATGTTCTCCAGTGAAAATCGCCTCTATTTTTAAAGTGGTCATACTTGTGATTTAAATATTACTCTCCAGGTTTTGGTTAAAACTAAATACATAATCAGGATGACAAATGTGTCCTATCACATCTCCAACCTTCTGGAGAAAATGACATCTACTGACAAAGATTTTAGGTAAGAGACAGTGTGCATTAGTTTGCATGTTTGGAAAGCAACCATGAGACATTTTTCCAGTTGAGGGAAATGACAACTGCCTGACAGGAGAGTGTGCCCAAGTAGTACAACCATCCCATACAATTTAATTTATATAACTTTATAAATAATGTTGCTTGAATAACACAAACTAACTGAATGGCTTTGTAAATTTATGTTTTAAGATTTGTATGTCCGTTTTGGCATTGAGAGACGCAATATTGTGCTGCTAGAAGTGTCCAGTGGAGACATACAGTATTTTAAGCTTTATTATTGCTGTTTCGAAACAACATATCCCCCACATTACTGGCACTTGTATAAGTGTAAAAAGATATTAGCCTTTCTATGTTTAAAAATGTGTTTCTGTCAATGGAACACTGGGATTTGTGTCGGTCAGTTGGAGCCCCTTCAACTGATGAAAAAAAAACAGTAAAATAAAACAACTTTATACACATAACAAACAATATTAGCAGTTATTTATTTATTTATTTCATCACTTCCCCTTTAAATATGAATATAAATATGATATGAATGATATTATGCTTCATATTTTGTATGTTCTTATCTTGAAAATCACTTTGAGCTACCTATTATGTATGCAAGGTTCACTATAAATGAAGTTGGAATGAAGTTGTATAGTAAAATACATGCCTAATAGCTCTCTGAACACCAACATATTTCTTCCTTGCTATTTGATAGTAATTGTACCACACAATATGTAGTGAAAAGTGTTGGTTAAGAGTAACCGCACCATACAATCTATTTTACAAAGTCTACAATCTAATTCTACAAAGCTCAAACACACCTGCTAATATCATTTACATATCACCAAACATATCACCTGCACGTCACCTGCATATCACCTACAAATCACCTGCATCACGCATATATCACCTCCATATTGTCAACATATCACTGACATATCACCGATATCAATGTTCAGGGGAAGTGAATAAGCAATAAACACTAGCCTTCTCTAATCACACAATTATCTTTGAGTGTTTTTTATAAGAGGAAATCCAGGCAGATTTCAGATATTAAATTCTGTTCTATTCTACCTGGCTATGTGCAAGGTACACTGATTCAAGGAAACCGCAACAGAAAGTAAAACTGGCCAGTCAGACTGAAGCAGATTATTGATTCAGTGTCTGCAAGTGGCTCGGATTTCAGTTATCCAGTCTAAATTGTGACACATGGCAGGTCTGGCAGCTGTGTCATATGGTGAGTGAATACTGGTGAATACAGTAACTGATTTACCATATAAAAACAGCCATCAGCATTTTATTCCTCCATTTTCCAGGGCCAAAGGAAAAACAAATAAGACACATACAGTCAAAGCTACACACAACATCTGTAGCACAAAACAAAAAACCACTCCCCCTTCTGAGCAGGCTGTGTTTTTCTTATGCGGTCTAACAAAAGCAATGGCTCACACCTGGGCTGAAAGCAGATCCTCCTCAGGTGAGTCAGACTTTTTTAGTGAGGTCACTGCTGTTACAAGATCCTGTAGAGCCCCAGGCTCAGGGAGCTTCCTGAGACTTGTCAGGAGAGCAACCTGTATTTTATGCTTATAGGCCCTGCTCTGTTTCCTGTATGGTCATCTAGCCATCTTATAGTCAAACTAAGGAAAAAGATAAGTAGACAACTAGGGAGGCAGGACATAACAGATAGAGACACATTTTTCTTGAATTGGCAAAGTACCCTACATCTTTCATGGAGAAATTATAGCACTCTTTATAGTATCCAGTCATAATTTTAGGGTTTTAGTGCTTTTTGGGTATTGGCATTTATAGGTATGAAGACCACAGTTGTGTCAAGAACTCCATTATGAAACTGAGAAGTAATAAAGTAAAACAGTAAGACACATATGCCTAACCTTACACTTACCAAAATCAACTTTAACATCATTAAGAAGAAGTAGAATACTAATCAGCAAATGGCCTGAAAGACCTCATCAGACAAGTAGCAGAGCTTCACCATAACGAAGAAAAACCCCCAAACACCAGCCCAATAGATTAGAAACACTCTACAGAAGGCAGATGTGGATGTCTGCAGAACACATCACAAAGACAACTACAGAGGCTACATTGCAAAATGGTCAGTTTATAGTTTGCTAAGAAGTACTTAAAAGATCCTGAGGGGTTCTAGAAAAACTGTATTGTAAATAGCTGAGACCCAGATTCACTTGTACCAGAGAGAAGGCAAGAGCAAAGTGCGGAGGCCAAGAGGAATTTTCCTAGATCCAAAGCATACCACCTTCTCTGTGAAATGTGGTGGGGGTTTTATAGTTTGGCCATGTATGGCTGCCACAAGTTTTGGATAGCAATTAATTCTGAAGTGTACATATCTGCTCAAGTTCAAACAACCACCTCCAATTCCATTGGATGGAGCTTCAATCAACAGGAAGACAAGGATGCCAAACATGCTGCTCATGAGACATCACAGCGAGTTTTGACTGGCCCTGTCAATCCCCCTCTGTAAATCCAGTTGAACATTGTTTAATATGCTGAAGAGAAAGGCAACTAGCCCCTGATACTAGTCGGAGCTGAAGCTGGCTGCACTACAGGCCTAGCGGAGCATCACCGGACAAGAAACTCAGCTTCTGGTGACTTAATGTAAAGGATATGTAACAAAGTACTAAACATGACTACTTTAACGTACATTACATTAATATGTCCCAAATGTTGTGCTGCCCTGAAATGGGGGGCTTTGTATAAAAAAAAATCTGTAATTTTTTACGACATCAAAACATATAAAAATAAACTTAACATTAAAAATAATAAGAGATGAGAAATCAAACTTCACCTACAAATTGTTTGATTACAAATCTAAAATTGTGGAGTACAAAAGCCAAATCAAGTCATGTGTCTTTTTCACAGATGTTATGGAGGGTGCTGTAAATAAAATTGTAAGCACTTCTGCTGACTCTCAGGTTCATGGCCACCAATGACCTGATGATGGAGCTCCAGAAGGATTCAATCAAGCTGGACGAGGACAGCGAAAAGAGAGTGGTCACCATGCTGCTGAAGCTCCTAGAAGATAGGAACGGAGAGGTGCAGAACCTGGCTGTCAAATGGTGAGATCGCATGCCTTCCAGAGCCATCTGTTCTCCTGGCCCACAAGAGACAGAACAGGCTGACACACTCACAAGTCAACACAATTATACATTTTTTACTGAAATCAATGTGTTAAGAGTCACTATTTTCAGTCATCATAATTCAATTAAGCATCAGACAGTTTTAGTTTTTTGGTCAATTGCTATCTGTTATCCTCTGACAGCTTGGGCAGCACGTGACTGGTGGGGCATCTGTAGAAAGTAGTGCTGGCTTGTTGTCACATGACTCGCAAAAGTCACATGGCATGTCTGTTTCCTGTGTCAGTAGGAGAGGGTCACTGAATTAGGCTAAACAATTTGGCTGAGCTCCGGGGGATAAAGGAGAAAAATAAACATATATATATATATATTGTTGAGGCAACAACTGGCCCAGGGGCCAGTTCACTGGGCATGGTGTAGGTATCAGCTAGTTAACTATATATATGTATGTATCATCATCAGGTCATTGGTTGCCATGAACCTGAGAGTCAGTAGAAGTGTAGGTATCAGCATGGTGTAGGTATCAGCTAGTTAACTATATATATGTATGTACATACATATATATAGTTAACTAGCTGATACCTACACCATGCCCAGTGAACTGACCCCTGGGCCAGTTGTTGCCTCAACAATGCGGACCTCCAGCCATGGTTGGTAATAGCAAGGCTGGGTTTGAACACCCAACCTCAGGGCTCCCATTCAAACATTTTTTAATTTCTTACTGTGTACTGAAGGGGTGAATAGCTTTTTGAGTTGGGAAAACACAACTGAACATACAGAAATATAAGCATCACTCTCTGGTCTAACATCTCATTGTCCTGCTTTGGTGTCCTCTGAGCTTCAGGACTATGCAGGAGAATTACAATGTTTAAAACACTGCCCAGTGTAAACAGAGGGAACAGTAACTACTGCAGTGAAACAGTAATGGTGGTGTAATGCCACCTGTGTGTGAGGAGAGTGCTGGGGAAGGGGGCCCAGTGGATTAAGTGTATCTAGGGTGTAATTATACTGTGAATATGGTATATTATCAGCAATAAAAGCAGTGGATTGTCTCATATTCCAAGCTCCTGGTGCTTTCATTGAGTTACACATTGCTACAGAAGTCTAATTCACTGCTAATGTTATGTTCCATACGTAGCATTTCCTTTTATGCCATTGATCATGAAATTACAACAAAAGATTCAGATTGAATTGGATTTATTTACATTTTATGTGTTTCATTGCCATGCCATATAATGTTAATGGTAAACAAGTAATTCCAATAATTCCAAAACTACAGTGATGCAGACATAATCACTTGTTGAGTGTTTAAGAAGCAGTAATAAGATGAATATATCCAAGCAGTGTTTGAGGGTTATTTTTAAAATGGTCAGTGAAATATGTGTGTAAATATTTTAGTCACAAGCTATCTACAGTAATTGTAAATACCTTCCAAACAGGCAAAATCCCCATTTAAAGCTGGCTGTTTGTGGCTTTAGTGATTTATATATGTCTGTCTTTGTTTCATCACCAGCAGAGACTGAGATGACAACACATGCAAATACTTCAGGTGTACAGAAAAGATAAAGTAATAGTCATAATACAATATTTTTGTAGCTCTAGCATCACATAGCTATTTGTATTGAGTACTGGCACAATGTTGATTTTGTAGCTCTAGCATAGCATAGCTATCTGTACTGGGGGTACATGTAATTCATGTGGGGCTTATAATCTTCAAAATTTAACCAGGGTAACCTCTGCTTTTCCCCTATGAGACTGAGCCGATAGCTGGCTTGGAAGTGTGGAATTTAAACACTTACCTGAGAATACACAGCTGGAAGTCAAGCCCCCAGCTTTAGCAAACGGATGTGATTAACACATGACCCATATGAAGGCCTCTAAGTCTACTTCACTGATTGTTTTATACTGTATCCCAACTGTACTATTACTGTATTATACTGTATGCCAGTTTTTATACTCTATCCTGACTATTTTACAGTGTATCCTGGCTGTTTTATACTGTATCGAGACTATTTTCTGGGTACTCACGTAAGACTAAGGAAAGCTACAAAATTCATTTTAAGTAGATTTTGCTAACCTATGTTGTGGGCCTAACATTCATCCATACCTGTGTGAACATGTGCAGATGTCTGCATACATGTATGTATATTCCTGCAGTTTAGGCCCCCTTGTGAGAAAGGTGAAGGAATATCAGGTAGAGACTATGGTGGACACTCTGTGCTCTAACATGATGTCAGATAAAGAACAGCTGAGAGACATCTCCAGCATGGGGCTTAAAACGGTGATTGCTGAGCTCCCCCCATCCTCCACAGGTGAGAACACTTTACATCTTGTATTATTACGCCATTGTGTGGGATCTGCATTTGTCACTGTTTGTCTGTGTGGATAGACCCCGTTGTATTTAGCAGAAGATGCATGACTGATTATAGTGTTGTCCAGGGATGTCTATATCTGACCACTGCCCCATGACCCTGCTGGTCTGCTATGTCCACAGTCTGCCTGCATGTCTGTGCACAAGTGTGCAGTGAAAAGAAGCAGCAGCTATGACACCTTTAAGAGGAGATCATAACATTTGTCTACTCTCTCCCAGATGAATGACTGTGGGCCGCAGCAATGAGCACATACTTTTAGTACAATTAGGTGTTCCAAGAAGCATTAACAATGATACAACCAAAGGACGTATGTACAAAATGGTAGCATTCTCTGGCATGACAGTGGGTCACAAACTACATACTGCATCCCAAGCATTGTAGATTTGAGTGTCCTCATATCACATTAGAAGAGAAGTAGAAATGTCTCCAGTCAAAAGAACCATTTTAAACCAAATGCACTTCAGTGTCCTCAAATCAAGGATGGATGTAATTCACCTAAAGGAAACACATAGTTCCATAACAAACTACAACATATTTCTGGTGGCAAAGGCACATTTAAAGTATGTGATAAACACATTAATGAGCATTCCCTACAGTATATGTTAACATTTCTGTTACAAATACAGGCACGGGCCATTTACAGTTTAAATGTTTCCTCTGCCAAAGTGTTGGAAGGGCCACTAGAAACTGCTTCAGTTTAATTAGCATGAAGGCTGTTTCTGAAAGCAAAGAGCTTCAGTTTGATTAGTGTGATGACTGTTGCAGGTGTGACTCTCACTGCCAGCGTTTGCAGAAAGATCACATCACAGCTGATTGGTGCCATGGGGAAGCAGGATGACGTTTCTGTGCAGCTCGAGGCTCTGGACATTCTATCTGACATGCTGGCCAGGTAACCTGTCAGAATATGGGTTCTTATGCTTTTCCAATTTCTCCCAGTTTAGAATGCTGGCCAGGTAACCTGACAGAATATGGCCTTTTTATGTTGCAGTTTACAATGCTGAATTATATTCACCTGCTGTACTCATTACAATGTCCTGACGTGAATTCAAAGAATGTGAATTCTTTTTTGAAATGTGAATGCTAATTCTTCTGCAGTTTATTTTTGTTGTCATTATGAATATGAAATAATCAGAAGGGTCATGATGGTGACATAGAATGAACATCTCTTTCAGCAAGTAGTTACAAATTAAGTATTTTTTTCATTATATGTTGGAATTTATCTTCAGAGGGCAATACAAACTAATCACAGGCTTTAATACGATGAGTCTACAAAACTACTTTATGAAATCATCGAACCACATGTTGGGAGATACAAACAATTCTACCTAATCCACTGCTAATGAAAGGCTGCAGACTGTACTTGCTAATGAATAAGTTAACACCATTACTAATATGGTGGCCAATACACAACTTAGTCCAAGATTTGCAGAATATGACTGACAATTTTGTGAAGGTGATCTGAAGACCAAGTTCAGTTCAAAGCTCCATGACGCAACAAAATGGTTTTTAGAATGTGTCAGAGAAAAATTGCAGCAACGTGAACTATCAGTTGCAGCTGAATGTGGTGGATAACGTCTCAAAAGATTAAAACTGTCAAATTACGAACCTGAGTTTAAAAACACATCCTTCATCATAGGCAAACCAGAGTGGTTGATTTAAACATGTTTGGATGAAAAATTGCATATTTCTAGACTGAAGAGAGTGGTCATTGCTATGGAAACTGTGATGTAACAGCACAATTGAGAACCTCACAACACCAGAAGGCCTGCATTGACTGCATTTGATTATTGACCTGCAATCAATAACACTTGTCAGCCTGCATTTTTGAGATTCTGTACTTTAGCACTAGAACTTAACTATTGAATTTTGGACAATTTATTGTATGCCAGCTGAATTTGACTCTGACAATCTTGTCATATTTTGAGTAACATATTAGTGATTTAGTGCTTATGTTTCACATGAGTTTCTTGCCACTGCAGAGTAGCAGCCATCTCAATCTCCACTGGTTGTGTACTTGCGCGGAAGTGCCTGAGTGACATGAGTATTCTGATGACCTTGTGTCAACTCATGTCAAATCACCTGCCTTTGAGTCCCAACAGGGTGCCACCATCTTCACCAAACTCAACCTCTGCAATGCCTACCACCTGGTTCGCATCAAAGAGGGGGACAAATGGAAGACTTCTTCTAACACTCCCTCCGGGCGCCACAAATATTTAGTAATGCCGTTCAGGCTGACTAATTCACCTCCTGTGTTCCAGTCACAATGACATCCTCCAAGACATGCTGAACTGGTTTATGTCATGTCATGTTATGTTATGGTTTATGTCTCCACCTGAATGATATCATCATCTTCTCTCATTCCCTGTATGAACACATCCAGCACATCCGTCAGGTCCACCAGCGGTTGCTTAAGAACCATTCGTCTTGGCTGTTCAAGGCTGAGAAGTGTGGAGTTCCACCAAGGCACTGTCTCCTTTCTGGGTTATGTCATCACTGAAGATGGTATCCAGATGGACAAGCAGAAGGTCTGGGCAGTAAAAGATTGGCCTCAACTCACCTCCCATTGGGAGCTTCAATGCTTCCTGGGTTTTGTCAATTTCTATTGCTGCTTCATTTGCAATTACAGTTCATTAGTGGCCACTCTTACCACTCTGACTTCTCCTGGCCCCCATCCTGACCCAGCCAGATTCTGCCCGTCGGTTCGTCATGGAGGTAGATGCTTCATGTAGGAATGTTGGCAGTCGCACTATGCTCTTCTGCCATCTACCCAATGCAAGTACAACATCGGCAATAGTGAACTGCTGGCTATCAAGCTAGCTGGAGGAGTGGGGGCACTGGCTGGAGGGGTCTTATGTCAGGAGTTGCGCTAGCGCCTTTTGGGTCCACAGGGATCCACCCACCATGAACAACTGGAACACAGGGAAGTAGGTAAGCAGAAATTTTATTGAAAATTTTATCTTAAAATTAAAATCAGCTCATGCCCAGGCAGCCGCCCACTCTGACCCCCTTCCCCTCTTTCAACTTCCCCCTGCCCCAACTGCAGCTCCCTCCACTGGCCAGCCCCATGCCACATGGACAAGCCCTGGGAGAGGGACCTCCCTGCACCGCACCACAGGCCGGACACACCAAAAGATACCCCCGTGCCCCCACACATACACACACCACTCCACCACTCAGTGCTCTTGCTAGGACCCTCTCCCAAGCCTGTCCGCGTGGCACAGGCAGGCCCCCACTCAGCCACCTCAGGGGGGAAAAACACACCAGGGGGAGGAAGGTTCACACACACACACACACACACACACACACACACACACACACACACACACACACACACACACACACACACCAAAAAGAAAACACAAAAGGAGGGACCTCCTCCATGTCCCAAAATAAAAAACAAAACCCAACAAAAAATAGGCCGATGGCTGCTGCTCCCTTGATGTTCCGGAACCGCCACGGCCAAATCTTGGGGCTTCCTGTTCTGCAGTTCACCACCAGTCAAGGGAT
Source organism: Albula goreensis (assembly GCA_022829145.1). Lineage (NCBI taxonomy): Eukaryota > Metazoa > Chordata > Actinopteri > Albuliformes > Albulidae > Albula > Albula goreensis. The sequence continues at coordinate 40,845,327 of CM040745.1, forward strand.
GAGGCAGGCTAAGGAAGAGAGAAGGCATGGCACCAATTACCCCTCTGTGGACTGCGCAGGGCAGTCTCACGCACACAGTGCTCTTATTTTGGCAGGACATATCCCTCTCACCACTGGGGCTCCGTCCCCACTTGCTCCCTGCCCAGCCCAGGGTTCTCAGCTCCATCGCTGGCTCTTCTCTCCTCTCACTTTCACTGGTTGCTCCCTCTCTCCTCGTCCCGTGCTCCTCTGCCTGCCGACATGGTCCTGTGCAACCCCCACAGTCACTCACACCTAAAATAAATACCCCCTGCAGAATTTCTCCCAAACAAAAGCAACAACGAAAATGAAAGAAACAAAACCAAAAGAGAGTCAAAACCTCAACAACAAAAAAACTGGCTGTATTACCCAAAAAAGCATCAAACAAAAATTAGTTAACTGAATAAACAAAACCAAAAACAATCCAGAAACAGAAAAAAAACCCAGAGTAATGTCTCCAAGCTGTTTCCTTGCTGGCTGCCCAAGACAGACTGCCTTGTTCCCCGCTCCTTATCCCTGATTCCCTGTGTCGGGAGGAACAACAGACAGCAATTAAGCAAAGCAAGGGAGACCCAAACCACGATCCACATACCGTATGCGTGTTCCCAATTACCAATGAAGAATATCATTTGCCAAGTCGACGGCTCGTCAGGCTCACCACCTGACACACATTCCGTTTATGATGTGGAATGATCACAAGAACCTGGAGTACATTTGGACGACTAAACACCTGAACTCCTGATAAGCTCACTGGTCTCTGTTCTGCTCTCAACTTCACCCTCTCCTACTGCCTGCGTTCCAAGAACGGCCAGTCTGATGCTCTCTCCTGTCAGTTCACGGGCACTGAGGAATCCCCTGAACCTAGCACCATCCTATCTACCCTGTGCCTGGTAGCAACGGCACAGCAGATGGTTTCAGTGGAATCCCCTTGCCCAAGCTACCCTCTGCTAAAGAGATCAAAGTCAAACTACTCATCCACCATGTGTTTAAATGACACAGATTGTGATGTGGTGTCTGACCCAGTTCACTTTTGACTTCTGGGGGACCTTCTGCAAAATGCTGGGTGCTAAAGTCAGTTTGTCATCAAGTTTCCATCCTCTGTCAAATGGCCAGACTGAGCGGGTCAATCAACATCCGCTGTGGCCTCACATCCCTGGATCCCACCACATGGAGTCAGCATCTTCCCTGGGTAGAGTACTGATCAACTCCCTACCATCGTGATTGCCTTGGCAACCAGCCCCCTTGTTTCTGGTCCAGGAGGAGGAGGTCGGGGTCCCATCTGCACTGGTATTTATCTGTTGCTGCAACCGTTCATGGAAACATATGCGGTCTGCTCTGCTTCCCTGTTCAGCCAGGACCAAGTGGATGACTAATCGCCACCACTCCAGGGATCCCCAGTGCCACTAGGGACAGCATGTGTGGCTCTCCACCCATGACCTCCCCCTCAGAGTGAACTTCAGTAAATTGGCTCCCCTCAATATTGGCCAATACTGGCCAATATTGGCTCCCCTTAATATTGGCTAAAGTACAGCAGAGAGGATTTGGGCAGGTGTTTTCTGATCATTTACATCAAGGTATAGAGACATAATCATTCTTTTGAAGGAAAACCACTCAAGGTGCTACAAACAGTAAAAGATGATGGTGGTCAACACATTATCATAAATGGAATTTCAAGACCGACTGTCCCACTGACCTACACTCCCACTGACCTGCTCTTCCACTGACTGCCTCTGCCACTGACCTGCTCTCCTACTCTCTCCAGGTTGAGCGGCACCTTGGTCAGCTTTCACCCCTCCATTCTGAGCAGCCTGCTGCCCCTGCTGACCAGCCCTCGCCTGGCAGTGCGAAAGCGGGTCATCATCGCCTTGGGCCATCTGGTTCCCAGCTGCAGCTCGGCCCTTTTCACACAGCTGATGGAGCACCTGCTGTCTGAGCTCTCCCGTGGACAGCAAATCTCTGCCAACCGCACCTACATCCAATGTCTGGCTATGGTCAGCAGGCAGGGAGGACACAGAGTGGGTAAGGCAGGCAGGGGGACACAAAGTGAGGAAGACAGACCGGGTGCACAGTGGGTAAGACAGAGAGGGGGTCACAGGGTGAACAAGACAGATGGGGGGACACAGAGTGAGTAAGACAGGTAGGGGGACAGAGTGAGTAAGACAGACGGGGGGCACATAGTGAGTCAGACAAGGGGGCACAGAATGGGTAAGACAGGCAGAGGGACACAGGGTGAGTAAAACAGGCAGGGGGACACAGAGTGAGTAAGAAAGGCCTGGGGACAGAGTGAGTAAGACAGACAGGGGTCATAGAGTGGGAAAGACAGACAAGGGATCACAGAGTAGGTAAGACATGTGGACATTTTGTGTTGTATATTCTGCATGATACTTTGTTGTTTTGCAAAGATATTTAAACCATTTTACCCATGCAATATGTTATCTACTGTTTCAGGTTTAAATTGGCTAGCAATGCTCAACCGGTACAGAGTTTTATCCTTCAGAGTGAAGCACACAGAGGCCGACTGAGTAGAATAATGCACAGGGTGAAACACACAGAGGCCGACTGAGTAGAATAAGGCACAGAGTAAAACACAGAGAGGCTGACTGAGTATAATAATGCACAGAGTGAAACACAAAGAGGCCGACTGAACAGAATAATGCTCAGAGTGAAGCACACAGAGCCCCACTGTGCAGAATAATGCTCCCTGCATTCTTCTGCCTAATCTTTGTCTCAGGGGAGCATTTGGAGAAGATTGTTCCAATGGTAGTGAAATTCTGCAGCGTTGAGGACGATGAGCTGAGGGAGTACTCCTTCCAAGCCTTTGAGGCATTTGTCCGCAGGTAAAGTTGCTAATAAATTTCAGAACCCTTACAAAAGACAGTAAATAGCTGATCGCATGACTCTAAATGTATGATAAAAATATAGTGTGGGGAATGTTTAAGGCTCAGTGTAATGTCCTGTCTCATTTGAAAGGTGTCCAAAGGAGATGTCTCCTCACATCTCCATGGTCATTAAGATGTGCCTGAAGTACATGACCTATGACCCCAATTACAACTACGATGCCGATGAAAACCAGGATGACTCTATGGAAACTGAAGATGGGGAAGATGATGACCAAGGTGCTGCCTGGAGCTTATGAGTGGATCTGTACATTCCATACACTTGACAGAGCTGTACTAGTCTGAAGGAAATGATAGGGTTCTACTTACAAATAGATTAGATGAGAGATAAGAGCTATGAGAATATACAATAGTGTCATTTTACATTCCCAGGGGAAATTAAATACAGTTCTATACATATCGATGGATCATTCTATGCCAACTCACCTAGGACCCCCAGTACATGTCATGGATTTTCCTAAAAAATATCATGTAAAAACTTCCATTAAATTCATGGGACGTTGCAAAATCCTATAGCTCTGAATACTTTTTCAGTTATGAATTTTTGAAGTTTGGCCCTCGGAGCATTTTTGCGATTATTTGTATGTGTATTCTAAGCCTCACCAACAGCTTATTTTTCAGTGGATTGGGTTGAAATTTGTACTGAACATCCAAGAAACCCTAAGGATAATTCGCAACATGTATTCATGTACATCATTTTCGCTGAAAGTTTTACAGTAATCAAATTAGTAAAACATACCCAAATGAAGAATCTTTCATTTTCAAAAATTAATATCTCTACTAGTTTTCACTTTCTTACAACCAAATTTATATTCTGTGTGGTATTAACATAGTTCTATCACATCTAGAAGTTATTAGGTCCTGCATAAAAAAATGAGTGCCAATTGTCTTCTATCTCTGTTAATACCAAAATAAGTTTACACTTTGAGATGAACAAAATTAAAAGCAATTCTCTTTCTTGTTAACTCTTTCTTAAATGCAAAATGTTTCTTAAATATTTCTCTTTAATGGTCTTTCCATGTTTGTGTCCTCTATCTCTGTTTGCTCTCCATATATGTGTTCTCTGTCTCTGTTTGCTCTCCATGTCTATGTCCTTTATGTCTTTTTGCTCATGTCTGTGTCCTCTATTGCTGTTTGCTCTCCATGTATGTGTCCTCTATCTCTGTTTTCTCTCCATGTCTATGTCCTCTGTCTCTGTTTGTTCTCCATGTCTGTGTCCTCTATCTCTGTTTGCTGTCCGTGTCTGTGTCCACTGTCTCAGTTTGTTCTCCATGTTAGTGTCCTTTATCTCTGCTTGCACCCTGTTACAGTGTCCTCTTTCCCTGTAATGACTGTGCTCTCTATTTGTTCTCTGTGTTGGTGTCCACTTTCAGAGTCTGATGATGAATACAGTGATGATGACGACATGAGCTGGAAAGTGCGCCGATCCTCGGTGAAGTGTTTGGAAGCTGTGATCAGCACTCGGAGGGATCTGCTCCTCGATCTATACCAGTCTGTGTCTCCTGCTCTTGTGGCACGATTCAAGGAACGGGAGGAGAATGTGAAGACTGACATCTTCCTTGCCTTTATAGCCCTGCTGAAGCAGACTCGGCCCCTGCAGGGGTGTCAGGCTGCCGCTGAAGCAGAGGCCAAAGAGGATCCTTCTGTGTCCCTTCTCAAGAAACAGGTTTGGAGGATTTTTTTTCCTGCCAGCCTGGAAGGCACACATGTAATGAGGTCAATTCTAACAATGACCATTGTTACAAATGAATCGGAAGTTAGATATTGGCACCGCCAAATAAGCCACAATAACAAAGCAATTTTGTCAACATCTTTCCATAACTTTGAATCACAAAAAAAGTAAGTTAATTTTCTTTTTTCGCAAGCACGACTTTATGAGTCAAGCAATCAGGAAACACAAACTGGGATTGTGGAAGAAAATGACTTACACAGTTATGGCCTCTTAGGGCCAGTCACATGTAAGCACCAGCACTGACTGAGTCCAGGCTCCACTCTTAGCCTTTGTTTTCTGTTCCTCCACAGTTTAGTGTACATGTGGGAGAATACATCAGCTGCTCATAAAAAGAAAGAAATGATGTTAAATTTCTGTTGTACCTTAAGATTTCTGTACTGTTGTCCTGCAGGTTCCAATGGTTGTGAAGGCTTTACATAAACAGCTAAAAGAAAAAAGCATGAAGTCCAGACAGGGCTGTTTCTGTCTCCTGTCAGAGCTGGCTAATGTGCTTCCGGGAGCCCTGGGGGAGCACATACCCATACTCATCCCAGGTAACAGCTGACGTCTGAACACAGCTCACAAAGCACAAGCTTCATTACAGCTGTCATTAGTTATATGTTAGTAAAAGAGGCCCCTGAAAGTACAATACATTTTAACATAAAGTATTCCATAAAATGGCTTACATTTTTAAATGAGATGTCTAAAATGATTTTTCTTTCTGCACAGGCATTGTGTATTCCCTTACAGATAAGTCTACTTCCTCAAACATGAAGATCGATGCTCTGTCGTTCCTCAGTGTTCTTCTCTGCAATCACTCTCCAGAGGTCTTCCACCCCCACATTAAGGTCGTTTTGCCACCAGTGGTGGCATGCGTTGAAGACCCCTTCTACAAAATCACCTCTGAGGCCCTCCTTGTCACCCAACAGATAGTGAAGATCATGCGTCCTCTTGAGAAGCTTCCCTCTTCCAGCTTTGATACAAAGCCCTATGTGAAGGATCTGTTCACTGGCACACTAAGGAGGTTGAAGGCTGCAGACATTGACCAGGAGGTGAAGGAGAGAGCCATTTCCTGTATGGGTTACATTGTCTGTCACCTTGGAGATCAACTGGACAGGGACCTGCACCCCACCCTGGAGATTTTCCTGGAGAGGCTGAAGAATGAGATCACCAGGCTGACCACGGTGAAGACCCTCACCCTCATAGCCAAATCCCCCCTCAGGATTGACCTGAGGCCCTTGCTGACTGAAGGCATTCCCATTCTTGGCTCCTTCCTGCGGAAGAACCAAAGAGTTCTCAAATTGAGCACTCTGAGTGCCCTGAATGTGATAGTGCAAAACTACAGTGACAGCCTCAAACCTCCAATGCTGGAGGCAGTGCTGAGTGAGATGCCTGCCCTCATCAGTGAGAGTGATATGCATGTGTCTCAGGTGGCCCTCACCTTGCTAACCTGCATGGCCAAAGTTTGCCCTTCTGCTCTGTCCAAGATTGGTGGTTCCATCTTGCCAGAAGTGTTCGCTTTAGTCCATTCTCCATTATTACAAGGAGGGGCACTTGGAGCCATCCAGGATTTCTTCCAGGCACTTGTGGTGACCAAAGTTAGCAACATGGGCTTTAATGAACTCCTGAAAGCTCTAACAGGTCCCTTCTATGCCTCCCAGAAGTCCACAGACCCCATTCCTATACACAGACAGTCATACTACTCTGTGGCTAAGTGTGTGGCTGCACTTTCCGCTGCATGCCCCAAGGAAGCCTCAGGAATGGTTACAAACCTCATTCAGGAGGTCAAGAGCACAAAGTCATCTGAGTCAGCAAGGATCCTATCCTTTCTCTGTCTGGGGGAGGTGGGTCACTCAATGAACCTGGGAGGGCAGAAGGAACTTAAAACCATCATCTTGGAGGCCTTTTCCTCCCCTAATGAAGAGGTGAAGTCAGCTGCCTCTTGCGCCTTGGGAAAAATCTGTGTGGGAAACCTGGAGGAGTACCTTCCATTCATGCTGAAGGAGATTGGCAGCCAGCCCAAGAGACAGTATCTGCTGCTCCACTCTCTGAAGGAAGTGATCAGTGCCTCCTCAGCTGCAAGTCTGAAACCCCATGTGGAGGACATCTGGGGCCTGCTCTTCAAGCACTGTGAGTGCGCAGAGGAGGGCACCCGCAATGTGGTGGCTGAGTGTCTGGGCAAGCTCACCCTGGTCAACCCCTCCCAGCTCCTGCCGAGGCTCAAAAAGCAGCTGTCTTCAGGTATGGTTGCCTACAGCAGTGTGCAAAATATGCATGTTTCATTCAAAATGAAAATGAAAGCAGCTCTCCTCAAAATCACAGTGTTTTCAGTAAGCGTGAGACAATGCTGCTCCAGTGGCACTGATATATTGCACCTGCTCTCTCTGCTGCTGCAGTGACTTACAGTGATAATGACACCTGCTCACCCTGCTGCTCCAGTGACTTACAGTGATAATGACACCTTCTCACTCTGCTGCTCTAGTAACTTACACAAATAATGATGCCTGCTCTTTTTGCTGCTGTGGTGACTTACAGTGATAATGACACCTGCTCACCCTGCTGCTCCAGTGACTTACAGTGATAATGACACCTTCTCACTCTGCTGCTCTAATAACTTACACAAATAATGATGCCTGCTCTTTTTGCTGCTGTGGTGACTTACAGTGATAATGACACCTGCTCTGTCTGCTGCTCTGGTGACTTACAGTGATAATGACACCTGCTCTCTCTGCTGCTCCAGTGACTTACAGTGATAATGACACCTGCTCTCTCTGCTGCTCCAGTGACTTACAGTGATAATGATACCTGCTCTCTATGCTGCTCCAGTGACTTACAGTGATAATGACACCTGCTCTCTCTGCTGCTCCAGTGACTTCAACGATAATGACACTGGTTCTCTTTTCTAGGATCCCCTCATGCCCGTAGCACTGTCGTCATGGCCATTAAGTTCACTATTGTTGATCAACCTCAACCCATAGATGCACTGCTCAAAGGCTGCATAGGTAAGACCCTGCTCAGAGGTTGAACAGGTAAGGCCCTACTCACAAATCTGAACAGGTAACACCACAATCCCTTACCTTTAGTGACATGACCACAAATCATGGCAACAACATTAATACAATATGGATACATGAAAATGAATAATATAAGCTGGTCATCTGATGGTACAATGCACACATAAATAATGCATAAACTATTCATAAACCAGCCTTAACATGTGAGTAGAGCAATTATGGAAATGAACAACATGAAACATGATAAATGAAATAACCACATCACAGACTGTTGCTGGTCTAAATTACCAGCACCAACTTTTCTCTTGTTCTCACCCACAAACATCTGGTTGAATGGTGTGCTGTTTGCTGGTGTGTAATATGACAGGTAAGCGATACAAACCATAACACAAAGCACTCCCATACATCTCCATCTCCAGCCTCTGTTAGCCCATTCACCTGCGATGGAGTACAGGCGCTATCTAATCGGGGTGAGGCCTTGACTTTCACTCCAAGACTGACATTTCTTGCTCTTTGATCATAATGATGTAGTCTTGCTGGTGTGCTCTGCTGTATGACCCAGCTGCACTTTTCAACATCTGCTCTTGAGTGGATGGCCTGACAGCCTGTGTAGTTCTAGGGCAAAATTCATGCTCATGGTTCCTGCAGAATAGAAAGTCATTCAAGTCCTTACTTAACAAAGCATTCTCAAACCATGACAACCCCATGGGGCAGCCTATAGCCTAGTGGCTAAGGTAAATGACTGGAACCCCTGAGGTTGGCGGTTCAAGTCCCAGTCCAGCCACAGCAAGAACACCATTGCTGTTGGGCCCTTAAGCAAGGCCCTTAACCCCACATTGCTCCCAGGGGAGATTGGCCCTTGGTTAATCAACTGTAAGTCACTTTGGATAAAAGCATCAGCTAAAATGACAGTAATGTAAATGTTTGACCAGTGATATGAGGTTCTAACAGCAGAATGACTTGTCTGCCCATAGAATATTGTTTCCCAGCCCAGATAATCATGCATATGCTTTTTAACAAAGTTAATAAATGTAATCCTTTTCTTCTAAGCAAGTAGGGGGGTTGTTAGAGTACAGACAAATTGTACTCAAGTAAGAGTAATATTAGCCATTCTAAAAAGCAGAAACTAGTGTACCTCAAAATCCACACATGCATCACCTTCCTGGCCCTTTTCACTGGCTTGTCACCACTAGCATTGTTTGCTGAAAGTTTTGGACCCGTGATGACCAAGGGAAAAGTGGAATACGGGAAGCAGCCATTGCAATGTTGTTGCTAGCTGAAAACTGAGCAGTCATGCTGCAATCTCTCCTTTTATCTCAGTTTCCCACTTTCCCCTTTGTCATCATGGGTACAAAACATTGAGAAAAATGCTAGATTTTTTAGCATGCATTTTCGTGTGTAATAAAGGTCTGATGAGTATTATGTATTGGTTGCCTACCTTAAGTTCCCCTAACCACACAAACTATGTTTACAGGAGTCACAGATCTCGTTTATAAATGAGTCACATTTATATAACCATGTATAAGTGAATTCTGTGGTTGGCGAGGGATTACTGTTGTCTTTGTCCTCGTAATAACTTTCATTACATTACAGTCATTTAGCTGATGTTTTTATCCAAAGTGACTTACAGTTGATTAAGCTAGCCAAGTGCCAATCCTCCCTGGGAGCAATGTGGGGTTAGAGGCCTTGCTCAGGGGCCCAACAGCAATGGTGCTCTTGCTGTGACTAGACTGGAGTTTGAGCCACCAACCTCAGGGGGTCCCATTCATGTACCTAGCTACAAGACTACAGGTTGCCCCATACTTTCCAATCAACGTTCTTGTAATATATTCCATTTGTGATTCTATTTTTCTGTCAAAGCCTGATCCAGTAGTCTGCCCATTTACGATTGATGAGTTTGGTGATTTAACTGGTAATCTAATAATCTTTACTGTTTAATCTAATAATTATGAAATTACATCAATTTGAAATTATTTTAAATGCTGAGTGAGAAGTGTTAGTAATTAGTGTTTGGTAATCAAAGAACAAGGCATTAAACGATGGCATTAATGGCTAAAACCCCTGGATTCAAGGATTTTTTTATTGGATTGTCATTGCAGAAATATTTGAGAATTTACAAAGATTGTATTTTCCATACATTTGTGATTCACGTCAAGTTCGGGTATTGAGATGTAAGGAAGGAGTTCACTTACGAAGGAAACTGGGTGGTACTTAGCTGGCTCATATGTGTTTCCATTACAGTTATTTAATTTGTGATGTGTCTCCTGCATGTTGCAACCTAATAATTATTTTCCACTCGTACCATGTTGGAATCCAGTTTTCATCTAATACAATAAGCTGATGAGCTATCAAATTCTACTCTACTCAAAAACATTCTCCTGAAAAAGTGAAAAACCACCATATAATGTCAGCTAGAATATACTATGAATTTGTTAACTAGCCAGAAGAATTAACTGACTTACAGTCAGTTAACTTCTTATACTGTTTTATTAACTTCTTATATTGGATGCAAGAAAAAGTGTAAAATTCCCACTCTGTCCACTTATTGCAACAAAAAAATACAATTTTAGGTGAAGAGCAATCCTATTTAAGTAAAAATGGCCCAAAATCTGATATTTATTATTAAAAATGACTGAACATAGAGATGAGTCCAACAGCAAACAGGAAATCTTCAAAGAGCAGTCAAGAGAAATCAAGCAAAACCCAGAATGGAAATAACTGAAATAACATTTTCTGCCACTCATCAGGTGATTTCCTGAAAATGCTGCAGGATCCAGACCTGAATGTACGACGTGTTGCCTTGGTGATGTTCAACTCAGCTGCCCACAACAAGCCAAAGCTGATCCGAGGCATGCTGCGTTCTGTGCTCCCACACCTCTACGCCGAAACGCAGATCAGGAAGGAGCTGATCCGTGAGGTAGCATGCTTTCTGTGTCACTGCACCACAACATGCTTGCTGTGTAGCTACACTAAACCAAACACTGCACCGCAGCCTGCTAGACCTGCACTATGCATAACAATGTACCACAACCAGCTAGAGGTGCACTACACCTAACAATGTACCACAGCCAGCTCGTGCAGCACTAAACGTAACACTTCACCACAGCCAGCTACACCTGCACTGTATCTGACACTGTATGTACCACAGTCCAATTACTCACAGGTATAGAGCCTCACTATACCTAACACTGCACCACTGCCAACGAGAACCTAACAATGTACCACAGCCAGCGAGAGCTGCACTATAATTAACACTGCAGCACAACTAGGCAAAGCTGTACTATACCTAACACTACACCACAGTCAGCTAGAGCTGCTCTATTCCTAACAATGAACCAAAGCCAGCTAGAGGTGCACTATACCTAACACTGCAGCATAGTCACCTAAAGCTGCATTGTACCTAACACTGGAACACAGCACAGCTAGGGTTGCATTGTACCTGATATTGCACTGCAGCCAGCAAAGCTGCACTATTTCTAACACTGAACCACAGTTCAGCTTTAGCTGCACTACACCTAATACTGCACCACAGCCTAGTTAGAGCTGCACTATAACTAACACTGCTGCACAACTTCTGGGAGAAACCGCAGGTTTTGTATCAGTCTCTTACTTAAATAAAAGACCGTGTATCCTATACACTGGTGTAGAGGTCGCAAATTTGAGGACTTGAGACTTGCTTGACTAACATTGATCAAAGACTCAACTTGAGTTTGACTTGGTATTCATGACTTGAGACTTGATTTTGATTTATTGAGAAGTTACGTTTTGTCTTTGAGACATGATTGAGTGATTTATAGTGTAAAGCGCACAAACCTGGCAACTTACTAGACACAGCAGACCAGTAGAGGCCAACGCACGAGGCAGCTATCACGGAGGGGCTAGTTCAAAAATAATAAAATTTGGATTCAATGATTATGTTGTCGATAACCATAGTAGAAGAGAACAGTGGTATGCGAGGTCTGCAAAGTCAGTGACACACCCACCACAACACCCAACTTCATCTGTCACTACAAAACCCACAAAGGAAGGTACATGAATGTGTCTTTTCAGCTAACTTATTGGCTGGCCAAATGTTAGCTACAGTAGAAAGGTAATATAAGTTTAAGCTATGTCAGACTTGGCTTCGAATCGATTCCATTGAGAAGACATATCGTTAATGTAAAAGACAATCGGAGGACTGACATAACCCGATATGCGGACACGTTGCTGGTTAACACAGCTGCATGCTCATGACAAAATGGTTACAGGTGTAATGTTAGTCTTCTCATGACATGCCATTCTCTGCTGTTTTAAGCGCTTCTTTAATACACCATTCATTTGAATTGTGTGCCCGCTCTATTACAATCACTTTGCTGTCAGTATTGTTACAACTGTGCAAAAAAGCTGTCTACTCAAGATCCAGCATAGGCTTTATGCTTATCATGCATCATGGTCACTGTTGTATTAGAAACGATCCAAAATGGCTTCCCTGTTAATAGCAAGGAAACTGAAAAGGAAGGAAGGATCATCCATTACGTCACTGTTTTGAATGTGAAAGCACATTGGTGCCACACTTGAAAGCTCTTGGCTCAGTTAACAAAGTGGTGAATGGTAGTGATGGCAAAATCGAGGCTTCTGAAACAGTTGAAACAATTGAAGCATTGCTTTAAAAATGTATGAAAGCTCCGACACTTCGTGGCCTGTTTGTTTGAAGAAAATCCAATTGACCCTTCACTGAGCTTGCTCCTGATTTGAAAAGTAAGTGGCTCGCTGTTTCGTATCCATATTCAGATCCGTGACTAATTCATTTTGTGATCGACAGGTGATGGCTTCTTAAATGCTATGTGAATGTGCTAATTTAGGTGCAACCTATCCGAGATTGGTTGAACTTGATTACTTAAACTGGAATCGGTCTTTGTGGAACCAAGAAATCATGAACTGTCATGTCTCGCTTAATCAAGTTCAGGCTATGGTTTAGGGTTTCTTAAGCCACCTTTCTGGAATACACCCCAGGACTAAGCTAAGTATGTTAAACCATGCGTTTCATCATAATCATTTTCCAGACGTAATAATGAATTACCAATTAAAAGGGTAAATGTTATCAGATTTGACTTGACTGTCATCATTTCTTTGTCAATCTATTTATTTGAGAATGCAGAGCATGAGAATAATAGCGACATCTGACATGGCCGAAAAGGCTTCCCTGAGAAGCGAGGGAGAAAAGAGAAGAATTTCTAACTGCTATCTGTTCAAGGCTTTGAATGATTTAGCTGTGTCTCAACAGTTATACTTGTTTCAAAGTACTTACGATAAGAACATCTGCTGCTAGCCTACACAAATCAGCAGACATATTATTTCCTCAAGAGACACTTGAAAGTCAGCCTGTGGGCTTTGTCCCAGTAGTAAAGATGGGTCCTATCAGTGGGTGGGATATATTAGGCAGCAAGTGAACATTTTGTCCTCAAAGTTGATGTGCTAATAGCAGGAAAAATGGGCAAGCGTAAGGATTGACAAGGGCCAAATTGTGATGGCTTGACGACTGGGCCAGAGCATCTCCAAAACTGTAGTTCGTGGGGTGTTCCCAGTCTGCAGTGGTCAGTACCTATCAAAAGTGGTCCAAGGAAGGAAAAGTAGTGAACCGGCCAAGGCTCATTGTTGCACGTGGGGAGCGAAGGCTGGACCATGTGGTCTGATCCAACAGACGAGCTACTGTAGCTCAAATTGCTGAAAAAGTGAATGCTGGTTCTGATAGAAAGGTGTCAGAACACACAGTGCATCGTAGTTTGTTGCGTATGGGGCTGCATAGACGCAGACCAGTCAGGGTGCCCATGCTGACCCCTGTCCACTGATGAAAGCGCCAACAATAGGCACGTGAGCATCAGAACTGGACCATGGAGCAATGGAAGATGGTGGCCTGGTCTGATGAATAAAGTTTTCTTTTATGTCACGTGGATGACCTGGGGAACACATTGCACCAGGATGCACTATGGGAAGAAGGCAAGCTGGCGGAGGCAGTGTGATGCTTTGTGCAATGTTCTGCTGGGAAAATTGGGTCCTGCCATTCATGTGGATGTTACTTTGACATGTACCACCTACCTAAGCAAGCAACAAAGCAAAAATGGTTCAGGAATGGTTTGAGGAACACAACAACAAGTTCAAGGTGTTGACTTGGCCCCAAATTCCCCAGATCTCAATCAAATCGAGCATCTGTGGGATGTGCTGGACAAACAAGTCCGATCCATGGAGGACCCCACCTCACAACTTACAGGACTTAAATGATCTGCTGCTAACGTCTTGGTGCCAGATAACACAGCACACCTTCAGAGGTCTAGTGGAGTCGATTGATCAGGGCTGTTTTGGTTGCAAAAGGGGGACCTACACAATATTAGGCAGGTGGTCTTAATGTTATGGCTGATCGGTGTATGTCCAATTCTTCAAAGCAGACTTATTGCAGATTACTTGTTATGACATACATGTATGTCAGCAGCAGATGTCCCCATCACCAGTTTTTTGAAACTGTTTCTTGTTCCCAAGAGTCAGCTGCCAAAGTGTTTAGAAAGTCTTGATTGTTCCTTAGAGTCCTTAGAGTGGTGTTCCAAGACAGTCTGAATTGTTCTTTAGAGTCAGCTGTGTTACCATCTGAAACAGTCTTAATTGATTCAAAGCATCAAATGACATGGCAGGGTTTCAAAGCACCCTTAATTGTTCCTTGGGGTCAGCTGCCTTATTGTTTCCTGACAGTCTTAATTGTTTCAAAGTGTCAATTGTGTTATGGTGCAGTGTTTTGAAACAGTCTAATTATTTCAAAGTGTCAGCTAACAGTGCTGTTTTTTTTTCAAAGTTTCAGAGTACATGGCTGTGTTTTGAGACAGTCTTAATTGTTTCAGTGTCAGTTTGTGGTGCAATGTTTTACAGACTCAGCTGCCTTATTGTTTCCAGACAGTCTTAGTTTTCTGAAGCCCCATGTCTGTTTTTTTTTTTTTCCAAAAAATACTAATTGTTCCAAAGCATCATTGTATTTTTTTCCAAACAGTGTTCATTTGTCAAAAGTATCAACTCGTGAACGGTCTCACTTTTGTGACTGGTAGCCTATATTCCTTTTTTATTTCAAATCCAACCTTGGTAATTAATATTTTTCATCAGTGTCCACATTTATATAGCCAGCATGAAACTACACGGTAAGAGTGCATGGGGCTAAGTATGTAAGATGTGCTTTTAGTAGTCCATCTTCATTGTAGTTTCACCAAGGCAGACCCACATCAATAACACCCACTGTCACATAATTACATAGCTTAGTGTAAGTGCAGTTGGATTCTCTTGGCGTGATGGTTGTCTTTTCCCAAGTCCTTATGAATTCCTATTCACACCTTTCCTTGACCTCATGATGCTTTCCATTGAGGTCAAAGAAAAGTGGTTAGGAGAGGGCATAGGGCGTAATTTTTTTGACTATTTGAAAGCAGCCTTGTCCAGTACATCAAGTAGGAAACATGATGATGTTAAGAGCATGCTTTGTTTGGGGCTCCGGGCCAGTGAGCCAATTCACAGCTGCTTCAAAGGACTTGCTTGTGACTTGCACATGTGTAACTCACTCCCACTTCTGCACTGGTGTGATTAATGTACATTATAGAGGCTGTATCTTTTTCCATTTCACTCCTATCATCACTTTTCTCTTTTTACACTGAGTTAGCTGAGCTACCGCATACAGGGTAAATGGGAGTGAGTGAAATCTACCAGTTCTTTCCACCTAAGCAGCATTTCAGCAGTTCATTATTCACAGTCATACATGGTTCAATGAGTACTTTCTTGACAGTTGTTCAGTTACGTATTGTGAAAACAAAAACTAAAGTAAAATACAAAGGACATGAGGAAATGTTCCATTGCAGGTGGAGATGGGCCCCTTCAAGCACACTGTGGATGACGGGCTGGATGTGAGGAAAGCAGCTTTCGAATGCATGTACACCCTGCTAGACAGCTGTCTGGACAGCCTGGACATCTTTGAGTACCTGAACCACGTGGAGGAGGGGCTGAAGGACCATTATGACATCAGGGTAAATAGACACAAGAGGCAGCATATACCATATACACCATTACACCAAGTCCAACAGAGGTCATACTGAATAACATCTACACATATAACACAGATCACACTGACAAAGGCTATATTCCATAACACAAATATTCACAGAGGCACTAAAAAATCACTTTATCCTACGATATATGCACAGGAAGTACACAAAAACTACAAAATACACAGTAACCAACCAGCAAGAATAAGAAAAGAGCAAAACGCATATTTTTGTCTATTAGCTACAAAATGACAATCGAGTTAATTGATAATCAAGAAGTCTTCATGTAAAAGATCTGGTCCCTGTTTTAATAAATTGGTCATTCCACGCCAAGTCACCTAGGACCCCCAGGTCATGGGACACAGTTCATGCACAGTTTAGTGTTTGGACCGAGACCCACGGACAGAACATCTCTACATGCCTAGGCAGACACTTCATTAGATATCTGCATTATTTTGGTTTAGGGCTTAATGTTCCTACTGTGCTTCGGTGGAAACCTAAGTTTATTGATGTGGATGTCCATATGTATCAGTCTAATTGTGAGGATGTAGCACTGAGAGGAAGGTGAGCTTACCTCCACCTGGGGCGGCTCCTTGGAGTGCCAACCCTTTCCCTTTTGTTTTGTTCGGTATGTTTTTCTCCTGAGTTTAGTTTGTTTAGACAGAGTTTTAATTAACATGACTCAAAAACAAAATCAAATGGAATTACTTTGTTCCCTCTTCTCTGGGACATGTGATGTGTTTGTGGACATGTGGTGTCTAAACTAAGGCTCAGGCATATCTATACTGATGAGAGTGAAATGCTATTTGGCACATTGACCAAGCCTCCTCACTGCAGTTCTACCTGTGTGCTTATTCGTCAGATGCTGACCTTCATTATGCTGGCCAGGCTGTCTGCTCTGAGTCCCAGCGCAGTCGCTCAGAGACTCGATCGTCTGGTGGAACCACTGAGAGCCACTTGCACAACAAAGGTGAGGCCTTTTTTTCTGCAGCAGTTTAGTGAGAGTGAAAACTTTCTCATTTTATTCTGCTGGTTGTGTGAGAAATGGGACTCTTCTCGCGCATGACATTAGCAGCATGTCGATGAGAGCCCAGCAAGCCACTCCTCACGCCACACCCATCCAGTGCTATTTGCTTACACACCAAATATCAGTGCACCTTATTGTTTCACTGTTTTTGGGTGATTAACTAACAGTCATTATGTAAACGACTCCAGCTGCAAACAGCCTTGTCTGAATTGGAAGGGTTCTCAACCTTTGTTCACTACTAACTGTTACGCTGCATGTCTACCAGAGTAGAAATTTCTCAGGACATAAATAATCAAAGCTTCCAGTTCTGATGTTGTTATTGTCACAGAAAATAGCTATTCATAATAATAAATTATATTGCTTGTCTGATTCAAATATTAGTTACTCTTGTATTCTGTGGCATGATTTAATTCATGATTAAAATGAATGTATTCTAACTGTTCATAATGAATGCACAATTTCTTTTTGCGTATTTTGAGCATTGCTTGAGGCAACAGCAAATTAGCGCCTGTTGTTACATAATGATTCTGAATGTTTGGTCATGGATATCACACATGTGATATCATCAGTAAGTATCATTACTTACTAATGATAAGAACAGAACAGGCTCACGGGTGTGTCTGTAAGTGTCAAAGGGTAAGAAATTAGGCACAGTGGACTGATAGATCAAAAGCTGTAGTACACTGGAGTGACCCAGAAGAAGTCATCCTCTATTTCATCCAAAAGACATTGTTATTGCTAGATAGGTGATATTTATATATTATTTTTGCCTCCCTCCGACATCTATGACAGCTGCCATCTTATCGGTTACACGTCTGTTAATACCTGCTTTTCATTTGTACTGAATTGCAAACATAAATACCTTTTGCAAATTGACTTCAGGCTGAGTACATCTCATTACACATGCTAAAGTAATCTGTCCTTTGTTGATCATCTCAGATGGTTTGTTGAGCAGTTTCATACATAATTTGGTACTAAATCAAAACTTTAGTAAATCGAGTGTTTGTTGCTCAGATGTAAAAATCCTGCCTTTAGTGTATCTTTTAGATATTTTCTCTTCGAAAACCAAGTTTGAGGGATCCATTCAAGAATTTGTATCTGTATTTAATGCTGGCACACAAAGGAAACTGAAGCAGTTCTGGTGCACATGCAATTGCAGGTGAAGGCTGGCTCTGTGAAACAGGAGTTTGAAAAACAGGAGGAGTTACGGCGCTCAGCGCTAAGAGCGGTAGCAGCGCTGCTGTCCATCGGAGAAGTAGAGAAGAGCCCTGCAATCGCTGACTTCGCCAGTCAGATCCGCTCCAACGCAGAGATGGCTTCCCTTTTTGAGAGCATCCAGAAGGACGCCTCCTCCACCTCTGGCCCCAAAGACACCATGGACACAAGCTAAAGCGGTGGTCCCCAACAGCTCCATCTTACCACATCCAGGCCAAAGCATACAGTGTGCTTTCTGCTTTGAAAATAAAGCACTTAACCCCCCTCTAAGGTATTCATGTCCCTTGAGTATCAGCATCACTATCATAGAGGATCACATTGTTCGAAAGAGTAGGAATGCTAACTGTATGGCATAGGACTTATAAAGCAGCATGTACAGTGTGATTGCTGATATAAAATCAGTTTCATTTTTCTGATCATACGGGATAATGAAAGAATGTAGACAAGAAAAACCTGCCCCTCGGCCAGCATTCCAGTTTCTATTGCTTCTGGCCAAACAAACTGGTTCACTTTCTCATTCAGAGCCTCAATGTGACATGACTATGGGATATCCACATCTCTCTATTATTAGGATGGAGACTGCAATAACATCCTGCACACAAGATCACCAGCAGAAAAATGCACAGAATCCTGCCCTGCTACAGCCTCATCCTAGATTACCAGCTGTCAGCACAGCTCATCTACAGAGACACACTCAGCACAGCTCACCTACAGAAACACCCCAGAACAGCTCACATACAGAGACATACCCAGAGCAGCTCACGTACAGAGACACACTCAGCACAGCTCACCTACAGAAACACACCCAGAACAGCTCACATACAGAGACACACTCAGCACAGCTGTACAGAGACACACTCAGCACAGCTCACCTACAAAGACACCACTCAGCACAGCTCACCTACAGAGACACACTCAGCACAGCTCACCTACAGAAACACACCCAGAACAGCTCACATACAGAGACACACTCAGAGCAGCTCCCTTACAGAGACACACTCAGCACAGCTCACCTACAGAAACACACCCAGAACAGCTCACATACAGAGACATACCCAGAGCAGCTAACGTACAGAGACACACTCAGCACAGCTCACCTACAGAGACACACTCAGCACAGCTCACCTACAGAAACATACTCAGCACAGCTCCCTACAGAGACACACTCAGCACAGCTCACCTACAGAGACACCACTCAGCACAGCTCACCTACAGAGACACACTCAGCACAGCTCCCTTACAGAGACACACTCAGCACAGCTCACCTACAGAAACACTCAGCACAGCTCACCTACAGAGATATACCCAGAGCAGCTGACCTACAGAAACACACCCAGAACAGCTCACATACAGAAACACTCAGCACAGCTCACCTACAGAGACACCACTCAGCACAGCTCACCTACAGAGACATACCCAGAGCAGCTGACCTACAGAAACACACCCAGAACAGCTCACATACAGAAACACTCAGCACAGCTCACTTACAGAGACACACCCAGCACAGCTCACTTACAGGACACACTCAGCACAGCTCACTTACAGGGACACTCAGGAAAGTTCACCTGCAGAAACACACCCGGTCCAGCTCTTCTACGACAGTTAATAGCCACCAAATTGTTTACTTGACAGCTACAGTGAAAACTTTACATTGTGTTATCTATGACCTTTAACAGTGTAATTGTTTTAGCTTAGTGTGCATGTTTAGTGGTGGTATGATGTGGATATTTGATTTTTTTAAACATACTAGTTTTCTAAAGTCTCTACAGGTGACACTCCAAAATTGAGGGTTAAGGGGCTCAGCCTGTGGAAAATTTTCAGCCTCCCTAGATGAGCAAAGCGAGCATGCAAGCACGAAGTGGGGAAGTGATGCGAGCACCTCAAGTTGGGGGTTTGTCTAGTGCTCAAATGGTTAGCCAGTTTCGAGGAACAATTACATTTTAAAAAGGGGTTATCCCATAACTTAATAGTTTGTTGCCGACCCGCGAAAAATCGAAGCTGCAATATATGAGGGTCACCTGTATATTGGAGTTTTCAGAACAACGTGTATAGCTGAACCACCAAAATATATACATATGTATACAAAGATGTAGGCATTTAGTTGGATGTCAAATATCCATTATTCCATTTTTGCATTTTAATTTAGTAAGGAGTACAGGTTTTTTTTTTTTTTACACACTCCAGTTCATGTCTTCTCTTGTCTAGCTTCACTGCCTTCTTGTTAAGAAAAAATAAGCACTTCACAAAGAGATTAATTCTCTTTGTTCCTCTTGAAAGAACTGTGCAGTTGTTGCTAATTGGGGATTGTAGCAACTTTCAATACATTTACCTTTACTGTTGCTTCTTTCAAATAGCTGCTCAAAAACCTCACCAATCCTGACCCTAAGTCTTAACTCTGAGAAAACACACACATACACAAATACCTACTCTCTCTCTCAATGAATTAAGATGATTTGTTTGTGTAACTTGGCGGTTAGACTTATCTCCACCCCTGCTTTCTGCTCCTTAGCCATTTGAGTACAAAATGAAGAGGGAACATACATGTTTGCAAACACAATTTCTCTTATGTTGTATAATATGAAATCTACACCTCTTTGAAGATGCTGTGTTCTCAAATAAAGGTCACGTCTGCTGTCTGTCTTGGCCCCTCCGGTGGTGGAATGATCTTCCCGTGGCGGTCAGAACAGCAGAAACACTGGCCACCTTCAAGCCTAGACTGAAGACTCACCTCTTCAGGCTGCACCTCTCCCCTCCCCTCCCTTGCTCTTTAATCTGTGATTGCTTTTTAAACTAGGCTGTTTACTTTCTCTTAGTCTGTAGGGGAGTCCTGATCTATTCGATTACCTTTGGCACTTGGGACTTTACAACTCTCAAGGGTTATCTTTTTGTACTGTTCTTATGCACTTTGCCTTGTAAGTCGCCCTGGATAAGAGCGTCTAACAAATTCCCCTAATGTAATGTAATGTAAAAAATTATTGCATGCACAAAACGATATCGGGTCTTTTGAATGCATCTCAATGGGGTTTTCAGGTTTGGAATGGATTCTGCTCCAAAAAATGTTGGTACATTGTGGCTGCTACTTCTCCCTGCAATATTTCAAACTGATCTTCTGTCAGAAAATGCCCAAATGACCGTTGTTTTGTGTTGTAGACGTTTGGATTAACGGTAGCGGTAAGTACTAAGCTGACTGACAAAAACACACTGCATCGCCTGTCACTACTTCATCATAAAGTCAACTCGTGTTTCGCCAGTTAAATGCTTTAAATGTGAAACTGCAGCAGTAGGAAACGTTAAGTTCGTAATATCAATAATTTTCTTTAAATAAAAATCTTCAAACAACGAGAACAACCTGCTAAATCAGACAAACGCTAATGACAGCAACCAAGTGTACAAGGGGGGTGTCCACAGTTATGTTTTCCTTAACAAACGAAATTAAATTGAAAATAAATAGTGTGTAAGTGACAGATCAGTTTGCAGGGTTCATAAAAGCAAGACATATTTAACATTTTCTACTGGGGGGATTTATATCTGGGGGACAGATTGGTATATTCTCAGTATGGGGGGACAAGACCCCACCCCCAGAGAACTGGTTGTCGGAGGAACCAGGCTGTTATTTTCCCCAAGAAACACATACAAAGAACAGTATGTATACGTATACATGCAGTGGATACATATAAATTGCGCTAGGAGGAGATGCTGCATCATACAAGTATTTCAAGCGTGCGTGAAATAAAAAAGAAATGAACGGTTTTTTTATGTAAGGAGTACATAATTGAGCTAATATATTGCTCAACGTCCTTAAAAAAAATCTAAAAGGCGCACGCAATGCCATTCAGATACAACCGGGCTGGGCGACGAATCAAGAGGGCGTAGGGGGGGAAAAAAACTAGGGGATACAAATAATTGAATGAAAGTTTTAATGGGTTACCCTTTTTGTATGTTTGTAAAGTATGGGCACTTTTTACTACAGTGACTACAATGTGTTTATGCACAGTATTACTGTGCCGTTAGTATGTACATTATTTTTGGTATAGCTTAGTGGGGATCTCGTATCTTTAGTATGGTTCATGCCTACAGTGCGTTTATGTACGGACTGTTCGGTATAGCTTTAAAACCCTAATGTGTAGGCCTATAGTAATTAATCTAGTCCTACAAATACTTCTGCTAGTGGTTTTATTTGATTTTCCTGAATTGTCATGAATCATACATAACCAACTAATATTTTGATATATAAATACAAAATACAGATTATCATGTAGTCAACAACAGTAAACTGTCTTGACATTCAGCAGTGAATTAATTGTTAAGGGGGTTAATTAAGTGTTAAGAATTAAGGGGGAGAGTATTCACAAGTAGAGTTGTTGATAGTTAATTGAAATAAAGACTTTCACCAAAGACTTTCATCCTATATGTTAAGTTTAAATTGCTTTTCCAGTAGGTGCATTACATTCCCTGCACCAACCACAAAACTAAGAGGCCAATTTTGGGAGTCAGATGTGCCCCCAGAATGACAGAAATGGATGGCACATGAACAGCATTTCTCTTACTCAGCTTTTATTCAAATTCAACTCAATGAGACCCTCATAATGGTGCATACAAAAGAAAAAACATCCAGGAAGGTTCAGTAGATAATAAAATGCAATACAAAAAAAAAAATCTATATAACAGCACATATGAGCAGCAGTTACATTCAAACTTAAAGAAATCAGACTTGACATGACTAAAAGATACAAGTGTCTAGTATGCAGTACAGTAAGTGTTAACAGGGCAAAGAATTTAAATACACTTTGACCGAGTTCTTAATTAGAAGAACCTGAAAAACCAGATAATCTTGAGAGCAAGTAGAATAAGGTGAGTCATCTTTGACCAACAAAGGTGAAAAGGCAATCCCTGTACGAGAGCTCTTTAGACAGAAAGATTGTCATCTGTCCAGTCAGCTGAGCAGACAACGTTTCTGTATGGAGCAAAGTGATGGCCGTCAAGCTTGTCACCACTGATATAGCAAAGTGCTGAGTCACAAACTGCTTGGGTTGTAACTGCAAATGGGTTGTAGAGGGGCAGAAGCCCTTTGTTGATAGATTACACTCCCATTATCCAGTACCGAGGAAACACTGATTCTCCCGGAAGACAAGGGAAAGCAATATCTGTATCTACACAAGAAACAAATTTTAGCCACAGTTCTTTTACAGGGCTAACTGATATGCAACTTGACAGAAATCCTCATCAATCCAGATGTCTGGCTTTTTTTAATAATGGGGAACACTCAATAGGAGTACGATTTGAAGTGCAAATGTTGAGACTGCCCAGGTAATTTAAGCTTTTATTCCTGTGTAAAACAAGTTTGAGGTCAGAGCAGAGAGGGTAAGATAAATTTGCAACAGCTGAAGACATCAAGTGGGGAAAAAGGGAAAAACAAAGGACTGTATCAAACATAGAGGAGAAGACTACAGCTATCGAGAGAGGTAACAATGGTATTCATATGAATAGTAATGGTTTTGCTAACTTTGATTGTACCATTATTAACTACTGACAGCCTTTAAATCTCTTCCAACTTTACTGAAGGGGGGGGAGGGTGTCACTGGACCACTTTAATGAAAGGGGGGGCTGTCTACTTGGTGACAGGACACTGGCATAGTAGTGGGAGCTGGGGGCCAGAGCAGGACCTCACAGGGTCAAAAGAACAGGCTGGGGGTTAAACTGAGGGTGGGGGAAAACTAGATCAAGTTCACAGACACTGAGGGAAGTGTAACAGGCGACTCCATTCTCTTACACACCCATCCTCTGCCTCCATCTTGATCATTTCAAACTTTAGTCCTTTATTTTTCATCACTGACTCTGGACTCTCCATTTTCTGCTCTGCCAGCCTCTCTTCCCATGGGTGATTCTTCCTGCTCTGATGCCAGCCTCTCTCCCCATGATCATGCCAGACCAGCCATTCCAGGCCATTCTCCACCCCACAACCTGGGTCTTCCTCATGACAGCTCCCTGCAACAGCAACAAAAGAACCTAACATTAAATACTGTCACCATCTTGCGTGCTATCTCTTACAGAGGCGCGTGCACGCACACACACACACACACACAGGGAATTCTGTACCTTCAGATTAAAGCTTTCAAGCTGTGATTATCCATTCAGTGCTCTCACTGGCAACCTGTAGCAAAACACCAGAACAACAAAACAATTCATCAGGTCTACTACACACTCACCTTATACACCAACACCATCCACTGAATTTACACGCATGAGAATACATCTACACGGACAGTAGCTGTGTTAATGCATGGGGTATTACCACTGAATATAAGCACAGACACTAGCTGTGTTAAATTAATGTGTGAAGGTCTGGTTTGTTACTGCAGACCTACAAGGCACATGCTTTCATTTATGAATCTACCCTAAATAAGATTAAAAACAAGGAAGGCAAGATTAAATATTAATCTAGTTCATCTCCACTTTTGCTACCAGTCAGGCATCATTAGCTAGATTAGCTAGTTGCCCTGATTTAAGGGGAATGGGGAAACAAGGTACAAGACAAGCAGTAATTTGGTATTTTATACACATCAACTCTACAATGGGGAACACATCACTTATAAAAAAATAAACAAGTATGGTGTCTGTTTTCAACCAAAGTTACTGGTAAACACAACTTCTTTTGCAGTTGTCTGTTAGCATCGCCATCGCTGTGGGTTTACAAAGCTATGATGCAATCAGCCTTCCACTTGGGAAAAAAAAAAACACTCCTTAGGCCATCAAACCATCACATTTATTTCTTCAATTTCAGATGTTGATTGGTTTAATGTTTCAGTTTGCATAGCTCAACATAGCCACTGGCTTTTTAAATATTAAAACATCCTTTAATTTTTCCCAGAAGAGTGCTGCGCCCTAGCACCCTCTATTGGCCAAGCACCACTGAGTTGACGAGACATTTAAACAACACTCAATTCACTGTTCTCAGTACATAGTGCTGACCAAATAGTGGGTCATTTATAATACAACATCACCTGTTTGGGGTTTTATGCTAATTTGGTAAGGTGGGTGGCCTGTACCCCTAGAGTATTAATCTCTGAGGCTTCTTGCACAGATACAATCACAATTATTGCTCTGTTGCAGGTTATCTTCCACCACAAGGCTATGAGAAGAGCCAGGGGTGGAATGGGTACTTCCTCTGCGCTTTTCTTACCTCCTTTCTCTATACCTGGGGAGAGTATGGAGGACTCTGCAGGGATGATTAAGGAGGCAGGAAAAAGTGACAGGACTCATCTACAGCCAATCCCAATTACAGATAATAATGTTAATGTGGCATTTCACTGTGTAGTTAACCGGCCCTGTCCTAGAACATCACCTTTTGGCCAAAAATTCTTTCCAAATAAATTAGAATCAGTCAGGGCACAACCTGCCAAAAACAAGCAAGTAGATTAGATAAACTCCAAATTCACATGGGTATAAGCACATCCTAACACTCTAAATACTCTTGATATAATTACAATTGATGCATTATATATAAATCTGAATGCTTACCTACTGTTTATCATGAAAATCTCCAGCTGCTTGCTATACATGACAAACATTGTGAAGCTGGAGGGCAGGGTTCACTTCATCTTCTACTTACTGCTATAACCAATACTGGACTCCAGAACCTGATCTCTGAACCCCAATACTGGTTCTGAGCGTTCTGTGGACTCAGCTGCCAGGCACCATGGTTAGCTCCAGTTTCTCTACTGGACAAATGAGATGAGCTCAATACAGAGTAAAGAAAAATTATCATCTTCAGGCACATTTTTACCCCATCTAAGAAAGATATAATTTTGCACCCTGCATCACCTGAGAGTTTACCTTAATCGTCACATAATGGCAGGATTGGATGAACTCTTTGTCCTTCTGACAATCATTGCCTCAGAGGTCTGCTTTGATATCTTCCTGTCACAGAAAAAAGAACAAAAGGATTGATTTCCACAGCCTGGGAGGGGGCTGCCTCAGAGGACGTAGCGCATTCTGTTCAATTTTCTTCTACTTCATGCACACACCTT
This sequence comes from Albula goreensis, assembly GCA_022829145.1. Lineage (NCBI taxonomy): Eukaryota > Metazoa > Chordata > Actinopteri > Albuliformes > Albulidae > Albula > Albula goreensis. The sequence goes on from CM040745.1 coordinate 40,871,281, forward strand.
CACACCTACATACAATACACGAGGTTAGGGCCCTAGCCTTTAGTTTAAGATCTATCTTTTCCATTCTAGGTACACAGTTAGGTGCTGGGCCAGGTGCCTTTTTATATTGGCTACTGAACTGCTACATGGCTGTCTCTACAATGTTGCATTTAAATATATACACACATTTCCTTTTAACAGCTCATCTTTGCTACAGTATGTGTTAAGCATCTGTTTAAACTGAAATGCGGCAAACATAGAACCACCCTGCGAATCAAATTTTGCACCTTGTGACTATTTTGGACCATTAAGGAGCCTATTCCAGGTTACCAAGACATGCCCCTTTGTGTAATTATCACACAATATTTTTAAATAAATGGGAAGTATGCCTCTTTTTGCATTTTTTTTATTAGATGGTTTAATACAGATTCCAAGCAAATCAATGTCTTACAATAAACCCAGTGAGGAAGCTTAATCTTTTAACCTTTTTACGAAGTTTCAGCTGTTTACATTTTTTATATAATTGCTGACACACAAATATGAAGTACCACTGAAAGAACATTTAGATTACTTTGCTAATTGGCCGTTAGTAACTCAATAGTTCAGGAAGCTGTATATATGGATGTAATATAGGTAATACTGTATTTATATGGCACATGGGTCCCCATTTCGAACAAAAATACGCTTGGTTTAATGAATGCAATGCGCATGACGAAAATTAACTCGATAAACTGTTCTTGTAGAGAGAAGCACAACGCTAGTATTTTAATTATTTGAAGTTAAAGACAAATGTTCGCTAAACACAGCCCTGGTCAAAAGGTAAAACGAATACGGAATGTAATGTTAGTTGTAATAGTTGCAAGTTGCGCTAACGTAACGTTGCCAAATAATCAACGAATATTGTGTGCTGGCGAGGCTACCTACACTCAAAGTATAATACATTTTATAACTTCTATAAGAATCTTAAACATAATTTCCCGCGGTGTTCGTACAATTTTACCAGGTAGCCTCATGAAAATACGCCACGTGTACGGGAAAGTAGTTTGGCCTACGTGGACAAGTACCAGATTATGATCGTTGGGTACTCTGGAATGCAAACATAAAATGATTCTAATGTTAACTCGTTCGAGAAGACGCATCAGAGATAAGGAAATCACAGAGCTTTAAATGTTATCAAAGTAAATGCCTCTTTAGCTGAAAACAGACCCTTAATGACTACAATTCAAAAACACTGCGTTAACTTCGTTGTTCTTTGTCTCTCAAATCAAGAGGAATACTTTCATGTCGTCTAACACAGCGAGCATCATGGATTCCAGATTGAAATACAGACTTGTTTCACGCACCGAATTATACTTTGTACCTCACTTCCCCAGAGCTTCTGAAGGATCTTTTTTCTTCTTTTCGCGCTGAAAGAAAATACCAAATGCCGTCAGGCGTACTGCTGCCACCTATTGGCTTGGCGGTCATAGCTAATCAGTCGCAACAGATAAACTCCACTCTCCTCCTACCGCCTGGCTGCGTTCCAATACTTTTTCTTGTCTCCTCCTTTCCTACCCCAGAGGTATGTGGAGGAAAGAAGGGGAGGAAATGGGTGTGTTCCAATACTTTTGCTGCTCTTCTCTTCTTTTCTCCACTTCCCCACTACTCCTCGTCCTCTTCTCCTGAAAGTATGTGGAGGAAAGGAGGAGAAGAAATGAGTGGAAGAGAGAAGGAAAGAAGGAGATTAAACAAAAATTGGAACAGCTAATTAGATTCACCCGTCATCAAAGTCAACATCGGCTATTGATGAAGCAGTAACTTTGCATAATCACAAAATTAACACACTCAGTTTTACATTATTTAAATTACCATTCACTACTCAAAAACATGGATATGTTTGAAAAAGCAAACTGTACTGTTGTACTACATGAATGTAAATTTTCCAGTTACTGTTTACTGTTATACTTGAATGTAGGTAAATTGTAGTCATGTTTTTGACCTTTTCGATGGTAAAAAGATTCTGTGTTATGGTCTTTTAATCTGACTGGTTGTAAGCTCAATGATTTCACCAAGAAATGTGAAAAGACTTTTGTGGTAGGATACATTAATGTAGAAGAAGGACACAGATCAGTTTGAATACAATATTGTAAAAAAAAAAAACCTGATGCCGCCAAGAGTTTTGAAAAGACTTCTGCAGTAGGATACATTGATGGGAGCATTCCAATGCTCAAAATTTGTATCCTCCTCTCCTCCACAACTACCTCATCTCCGCCCAAAAAACAGATCTATGTGTCCATCCCCTTCCTCCAGTGTTCCATGAAATTCAGTCAATGCAATTCAATCTACATTTGTCCATAACTTTCAGTTAGAATTGAATAAGAGTGTTATGCAAGCTGGTTGATATGATTGCTGAACTCAACAGTGTTGATTGAAGACATAACTGTGCACACATTTACAGTTAGTTATTTGTCCACAATTACTTTCACCCATGTTTCGATACTGAGCGGGCTTTTAAAAACACCCTTACCACACTAGCACAACAGCAGTCTGTGTGAACTAAACTAAACATTTTAAATGCTTTCACACAGAATTCATTCAGTGACATGTTTCAAAAGTCATGTCATCTTTGCTCATTCAAACACAACCATCCACAAAACCATGTACCTGCAGCACTTTTTGCACATAGGATATTGTTTGAAAAACTGTTAAACCCAAATTAAAAACATCACAAAACTGAAAAACTGTCATTTTACACTAAAGCAAAAGTTTTTTTTCTTCTTTCTGAAGCAAGGCATTTGGAAGACATCACAGCACAGAAAAACAGATTTAGGGAGAACAGTAAAATAAAGCAAAAAATGTAATATATACCTAATTCTCCTTTATTGCAGACCATCTTTAGTCTGAAATAAATTTTTTTCAAATCCAAATTTACAACTAAACTAGTTGACCTTCCACAGCAACCAGGCCTCAAACCCCTGGGACCCCTGGAGAAAATCTTTTTGACCTGACCAAATTCATAGTTTTTTTTCTAAATAAGAATGCTTTTTTAAGCATCCTCCCCTGTTCATACATTTGGTCCACCTGTTCTTCAGTGGAGAGATGCAACTGTAAGAGCAGATTGGTTTTGAAAACAGTATTGTCAATATTTAGCCATGCAAAGTGTTATTATTCATGGGGAACACTACATCTGCACCTGTTTTTTGTCAAGTTGTTAAGTTTTACTGTTGTTTTATATCACTGCACTGCATTAATGACTACTGTGCCATATTATGCCAGTGCTTTTTCTCACAGGGGTTTAGTACCCTCAATTGTACTTGTGTGCTGTAGTATTGATTCTGTTTTGAAAAGTATTGAGTATAATTTTATATAGATAAACGGTTTCTTATGGTTGTGTGTTCTAGCAGTGATCTTTAGAGATGTCAGCCCCCCTGTTACATCATTCAGTTTTGTGACAGCAAAAGATGCAATAAGGAAGAGTCTGCCTGAAGCTGTGTGTCCATGTGCCATGTTCAGGGGCACTGTTGGGGTGCCAGGATCACACTAAAGCCATGACTCAGACGCATGGAAGATCAGCTTCACCTATTTGCTAGGCTAGGTACAGCTGTGGGAGACTACACAATGCCACCTTGGTGAAGGCAAGACTATTGCAACACACATTTAATTTCAATCGACCTCTAGTCTCATTACTCAATATGAATGGTAGTAAAATGTCCACACCTTAAATCCAGGTATCCCAATTATGGCATGTGGTGAGGGACTGGTTTCCCCAGAGATGGAGCTGTTGGACCACCATATGGGAGTTAATTGTGATTATGTTGTCAACTGTAGTATTGGGAGTGGGACTCAGCCTTCTAGAATGATAGCATAGTTTAAACAGAAGCAAAGGGATGGCTTCCCCAAAATAACTTTATTTTGTAAAAAAATAAATAACAGTTTATTGGACAGCCGCCGTCTACCCAGAGTGATATAAGTGAGCCATTCTAACGGCAATGAACAATCTGATCATTCTCAACAGCATGCTATGGTGGAATTGCTCTAAGATACGAGATTGATAATACTATTGTTACTAAATTATCAGCAAGTAATGCACATATCACCAAAGATAACCACTAATACAGATCCTCTGTTGTCCCACAGGCCAGATTGGACCAAGGCAAATCTCATCATGAAATCTGATCTGCACAAACCACCCATTTTCCATGGTGATGATGCACACAAGTTTAATGTTTAGTAGGGGCAGGAAGAGAATGCGGACTTACCAGAGAGTGAAGCGGGATGGGCCTCAGAGCAGGGTGTTGAGATAATGAAAAGACTAATTGGGAGGGCCAAGGTATCCACAACCATGACCCCCTTGCCAGCATTAACAAAGACCCTGAGGTCATTCTTAGTATTTTAAAACAACACTATGGTGAGTCAGTTACATCCTCCACTGTTTTTTTTATTCTGAGGTTTTATTCTGAGATTTTTATTTGACAGTACCAAAGCAGGGGGAGAGTGGTCTGAACTACAAGGTATGTCTTACTGGAAGCTGGGTAACCAGGCAGATGAGATGGGTCATGATCTTGCTATGATATCTGTAAAACACTGCCCCAGAAGTGACCTTTGCACAGAGTATACATTGTTTACATTGTCTTTTGAAATATGACAATGTCAACAACACTTACTCTTGGAGCAGGAAACACTCCCACTGAGGAGAACTGTTAACGCTGCCAATCGAAATATGAAAATATCAACAACACTCATACCCCTCTTTTATTAAGTATTATTAATTATAATTTATTAAGTATTTCCTTTAAGGTTAAATAAAGGAGGGGTCGAATGGGGCTGTGCCCCTTCAGTAGCGATTTCTACAGAACAGCCTTTAAAGGAATCAGTTCTGCTGGGCTTTTAAAGGTGTGGATGCAAAAGAGAAACAAAGAATTCAGCATTTATTATCATGACATTTAGAATGTAAAATCAGGAAGCTGAAATACGTCAACGGCTAATTAAGAGGTCTATTTTTGTCAAAGTTTTGATTCTACAACCAAAATAGAGGCATTCCAAAGCATGCACATTTTTGTGTCTTTGTTTAATGTTTGAGCTGATTGCTGTTAATGTCTCTGTTAGGACAGAGGTCAAGTCTGGGCTTGTGAGGGTAGCAGTCTGCCCTGAGCTGCCAGTTAAAGCTGTTTCTTTCATTCTTTCATTCTTACTCTGAGTCTTACGCTGCAACAGACTGGTCCAAGTTGATGATAGGGGTTCAGTGTTTCAGATAGTGGAGCGTAATGGCTGGGGTTCATTGTTTCAGATGGTGGAGTGTAATGGCTTGGGCTTCAGTGTTTCAGATGGTGGAGTGTAATGGCTGGGGGTTCAGTGTTTCAGATAGTGGAGTGTAAGGGCTGTGTTCAGTGTTTCAGATAGTAGAGCGTAATGGCTGGGGTTCATTGTTTCAGATAGTGGAGTGTAACGGCTCGGGGTTCAGTGTTTCAGATGGTGGTGTGTAATGGCTGTTTCCAATGTTTCACATGGTGGTGCATAATGGCAGGGGGTTCAGTTTTGCAATTTTATGTAAAACATTCTGTGGCTGTTTGTTGCACTCTCAAGTACGGACACAAGTCCAGTAATGGCAATGCTCAGGGTGACAGCTGCTCTCTGCCATTGTTTAAAATCTTCACTACCAAAAAGTCAGCAAAGAATTGAGGCTTAAGTTGAATTGTGTTTCAGAGCCCTGCTGTATCAGCTTTCCTAGCCCGCTTTCGGGGCAAGATGAAAAATCTCCTCAAACTCACCTCAACCGCTCCCATTGAGAGGTTCTCCACGCTGTGTTCCAATTCGAAAAAATGCTTGCTTCTTCTTGCTTCTCCAATGGAGGTGGGAATACCCGAAAAATCCCAGATATAAGATGGCTGCCACCAGAGGGGTGATTCCATTCAGTTTGACAGAGTGGAGTGTGGATTTTCATTTGCTCAAGCCCATGGGGTGCATTCCAACACTCAAATTTGTCTCCTCCTTTCCCCTCCTGAGTGGAGGAAAGGAGGAGAACAGAAAACGTATCCTTAGTTTATCGCACCCTTGGTTTTCCTCCCTCCAACGGAGCTAACAAAAAACATCCCTTCCAGCAGTGATATTGTCCAGAATGCAATGCAATGCTTGCTCATTTGCCCATGTTTTAAACTCGGTCTGCATTCAAACAGTCAAAAAAAATGACGTCCTATGTTCTTTCCTAACCACTTTTCCCTTGACCTCGATGAAAAACATCATGAGGTCAAGGAAAGTTGGGGAGGAGAATTCATGAAGGACAAGAATTGAAAACTGGAACAGCAAATCCGATCCACCCGTCATTAAAGTCGATGTTGGTAATGTAATAATTTCAACTGACTCCAAAGATACCAAAGCCAATCACGCTTCTCGAACGCTGCCAGCCCTTTTCATGCATTAAAACAAATGTCAGTTTCTGGCATTATGCTCATGATGTAACATAAACATTTGTACAAGGAATAATTAAACTTACTGCAACATAAACTTGCTCAATTTTACCTTGGTAAAATTATCATTCGCAGCTCAAAAAAGTGAATATATCGTATCAATGTGAATGTTTGAAAATGCAAAACAATAGTTTTCCCATTAATGTAAATTACCCAATTACTGTTTCCTGTTCTGGCACTTATACTTAAGTGTTGGTAAATCCAACAATGTATTACAACTTTTCGATGGTGAATATTCAGTGGGATGGTTTTTTAAACTGACTGGTCGTGAGTACAATGATGTCACAAATGTGAAGAGACCTCTGTGGTAGGATACATCGATGTATCCTTCATTTGGAGGAAAGGAGGAGACAAGAAAGGAGGAAAGGAGAAGGCAACATTTTGTTTTGGAACAGTGGAGGGAAGGAGGACACATAATCAGTTTCCAGGGAACGGAGGAAAGGAGGGGAGGATAGGAGGAAAGGAGGAGACAAATTTGAGTATTATACTTAGTCCCATGCGTTCTTACTGTGTAGTTTCATGCAGGCTATATAAATGTGGACACCCTGGTAAAAAATATTACTTCATTACCAAGGCTGTAATAAAATAGGCTGTGAAATAAAAAAGGAAGATAGGATGCCAGTCACAAAAGTGAAACAAAAATGGTTGTCACTTTGAGAATGGTTGCTCACGCTCATCCTGTTGTCCCTTCATATTCATAGACATGAATCCCAATTAGTATGAATGTATGAAAATAATAGCTAAATTTATGCATGATGTGCATAAATATGTTAGTCCTTCAAATCTACTACTGTACATATCATCATTCTATGGAGCCCCTAAAGTCCCAAAGGGTGATTTTTTTATCTCTTAAATTATTATCTAGTGGGAACAAGTTTTATCGTGCGCGCAAAAGAAAAGAAAAATACCACCTTTCAGAACTTTAGGGGCTCCATATCATTCTTAAGTTTCAAACATGTTGAATTAAAAACATCATATGGCTAAAAACATCTCATATCCTTGTTTTTTTGAAAGACACACTTCTGTGTTATGGTTGATATGCTGGTTATGATCTGATTATAAGCCTATACATCTATGATCTGCGTCGGTCATGTTGATCATTTCGTAGACGGCCGACGGGTGCGTCGCTTTATGTGTTGCTGCCGCAAAGAATTGTGGGATGGTATTTATCTCCTTTCCTTTCGTAAAGGATCGTCCAGTGTACTCTGTGCTAAAGGAGATAGGAAAGGGAGCATTGAAGCACCTTTTCTTAGCTTTTAGAGAATTCGAACCGCTCTTTAATCCTCTATACGAAGCACTTTTGGACGCATCCTGCTCAAAAGGTGCCACACAAATAAGTATAGTAACTATTCTTATTATTATTTTAGACTATTATTAAAATGTGCATACAAATAATAAGTGGTATCACATCGAAAAAAACCTTGACCACGTTTTTGAAAATAACATCACGTTCCCATGGTCACTGAAACTTTCGTTTCGCTGCAATCCAGTCCTTGCGAAGGAAAGCACAGTTCTGATGCCATTATCCTATGTTTGGACTTCTGCAAAACTTTCGATACCTTAGAACACACATTTTTAATTAACTCTCTCAAACATTTTGGTTTTGGTGAAAGATTCATAAAAAAGGTAAGAACATTTTATACAAACATCAATAGCTTAGCCATATTAATTTTGCATTCTTCAAAGCAATTTTATATAAAAGAGGTCTCCGTCAAGGCTACCCCGTTCCTCCTTTCCTCTTTATTTTACCGGTAGAAATCTTGTCCCTGTACATCTCTTACGACCACGAATTAAAGAGAATCTGTATTTTCGGAAAAGATTTGAAAATCTCTCAATTAGCTGACGATACTACCTTGTTCCTCAGAGAAAAATGGCAAGTATCCAAAAGTATCAACTTGATAAACACTTTTTCTGCTGCATCTGGTCTACATCTCAGTTTAGCTAAATGTGAGACAATGTGCCTTTACCAGACTCAAGATCACACGATAGAGAACATTCATGTCAAAGAATGTGTTAAATACTTAGGGATCCAGGATTAGGGATTTGTAGGGACATGTCTATTAGGCAACAAAAGACCTTTATTCCCAAAATTCTGAAAATAATTGGCCCCAGAAAGATCTGTCAATCCTGGGTAGAGCACTGATTTCTAAGGCTGAAGATTTAACTCACTTGGTTTACACTTAATTGGCCTTGTTTGTTAATATCAAGATGTGTGAAGAAATAAATTGAACAATTTTTAATTTTTTGTGGAAGTATAAACCTCACAGCATTAAAAAAATGGTTATTATGTAATAAGAGATCAGAGGATGGTCTAGAAATTATCCATTTTCATGATATTGTTAATGCTTTCAAAGTAAACTGGTTGAAAAAATGCCTAGTCAACCCTAAGTCAATGTGGTACTTTGTACCTAATATTGTCTTTTAGAGATTAGGTGGGCAAATTTTTTGATGATGTGCAACTATATCCCCTCTAAATTACCCATCAAGCTGTCGAAATTTCATCAGCCGGCTCTCCTGGAATGGAAGCTCTACTTTTGCACAATGTCTCACCTCATAGGGCTATTATGTGGAATTACTCTGATATAGGAGTGCGGGGGCAAGTGGTCAGTGGTTTTTAGATAACTGGGCTACTAGACAAATTATTTTTTTTTCTGATTTATTTCATGAGAATGGGAATTTATTTGCATATGATCAGTTCTTATCTTTATATAATTTTCCAGTTTAATGCAAGACAATTTAACTCCATCACCAAAGCACTACCATCTGGTCTAATACAGTTAGTTAGGAATCATCTGGTGTCTGGTAAAAGAAAACAAATTATGCCCGGCTTATGTATAGAAAATACACAACTATTAGATAAAAAAATGCAGTAACAAAATGTTAGGGATTCATTTCATAGTAAATACAAAGTCTCACCAAAAGGAAAATTTTATTGGGATTCTCTTTATCAGACATTCACCTGCTAGAATGCTAGAATTTTCAACTTTAGACAAGCTGACTTTATTAAAATGCATGATTATACAAGGAATATAAACTGGGTACCTTTTCTAGACAGCAGAACTGTGAAAGAAATGTGGAACATATTTAAAATGATTCTTCTGGATGTACAGCGTAAATTCATTCTGCAAGTGCAAAAAGGGAAGCTGAAAAAGAAGCATCCACAGTGGATGAATAAGTCGCTACAGAATAGTTTGAAACAAAAAAGGAAACTATTTAGAAAATACAAGTTAGACAGCTCAGAGAGAAATAAGATTGAATATATTAATATGCAAGCTCAAGTTAAGAAAGAAAAAGGGAAGCTAAAAGGTGTTTGGAAAGACAGATTGCACTAGATGCAAAGAGCAACCCAAAACACTTTTTTCAATACTACAGTCAAAAAGGATAGTTAAGGATGAGATAAGAGGTATAAAAAACAAGGATGAATTTATGGTTTATGATAACAAAGCTTTTGCTGATACCCTAAACAGTTACTTTGTGGAGAGTTTCACAAGTGAAATGTTTTGTCATATGCCTTCAGGTGCATTCAGTTCTCAGAGTCTTATGGAGGAAATTGATTTCAATGATGCAGAAGTACTAGTTAACTTCAAAAACTTAAAACAAATAAGGCAACATGCCCCAGTGGAATATATCCAAGAGTCCTCAGGGAACTAGCGGAAGTGGTCTACAAGCCTCTGACAGTTATTTTTAAGCAATCTCTTAAAACTGGAGAAATACCAGATGACTGGAAGCAAGGAAGTTTAGTACCTATCTACAAGAAAGGAGACTGGATCCAGGAAATTATAGGCCTGTCAGCTTAACTTGTATCACATGTAAATTACTGGAATCCATCATTAGGGACAATTTGGAATTATTCCTTGAACAAAATGGTATCTTAAACGATAGCCAGCATGGTTTTTGCAGAGGGAGGTCATGCTTAACAAACCTCCTAAACCTTCTGGAGGAAGCTACAGTGTGTTTAGATGCAAACCAAGCTTATGATTTTATCTGTTTAGACTTTTAAAAGGCATTTGGCAAAGTACCGCATGAGAGGCTCATAGTGAAAAGTGAGATCTGCAGGAATTACAGGAGCTATCACTGAGTGGGTTCGAAGTTGGCTGTCTGGTAGAAAGCAGCGTGTAACTGTGGGAGGAATTGTGTCAGAGCAGGGTCCTGTATGAAGTGGAGTCCTGCAGGGATCAGTGTTGGGGCCTTTGCTATTCCTTATTGACATAAACAATCTGGATGCAGGGGTTAGTAGTAAAATAGTAAAATTTGCAGATGACAGAAAACTAGGGGTTTAGCCTCTAGATTCAACTTAGGTAATACAAGAAGACCTAAACCTAGGAAGTATTATTTTACACAAACAGTTATCAATATATGGAATAGGTTGCCAGGTCATGTAGTTGAGGCAGAGACCCTTGCTGTGCTAAGTCCAGACTTGATGCAGTTTTGGATACTCTTTAAATTGTTATGGCGAGCTTAGTTGGGCCAAATGGCCTGTTCTCATCCTAGTATGTTCTTATGATCTGCTGCTAATTGTCTTGGTGCCAGACACCACAGCACACCTTCATAGGTCTAGTGGAGTCCATGCCTCGACAGGTCAGGGCTGTTTTGACGGCCAAAACAGATGAAACCAGATTTGGCATTAAATTAAATATATATATATATATATGTATATATATTGTTATGTTACTTTATGGCAGTGACATTGTTTCATTGTTTTGAATTTGTTACTGGATTGTTACCTGTATATATTCTCAATACAAAAAAAAGGAAAGCACAGTGAGGAAGAACCGCAAGTTCATTCCAATTCAAACAGCCACAAACCTTCCCCTCATTCGGGAAGGGCTCACTCGCCTGCTGCGTCACTGGAGAGCTCACTCCATTGGAGGGAAGAAGTGAAGGGAGAATTTTACTCTGGATTGGAACGCAGCCTTAGTCACGCACAAAGGCGGAGACAGACGAAGAGACTCGCACGGATGTTTCTCTAGGAGTTACTGGTCTTTAATTTAATAATAATAATTTAATTTGTTCTTATAGTCGCAGAACTGTTGTAGGAAAATGAACAATTCTGGAGAAGGATATGGTGAGTAGGCGTACTACTTCGTTTTGAACAGCTACTTACGACAAGTCTTCTATGGCTACTACTGAAATCAAAGCCACGCCTCTATGTAGCTGTGGATCTGAAACATTTCGTCCAGCTCCTGGAAAGGTTTTGCATGTTAATATTTTAGGCTGTCTTTCTGAAAACGTTCAATTAGCACGTATATGAAATCATGCGTTGCTACAAACTAATTAATTTGCCAGAAAATGCATATTGCCCTGGCGTTACTCATGAATCATTTTCATATTAAATGAGCAAGTTACACTGTGTGTGGCCCAACATTATTTTGCTCTGGCAATGTTGAACAGCGATACATCACAGTTTTGGGATTACTGATTTTTTCCCCTAAAACATAAACGCACTGTTACTCTTCCCTTTCTTATCACGTTAACGTATTTTCTGTAGAGTTTTGTGGTAGGCTGTTTGGTTCAAATGCTTCTTGGACTATTTAATTTAAAGTGTGTTAATAGAAAATTACAGCCATAAAGGTAAAGTAGTGAACTATGTTGTAATAATAGTGCGTGTATCCAGTGTTAACGGGAATAGTCTGCTGAAACTGATATTGTGTAGGGTAGCAGCGGAATGTCTTTAAAACAGGTGACTAGTTGAAGTCTGGTGTGCACTGATTGTAAAAATTGCGCTACAGTGATCAAAACATAAGTCTTCTATTTGGACCTATTTTGGAACTATTTACAGCATTGTGCACACGATAATTTGATCAAATAATACGTTTTATTTTTTTCTCTTAGCCATGTTTGCTCCACAGGGGTCAAATTTCCATGGCCCCTCAGCGCCCCCTGCCAGTATGTTTGACAGTGTGCCGGGATACGAAGGCATAGCAGTGGGAGGAGGTAGGTATACCCAGACACTACGGTTTCCATGGATAGTTACTCAGTTATTTGCTGTTAGAATGGCCTGCACTTACTGAATGCTGTAATGTTAATGTTCGTTTTGAAGAAGTTGGTTCTATTAAACGAAGACGTTTGGTAGTGCTAGAATACATAAAAGCGCATGTTTTGCCGGTACAAGTTGTATATAATACATTTGTATCGTAAATTTACCGAATTTAGTTGGAGACCGTAAAGGCAATGTGGAACTAAGCAAAACACATAAAAAGAGAGTGCAAAAACTACGTACTTCTTTGCAACACAGCACCACCTCGGTTCTAAACGCTTTCGCTTCTCACATTCTTGCCTTCGCGAAGCCAATTTCTGTACGCTTCTCAGTTTTCCGCTGGTCTCTGACATATCTGCTCTCTTCTTAACTGTACTGAAATATTCGTCAGAGATTAAGGCTATTTGATCACAAACTCGATTGAAATGCGAAATGCAGTCAGCTAGCAACAAATGCAACCTGCATATTTCTTTGGAAAAAATAATCACATATGTTTCCTGCCTTTGTATCAGAAACAGAAAAATGAATAATTTGCACTTACTGGCCGTTTTGACTGGAATTTATAGGAAATTGTGCTCAGTTTTTGCACAGAACTGTGTATATATTTATTAAATGCATTTATATGGGTATTATGTGTGTAAGTATGATTATTATAAATGTATTCATTTTTTGTTGTTCTTTATCATGGGGCATGTTCGGTTAAACTGCCACAAGTCTGCATGTTCATCCATGGGTGAAATAAACATGCAAACTGGAAATTGGACTGTACCTCACTGTGCTCTCTTTGGGTACTGAGCCAATAAAAATAATTGTGTGGATGATCAAATCACATCCCCTCTTAATCCACATGATTTTAATTTTGAATTGAGATTCAATTCAAATGTATATTTAGCATTAAACAGTCTGTTATATTCATTGATTGGCCAGTGCTAAACCAGAACTAGCTGGGGTCTTGCTCTGAACTGGGTTCCAGAAAGTCAGGGAATTTTTCTTTCACCATTGCCTCCCTTGATTTTCCCCGTGGGGGTCTAAGGCTTGGGATCCATCTATAGCTGTTTGGTGACATTGATACTGGTAAAACTGTTATAGAAATAATATGAATTGAATAAAACAAATATGTTAAAACATTTTCCAATACTAAACAAGACACTGCCAGTCAGACTGATAATGCAGTTTCTGTGTTTTTCATCATTTGCTTTGTAAATTCCTTCCACAATTATATTTACTGACGTTGTGTCAAAAGTGAGTAACAATACCACATGCAAACCCGTCCCCTCGTAAAGTGATCCAGACTTTTTAAAAATGCAAACCACTTTTGTAACTTTAATAATTTTTTGCACATCAATTTGCTGTACTGTATCCAGGCAGTGGATACCTTCCTCCACCTGTTCCTGCTTATCCTCCACCTGCACCTGAGCCAGCACCCACACAGCCAGAGTGGAAGTAAGGCCCCCATCCCCCCCAGTGCTGCTGTAATACTCATGTCATGTGTGCTGTGAGTGGGAGGATGTGTATCTAAACGTGGTGTTGCTTGGGACGGGAAAACGAGGTGTCATCGCCGACTCTGACGTCAGTGACACACCAACCGGAAACAATCGGTGTCTTAACGTGGAGTGTGTCATTTTTTTTTTTATTCGCTCAACTCTGTGATAAACAGCATATTAACATCACAACCATTATGACACCTCATTCTCCCACGTGGGTACCTGTTCAATAATACTCTGCTATGCCAGTGCTTATTCTCAGTGCCTGCTGCTTTACTGGTTGGCCATGTCTGTGAGCTTAAACTGCTAAGTTTTCATTTTTGAGATTTTATTTCAGCTTGCTGACAATGATTTGGAAGTCACCTCCAGCCAGCATGGAGTTGTCTTACGCATGGCCAAGCTTATGTGTATGTGTTTAGAATGTCCAGCCAACGTCAAGCACATACCCCTAACCTAAGAAAAAATGGCATAGTAGCAGATAAGCGTCATGCAGACAAGAGGCACTGTTTTCCACAAACTTACACATTGTACCTCCAGGACCAGACAGAGATCAGACAAATACACATGAAAAGTCAACCACACCGATTCTCAACAGGGAATCACAGTGCTTCCACTGTGAATAATGGACACACTTAAGCTGATGACTCTGTGACTGAGAGGTAGACTGAGATGGCTTGAGCTTATATTTCTGTGTTTTTGGGAGTTCTGTGGGGGTACCTTTCTCCCCAAAGGTCTGTACATGACCCTGGCATGATCACTGCAGGTAATGTATATGTTAATTTTCTGTGGGCAAGTGTTTGGTAACTGACAACAGTTCACAGTAATGGTTGCTCTCTGTCTGTACGTAACTATCCTCCCAAGTGAATGAGTGGAATTGGATGTGAAAGGGACAGGGTAAGATCAGTGCTACCGTTTATTGTATGTCGAAAAAGCTGAATGAGTTTGACTGATTTTGTTTAGTATCCCGTCAATCACTGAGGATACCGCGCGAGAGGCATTTCGCCTGTATGCATCAAGCCACTGCTGCTACAGAAAGGCTCCGGCGGTGGACGGCGTGATCACCAGCATGGATGCGTTCAACACATACAGGGTAAGAGCCATCCCACAGAAATGCTGGCTCACCGGGACCTGCTGCTCTCCCTGAGAGAACCACAAGGACAACGAGAAATGAGATTGAAAGTATTAAAGCTGCATTTCGCTGTACATTTGTTCATATTAAAAAAAAAAAAAAACATATTATAAATAGTTTCCAAACTGGAATAAAACTGAGTTGGAAAACCAATACTCACCATAGCTGCCTGGCAGTATGACATACAAAGCTGAGATCTTAACCTTAACGTTAACCATTCAGCCTTTTAAACAGTTCAGTTTGATGTACCCTCTGAAAATGTTTTAAGTGGCCTGGCCTTACACAGGGTTTTAGCATTGCGTGTTCTACACCATTAAATAGCACAGAAAATGACCAGTAGCTCCATGGCAGAGAAATGTAAGGAAAGCAGGAGCTCAGATATCATGGATTTAAGGAATCTGTGACCTGTGGAGATTTGACACAGTTATGAGTAATTTTTTTTTACAATCAAATTGTAATATTTGTATATTGCCAAAATTGCCAAATTGTATATAGCCAAAGTTTAAATGACTGCATTAATTTTTAAACATGTCACCAAGTGGCTTGATTGAGATGCTCTAGATGGCAATTAACAATTTCAAGTAGATGCATTGGTCTGGCACAACTTTGAGAATATATTTTTAAAAATCCGAAAGAATTGATTGATCAATATCTCCACCATCTTTTACCCAAAGTCTAAGGAGCATGATAATGGAAGACCAGGCAATGGACCCACCTATATGGCTGCTAGGTAGAATCACAGATGGGTTTAGCAACGTGCTATGTTCCTAATCGAATACAACCCCCTTTAAAGACTTCCTAAAGCAGTCCGATCATCTTCCCGTAACCTTTATAAGGCTACCAATGCCATGGGTAGCCTGTACAAATCACTATCAATCCATTCGTGTTAGAACTAATCATACAGCTTACCAGCTAATGTTAGTTCAAATTAATATTAGTTCAAATTAATGTTAGTAAAAATTTACCTTGATGGAAGATGCAGATTAGACAACTAAAATTATTTGGCAGGTTAAAAAATCGTTTTACTCACTTTTAGTGGTGATGTGTAAAACAATGAAACACAGATGCCTGGCGGTTGGTGTGAAATTGTCATTATTTTATTTATTAGGCCTGTATTGCTAAACTGTTTGGATATATGTTTTCTTAGCTTGTATTTGTACATGGAGCTAAATAAAGACAGTGCCCTTTCAGTGCTGTATAAAAGCAGTAGAACAGAGGTGAGGTTGTGCTGTGATTACTGTCATAGCTCATGTCTGTGACTGCCTATCAGGATGCAAGATTCTAAATGTAGGAATGGCCATAGAAATACCCACTAATATACACACAGCAAATGGTTTGCCTGTGTCTGCTTTAGGAATGATTGAAATAAGCAGATGTGTAGCTCATGCATGCTTTACAGATATGCTCTGTCTGTGCCCTCTACAGTACCGTCTGGAGACGTTTACGGAGTCGAGATCCACAGAGTGGGACCATGAGGCCTACACAGGTACTTACACAATACACAGAGTGAGAGTGTGGGTGTAGACAGGTACTCGCACAGTACACATGGTGAGAATACAGGGCCTACACAGGTACATACCCAGTACACAGAGCGAGAATACGGGCATAGACAGGTACTCACACAGTACACAGGGAGTGAATGCGGAGCCTACACAGGTACCTAGCCAGTACACAAGGTGAGAATACAGGGTCTACATAGGTACTTACACAGTGCACAGGGAGAGAATACAGGGCCTACACAGGTTCTTACCCAGTACACAGGATGAGAATACAGGGCCTACACAGGTGCTTACACAGTGCACAGGGTGAGAATGCGGGTGTAGACAGGTACTCACACAGTACACTGGATGAGAATACAGGCCTACACAGGGTGAGAATACGGGACATACACAGTACACAGAGACAACACAAAGCATGGAAATAGATGGAGTTTTGAGCTCAAATGCAACCCTGATATTGCACACAGTGTTTCCGAAACCAGAATTAAGGCTGCAGTGGTTGGATTTTGGGTTGGTGAATTAAGAAATTTTGATAGGTGAGAATACAGAAGAAGCCAAGAGAAATAGCAGTTTGTGATGTTGTTCTTGTTGGATAGTTTGTAGAAAAAGGCCAAGCAATATAAAAACTGAGGGTGATTGCAATTGCTTCTCAGGCGTTAAAACAGCTGCTGAAATTCCTGGTATTTACATGCAAATTCCTAAATGGTTGCAATAAGGGGGAACCTGGGAAAACTGCAGTGACTATGTTACTTTGTGACTTTCCTCTTGATTCATAGTAAAAACTGTTCAGGCATATGTAAATCTTGGGTGAAGGTGCAAAAACAGGTTGGAGATTTTGCAGATGAGGCCAATTAGGTTATCTGTCGAGTTTAGTAAACCTTGTAGGAAATGTGACTCTTTTTGTGTGGAAAATATTGTTGACTTCTGAAGCAGGCAGAAATTTTGTGCTGGTACCGACTATTGCTCTACTCCTGCATACTGCAGCAGTCAAAGCCTGAAGAAGATACAGCAGACAAGGTAAAGCAGAATAAGGGGTGGTTTTCCATCTAAGAATTATGTTCTTTCAGTGAACTGAACAGCAAATAGTGGCGCGATATATATAAGTCACACAGTCACAGGATAATCACACTACTGGAGTAATTTGAGCAACGCAGCCAAACATTACATACTCTGTCAGCTGTGGTGGAGCTACTGTTAACTGTATGTCCTTGCATCTGGATTTTTTAAAAGTACAGTCACGTGGGTCCGGCACACAACAAAACCGTGTTCAGAAATAGAAAACAAACATACTTCATGAATGTACAGGTTGTGCGTTGTGCAAAACAAATAATCACAAGTGTTTAACACAGTGCAGAGGTCCATGTCACGGCAGCTTTATTTTCAGGGGTAGCTCTTGCTACAGTAAGTGAGAGGGTGGAACAAGTAGAATGTGTTAGCCTGTTGTAATAACCTTTTTCCAATCGGTGTTACTACTCTTTCTGTTGTAGGACCACCAGCTGTGTCTTTTGATAATATTATGCTGATGGAAAGCTTTTTGTATGCCGCCTAACATCATGCCAAATTTTCTTTTCTTGAGGTTCCCTCACTATTTGCGCCTGGTTGCTCTGTATCATTTTTACAGTGGGTTTCTGGATGTGTAAGCAAAGTTGCAACATGAGGGCATTTAATTTTTTGAGTGCATAATTAGAGCAAGACATAGTAAATCAGTTGTTAATATTTTGGTGTTTGCGACCGCAAAAGTGTCACTATATAGCAAATATTTTTGAGCTGCGACTATTCCTTCGTAAATTTGGCTCTGAGTTTTTATACACTGGCACCAAACACTGAGCAATATTGTCTGCAGAAAACATAAATATACACAAACACTGCCACCCCATGTCACTTCAAACAGTGAATCAATTGTAGAACTTTCAAGGAGATGATAAAAGAATAGCCTTGGCCTCACTGCCTAATGCAGACCAGAAAAATAGGCCATCATTAGAAAATAAAGAAATCAAACAAAACTTCCATTTCAACACATTCAAGCCTCATTAGAAATAAAAGTAAACACAAATAAAATCTGACCCTTAGTTTTGAGCTGCTGCTTCTTAGGTTCTGACTTGGCGCATTCTTCAGCAGTGTCCTCAAAAGCAGTGTCCCGACAAGATCAACCTCCGCAACCTCAGTCCAGACTCTCCATTAGATATCCCTGTAATAGTGTGTTCTTACGGGATGACGATGTTGTGTAGGAAGAGGTGATGAACAATGTCTATTGTTACCCAATTTTGACACCAGTAACAGAAAGGTCCCAAAGTCAGATGACTTTCTGACTGACCGATATTCTAAGGCACATTATCCTACAGCTGCTTATGCTCAGCTGGCTGGTAACTGCAGCGTCAGGATATACCAAAGAGAAGGGAATGCTCGGTCCTGCTGTTTATTCAGGATAGATCAGAGGGAAGGGAATTCTTGGTTCTTCTATTTATTCAGGATAAATCGGAAGGAAGGGAATGCTCAGTCCTGCTGTTTATTAAGATATACCGGAAGGAAGGGAATTTTCATACTCTGAAATAAACATTCCATTGATTTTTGGTCTCTAGTCAATTCAGATGAGTACAGAGTAGAATAAACGTAGTGATTTTTTTATTTAGAGTTTTTTATCCCTGTATTCCTTTTCATTTTCTCCATTCCTGCATGCCTGAATCATCCTGTCATAATGTAAATGTTGCTGCATGGGTTTATCTCTTCAGGCCAACCTGTTGATGCCTACACCCAACCTGCTCCAGGCCCCTGGGATATCCAGGTTTCAGCCCCTGCACCATTCCAAGACCATACTCAGGACAAACAGGTTCCTTATACTTCATCACTCAAGGTACAGTGTGCTCTTCCAAGGGTATGGATGTCTTTGGAATGTAGAGATTTCTGGGAATGGATGGATGCACAAATGGGCAAATATTGATGAGTTTGTGTAGGTTTTCATTTTGATCCTACTCTATTCCTGTGCAGTAGAATTTATACCCTACCCTTACTCTGCAACTTAATACCTGAGCTTTGCCACTCCAGTTAATATGCATTTCAGCTTTGACCTTGGGCACTCCAGTTAATGTGCATTTCAGCTTTGGGTTTGATCACACCAGTCAATATAAATTCCAGTTCTGAGCTTGGTCACTCCAGTGACAATAAATTTAAGCTTTGAGCTTAGGGAACTCCAGTTAAAATAAATTTCAGCTTTGAGCTTGGTCACTCCAGTTATTGTCTACCGCCCTGTTCCTTAGTGCTAAAAAAAACATCATTGCCTTGCAGAGTTTGCTGCCTTAGCTGTCATTGCTGGTTATGGATATATTTAATTGCAAATAGCTCATGAACTATGCACTTTGGACAAAAATGATGTGTTCACTGTATTGTTGACCTGATTCTTTAGCTACAGAGGATAAGCCCCTGACTGTGGGTCGTATGGGCAGAATGACCAATGGCTTTCCTGGCTCTCTGAACACTGAGCCGAACTGCAGATGAACTGGAATGACTGCTAGTGTAGGAGGTGCTTTGCTGAGCAGATAGTGCCATGACCCTGTGTTCTCACCAGCCAAGACCAAAAACAGGCCATGTTTCTTCAGGCCTCCATGGTGTGGTACTTAGAGCATGTATCCTGGAGTTTAAATTTGCGTACAGGTGTGCACATTCTCATGTCAAGTTTAAGTTTTATAAATCCTGAATTATGTGAGAAAATGTGTGTATGCACATTTGAGAGTTTTTGATTAGTCCTCTGGCACCTCATTTATGAACAGTGTGTATGCACATTTGGGAGTGTTTTTGTGCACACACACTGTTCATAAATGAGGTGCCAGAGGACCAAAAAAATCTACTGATAAGTAATACTGATAAGTGCAGGGTGTGTGGGGTGTGTGACATGCAGGGTGTGGGGTGTGAGGTGCACGGTGTCTGAGGTGTGAAGTGCAGGGTATTGGGTGTGAGGTGCAGGGAGTGTAGGGTATGAAGCTCAGGGTGTGTGGGGTGTGAGGAGCAGGGTGTTGAGGTGCAGGGTGTGTGGGGTGTGAGGAGCAGGGTGTCTGAGGTGCAGGGTGTGTGGGGTGGGAGCAGGGTGTCTGAGGTGCAGGGTGTGTGGGGTGTGAGGAGCAGGGTGTCTGGGGTATGAAGTGCTGGGTGTCTGAGGAATGAGGTTCAGGGTGTGTGGGGTGTGAGGAGCAGGGTGTCTGAGGAAGTGCTGGGTGTCTGAGGTGTTCAGGGTGTGTGGGGTGTGAGGTTCTGGGTGTCTGAGGTGTGAGGTGCAGGGTGTGAGGTTTAGGGTGTTCTGAGGTGTGAGGTGCAGGGTGTGAGGTTTAGGGTGTTCTGAGGAATGAGGTTCAGGGTGTGTGGGGTGTGAGGAGCAGGGTGTCTGGGTTATGAAGTGCTGGGTGTCTGAGGAATGAGGTTCAGGGTGTGTGGGGTGTGAGGAGCAGGGTGTCTGGGGTCTGGGTGTCTGAGGAATGAGGTTCAGGGTGTGTGGGGTGTGAGGAGCATGGTGTCTGAGGTGCAGGGTGTGTGGGGTGTGAGGAGCATGGTGTCTGAAGTGCAGGGTGTGTGGGGTGTGAGGAGCAGGGTGTCTGGGGTGAAGTGCTGGGTGTCTGAGGAATGAGGTTCAGGGTGTGTGGGGTGTGAGGAGCAGGGTGTCTGGGGTATGAAGTGCTGGGTGTCTGAGGAATGAGGTTCAGGGTGTGTGGGGTGTGAGGAGCATGGTGTCTGAGGTGCAGGGTGTGTGGGGTGTGAGGAGCATGGTGTCTGAGGTGCACGGTGTGTGGGGTGTGAGGAGCAGGGTGTCTGGGGTGTGAAGTGCTGGGTGTCTGAGGAATGAGGTTCAGGGTGTGTGGGGTGTGAGGTTCTGGGTGTCTGAGGTGTGAGGTGCAGGGTGTGAGGTGTAGGGTGTTCTGAGGTGTGAGGTGCAGGGTGTGGGGTGTGAAGCTCAGAGTGTCTGGGGTGTGAGGAGCAGGGTGTCTGGGGTATGAAGTGCTGGGTGTCTGAGGAATGAGGTTCAGGGTGTGTGGGGTGTGAGGTTCTGGGTGTCTGAGGTGCAGGGTGTCTGAGGTGTGAGGTGTGAGGTGCAGGGTGTGTGGGGTGTGAGGTTCTGGATGTGTGAGGTGCAGGGTGTCTGAGGTGTGAGGTGCAGGGTGTTTGGTTTATGCTTGGTGCTGGGCCTGAGCTGATGGGATTTATCTGTTTGTTCCTGCAGGACTGTCACAACTGCATGGGAAGTGGCAGAACCCCATGCAAAGAGTGCGCTGGCGCTGGAAACGTAAGCCCTGAGAGCTTGCTTTCCACCTATGTCCCGCACAGTATCCATCATAATAAACTTTCATTTGTTTTCAATAACCAATGAGACTGCAAAGTATTGATTTTGTGTAATGTTGTCTTGGTGGAGTTGTCTCATTTTGGTCCGGTTCCCGTCTGTTTGGCTACACAGAAAGTGTGCTGGGTATGCAATGGCTCAGGGATTCGTGGAGGAGATGACCAGTGCTCACACTGCAATGGACGAGGCAGGGAAAAGTAAGTAACCTGGAGCTGCGAACACATTTTAAAAACTAAAATCTGAGGCAAATGGCTTTTGAATAATGGTAATATACTGACTACCTGTGTGCGCTTCACTGTATTTTAGACAAAAAGCATATCCATCCCTGCTACAGTGCATACAGTCTGTCAGTGGGTGGGTGTTGGTGTTTTAAGCACACAGTGTATCTGTGTGGGTGGGTGCTGGTATTTTAAGAACACAGTGTGTCAGTGTGTGGGTGCGTGTGGGTATTTTAAGAACACAGTGTGTCAGTGTGTGGGTGGGTGTTGGTATTTTAAGCACCAAGTGTGTCAGTATGTGGGTGGCTGCGGATGTTTTAAGAATATGACGTGTCAGTGTGTGAGTGGGTGTTTTTAGCACACAGTGGGTCAGTGTGTAGGTTGGTGTTTTAAGCGTTCAGTGTGTCTAAGTGTGGGTTGCTGTTGGTGTTTTAAGCACACAGTGTGTGGGTTGGTGTTTTCTGTGCCTGTAGCTGCTCCCATTGTGATGGCCATGGATCTAATGACTGTGAGACCTGTAAGGGGACGCGACAGCTGCTAGTGTACATCAAACTCAAGGTCAAATGGTGAGTTCCTGCATTTTTTTTTTTTTCACAACAGTGTTTCACCTTTGAGCTGTTACTCATTCATTTTCACATCAGTGGTTAAGCTTTGAACTGTTACTCATCCACAGCGCAGTTCTACAATGTTTTTCATACTAGCGGCACACCCACTCAGACTGGAGGCATGATTGAGCAAAGAGGAAATTGAGTAGAAGTTGTTTCTCTACATGATGTAATGGCGAGCTTAGTTGGGCCAAATGGCCTGTTCTCGTCATAATATGTTCTTATGTTCTATGATTCTAGCTACTCTAACCATTCTTTTAATTATTTTAATGCCTTTGTGTTTAATTTTTTGTTTTTCCTTTTTCTTCTGAGATTTATTTTTGCATAACCAATAAAGCAGGCAGAGCTAGTGCCAGTGTTTCATTTGACTGGGCACAAGAATGGCATAAGAATGAGAAATCAGTTGGTTAATTCTGTTAAAAATGTTTGTATTGACACCGATTATTATTATTGTTCTGCTTTTTTTCTAGAGTGAACTGAAACAAAACTGTCCAGATGAATGTGTTCCTCTAATTCTAACTCCTGTTAGATGCAGTTTCATGTTGTTATATTTTATTTTCAATATATTGCTGAAGGTCTGGGGTTGAAATTTAGGGGGGGCACCATTGTGAAGTGTGAACACAGCTTCACAAGCTACAGGGCTCCAGATGGCGCCTAAAATGGTCGCCAATGCGACTAACTTTTTTTATTTTGTGACTCGGTTTTTTTTCCTGCCAGTTGCTAGTGGTGACCTTCTACCATAAGCAAAAAAATTATCAAAAAAATATCAAAAAGTCAGGCACAGTGGTAAGCTTTAATTATGTTCTGAACTCTCTCATCTCCTCCTGCGTGTTCCTGCTCTGCTACACTATCATGTACTGTTCTGCTCTGTCCAAATTGATTGAAACCTACACAGATGGAGAGAAGCAGTTTTTTTTTTTTTTTTTAACTTATCGCAGTGCGATGTAGCGAACCACTTAGCTAGCCAGCCAACGTTATCTACCGTTAGTCTTGGAACATTGACAATTGACAAGAAATGGACAAACAAAATATATCCGATTTTTCTCATTCCCTTCCTATCCAAACCTACATGAGACACAGAGAAGGACTTGACCAGAGTTCTCAGGTACAGTCTTCACAGCCCAACTCGGTCACTAAACAGTCATTGCCAGAAGATGATATTGAAGCGCAGCTAATTGAGTTAAACGTGCTTTCCCCTGCTTGAAAGACAGTTTAAATCATCTTGGTTACAGGAGTTCGCCTTACGTTATGAAGTGAAGTAAGTGTGTGATGTGACATAGTGCCGTGAAAAAAGTTTTTGCCACCTACTTGATTTCCTAATTTATTGCATATTTCTCTCACTGAATGATTTCAGATAATCAAATATATTAGTGAAACCCATGCAAAGTTAATTTCAACTTTACATCATTATTTCATTCATTTCAATAAATGTAGTTGTCTCTCACATCTGGGAATTTTGGCCCACTCTTCCTTGCAGAACTGCTTTACCTCTGACAAATGTGTTGTCTTCAAGCATTAACTGCTCTTTTCAGGTCTCGCCACAGCATCTCTATTGGGTTCAAGTCAGACTAGGCTACTGCAACACTTTAATTTGGGTTTATGAGCCAACAGCTGCTAATGATTTTTTCTTTGTCTGGAGCCCTGAGTAATATTGTAAATATGCCCTGGTTTCTGTCAGGTTCTTTAGGGACAAACCAGCTCAGCCAGTTTGTGAAAGTATGACAAATTTATCTTGCATCACTCCATGGCATAGTTGATGTTTCGGTTGTGTCCTTTCTCTTTGTCCTGTCCTCATAACGTTTTGTCTCTGAAATGCACATGCAAATAGTCTGCCACAGCCATAATTATTTATGTAGTTGGGCTGGTGGAGTAGTTGCACTCTTATTCAGAGAGGACGTTTGGAGAGAGACCAACCAGAGAGTTCAGAAAGGCCATGTACCTGAGTCCTGTACCTCAACAGTTAGCTTATCACTCAGGGTGGAGTTTGTTGGGATCCCCGGTTGTACTTTTAAATGTAAAATCTTCTACTTTTTTTCCATGTTCTTTAAACACCATTAAATAATTATCTATTTTTTCTATCCTGCTGTTCAGGACCAATAACATTGACGACTTTGTTGTGGAACAGTCAAGTGGACTGAAGGTTGAAAACTTGAGTAAGGTGACTGGGAAGGAGCTCTTCAAGGACACTCAGTACATGGTAAAGAAACCAGTTCTGAAGTTTCAAAGTAACTGGCATGCTCATCCCTATAGCAGGGTATGGTGTGCTTACTAAGTGAGAAAATCACCTCTTCTGTTGTTGGTTTAGCCTCTCCTGTGCTGTACTGTGTGATGAAAAGTGTGATGAGTGTACACTGGCTTGTAAGTGTGCTATATGTTGCAGCTGTACTGTGCCCTGTGTGGATGTGGATGGAGTATAGAGGACCTGGGTCAGATGTATCTTGAAATGTTTTCATTTTAATACTTTAACTTCAAATACTTGTAAAACTTCTACAGATCCCCAAGTCCCTAAGATTGTTCAACTAAACACATTACTAGCCAAAATGTTGAAGTATTTAAGTAACTTTTACATTACTATTCTTGAGAGACAGTTCCACCCCCAAAGCTTTCTTCTGTTTTGACATTGTTACATTATGTATAAATATTTTACTTGCTGGAATTTAGAAGATAAGAACAATATAATGGCTAGAACATGACATTGAATTTAACTGGACTCACCATTTACCCACAGTCAAAATATGCAGAATTGCCTGAACACACCAACAGGTGGATTTACTAAATGTTTGCATTCATTAAAAATCATGTGGAAAAATGTTACCACATGTTCAAAAAAAGCATTCAAACCTATGAATTTTTGAGATGGTAAGAAGACAGGGTGTTTTAAGATTGGTGGTAACCCTTAAGCAAGTGATTCCCAATGTCGGTCCTCGGGACCCACTGTGTTTGCTGGTTTTTATTCCAACCAAAACTGCAACCCCAGAGTCTTAACAAGCTGTTAATTGTTCATAATTGCTCGATTGTTCATACTTTTCATGATTAGAGAGATAACTTGCCATTGTAACTATGCATGTCATGAAGAAACAGCTCCTATATTTACATTGTGCTAAAGTGATTTTGTAAACAAATGCACAAAAAGAGTAAGTTTTATACCTGATCAAATTGTAGGCAGGGGTGAATCAATATGCTCCCTAAGTCATTGAATACATGCCTAAGGTCCTTATTTTTTTCATTATACTTAATAACACAATGCAGGTTTGGCTCGTTATAATTAGCTTTGTCTTTGAATCTTTCATTATCTACCAAATGGTTAGATTTAGTGGTCATGTGTCCAGAATCACCCCGGTCATAAGGAAAAATATAAGCTTAATAATGCTTAATCAACTTTCAGGAGAGACCCTCAGAGTATGGCACAGTCAATGCAAACAATAAAATCCTGAAGACAAAAAGACAGTATGGCAGTAATGAGCTCAAGCTTGCAGTCATGTGACCACAGCCATATTATAGCCCTTGCTACAGTTGATTATACAGACCACACTCCTCATAACACCTCTACTCCTTGTCAACAACCCAGGAATACAAGAAAACAGACTTAAACCAGGTTTTTAAAAAACACAATGTAAAGAGTAAAAGTAAAAGTATGCTTGTAGACATGTAAAAGCTGGAACTGTGGGACAGTCTCTGATGTACCTGTGGAAGGGTTCTGGAGTACAGGTGTACCCTGTCATGTGACATTCTCTTTATGTTGTGCAGGTGTACAGGTGTACCCAAAGATGTGACATGTTCTATATGGGATTCAGGTATACAGGTGTACCCAGAGATGTGACATGCTCTTTACGTAGTTCAGGTGTACAGGTGTACCCAGAGAGGTGAAATGCTATTTATGTCTTGCAGGTGTAACCAGAGATTTCACATGCTCTTTGTTGTGCAGGTGTACCCAGTCATGGGGTTCCCTGATCCAGCTGTCAATCAGGCTGCTGAGCGGCTGGTCAGGGACCACCAAGCCAACTACTCTTCATCCGCACGGATCCTGCAGCAGGTACATCCCTCAGCTCCTTACAGCTCTTTACTGTGTTACACCCCTCAACTCCCTACAGCTCTTTACTGTGTTACACTCCTCAGCCTCCTACAGCTTTTTACTGTGTTACACCCCTCAGCTCCCTACAGCTCTTTACTGTGTTACACTCCTCAGCCTCCTACAGCTCTTTACTATGTTACACCCCTCAGCTCCCTATAACTCTTTACTTTGTTGCACGTCTCAGCTCCCCATAGCTCCTTACAGCTCTTTACTGTGTTACACCTCTCAGCTCCCCACAGCTCTTTACTGTGCTTCACCTCTCAGCTCACCACAGCTCTTTACTGTGTTACACCCCTCAGCTCCCCTACAGCTCTTTACTGTGTTACACCTCTCAGCTCCCCACAGCTCTTTACTGTGTTACACCCTCTCAGCTCCCCACAGCTCTTTACTGTGCAACACCTCTCAGCTCCCTACAGCTCTTTACTGTATTACACCCTTCAGCTCCCTACAGCTCTTTCATGTGTTAAACCCCTCAGCTCCCCATAGCTCTTTAGTGTTTTACACCCTTCAGCTCCTGACAGCTCTTTACTGTGTTACACCCTTCAGCTCCCTACAGCTCTTTACCGCTACACCCTTCAGCTCCCTTCACACCCCTCAGCTCCCTCTTTATAACTTTTTAGCTTTACCTACATTCATGTCAATGAGAAATGTCTGTTAACGCTATGCTTTGTCCGTTCGCCAGCCACTGTGTTTCGATTAATGGAAAACCCAATAGACCACTGCTCTATTCCCGTTGATGGGAACAGAAAACTAATAAAATACCTCCGCTTCTGAAAGCTTACATTTGGTGAGAGAACGTGGGGTTAAACAAACTTTAAACACATATGACATTTTAAAAAGGGAATCGGTCATTCTTGCAGTTCAAGGATACCCTGAATTATACAATATCAAATTAAAGTCATACCGTAACACTGACAGAAAAGAGCATGTCTAATTATTGATATCAAGGAATTCTAGCTAGTGAAAGTTATATATTTTATTGTTTGAATAGTTATGGCCTATAAAAAATAAATAGTGTATGGCCTATAAATAGTTATGGGCTATCCTATCTAGCTAACAAGTACTAGCTAACTTGCTTGTTATGGTCTGTTATGATGATGGGGGCCTATCTCAGCTAGCTAGCTAAATATATTGATGATAATTGTTTGACAGCCAGCTATTTTAATGTTATTATGTAATAATGTATCACTAGCAAGTTTGATGTCCACTACAAAATGGTCCCAATCAGCGATTGTCGATTTTTGACAGGTGTGACGTTGTTCTATGTTCTGCGCTCTCACTTGCGGAATGCAGAGCGGAAATTCCGCTTATGCGTGAACGTAGGTTTACACCTTTCAGCTCCCTACAGCTCTTTGCTTATTCTTTACTGTGTTACACCTTTATAGCTCTTAACTGCTGCCTCCTGCAGCTCTTTACTGTATTACACCTCTCAGCTCCCCACAGCTCTTTACTGTGTTACACCCCACAGCTCCCTATAGCTCTTTACTGTGTTACACTCCACAGCTTCCTACAGCTCTTTACTATGTTACACCCCTCAGCTCCCTATAACTCGTTACTTTGCTGCAGGTCTCGGCTCCCTATAACTCCTTACAGCTCTTTACTGTGCTACACTCCTCAGCTTCCTACAGCTCTTTACTCTGTTACACCCCTCAGCTCCCTATAGCTCTCTATCATGTTGCACATCAAATTCAAAGGTCAAGGCTGCATTTGAAATGTGTAAATAGGTGTTGAATTTATTTGCCATATTCTGACATTATTAGCTCATCGCTGGGCTCTCATGTGCAGGCCCGATCTCATTCACTGCTGCCATATTCTCCTGACTCTCCAGTGTTTTTGTTCACACATGTGCAAAGTACCAACCCTTGCAGCTGCAGGGTCATCAGAAAAGGAAAAATCTTGCATGTTGCATTTACAAAAGTATCAATAAAGTAAATGATGCAGTGTTTTCTGCTTCTTTTGTCCTTAGTTTTTATTTATTTATTTAGTTAATCTTTTTTAGAGTTAGTTATTTCGTTATTGGAGATGCCCTTTTTGAATTGCCCTTGCCTCTGAGAGAGTCTGTGCATAACCTAGATTTTAAATTTGATAATTTCAGTAATGTATTGTTGGAATGGTGGGGCCAACCCTAGTGTGAGGTGCTGTATGGAAATGGATCCTAATCTCTTCTCAAGAGTAACCACAGCACTCATTATGTTATGATGACATTTGCGCTTCCTCTATCAAATTTCTCTTTTGACATTCACCTTATAATGCATCTGCAGTCAGCAGCCACTGTCAACACATGTAAAGATCCATCCTTAGGCCTGTAGTCACTCTTTGACATTGCAGCATATGGTCATTTCTTCTGTCAGTCTTTGACATTGCAGGATGGTATTTAATCTGCAGTAGTAGTCGTAATAGTGCAGTATTTTCTTTTGTTGCAGCGGCAAACCATCGAGCTGATCCCTATCACCAAAGTGACCTATAAATGGAGTGGCAGCATACACACCTACTTCGTCTATGGCAACGAGTTCCAGGTGAATGCAGATGACTACCCAGCTACGTGCTGCTGCACAGTGATGTAGCACAGTTCTCTGCTCCTGCGAAGACATCACTGCAAACCCACCCACCCACC
The DNA here is from genome assembly GCA_022829145.1 of Albula goreensis. Classification (NCBI taxonomy): domain Eukaryota; kingdom Metazoa; phylum Chordata; class Actinopteri; order Albuliformes; family Albulidae; genus Albula; species Albula goreensis. Next base: position 40,900,621 of record CM040745.1, read on the forward strand.
CACCACCCCAGTCTTTGCTTCTAACCTGCAGTTTCTCGTAAAGAGGGGGAGCTCCTCCACCCTATATCCACACTGCCCCTGGTAGTGTGGTTCATTTAGGTGCTGTTAATATTTGTTAAATGCCTATAACAAGTGGGGAAGATATCATTTTACATTTATTTTAATTTACTGAGGTTACAACAAAGTGTGTATCTCCATTTTTTAAACTTTTGCTACGAGTGAGGGAAGAGTAACTCCAAAATGGTTATCCTCACTGCTACAGAATTTTACACCACAGTTAAATTAAGTCAAGCATTCATTCACAAGAGACAAATTAAAAATAAAAAAAGCTTCCCTGGATGCTTTCTGACCATTACAGTTAAAAATGTGGCGCTGTGAAGTGGCAGTAACCTCGTACCTGGTGTATTGTGATTTATGGTCAGACATTTGCTAAATTTGAATCGGAAATTTTTTTACTTGATAAATTATGGTCCAGCCTACAATGTAAGCTAAATTCTGAATGTTACATTCTGCACTGTTATAGAAATCTTATGTTTTTGTTTTTTTTTCCACCAAATTCTTCCTCACATTACTACTTACTCCAAGTACATTCTCTCAAATGATTGACATGAGAACAACTATGACTGAAATGAGTTCACTCCCCCTACACAGTAAGTACAGTATCGAAAAACACAGACTTCATAAATTCAAGATGGTATTGAATAATATTTGTGGGACATAATTATAGTTTGAAATATAGTTTGTTACACAGTATTATGCATGTAGATGTATTAAACGTGTGTGCAATGCATGCAGTTAAAAGAACAATTTTACTCTCATTTAAAAATATATATGGGACTATATCCAGTATCTATAACCAAGAGCGCTACATCCTATAACATGTCGGCTGAGAATGAAGACTAGCTAATGATTGATCAAAGAAAGTCACTTTTGTGACCACTTTAGCCTTCCTTAAAGATATGCCTTTTACAAATATGGTATGTAGAATTAACAGTGTTTTACTTGAAGTTATCCTGACTTCAGTGGTGGAAAGGAGTGTGATGTTCAATTTTATCTGCTGAACAGAAAATAATTTTGTTACAGTGCTGTGAAACCAATTCACACACAGACAACATGGTTATGTTTTGAAAAAATGTAACCTTTGCTGGGCTATCCTGTACTTTCCTCTGTTACATTTTTTTTCTTCAAGACTGTATGAATGCCTGTAAAACTGCAATGTTTCATAAAAGAATGCCTGAATGTAATGCTTTCTGGACTTTTAATATTTTTTTATATATAACTCGTCTGTTTTTCTTAATGGTAACATTGAATAAGGTGCCTCAGTCTTGGAAAATATAATTGTGTAGTTGTACGTATTAATATCAATAACTACAAAACAAGCAGTCCTCCCTTTGTGTGGGCTAGTGAACCAGCAGCCAAGTACATCAGCTGTCATCTATCTTTGGTTCTCACTCCTTCCACTTGCATTCATTTAGGGGTCAATTCAGACCTGCGCTCAGCGCGACTTAAGCGCTTTTTTGATCCGTTGCGCGCCCTTTCAGTGTCTGTTCGTATTCTGACCTTGAACCTTTATGCGTGCTTAAGAGACTTGCGCGTTTGGGGTGGAGATTCATAGAATTTGGGGAGTTTCTCATTAAAATGACCTCTATGCGGATTTGGACTTAGACTTAAACGGATTTTCAGGGTGCTTATTGTGCGCACACCACAACCTAGTATTAAGTCATGCAATCCTATCGATCAGACTTTGATACTACATTTTTTTCAGTGTTAACGTATTGCATGAAGTAGAAAATTAATGAATATAATTGGTCAGCACGACTAACGGATTGTTTATTGGATGACGGGATACATTGACTGGAAGGACAGGCGCTGATTACATCTAAATATGAGAAATGTAAAATATGAGCAGGTACATTGTTCATCTTTGATGTCCAGCATTGCAATTTGCTGCTACTGCTACTCCACAAAAGTGCATATTAAAATTTCATTGTATTGCCCATTCGTACTGCAACTAGTATGTGGTCTTGACAAGTAATCAGTATATTTTAGATTAATCGCATAATGGTATCCAATTGACTGAAATATATTAAAACATAAAACTGCTTTTAAAACCGAACTGCTTAACTCTTACATGTAGATTGCACGGCATGATTTTCAGAATATAATTTATCTGATAAAACGTTAAAGCCAGCAGAAACGATCCAAGTTCGTAAATTACAAGGTAGAGTCTGCATGGCTAAGTCACCCATTTGTTTGATCAACTTTCAAAATTGGACGTTTTCTCTGCTAAGCAGAAGATTTTTTAGTACTAGGTAAGGTAACTTGGAGAAAAACATTACTGGGCCATATAAGTTTTCGTGGGGTTGTGTCATTTTCCAGGCTGAATTAGCATTAGTTAAGACCTTATGTGGGTCCTCATACTTTTTTGGGCATGGCCGCATAAACCAGGGCTGTGTCCCAAACTGCAAACACTCAAAAAATAATGCCTAAAACGCTGACTTTGTCTTTCAATTACATGTAATTTTTCCATCCAATTTTATTACATAATAATGTTACATAATGCAATGTTTTTCTATCATGTTGAGTCAAACTTATACATTAACCCTGTATGTTTCAATTCAATTATTACATATCAAGTTAAGGGGAACTTCTACATAGACAGCATGTGTTTATTCAAGTATTATGCATAAAAGTAATGCATTTAAAATTGGTTATTCTATGTCCCTTAATAAACCACAAAGGAATACACACAAGCACAAACTTCTGAAAACTTTATTGCCAGATCCATTAAAATGAACATGGATAGGCCAATAGTACTTCAAAGTAACAACTTCAGTGACAGAGTCTTTCAATGTATTTGTTCCATCAGCAATTCAAAAGACAAAGGGACATATCAGCAAGACCTAGTAATGGCAAAATTAAACATAATATCCAAACTACAAAGTGCACAAGGTTTTCCAGTGTACAGAAAACCCAACAGTACTTAAGGAGAATAAAGGCATAACACTTTCCATCTTTGACAAATATTAACAATATTCCTGACATGACCCAAGTTTTCTGGTGTCATCTCCACCTAAAACGACTCTCAGGTGGACTGGACTTGACATCTTTCACTGAATGTATTCTAGGCAACAAATGCAGGAAACAAAAGTTAGGAAAAGTACTGAACCATTACTGCAGCTTCATATTAGAACTTCAGCTAATGGTTATTAGCATCATCAGTTAGTCTGAGGATTCCCATCGGTTCACTCCTACTGCAGAACTTGAGCCTAGGACTCCCTTGGAGGACACAGTGCAGCCTGCAGGGCACATTTTCAGCTGTAAATCTCAGGTTCTAGCACTGCCTTTAATTGAACATGTAAACCATAAATGTAAAAGTGTAAAAAATATTTCTCATAAATGTTTTGAATACATTTTTTTAGATGTGAAGCAGCTCTGAGCTCTTATGTAACACAATCACAGAATCATGGTTAGCTTCACTATTCTAGAAGCATAAGCCAATGATGACATGCATCTAGTTCAAATTCATGTTTATTTAGAGCCCTTAATCACAGTTACATTCTGAAAGGGCATTCCAGGCTTACAGTTGATAGTAAACAGTAACTATACCCCCTGACCTGAACCCTAAACCCTCATAGCAGGCAAGATAAATGGAAAAAAAAAAAAACCTTTTGAAGGATTGCAGAGAGAGGAAGCCCCTTCCACACCCCCAGCTTCTGATATCATTTTGCTGTTGTACAATTATGGACCCTGTTTTTAACACTGGATTTTTTATAATAAAAACAAACAATCTGTCAGTGATTTAAGGTAGCACAGGGTGAGACCTTGATACAAGTTTTACATGTAAATCAAAACAGAATATGGATGCAAATATAGAGTGGGGCTTTGCATCAATGATACTGTGTTTCCTTGTTTTTACTACAGTGCAAATATTTCTCATTACAAACAGTAGGTATTTAGTCAAATTACAGTTCAATGGATTGTGAATTAACTGAAAATGCATGACCACACAATATCTGCTGTCATCTTTTTGTATTGTGATACATTGGATTACTCAAAAAAACCTCAAATATTTACATAAATCACAAAAATATTTGAATAATATCATGTAATTCAATATTTTTTCAGATGATTGACTAATTGATCATGCAATTATTTGTTACACCCCTACTTGAGTGAGAAAGAAAAGTCACATTATAGACATAATAATGATATGCCTTTTCAAGGTAACCATCTGTCTCACACCTACAGTGTAGTCACAGAGATAAGCATCAGCCAGGTCTTCAAGATCAACCAGGGCAACCTTAGAGAGGTTCGGACATACAGTCAACTCATAAGCTCTGAAGTGCTCATGACACCACACGCACAATATTCTTACAACAAAGCTCAAAGTTTTTAACAATGCACATTTGAAGAATTTCTACAAACTCAGGCAGACCACCAGTTGAACCATGAGGAATTAGCACGCCAATTCTGTAGGAGATTCCTTTGATGGTTGCATTTTTGGCAAGATGTACCTCATTCATCTTGGGGTATTTCTGCGTGAGAAATGCCACTGCTTCCTTGTTCAGTACTTCCGCAGGAAGCGTGGAAACATTTGCAACTTCCAATGTGGATTTGAGGTGGGAAAAATTGATATGATATTTAATCATTTGCTGATGTTTGGCTGCTAATGTGAGTGGTATATTTTTGAAATAATTTGTATGACAAGCAACATGCTTAAAGAAGCTATGCTTCACCTCAAACCTCATAGTCCATTGCCCTAGTAAAGGGCCAAAACATTTGATCATTTGACGGTAATGTTCAAGATAGTGTTTCGGTAAAAGTTGTGCAGGAAAAAGCTCCAAGAATCTATCTCTGTGTTCTGTGATTTTGCGGTCCAGGTAGGCAATGGTCTCTTTATTATGAAGGGGGGCAACAGCGAATTCAACCATTTCTTTTAAATCAAGCAACACAAGCCAAGCAGGCCCTGCCTCTGGTACCAAGTCTCAAATTATAAATGGGAGCAAACTCAATAAATTCTAATTTTCATGGGTGTTACCTCCAATGGTCCTTGTAGAATTATAAGTGTGTGGTAAAATATGAGGTTTATTAGTTCTATCCCCTCACTTATATGGAAAGTTCAGGATTAATTTGTTAAGAGTGTTAAGAGGCAGGTACTTTTGGAAATTAATACACCAATGCAGAGGGCAATCTCAATTGGAATAACACCCTCAAATTCGTCATGAACAATGTCAGGAGGGAAGCCCTGAGTGACATGAAAATAAGATAGTCTTAGTAAAAACACACTATCCTCTTTACTCCACAACAAATGGTAATATAAGTCTGAAATACAGGAAAATCTTTCTCTAAGTGTACAGAAAACACTATGAACTGGGAACAAACTTAATACTTCCTAGCAAATAACTATGTGCTACTAAAGGCGACCAGTAGATGGCACCAACAGGCAAGAAATGTAATCATTACAATAATTACTATTGAAACATTTACAAAGGCAGCACACTTACTGCCTGGCAAAATTGTTTTGTGTCAGTAATATTTAACATTGAACTTTAACTTTATCTTGCATTACAGTCCCTTCTTTTCAGGTACTACCAGAGAGTAGAACAACAATCTCTGACACTGGCGGAAGGAAAGTCTTCATTGTCCCATCTTGCAATCTTCACTTCTACCTTCCGGACCTTGGGAGTCTTTACTGGGAATGGTGTTGACAACTCGTTCCTGTGGGCTTGGCTATCTTTGAACAAGACAACATCTCCCACCTTCACGTTGGGTCTCTCATCTGACCATTTTCTTCTGTTCTGCAGCGATGACAAGTACCATCCACGCCATCTCTTCCAAAAGGTGTTGGCCAAACATTGGACCTGCTTCCACTGCTTTTCATGAAGTTGCAGCACCTCCCCTCATGCACCGTGAAACTATCATCCATGGACTGAAGACGTCAAGTCCAACACAGGTGAATGGTGGCTCTTGGGTGAGTCTGTCAACAGGTATATCTGCCATTTTTTGACACTCTACACCTCCTCTGAGCTTTTCATGTTTTATTTGTGTATAATAGTAGAGACAAGACGCTTACCTCCAACAATCCACAATCCTTCAGCTCCTACTGCTCATTCTGTTAAGTGACATCCCTGATGTGCTACCTGTTCATGAACGTGTCTTACCAGGAGGGTGGTGATGTGGTGTGATCTGAGGTGCATGGGAGAATAAGCGGGTGTTTCTCCTCTCTTGACACATCTGCTGCAGACAGCCTGCCCCCAACTCTGAGCATTCCATTTTTATCCATCACAGGATTGAGCTTTTTCAAGTGACTCTGCTTTGAGCTTGACTGCCCTTTCTCAAGACAGCTGATTTCTTCCATAAAAACTTCCAGCTGAACAGTACAGATGAGGAGATGTTTGGCTTTGGAAAGCTCTGTGGTGTTACACTGTTTCCTATAGCATTGCCAGCCTTCCCCACCATTAGCTCTGGATTGGAAGGACGATGCTACTCGGATGAGCTAAGCCATTGTGTGATTAAGAGCCCTCCAGCTATAGAACCGCTGAAAACAATGAGAGCCTAATTGTTTCTCTAAGCTCTTGGTGCTCAAAGCCGTAACAACAGGTCTGATCTCCGTGTATTCTTCTGGATCAACAAGAGAGAACATGTTTTTGTTATTTACGTCCTCAATATTAGTGTGAGACAGGAAAGGAGCACCTGAAGCCAGCTGGGGTGAGATAAGTAGACTGTGTGCGTAGGTCACGTAGCGTGATCTGCTGGGTTCTTCTCAGAAGAGACATAAAACCATTGATCGGGATGAGCAGCTTTTCTTATGTGAGACGCTCTGTTGGACACATACGTGTAGAACCTCTGCGAGGTGTTGTGAATGTAGCCCAGTACTATTCTGCTGTCTGTAACGAATTTGATTGCATCCCAAACAATGTCCATCTCGCCTCTGAGCAACTCATACAGTTCGACAGCCAAAACAGCTGCACATAACTCTTGTCTAGGAATAGTGCGAGCAGGCTTCAGTGCCAATTTGGATTTCCCAATAATAAATCCGACATGAAACCATTCCTCTGTGTCATCAGCTCTGAGATATTCTATGGCTTCTATTCCTGTTATAGATGCATCTGAAAAGATGCAGAGCTCCTGTTTTCGTGTCGCTGTAAGTGAACACAAAATGTAACATCTTGGTATTTTGAGATGTTGGAGTTTCTTCAGGGACTCTTTCCACTGATTTCACTCCGCCTACTTTTCCCATGGTAGAGAAGCATCCCATTCATGCTATTCTGATGAGAGCTCCCTGACAATTGCCTTACCCTGAATTATGGTGGGTGCTGCAAATCCCAGGGGGTCATAAAGACTGTGCACTGTGGACAGGATTCTTCTTCTCGTGTATGGCTTGTCTGCATGAGAAACTTGCAAGGTGAAGCTATCTGTTTCCAGGTCCCCACAAAGTCCTAAGCTTCGCTGGATAGGAAGAGGATCCACACTTATGTCGAATGGTGGGAAGTTGTGTGGATGTGTTTTGTTCGTCCATAACTGTATAAAAGTTTACTGCAAGTACAGGAAAGCCTGTACATTTTTGTTATTCATTGTTTGTTTTCAGTTAAACATTTAGTTATTCTTACATTCTCCAATAAATCATTTTTTCCCCAAGAAATGTATTTGGAAATTTTGTTTAGAAAAATATAAAGGAACATTTTAGCCACTACAAATGTCTAAACTTTTTTGTGGATTACCTGAAGCATTTCCCACAAAGGCTAGGGAAAAAAGCGGAGAATTAAAGGACGGACTCAGCGGTGGTATGTAATACACTGTGAGCTGACTGATATAAATGTTTACTGGAATGAAAGTGATTTATACTTATTCCAACTTTGTGGACTGCACTGTTGGAATTCATTGTTGGGAATAAATTCCCGCCATATCTATTGAACAAAGGAATGGGCAGTGACTGATTCGGGAACAAACAGAATTATTACATCAACGCATCAATGACATTGAAATTGAAACTGAATTTTTATTGGATTTGAACTGCATTCATCTGAACTGTTTCTATTGGAAAAGAAATATAAATACAATTAATTTGTGGGGTGGAATGGATGCTACTGATTCAGATTTGAATTCAAACAGGGTTTATCAGGAAAGGAACTGGTAGAGAAAACAGCGCAAATGCGTGCTTCTAGAACAGGAAAAATGTCCCATCTTACCCAACGCATGAACATTGTTCATGAGCTTATGGCTGATAATGTGAATGTGGAGGAAGTGAAAGAGAACATGGTGAAATACAATGGGATGCTTGATGAATTTAAAACACTGAACATTTATTATCAGCAACTGCTGACTGAGGATGACCGTAGACATGATGAGTTAACATGGTATAGGCCCAAGCTTGACTGTATCCATGCCTTATTCTCCTCTGTGTCTAAATGGCTGACTGCAGCAGAGAAACCCAACCCATATCCCAGTGATGACTTTGCACACAATGACAATGTTTGTTCAGTTTCTAGCCACAGGTCTGGCAGGTCAAGCAGGAGAAGCACACACTCAATTGGATCGTCCACATTGTCTATTTGAATCCGGGCAGAGGCGGAAAAGGCCGCTTTGCTCAAAAAGGCTGCTGCTGTGAAGGAAAAGCATGCTCTGAAGGACAAGGAAGAGCTGCTTAACAAACAGAAGGATGAATTAAGGAAAAGGAGAGAAACTCTGGAACTCTGAAATAGCAGCCACAACAGCCAAAATCAATGTTCTTAAACGTGCAGAGGATGTAAACCCAACATCAATGGATGCCATGAATGAGTACTTTGAGAACTTGGCAGTCAGATACAAAACCTCAGACCTGGATTTCCATCAGGTGAAGGAGCAGGAAAGCACACCAGACACACGGATACAAAGTGTGTGCCCAAACACAGAAATCCCGCTTCCTGTTCAACATGCACAGTCAGCTCATGAAGATCTCAGAGAGTGGGATGTGATACAGGGTCATGGCCCAGGCCGGCGGACCCAGGGGCCACCTGTGCAGGCCCATTCCAATGGAGCTCCCATGGCAGCACGGATCCAGGGTGCAGGACCCCCTGCACAGAGTGGAGCAGAGAAGGACAGTCTCATTGCAGTTCTGAAGAGACAAAATGAAATTAGCACCATGATGGCCAGAAAACAAACCCTTTCTACTTTGCCACCGAGAGAAATTACTGCCTTTGATGGAGACATTCTACAGTTCCAGTCATTTCTCAGATCTTTTGAACATGTAACTGAGCATAACACAAAGGCAGCCAAGGACAGGCTGTATTATCTGGAGCAGTACACCAGAGGTCAGGCTCATGATCTTGTCAGAAGTTGCCTACATATGGCTCCAGACACAGGTTTTGAGAAGGCAAAGAACTCCCATATAAGCTCAGTGAGAAGTGGAGGTCAGTTGCTTGTGAGCTACAGGAAAAGCGCAAACAGAGGCTTCATTGATTTGGGGCAGTTTATTGAGAAGCAGGTTAGGATAACCTGAGACCCTATGTATGGTGATTTACAAAATTCAGATACCAGCAACATCAAACCCAAGGTTAAATCAATTACCACTAAACCAATATCAAGATCAAAAACAGGAAGTAGTTTTGCTACAGGAGTGTCAACAGTTAACATGACAGAAACAACACCACCACAAGCCCCAAAAGGTGAATGTTCACAAGCTGCATGTCTGTTCTGCAAAGGTGGTCATATATTGCCGTTATGTCCATAATTAAGGAAACAAGCACACAGGCAGAAGGTCACCTTTCTAAAGGAGAAAGGAATCTGCTTTGGTTGTCTGACAAGAGGTCACATGAGCAGGGATTGCAAAAGGCGTCTCACATGCAGTGTGTCTAACCTATCCCACCCTAGTGTGCTTCACTTTAAACACAAAGATAAAACCAGAGAAACAACAGAACAGCCAGTAGACCCACCTGTGAGCAGTGCACTGGTGTCTCTCAATGCATGTGGGCATATTGGGGCCGATAACACAGATTGAGTATTGTCTATTGTTTCAGTAAAGATTAAAAGCTGCAAAACTAACAAATTCATACAAGCTTATGCCTTCTTGGACCCAGGCAGCTCAGTCACATTCTGCACAGAGAGCCTGATGAAGCAGCTGAATATCTCAGGGAGGAAAATGAACATCCCTCTGCGTGCCATGAATCAAGAGAAATCTGTGCATTCACATGTCATAACAGGACTGGAGATCTCTGGATTAGACAGAGACAATTTCATAGAGCTGCCAGAGGTGTACACACAGAAGACCATGCCTGTGAGCTCAGAAAACATCCCCACAAAAGAAGGCCTGACCAGGTGGCCTTATCTAAGTGAAGTGCAGATGCCACAAATAAAAGCTAATGTGGAGTTGTTAATAGGGACCAATGCTCCCAAGATCATAGAACCTTGGGAAATAATCAATAGGTTGCAGACAAGAGTAGCTGTCACACAATTACTGTTAATAGAATCTCCATTTCACACTTGGAAGAGCTGTTGATCAAATATTATAATCATGACTTTTATGAGAAGTCATCAGAGGACAAGCCTGAAATGTTAATGGAGGACAAAAGGTTTGTAAAGATGCAGAGGAGTCAATCAAACTGCAAGATGGACATTATAGTCTAAACTTGCCCTTCGGGAAGGATGGTACAGTCATGCCTAATAACTATCATTTTGCAAAACAGCGTCTCTTAGGCCTGAAAAGGAAATTCAAAAGGAACAAACAATTTTCAGAAGGAGTACACAGGATTCCTCACATAGGTCATTCAAAGGGGGTATGCTGAAGTGGTGCCGCTTCATTGCCTGTTCTCTGCAATTGGGTAGTCGCTGTCTTGGACACCAAAAAAGCAATGGAGCTACCCAGCTATTATCTTTGTTTTGGAAGACCTCCTTTTATACCTCATTATACTAAGAAACTGTTTGTCATCTACAGACAAAGCCAGCTTGTCATCATCTTTTGACTGTTCAAATACAGTATCTCCTAAGCTGTCTGTACTCCCAGGGTGCTTTGCTGCCCTGGTGCAGTTTGAAAAGAGCGGTGGCTGCTCTGCTTCTCCCACAAAGATATCTTTTACCTGGATGTTATTTGAACAGGGGCAGAATATGGAAGGACGACCATTTTGGAGCACAATAGCTTTGTAGACATTACACTTGTTGGCTTATGGATTGAACCTAGGCACATTTCACCCACAATTACCCATCCTAGGTCAAGCCGTTGTGCATAGGGCACATCACAGAGCCCATTTATTTGCTCACACACCTTGTGTCCTCTTAAGATATCATGTCCCAAGAACAAAATGATTGGAACATCTGGGTCCATGGCTGGAATTTTGTTGGAAATTCACCTAAGGTGTGGGTGGTAACGTGCAATCTCTAGACTTGGTATTTCTGTCCTGTCATCAGGGATCAGGTCACACTTAATGAAGGTAGGTAGGGGAAGCTGTAGTTTTCCATTCACGGGTTCAACGACAAAGTTCTCAGCTCTTCTTCCCGCTGTCTCTGTTGTTCCAGCACAGGTTTTTAGTGTGTATGGGCTGAGGCTTGTTTTGACATTGAATAGATTGAAGAACTCTGTCTGTGCAAGTGATGTAATGCTTTGTTCATCAAGTACTACATTTTCACAGCTTTGTCTTTTCTCCCTGCTGGATGTGCCCTGACCAAGCAGATTCTTGAACATGACCTTGGATGGGGTGTTCCAGCCGTACCGCATACCTCTGTGCACTTTGAAGTGACATCAGCTGACCTGTCTTCGCCTCTCTCCCCGCCATTCCCTCTCTATTATACAATGGCCTCCGAAATTGCAGGGGGGATGCATCTGGATGGATCTGACTTGATGCTGGTCATCTTTCCTCTTGTATTTCTGTAAAGCCATCTTCTGGCTGGTAGTTTCTTCAGAATGTAAGCTCATGTCTGCTGTACGATGTTTCTGTCAGTGGAGCCCACTGCACGGTTGCCTTTGTATTGTGCTGCCTTCACTGAGTGTAGCCCTACGCAGCTACATAGCCAGCTAACAAATACACTTCTCTTCAACACTGAGGTGTGCTTTTCACAAATGTTTACCACAGAGAGGTTGCCTATACAAAATGTGAGCTACTTTGTTGATTTGGCCCTATGATGTTGTACCTGAAAGTGATAGAAAAATATTACAAGGTTAGTTTCCAACCAGTATGAGAAATAGCAAGCTGCAGAGAGGTGTGTGTGTGCGTGCTACTGTCTGATCTTCATTGGACATTAAATGTATTGTATTTAAATATTTTAAGGCCGCTGTAGTCTGGACGTAGTTCGGCTTGTCCGCTGTGGAAAGAGCCAGTCGGTGAAGCAGTGTAGTTAGTGCCGAGCCCGAGGAGAAGGTGCTGGCCGATTAAGATGTAGGTAGAGCTAGCCTGTATTAGCAAATGACGCAGCCTGAGCGGCGGTAGCCGGACCGGTCCTTGGGGGCCAACGAATTTTCGTTTTGAAACTTGAAAACCTAAATCGAGAAACAAGCTGTTTCCCGACTACTATTTAGAAATAGGGAAACAAAATGGAAAACGACCCGTTTTTACATTTGATAATAGAAAACGGAAAAACGACCCTATGTCATCACAAGACATTTCATTTATTCTGTTTTCTGCAACAAAACCTATATTATTCGTTCAAAGACATGGATTGTTTTCCATTTTCCCCCTATTTCTAAATGGTAGTCGGGAAACAGCCGATTTTGGTTTCCTCATTTCAAAACAAAAATCCGTTATGGTCAAATTCAGTTATATTTTCTTTACTTCCTGTACTGTTCTTTTTGTTATTCTATACCACTGGTTCTTAACCTGGGTTCGATTGAACCCCAGGGGTTCGGTGAGTCAGTCTCAGGGGTTCGGCGGAGGTCAAGACACACACCCAACTCATATGATTCGTGATGACACGCCCCATTTTTGTGTAAAATTATGTTTTGATGGTTTTGTTCTTTGAACACAGTGATGTTGATGCACGGTTCATTTTGTGCACATATGAAACTGGTGGGGTTCAGTACGTCCAACAAGGTTAAGAACCACTGTTCTATACCTTCGTCGGCTGCATCCTGGAAGGATGCGGCCCCTGAGTTGAGTCTCAGTTTCATTTTCGAAAAAGTGAAACTAAGGACAAGAATTACGCCTTTTTTTCCTTTATTAGGTCTGAGCAGAGCCGTTGAGCTGGGATACTCTGGGTCTGGGAACCTAAGAAAGAATGGATAAACAATATTTGTTAATGTGAGCTCTCAGAAACACTATTTTTGTCTCTGAAATCATTTATCAGTGTGTGTCTCGGGTTTGTCTGGTTGGAATATAAAACTGAATGACGTTCTGATGCTATAGTTCTGCCTTGTTGAGATCTCGAAACACTATATTTGTCTCCGAAATCATTAATCAGCGAGTGTCTCAGTTTGTCTGGTTGGAATATGAAACTGAATGGCGTTCTGCTGCTATAGTTCTATAATTCTATACGAATCGTGATGATAACTGCTCTGACAACACAACTGACGAATTTCGCGTTCATCTTAATTCGGTCTCGGTAGGCAGCAGAATTAAGTTATTTCGTTGTCGTATTATGACAGTGAAATTAAGTTCGATGCACACAAAAGACGGACTAAAATGGAATGAAAATGTAAAAGAATGAAAATAACACAAATTCAAAGAAACCAAAGCGAACAATGTGCTCTTTAGACAGTGCAATGAAGTTAACAGCAGCAAAAGTAGTGCTTAGTAGAATTCGATGTCCGTATTGCAGTTCATTCGGGATGGGTTGGCAGGACAAGTCGGTCGCTTATACACCTAAGTAGTTCGCTTCTAAGTTGTTTGTAACTAATTTATACTCAATTTGGTTGTCTTTCACCCTGCAGAACAAGAGCGGACCATCGTCAGTATACAAAATTGACCTTTTTCCTACGATGTCGTACCACCGTCAATCGTGTTTTCAGGGTTCGAAAGGGACACGTTAATATCCTGATAAGTAAAAATGAAGTCGAGAATAACATCAGTTTAATTCAACGCTTTAAACGTAGTACTCGCAAGCATGTAGTCTTCGGTCACTGACTTCGCCATTTTTTAAAATAAACACAGCGTTATAGTTTAAAATTTTATATTTTACATTTTATAGGCTAACGTTATAATAAGCTCCGAAAGCCAACATGATCATGTAATAAACTTTTTTCGATTTTTAAATGCAACTCCTTGTACAGGTAGTGGACTTTAGAATACATTGCTTCAGACCACTGGGTGCGTTCCAGTTGTGAAATTTTGTCTCCTCCTCTGTTTCACTCGTTTCCTCCTGTTTATGACTTCTCCAAAATCACTTCGACAACATTGGCAACATCTGCCATTTTGCACCTTCTAGCTAGCTAGTTAGCTGGCTAGATTTTCCTTCTATGACCTAGCTTAAAACAGCCCAAACAAAAGCAAGTAACAAACTCAAGAACTCTGTATTTATAAATTTATTTACAGTATGTACAAATAAAAACTGTATAGCAAATAACAGGGAAAATGAGTAGAGGCTTTTATGTCTCTCGATTTAACCGGCCAACACTCCGCAAGACTGAGCTTTAATTCCTCCAATGCCGGTGTATAATTTTAAAATATCAGCCATGTTTCTTTTCCATTGACACTACAACAATACAAATAACAATAACTAGGCTCTGAAAAAGAACTGAAATAACAAAACACTGACACACACTGTAGGCTATGCCTGTTGGCCCTACTAAGGAAAACTGCTTTGTGGCTAGTGCACCCACATAGCTTGCTCACAAAACAAAAAAACCTCCTCAACTCATTCTTAGCCTACAACCAGAGATTTTCCATGTCAGATGCGTTCTCACTAACTGGAAATTGTCCATTTAGTTTAGGCGAGGAGTGGCACCTGGGTGGAGCATGCAGGAGGCAAGACATGATGCAAAAAGTATGCTGCGGAAATCAGTGTTTTGTTTACAGCACATCAAAGTCGGTGGACGAGGCTCATCCATAATGATGATTGTTTTTGTGTTGATATCAATACTGCATGTATTTGGACTTATCAGCAATATCAACGAAAGAGTAGGAAGCAATATACAGACAAGCAGAAAAGAGTATGAAGCAGCTACCCTTGGATGTTTCTATTCTTTTGGTTTTTGCGCCAGTCTCATGATAGAAACATCATCAACACGTCCACTTACTCGCTGTGAATTCTCTGGACAATTACCAGCTATATTCACACATGGGCTCAACCGGACATTACCCAGACTTTGTATTAGGGAGCTAGCAGGATAAAGTCTGTATAATGTCCGGAGCAACTGATTCGGATGTTGGCGTTCACACATTCAGCTCCTCTGTGTAATTTCTAGAGAAGTTCAGGGTTGTAGTGCATGTGTGAAAGGGGCTTGAGCATGCGACTCATGAAATTTGGGCCTTGATCTGTTGGCATTTCCTGGGGAATGCCTACCCTGGAGAATAATTGTAACAGTGCAGTAGCTATTTGTCTTACAGTCACCTCTCTCATTGGGAATGCTTCTGAGTAGCATAATCACAAACCACTATTACAAAGCTGTTTCCTGCCTGGCCCCTCTCTTCTGGGCCCACAATGTCTACACCCACCAACTCAAAAAGTGTGTCTACTATGGGAAGGGTAGTTAAGGAAGCATGTGCCATAGTCTGACCTCCAGACACCTGGCACTCAGGACAAGATTTGAAAAACTCCCTGACCTTAACATACATTTTTGGCCAGTAAAATTGCTCTGTGATATTTTGTACTGTTCTTATGCACTTTGCCTTGTAAGTCGCTCTGGATAAGAGCGTCTAACAAATGCCCGTAATGTAATGTAATGATCCTCATGTAGGTTTTCAGAGACCCTAAGTGGCCAGCCCAAGGAATAGTTAGGCCCAGGTGTAGTACCTCCTGTCTACATTTCTGTGCCAGGACTAACTGCAGGCCCTCCTCACTCTATTAAGAGCCCCTCTTGCACCACAAACCTCTCCTTGCTAACAGCAGTCTGAACCCCACCCTTTTCATCAGCCTTTTGAAAACATTCCTTAGATACAACCTCTGTACACCTGCATGCAGCGGTCTCATTTATTTAAATTGTACATACACCAAAACCTACAAGTCTGCGTACACAAAAAAATCTGATTTACAAAACTTGTGTACGCCACACATACATATGTTTGTATAAATCACAACAAATCCTACAGTTGTGTGTGCGTGAACTAACTATATCTGGACCTCAATTGTACATCAAGCATATGTTTTCTTTTATTTCTCTACACTGAATACAAACATTTGGCAGTAACTCCTCCCCCTAACTCCCCCCCACTCTCTATTGTAAAGTTTACACTCACCTCAGTGTAGTGACACATCTGGATCTCTGGTGTATGCTGTTGAAAAGCATTTGTTTATATTGATACTCCCACTCTCTGATTTTCCCACGCTTGCATGCTTCCGTACTCTCACACTGCCACATTTCCACACTCTCATGTAGTGGCTGAGTAGTTTGAAGCTGGACTAGGTCATTGTGTTGGTGTATTGGTGTGCTCTGCTTTAAGGCAGGAGAGACTGGACAAGGTTATGGTGTTGGATGGACTAGGTTATGGTGTTGCCGAAGCACATTCATTTCATACAGCTATTTAAATCACCCCATTCGTACAAATGCCACCTCGCAAAGATACATATTGCTTGATGCTGTTGGTGCAGTGAAAATGAATGTTTCAAAGGCACATGTAACTTGTTGATTGATTTATTAAAGCATTTGCTTTAACTTTAAAATAGCAGAGAATCTTGCTTTTGAGCCAAAAAGGACTGTCCCATTTCACCATAGTGTTCCATTTTACTTGAACTTGTTATTGGAGTGAGAAGAGGGTCTTGGCATGTTTAAAGGTGTGGTTATCTGTAAGATTCACATGTAAAAAAAAAGAGTTAATACAATTTCCATGTATAAAACATGTATGCATGTACTATACATGTGTATGCAGAAACGTTTTTGTTGAAATTTTTTTATATCAAAATGCTGCCAAGTTACCAATATTTTGAACTGAAAAGTATTACTCCAAAGAAAAGCTACCTATGTTTACCCATCTGTTTCATCTCTTTTATTTGGTTTCTTTGAATCTGATGGCACAACAAAGAGATAGATTTCGAAGTCAATGAGGTTGATTTTGTAAGATCTTAAATAAAGGGTGTTAATATGCATGTACCCAAAGAGCTTGCAAATGTTCATATTTCTCTGTATATAGGTGATCAACAAAGAGTTATCACATGGAAAATGTCAACAGCAAACTTCATATTTCACCACATAATGGATTTAGTGTGTTGAGAAAATGTAGGTTTTATAAGAATGTTCCGGTTGGAAAGTGTTGGGCCCTTGAGCAAGGCCCTTAACCCCCACATTGCTCCTAGGGGGGAATTGACCCTTGGCTAGCCCAATCAACTGTAAGTCACTTTGGATAAAAGCGTCTGCTAAATGACTGTAATGTACCCTGACTTTAATGTAATGTTGTGGGCTGTAAAGGGTGCACAACTGGTTTGTTCTGTAGAAAATATCAGAGCACAGAATGACTGACAGAATACTTATTTGTCATACAAATGTAAATTATTTTATACATATGTTAAAATTTAGGTATATTGCATTATAACAATATCAAATGGAAATACGTGAAACATAATTAGAGTTGGCTCATTCTGCTTGTGCAGTGTGTGAGCAGTCAGACTGGCTCACTCCGTTTGTGCAGTGTGTGTGCAGTGTGTCAATGTTTGTGCAGTGTGTCAGTATGTGTGCAGTGTTCCAGTGCTTGTGCAGTGTGACAGTGTTTGTGCAATGTGCCAGTGGTTGTGCAGTGTGACAGTGTGTGTGCAGTATGTCAGTACTTGTGCAGTCTGCCAGTGTGAGTGCAGTCTGGAGGAAATATGACTGAGAAAGCATCCCTTTCCCTGCTGAGCAGTCATAATTGTACTGTTTAATATTAGTATGTGAATGGTGGTTTTTATGGTCTTCATGCCTCCACAGTGACCAGGATGAAGCTCCAGGATGTGCTCCTTCTGTCCAGCAGAATCAGGTGCTCCAAGGGGAAGGTATGTTTTCCACAGGTAACAACCTTACAGCTTACTAATAAGGGGTATGACTACAGGTAACAACCTCAAAGCTCACGAATAATGGATACAATTACAGGTAACACCCTCACAGCTCACTAATGAGGAAAATAACCACAGGTAATGACCATACAGCTCACTGATGAGGAAAAAAACCATAGGTGATGACCATACGGCTCACTGATGAGGAAATTAACCGCAGCTAATGACCGTATAGCTCAGTGATGAGGAAAATAACCACAGGTAATGACCATACGGCTCACTGATGAGAAAATAACCACAGGTAATGACCATAGGGTTCAATGATGAGGCAAAAAATGCAGGTAATTCCCATAAGGCTCACGAATGAGGAAAATAACCACAGGTAATGATCATAGAGCTTACTGATGAGTAAATTAACTGCAGCTAATGACCATAGAGCAGGGGTGGGCAACCCTGGTCCTTGAGTGCCAGAGACATTTCTGGTTTTCACCCCAGCCAAACCCCTGACAGTTTAATCAGACAGGGGTTAATTAACAGACAGAGTTAATTATCAGTCCTTAATGACTGCAGTTGACCTTGTGCTGGAGCTGGAAGAACAGCTTCACCATTCAGGATTAGGCCCTTTATAATTACTCAAACTCTACTCAAGAACTCGGGCAGAACAAAAAATCCCGAAACGGCTCTGGCGCTCAAGGACCAGGGCTGCCCACCCCTGCCATAGAGCTCACTGATGAGGAAAATAAACACATGTAATGACCTCACAGCTCAGTAATAAGTGTAATGGCCCTTAACCTCACATAGTCCCTAATAAGTTTAATCAACTGTAAATTGCTTTTTGTGAAATTGTCAAGTAAACAACTGTAATATTAAGGTAAAGGTTCTTAACAAACAGCAGACTGACAGGTTTTCTTTTTATTGTGTGTAGGTGGTGTGGCTTCAAACCAGTCAGATGGCTGGAGGGGCAACAGCGCCCCCTGCAGATCTGATGGACACAGTGCCAGGTTATGAAGGGATGGGTACAGGAGGGAAAGGTGAGTTACAACATGCACTTTGCTATATAGATGAAATAGCTGTTAACCTCTGCACCAACACTAACAAGGTTTATAAGATCCTGACATCAAGGCTAATAAAGGTTTTTGCAGCTGGGTGTATCCTTAACAGGATACTGCAACATTGTGCCAATTATGCTCTTTTGTGGCAAAGAACCTTAATGTCTGCTCTCTCTCTTTATCAAAACTAGACCTTCCACCTCCTTACCACGGGTTACCTGAACCTCAAGTTCCAACTCCCAACCAACCAAACAGAGACTGGCAGTAAGCAAAATTTGTGTTTTAATTGTTTATTTAATTGTAATAACAAACACTATTTGGAAAAACAGAAATTCAAATGACAGAGAGTGGTTTACATTCTTTAGTCTATTACACCATGTTATATAACCATGTAACCATAGGGTGTCACGTAGCCCAGCTTGCTACAGTTTACATACACCCAAACAAATGGCATTAAAAAATCTTGTTTTTCACAACTCCACACATTTCATGTTCTTGAACATTTTCTGTGTTAAGACTGATTTGTTTATTTGATTAATTATTATATACTACTATTTGATATTTTCAGTGTGCAAATAGTTACATACATAATTACATACAAATACATACACTTGTTTTTTAAATTTGGTGATAATGCCTTTTACTTGCTTGACTTGAATTACAGTTTTAACCAATCATTTATACACTATTCCTGGGCCTATTAACTAAACATCCCAAAGCATAACGCCATTTCCCAAAAGACAGACCCATTTCCCACAACTTTAAACACCATTCCTGTTTTCACACATGATCCAGATTTGTTGAGCTTTTTGTGCAAAACTCTACACACAAATCCCTTCATTTATTACTGGCTACACAATGTGCTCATTTAGAAAGCACTTGCATTCAATATCATTAACTCAAGTCATCACAACTCAAACCCCAATTAACACAATTCTCTATGAAAACACTAACAGTCAAAATTGTTCACACTATACTCAGAACTTCTGGGTGGATAAATAAAAGGGGCAGTTCACATGTTTTGTGTCCAGAAAGACATGAAGGTAGATGGGCACATGAGGGGTGGAGCAGAAGGAGGAGGAAGAGGAATTGGAAGGCCAGGGGCAAGGATGTTGCTTATGAGACCTATGCAATGCTAGATGACCATGTCTTTGTTCATGGGATGTCAATAAGGGAAGCTGGGCATAGTGCAAATCTGGGCCATTTCCCAGTAGCCTCTAAAATCTGGACCTTCAATGGTTTATAAGATCATGTATATTGACTAGACCACAGGGAGCCAGGACAACAAGAGCAGCCACTCTGTGATGCAATTTGGGACAATGTCAGTTTCCACCAGGCTGCTCTGGTTCATGACTGGTTCAGTAAAAACCCAAGTTTCAGTGACATCTCTCTCCCTGCATATTCTCCCTTCCTCAATGTCAGAGAGACGTTTTTCGGCATGAAGGTAGAAGGCCATGGTGGAGGCTTGTTTGGATATTACGGTTGAGGCTTGCCAAGGGTGGATAACTTTGATATTTACGACCCCTATAAACACAAAACTGCTTCATCAACAACATCTTATTGTAACTAATTCAGCATTTTACTAACAACAGCTGAGAAACTCTCCTGTGTTGGTATGATTTGTTCGGGATAATAATTAAATGGCAGCACTGCTTGTTTGAAAGCTAGGGATATGGAGTTGTATGTGAAAAACCGGTTGCATAATGAGATAGCACATTTGATATTATGACTCCTGTAAAAATAAGTAAATTCAATGAAATCGACAGTATGTGGGCACTTTTATTGTAGTAACCAAATTAAACAATAAATAAAGAAGATAAATTAGATAAAAATGAATACAATACAGTAAATATTTAAATGTAGAAGTATTAAAATAAATAAAATGATAAATACAATGAAAAACAGCACTTAAAATAAATAATATGTAAATAAATGAAATATATATGAAAGAAAATGCTACCCCTAAACAATATATTTACAAATGAAAAACTATTTGTTGTTCTTGTAAGCTGCTGCATTTTGGTCCTGCTGATCCTGCTTCTCCTCTCAGAAATAATCTGTCCAGTTTTTGAGGAAAGTATCCCCAATGGCAAAGATGTATACACAATTCACCAAGTCGAGCCTTATGCTCGAGTTACATTCACGCTAATCAAGGTAGTAGAAATGTGTTCCCCAGACCCATATTGCTCTTTTCTGTCCTCTGAAAGAGAACATTTAATTTATTAACGTTAATTATTTACCAGTGGTTTTTGTGCTTTTTTGAAATTGTTTTGGAGAGGTCTAGCTGGTGTATTTGCTTGTGTATTTGTGCTGGTTAGCCCACATACTAGTGTTCATTAGCAGCAACCATAGGCAAGTCAAGGATGTATGGATGATTTGCTCATCAGGGGAAAACAAGGGGTCAATAGCAAAGGGTCATAACCTGCAAAGAGTTGATTCATTGTGTCAAACAGCTCATAAGAAATCAATTCAGTAAAGAGAGTCGAACTGCCCATCACTAGTGATAAATGTTTATTGTGTGAAGCCAAACCACTGTCCGTGATTGGTCCTGAAATTTTGAGTTTTTTTCTCTCACTTTCATTTACTCCAGCCCCTCAAGTTCAATTCTGCGATTCCACATTATCAAGCCCTCTACATGAGTCTTACGAATGTGAAGAATGAACCTGACAACTGACAATTTTGCTGAATGACTACAATGTTCTCTTAAGTTACAGAACTACAACAAAGATAATTTTAGGAAACATTATCGTCAGTGCATGATACTCCAAATCGTTTGTGAACAGCACTGCTTAATAATCACTGAATTTACTCAGCATCATTTTTCCCCAGAATTCCCTCCATCAGTGAAGAGGTAGCACAAGAGGCTTTCATGGAATATGCATCCAGCAAGTGTTGCTACAGTAAGAAGCCTGCCAAGGAGATGTACTTTACTGACCTACAGTCACACAACACGTACCGGGTTAGTACAGCATACAGCCATAGCCATGCAAACATCTAAAGGCAAACTGATTATACTGATTATGGCCTTTTTATAGGAGTTACATATATGTTACCTCCTCTTTGTTCTTCATATTCTTATTACCACTGCACATTGCAAATGAATCATGATCAATCATACTTTCAAAAGAAATGATCTTTTGTCTGTATATCAATTCTTCATGTATTACCAATTCTTACAGTACCGGCTTGAGACCTTCACTGAATCCAGATCCACAGAATGGGCAAGTGAACCATACAGAGGTGAGAACCTTTTTAATTCAATTAATGTTGTAGTAAAAAAAACAAAACAAAATTTTACAAAATGAGTTTCCACAAACACAATGAAACTGCTTACTGGAATTAACATGGAGCTCACCAGCATTTCTGTGATGGCCAAAGTTCAATAAACAAGATGATACATACAATGCTGACAATATAGTTCCAAAGCATACACTGCTGGTATTGATCAAGATTATCTTACCTTGCTCCAGGGTTTACAGTAGACTTTTTTTTAATATTCCAGAATTCCAGCCATATATAGGATAACTACCAGACATATGTTTTAAATAGCCATATAATAGCCTACATTTAAACAGCAATAAAGCGCAAACGCTATGATCCAACAAATGTATTTTATTAGAAGTAGTCAGTATGAATGGACTCTTTGAGCAAACTTTGCAAACTGAACATGTAGGCTACAACAATAAAATAATAGCCTTGCTATTGTTAATTAAATGAAGACATTAAATGTATGTCTGTTTGCATTCCAAGCCCATAAAATGAAATAACTTGAAAACAGGCTGAATGAAGAAGCAATTCAGTCTAAAATAAAATCATAGGCTGGTTGGTCCGAATTACAAAATCGCATTTGTCCCTCTCACAAATAGTGCAGAACATTTTGTCTGATCCGTCCACCTTTTTATGTTTTAACCATTTGAACTTTCCCGCCACTCTGGTTTAAACCATTGTTTTTTTTTTTTTTTGCTGTCGCATCTTCCATTCTTTAGGAGCTTTACGCTTTTTGTAGTCTTGCTGGCCTCGGCTGTAGTACTTGCAACATCACTTGGTTTTTTAAAAACTGGATGTCTTGCCTTGGCCTTTCGGAGTTGCTAATATGCAGAGTCGAGCCAAAGTGCAGGGCTGTTGCGCGTGACACTATAGGCTTTTGATCTTGTACAACACAAATGACCAAACACTCAGTGAATCTCTCTGTTGTAACAATGGAGGCAAAACCAAACTTTTGCATAATATAAGTTTATATTTAAGTTACCATATTTTATAGGTCACAAAATATTAGGCTATTTAATATGCTATTAATGAATTTATTTATTTCGCATATTTCCTACCGGACATTTTGGCCTTTCATATTTTCATCTGCCAGACAATTACACACAATACAGGCTAAAAGCCGGCATATGCCAGCTAATGTAAACCCTGCCTTGCTCTTTGCATTCCAAGGGCATAATTTAATGATTTCCTCTCTGAGCCCAAGACATTTGTGAACAAATGTGCTACAATCATCATTTAAATCATGATTCCTAAACTATAATAAATAACCACACCTAAATTGCA
The DNA here is from genome assembly GCA_022829145.1 of Albula goreensis. Taxonomy (NCBI): domain Eukaryota; kingdom Metazoa; phylum Chordata; class Actinopteri; order Albuliformes; family Albulidae; genus Albula; species Albula goreensis. The sequence continues at coordinate 40,924,245 of CM040745.1, forward strand.
CAGTTAGAAACACTGAGGTATGTAATAAATGACATAGGTTGCTCATACAACAATAATTAACATGTCTGATGTAAGGGTATCACTTAACAACGATAACATGTCTGATGTAAGAGTATCACTCAACAACGATAACAAATCACTCAGGAGGAGCACCAACATCTGAATGGGCCGTTCTATGATTGAAGGCTTGGAGGGATTATTTGGCTTTCCTGTTGATTTTTGCTAATTTTACCCTTACCTGGCAAACAAGACCATCACTCTCTTGCATCAGCAACCACTCATCCCAGTTGCCATTGGTTTCTTGGAAGGGTGTCATCTTTGATAATGACTATGTCATTAACTTTGAGGTTGCACCAAGGTACATGCCACTTCTGCTGTGTGGAAATGTTCAGAGGAATTCCTTTTCCCATTGACACCAGAACTGTTTGATCAGGTATGGGACTCTTCACCATGTCTTCTTTCACAAATTTCCCAGGAGGTGGCAAGGCGACTTTTTGACTGCTTTAAGATGAGGTTAGGTGTTAATGGCTCCAATGACTTGGGATCATTGATGACATCTACAGCTAGTGGACAGCTGTTAACAATGACCATAGCTTAATTCTTGCAACCACCTTAAGGAGGTTCAAGGTCCAAGAAGAGAACTGACTCAGATGACTAAGAATGTCCATGTGCCTGTTCACCCTGGTCGCAAATACCTGAACAGTCTTGACTTCAGGATCACCAAAAAGCAGCTCAGTTGTGGGGGGGAGAGGGGTTAGCTGTACAATGTACTTCTTGCTTACACAGGAATTTAGGTCCTGACAACCAGATTGCTGAAGAGATATGTGATGTATGCAGACCTCTGAAGGCATAGTTAGCTGGATTTTCTGTCGTGTCACTAGTAGTGCCACTGGCTGTGATCAGTATTTTTTCTTATCAGTTGAATGCGATTTACAACAAATACATGGAACCTTCATGCTTCATTATGGATGTATGCCAGCACGACTTGAGAGTCTGTCCAAAAGAACTTTTTGTCAACCTTCATTTTGAGCTGAGTTTTCAGCATAATACTCATTCTGGCTTCTGGAAGTTCTCATCTTGGAATGCTTGTGATCTTTGTTGGCTCAACCCTTGCCTTGGCCATCACGAGACTGGAGTGGACTTCATCCTTGTCATTTTAGTATCTGAGATAGGAGCATGCACCATACCCCACATTGCTTGCATCCGAGAAGTGGTGGGATTCTGTCCTGATAATGTTTCTGAAGTGCGGTGGGTGGTAGCACCTAGGTATTGAGATTTCCTTTACCTTCTGGAGACAAACCTTCCACTCCTCCCATAGTGGCTGTATGTCCTCGGGAAGTGGATTGTCCCATTCAATGCCTCAACGGCACAACATCCTGTCAGATGCATTTTCCTCTTAGGGTGAATGGAGCAACAAACCAAAAGTGGATTGAACTGTGATCCTGTCACTTTTGATTACTGTCTGGTATGCAAACAAATCAAAACACATAATAAAGAAAATGGACAGAATTATCACCAGAGCATCAAACATCATTGGCTGCAAACTCCCCACATTGGATTCCATATACACACATAACGCACCATCTCACAAGCAATCAAGATCACAGATGACCCTGTCCACCCAGCTCACCGTCTTTTTCAGTGTCTCCGCTCTGGCTGATGGTATAGGTCACTAGCAGGCAGGACAGAACGCCTTAACTGGAGCTTCTTCCAATACAGTTGATAAACATAAAACAGCTGGACTAATTGTATGAGATATGGATATGTGGCATGTGGATATGTTTGCACTTATGTTATGCAATTATGTTATGTCCTTATGTTTGCAGTTGATGTTACAAATTCCATCTGCAGATTAATTCCAAGCCAAAGAAACCTAACTTACCTTAAACAAAATGGAAAAGCTCCATAGAACACAAAGAGTTCCAAGGTATTTAATAATTAATTTATTTCCTCCCTCAGTTAAACCGTCCACATTGTACAACAAAAAAGCATCATGCTAAAAAGGAATTTCATTTTCTATGGCTGGTTTTTTTCTGGCTTTTTTTTCTCGTTTCTGGTTTTTTTAAAAACCTTAAAACACAAATGGGGTATGCTTTCTGCATGTTTATTTAACTTTTAATTTTAAATTTTTTTTTTGCTTTTTTTTCCCCCTCATTTCCAGGTCAATGTAATCACAACATACCAATCAGCAATCACAACATTATCATAAATATTTTAATTAATGCTGAACTAAAATTTTGTTTGAGGTCATTTACTGTAGGGGTTTGGAGTGGGGGGTAAAGTCTGGAGTTTACCCCCATCGTTCAGAGTGGAACAGTTAAAAGAGAGGTGGTAGATGGATGTAAAGTATTGAACTGAAATTGATATAAACCAATGCAAACCTTGCTTCTCAAATGTAAATCTGGCTTCCCCATGAGTGTTCAGTGGTCATTACCATTAAGAGCTCATTATGTCACAATAAGCCCTGCATGCTCTGAAGAATAAACTCCTCATTTGTACATGTAAGAGATTTTAATCATCCAGACCAGTTCTAAGTTATACCACTTCCATATGAAAAAGTATTCCTGTAGAATCAGGCGAGGGTGACTTAAAGTAAATGTATGTAAGAGATTGCATCATTGCAGGAGTTATATAACTCAAGTAATTGTTTGGATAAGCACTGTAGTGCCCTGTGACACCGCATGTGCAGTAGGATCCATAAAATCCTAGCTCCTCTTGGGAACTAGTTTTTGCCATATTTTTCACAGAAAAAGCCAAATCCATGCTATGGTTTGTTCTCATCTTCAGTCTTGCTGGCTGAGTAATTGTTCTGCCAAATTTCACGAGAATCGTATCTGGGGAACTGTGAGAGTTTTTCCCAGCAGCAGGATAAGACGAGGCAGCAAAGGCAAAGGTTTCAGGGTCACCAGTGATTTATTTAGTAATTTTTAGGTAGAGACTTTAGGTAAAGAATGCAGTTTTGCAAAAACATTTGAATTTAGTGCTCTTGTGGTTCTTGTCCAACCATTATCTAAACCCTTACTTAAAAGAATGTTTTTCTGCATATTGATTGTGTAGGTGACTTTGCAATATACAATGTTTTTCAACATTGTCTGGTGAGGTCAACCACATTAGATCACACATCCATACTGTTTCAGTTCTCTGACCCTTCCTAACCTTGTGTATCCTGATTTTCATTCCAAATTTAACCGCAGTTTCTGAAGGCGGTAAAGCTGTTGAAGAGCTCATTTCTAATTTTTAAATTCTGACCAATTACTTAACCTTTTAATGACAAATTTATGTGCAAGACAAATATATTCACATTACAAAGAATCAAAATTCTGTATTCAGGTATTGGCTTTGGATCTGTTCAATCAGGTAGCAGACAGTAACGTATCCTTAACTTTTTAGTGGATCCTTTTGAAGAGGTTTTATTGATGAATCAGATCTACAGCTGAATTCCTGAATGCTGAAAGCACTGACACCTTGGGTGTGTTCCAATACTTTTCTTGTCTCCTTCTCTTGTCTCCTACCCTGGAAGAATTGATGTATTCTAGTAACTTCGACTGATTCCGAGGATACCTAAGCCAATCAAAATATTATGTGATATAGTCCTTTAATCTGACTGGTCATGAGCACAATGATGTCACCCAAAATTTGTGAGAAGACTTCCACAGTAGAATACATGGATGTATCCTTCATTTGGAGGAAACGAGGAGGCAAGGAGAGTTGAGTATTGGAAAGCACTTCAGATCATTGAAAAGCCATTACTTGAAAGATGATTTAAAGTTGAGGTCAAAGGCAATGAAATGATGAGCCCAGCCTGCCTTGTGTTAAAATCTGTTTTAGGAAAAAAAAGGGACTTCAAGACAACTCCAGCTGCATTAACAGAAATACTGCTAGTAATGAAAGCAAGCACACTCAGGGTGCAAGAAGATCAGGGTTAGGGACCAGTTTATTCGAATATGGGCTCACTTTGCTTCACTGTATCCTCCTCCCAGGTCAGGTAGTGGATGGGTACATGGGTGTGGCTCCAGGACCCTGGGACATCGCTGTGTCTTCTCCAGCCATGTTTCAGAATAACAGAAAGGAGGTCCCCATTCCCCACACATCCTCTGTAAAGGTAGAATAATAATAACATTCCTCCTACACTATCTGTCTGTCTATCTATCTATCTATCTATCCATCTGTCCATCTATCTAAAGTGGTGCAGATTTTTTCTACCCAAAATGTGTTCTTATGAATTTTCAAAATATTTTGAATAGAACAAAACTTGGGCACTGTGGTGCAGTGGCAGGTATGGCCATTCAGCCAGGTGGTCAGTGGAAGGGGAAACAGACAAAAGTTTATTGGCCTAATGCCTTTTTATTTACTCCCTTTTGGGGGGAAAAAAACCCAACACAGGAAAGAAACCACAAAAGTACATTGCAAACCAGCACAGACAGTGGGGAAAAACAACGTAAAACAAAACTAGTCCTCCTTCAGCCTTCAAGGCTGTGCTTAAATAAGTGGCCTAACTGAAGGCAAGTGCTAGCACCTTTGAATAGCAATGATCCCCAGGTGAGCCTGCCTGTTAGCGAGGCCCCTGCTGTTCAAGCTCCTGTAGTTTCTCCAGGCTGAATGAGGGACCAGGGGCCTCATTTACAAAAAAAAATATGGTCCAAAATGTGTGTACACCGATTTTCACACAAATTTCAGGATTTATAAAACTTCCACTTGACATGAGCTCATGCATACTGGTACGCTACATTTGACCCATGTGTATGCATATTTTGGGCACATATTTGCTCTAAATAGCACATCCTAGAGCCCATTTAAATGATACTTTAACGCACTCCATTCTGGCATAAATGGACAAAGTGGAATAAATGGATAAACTCTTTTTCACACAGTGGGATTCACATATCGTATGACATTGAGTGCAGATGCAAGGCTAACATTAACCAGCAACAAAGACTAGACATTGAACAATGTCATGGTATACAGTATTATATATTATTTCTAACCCAACTCTAGCATTTTACTCCTAACCCATCTCCAGAGTATCATTCCTAACCCATCTCCAGAGTTTCATTCCTAACCCATCACCAAAGTATTATTCCTAACCCAACTCCAGAGTGTCATTCCTAACCCATCTCCAGAGTTTCATTCCTAACCCATCACCAGAGTTTCATTCCTAACCCAACTCCAGAGTTTCATTCCTAACCCAACTCCAGAGTTTCATTCCTAACCCAACTCCAGAGTATCATTCCTAACCCATCTCCAGAGTTTCATTCCTAACCCAACTCCAGAGTTTCATTCCTAACCCAACTCCAGAGTGTCATTCCTAACCCCTCTCCAGAGTTTCATTCCTAACCCAACTCCAGAGTGTCATTCCTAACCCAACTCCAGAGTTTCATTCCTAACCCATCACCAAAGTATTATTCCTAACCCAACTCCCGAGTGTCATTCCTAACCTGTCTCCAGTGTGTTATTCCTAACCTGTCTCAAGTGGTATTTCTAATGGAGCTCCATTATGTCTGGAATGTAGGATCAGAAGCTACAGTTCCTCTATGCTGTTTGACCCTGAGATTCAGTGACAGGCTGATGTCCTACGCTGCTAGCTGTCATTGGCATTGTCTAAGAAACTGCTTCATACTAATCAGTTGCATTGTAATGTTTCACACTTACGGGTCCTGATAAAGCTTTGCACTTTGAAGCTGTACTTGTGGAGTAATGTGGATGTTTTCCACCAATATTTATGTTGTTTAAAATGTAAACGGAAGTTTACTTTCCATGTGCCTTAACATCATGCCTACCTACTTAATCTAGAGATGTGGCACACAAATGATTTTAAGGTCTGCCATCATAATCAATAGATACTTTATATACACATGTTCACATTGATAACTGAATTTAGATATATCTCAAAAATACCATCAAGGTTAAGTTAACCTTTGCTAAGGATCGATTCTTAACTACCTATGTTTAAGGATTCCTGGGTTATGTTGCCATCTGCTGTATATATAGAAGTAACCTCTATTAACCTGGTTATTGAGTGCCTCTAACTGAGGCTTTCAGTAGGTGCTCATGCAGTATCCCTGTACTGTGGTTTTTAGAGTGCTGCTTATTTATTGTGACTGATTGTGTTGTGTTCTCCAGGGCTGCCATGCGTGCTTGGGTCTGGGTAGATCTGCCTGCCCTAAGTGTGTGACTTCAGGAATGGTAACGCCCCCGCAGGAGTCACCTCAGCTGTGTTTCCACAGCCAGACTGGGTCGGAAGCACTGCAGCCCTTAATTAGTTATATATGGTTTCAAAATGCATTATCTGGCATCTGTCTTGTTGCAGAATATAACTTGTTATAACAACAAAAATGATTGGTAAATGGCAGTGGTCATCCACCACTGTATACATAGTAAAAATACATACATTTTTTGCAATAATTATTATACTTTTTCCATCATAGCCAGTGAAATCTTTATGTAATCTAACATGTAAATCACATTGCAACATTGTTGTGAAAATTATCAACAGGGACACCTGAGCACAATCCGTGCTAAATAACGTATGTGACAGGAAAAAATAAAGAAAACATTTGTGCTCTGAGCATGAACTGGACATGGCTATTGGGGCTAGAGAGTCCATTCAAATACATTTTCAACTTTCTTTGTAATAATATTACAAGAAATTCTGCAACTACAGAATTTTTCAGAACCCATACTTCCAGGTGTCTGTCCCAAAAATGGGGTATTATTTTGCATTCACACCCAAAATATTTGCAAATAGTACCATTTACTGTCGGTAGCCCTGGGTGTGATAATGTATTTTCTTGATTTCAGATGCAGTGCTGGGTTTGCAGAGGAGCAGGAAGGCGTGTTTCTGATGACCGTTGCTCTCACTGCAACGGCATTGGGAGAGTCCGGTCAGAGTTACATTTCACTGCACACAGTAACTAAAGCCACAGTCCAGTCAGAGTTACATTTCACTGCACACAGTAACTAAAGCCACAGTCCAGTCAGAGTTACATTTCACTGCACACAGTAACTAAAGCCACAGTCCAGTCAGAGTTACATTTCACTGCACACAGTAACTAAAGCCACAGTCCAGTCAGAGTTACATTTCACTGCACACAGTAACTAAAGCCGCAGTCCAGTCAGAGTTACATTTTACTGCACACAGTAACTAAAGCCGCAGTCCAGTCAGAGTTACATTTCACTGCACACAGTAACTAAAGTCCAGTCAGAGTTACATTTCACTGCACACAGTAACTAAAGCCGCAGTCCAGTCAGAGTTACATTTCACTGCACACAGTAACTAAAGCCACAGTCCAGTCAGAGTTACATTTCACTGCACACAGTAACTAAAGCCGCAGTCCAGTCAGAGTTACATTTTACTGCACACAGTAACTAAAGCCACAGTCCAGTCAGAGTAACATTTCACTGTACATTAGGGCTGCCCCCGACTAAAGCTTTTTCTCGTCGACTAGTTGTTGCTCGTTTATGATATTAATTTAATTATTTAAATACAGTTGTGCTCAAAAGTTTACATACCCCGGCAGAATTTTTGCTTTCTTGGCCTTTTTTCAGAGAATATGAATGATTACACAAAAACTTTCCTTCCACTCATGGTGGTTGGGTGAAGCGATTTACTGATAAACAACTGTGATTTCTATTTTTAAATCATAATGACAACAAAAAACATCCAAATGACCCTGATCAAAAGTTTACATACCCCAGTTCTTAATACCATGTATTGCCCCCTCTAACATCAACGACAGCTTGAAGTCTTTTGTGGTAGTTGTGGATGAGGCTCTTTATTTTCTCAGATGGTAAAGCTGCCCATTCTTCTTGGCAAAAAGCCTCCAGTTCCTGTAAATTCCTGGGCTGTCTTGAATGAACTGCACGCTTCAGATCTCCCCAGAGTGGCTCAATGATATTGAGGTCAGGAGACTGAGATGGCCACTCCAGAACCTTCACTCTGTTCTGCTGTAGCCATTGACAGGTCGACTTGGCCTTGTGTTTTGGATCGTTGTCATGTTGGAACGTCCAAGTACGTCCCATGCGCAGCTTCCGGGCTGATGAGTGCAAATTTTCCTCCAGTATTTGCTGATAACATGCTGCATTCATCTTTCCTTCAACTTTGACCAAGTTTCCTGTGCCTTTGTAGCTCACACATCCCCAAAACATCAGCAATCCATCTCCATGCTTTACAGTAGGAATGGTGTTCCTTTCATCATAGGCCTTGTTGACACCTCTCCAAACGTAATGTTTATGGTTGTGGCCAAAAAGTTCGATTTTGGTCTCATCACTCCAAAATACCTTGTTCCAGAAGTTTTGAGGCTTGTCTCTGTGCTGTTTGGCGTATTTGGCTTTCTTCTGGCGACTCGACCATGCAGCCCATTTTTCTTCAAGTGGCTCCTTATTATGCATTTTGAAACAGCCACACTGCTAGTTTTCACACAGTCCTGTATTTCAGCTGATGTTATTTGTGGGTTTTTCTTTGCATCCCGAACAATTTTCCTGGCAGTTGTGGCCGAAATTTTTGTTGATCTACCTGACCGTGGTTTGGTTTCAACAGAGACCCTGATTTTCCATTTGTTAATCACAGTTTGAACACTGCTGACTGGCATTAGCAATTCCTTGAATATCTTTTTGTGTCCCTTTCCTGTTTTATACTACCTTTTCCCGTAGATCCGTTGACAATTCTTTTGCTTTCCCCATGACTCAGAATCCAGAAACGTCAGTGGCTTTATGAAAGATGCAAGAGTCTGTCTGGATCCCAGAAACTCACTCAGCTTTTATGCACACACACTGATTACAAGCAAACAGATCACAGGTGAGGATGGTTACCTTTAGTAGCCATTCAAACCCATTTGTGTCAACTTCTGTGCATGTTATCAGGCCAAAATCACCAGGGTATGTAAACTTTTGATCAGGGTCATTTGGATGTTTTTTGTTGTCATTATGATTTAAAAATAGAAAACACAGTTGTTTATCAATAAATGGCTTCACCCAACCACTGACCATGAGTGGAAAAAGTTTTGTGTTATCATTCATATTCTCTGAAAAAAGGCCAAGAAAGCAAAAATTCTGCTGGGGTATGTAAACTTTTGAGCACAACTGTATAAACAGAAATTGGTTTTAGTTCTGAGAAAGAATGTTACTAGTGACATTGTTAACACTGTGCAACTTTACTAAGAAATACAAAATCGTAATAATGAGCCTTTAAAATACAAATTTTACAAGCGTGCACACAAAGCGAGCTGCCTGTTAATGACAATGTTACCCAACATTAGCACTCATTTAATGCCGTACTCGACTAACCCCTTTAACATATTATTTTAAAAAATATATTAGAACAACGCAATTACATCAGGTTCACCAAAAAACTTTATTTGCTCACTCAAGCAATGTTTATTCACTGACACAAACACTGGGACTGGTCTTCTCTGAATAGCCTGCATTTTTAGCGGTTGGTCAGGAGAAAAAAAAAATGTCCATGGCTTTTTCCCAATAAGAAACAGCCTGATCTATTTTACCTGCAGCGCACCCATGCACTACAAATTCACGACCACACCTGTAAATTTCAATGTTAATATTTTTTCACCCATTTTGGATGATTTCCTGCCCGACATAGTCTAATAACTTTTTAACAACAAGGTGTAACTCCTGAATGAAGTTTGAGGGTTTTTTTCTTTTCTGTGACTAACCAACCAATGAAAACTTGGTCGACTAAGACTCTTCTCATCGACTAATGGTTGGTCGACTAATCAGGGGCAGCCCTACTCTACAGTCTGGTCAGAGTTACATTTCACTGCACACAGTAACTACAACCACAGTCCGGTCAGAATTACATTTCACTGCGCAAAGCAACTAAAACTACAGTCCGGTCAGAGTAACATTTCACTGCACAAAGCAACTAAAGCTACAGTCCAGTCAGAGTAACATTTCACTTCACACAGTAACTACAGCCACAGTCTGGTCAGAGTTACATTTTACTGCACACAGTAACTAACACCAGACATTAACAGAGCCCTGGGGCCTCAGAAAGTCTGAAATCCTATCTTATCTCAGTTTAGGATGATATTTAGGATTTTTGGTATTACAGAAACATATTTCCTACCTGCATCTTATCTTAGGATTGGAATTTAGCTATTACAGAACCATCCTGACTTAGGGACTTCCCAAGATAGGCATCCTAAGTTAGGAAGGCACAGACCCTGTCCTTAATTCAAAATAACTGACAAAAATGGCAGCAGCACTCTTGTTAGGTCTGTATGGCAATGAAGATGAGGAACATGAACACAGAAATATAATGATTGAAAGGCATATAAACCAAATAAATGAGGCTCTAAGTTTCCCAGACCATGTATTAACTCCTTGTGGCAAAAGTTGTACGCCCATATTTTTTTGTCCATAATAGTAGTGAGAGCCATCAATAAAAGTGTGAGCCGTTGATAATATGGCTTGTCCATCTTGAGCAGCCTACCGGTACTTTCTAATCAAAGATACAGGCAGTCTCGTGTACATTCTAAGCATAGATACAGGCATGACAGGATGACTGCCGACTGAAAAATCAAATTTACAGTTATAGTTAGGATTTCTGAAGTTTAGATAAGATCTGAGGTCTGAGATAGGATAGGACACAGCCAGTTTAGGAGTTGCTTCTGTAATCGGAAGTTAGGATTTTTCCTAACTTTTTTTGAAGCTTAATTTAAGATAGGACAGTTAGGATATTTTTCTGTAATGAGGCCCCTGGACCACAACTTAATCTAATACTCTGTTTTCCAGCTGCACCTCCTGTTCTGGAGCTGGCTCAGAAACCTGCAAAACATGCCAAGGGAAAGGAAAGCTCTTGTGCTTCATTAAGCTGATAGTGAAATGGTAATGTAGTTCATAAGAGAACTGTTTGAATAAAATGTCTGAAACATCTTTATCTCTTCAGTAAACAATCTTAAGTTATATGCAGCTATATGCGGTTAGCACTGTATGTATATAGTGGAGCTTCACTAATCTGGATCTCTCTGACCTCCAGTGATCCAAAAAAGTCAAAAAACCCAGCAGTGGCACTTTAATTATTCCTTATTCATAATAATATTCATATTCAAAAGCTGTAATCCAAAACACCATCACACTTCAAACTGCAAATTACAGTTTGGATTTCTTGGTTAAGTGGTGTGAGGAGTTGACCCACTGAAAAGGAGTCTGTGTACATTGGCAGTGAAAATTACTTACTGTAAGACTTACTGAAAATGTGCAATGTATTAAGCTTGCTAAAAGTGTCTTTTGGAAAATTTGTATTGGACATTTATTTAATAGTTGTTCTTTTTTCTTGCTTATTTAAGGAAAAACAACGTACATGAAAGTGTGGTGGACAAGCAGTCGGGGCTTCCGACAGAACACATCAGCAAGGTCACTGGAGAGATTGTCTTCAGTGACATGCAGTACCTGGTAAAGAAGAAGCATTTAATGATTTTTATTTATTTGTTATTTAACAAGTATTTAACCAGGTTAGTCTCTTGGGATTTATGATCTCTTTTGCTAGAGAGACCTGGCCAAGACAGCAGCTGAAATTCCTGTTATGGACAATGACTCATATAAAACAAATGTAAAAAGAGACAAATATAATACATTTATACATTGAAACTTAAAGGAGAAACCCAGATAAAAATAAATCGTACATCAATCAAAAAGTACAATGACAAAGCCCAATTTTGATTAATTCCAGATCTTTGACCATAACTTTAAATTAATTTAAAGTGATGAGCTTTTTAATTTAAAACATTTTTGGAGATCATTCCAAGAAGCAGGTGCAGAGAATTTAAAAGCCTTTTTCCTAAACTCTGTACAGACCTTTGGCACAGTTAATTAAATGTAATCCAATGAGCGTAAACAGTAGTTATAGTTACTTGGAGGGATAATGTGCATGCATAAGTAAGAAGGGAGCTGCCCAAATATGGCTTTATAAATAAAAATGTACCAGTGAGCCAATCTGCAGTTAGCAAGGCTAGGCCAACCAACTTTCCTATAGAGGGTGTGCTGGTGAGTGATGACTTTAGAATAGGGTTTCTCAACGGGGGCGGTACCGTCCCCCAGGAGGCATTCATACAACTTTGGGGGGCGCTGGGAACGCGGCGCTGAGAAGGGGGCGCTCAGGCACAAACGGGGGCGTTAACCACAGTTATTCATAATAACTTTTAAGCCTCTGTCAGCACAAAACTGTTCATTTGAATTTGAATCAAAAGATATAATTATGTTTATGCGCGACTAAAGCCTGGTTCATACTCACATACTGAAATCGCAAAATGTTCATGAACGTTCTAATGTCGCCCAACGTTAAAGTTCACAAAAAGTATAAACGCACTTCAGTATCATTCCAACGGCATTTGACACTCATCAATAATGGAGGAAGAGGCCATAGTAATCACTCTCAGTTTGTCCGGTGCTCTACTCCTCATAAGGAGAAAGCAAAGATGGAGTGATTATAGCAGGGCAGTGAATTCTACACGGCACGTAGTAGGAGAATACTACTCGCCTTTAAGAGCAATGAAATTTAAAGATATAGAGTACTACAGCCGTTACATCAGGATGCTACCAAAATATTTTTTTAGGCTATTACCTGTTGTTGCACCAGGACTGCAACATAGGTCAACGCATCTTCAGCCTATATCGCCCGGTGAAAGGCTGAGCTTGACATTACGACAGGTTATGTATGACCTTAGCATATGCTGCCAGGCTTCAATAATACATAAAAGATGTACAAATGCAAGTTAGTCTATTTTTAAAAGAAAATTATTTAATTGTTCTAAATGAGAAACACGTGAGTTTGTGAGCTCGCTTCCAATGTGTAATGGTAACCATTCACAACACAGACTGTTATAATCATGTATGTCACAGTCCCATAGGCTAGGTTAAACTGGAAATCAATACATTTACCAGCAGACCAGGAAATGCAGATAAGCTGACAATAAGAAAGCAGTCTAACAAATGCGCCTCATCTTGTCATACTACAGACTAATCACTGTAACTATCTTTAAAATCAATTAAAACGCGGAATCTAACATTGGTTTCTCATTTCATTTTTCTACCATGACGTTATCTTGGAATTTCGGAAACGGGCTAGCATTAACAACATAAATTCCACTTTTAAATATGGGTGGTGTGGCAAGAGGTAAGCACTCAGTTACAGTGAATCACTAAGTAGGTATTGTTGTTAGCCTGCATATCTGTTTTGACTAACATTAGCTCTGTAAGTTAGCTGAGTAGAACTTTAAGCAGTTATGCAAGACGTTATGAGCTAGCTAGAGAGCTACTTACAGGTAGTTTTTATTTGGTAAGCAATTGCTGACCAGGCATTCTCCTTTCTTTCTGGCATCTTTCATCTTTTAATCTGCCTGGTCATAGGTATATACTCACAGCACGTAGTGAGTTTTGTTTGCCTGATTGTTTTTCTGTGAATTTGCAAACACATATATTTACAACAATTTCAATCAGTTCACAAGTGTTGTTGTTTTTTCCCCAAAAGACAATATTTTCCTAGTTGGCCAGGAATAGCATGTATACTTAAAACATCAGAGGGCAAGTGTTCAAAAATAGGCTTATGAACAATGTTCTTGTTTAATGACTGCATTCTCTGATAGGAAACATAAATGTCATGTAGGCTAATCATATTCAAACATAAAAATATAACCACTTGAGGCCTTTTCTAAAAACAGAATATATCACTCATATTCCAACATTTTGACAATCATTTGGACCAAAAACACTGGTCTCTGTTTTCTAATTTTAGTTTTTTGCTGTAAAATATTTCTGGCATGGTCAATTGGTCAAATGATCTTCTCTACCCACTGATTTCTACTGCATATACTTATATGTATATTATATCACTGCCTTTGAATGTGTGTTTTATTTTTTGTTTTGTTTTGGTTTTTTTGGGTGGGGGGGCGGCAGGGCGTGTCATGATGAGGTAAGGGGGCGTTCGTTCAAGAAAGGTTGAGAAACACTGCTTTAGAGTCTGAGAAAAATTTTAGTGCTCCATGGCAAACTGTATCAAACAACTTTAGCGAAGAAGCTGGGGCAATCATATATACTATGTCTCCATAATCTAATTGAGAGAGAAACAGCAGACAAGAGTCTCTTTCTAGCTTCAAAAGAAAAACAAGATTTATTTCTAAAATAAAATCCTAAATTTTTTCACCAGGTATTCAATGTGAGGTTTGAAAGTAAGGATATACATTTTATATATCTTTGTGTCTTTGTGAACACCATCAGTTTAGTTTTTTCCTCGTTCAGTACAAGCCTTAGCTGATGAAATTGGGACTGTACAAAGTTAAAAGCAGACTGCAGATTCTCAAGAGCCTCAGTTAAATTAGGAGCACAACAATAAAGGACTGTATCATGTGCGTAAAAATGAAAATGAGCATTTGATACATACAAGTCCAACAGTCCTCTTTACCATGGATACATATTTATCTTGTTAGTTTACATATATATGTTAATCACTACTGAGATTTTATGTGTGATTATTTTGAATTGATAGAGCCCTGCACGCTGTAAAAGTGTGTGACTGAGCCTTACACACTGTTAGTCAAGTTTTTTCCCACTTTTTCATATGATGACAATTACTTGATTAAAAACATGAATGTGTTTTTACTGCATGATCCACCCAAAAGTGTAATAAATGTAAGGTGACCAGAAATGAAACATTGAATCTTGGATGCACTCTCATACCATTAAATTACAATCAATACATGTCTAGCTACAAATGGCTGAAAACTTTATTCATTTTCTGGAAATGTCACGGCATTGCATGCATGAAGTTGCACTTGTATATTGTGTTATAGGAGTATCCACTTTACTTGTGTGATCTGTTATAGGAGTATCCAGTTTACTTGTGTTTTCTGTTATAGGTATATCTAGTTTACTTGTGTTTTGTGTAAAAGGAGTATCCAGTTCACATGTGGTCTCTGTTATAGGTATATCCAGTTTATTTGTGTACTCTGTTATGTTGACTTGTGTACTCTGTTATAGGTATATCCAATTTATTTGTGTACTCTGTTATAGGTGTATCCACTTTTTGTGTGTACTCTGTTATAGGTGTATCCAGTTTATGTGTGTACTCTGTTATAGGTGTATCCAGTTTATGTGTGTACTCTGTTATAGGTGTATCCAGTTTATGTGTGTACTGTGTTATAGGTGTATCCAGTTTATGTGTGTACTCTGTTATAGGTGTATTCACTTTTTGTGTGTACTCTGTTATAAGTGTATCCATTTTTTGTGTGTACTCTGTTATAGGTGTATCCAGTTTATGTGTGTACTCTGTTATAGGTGTATCCAGTTTATGTGTGTACTCTGTAATAGGTGTATCCAGTTTATGTGTGTACTCTGTTATAGGTGTATCCAGTTTATGTGTGTACTCTGTTATAGGTGTATCCAGTGGTTGGCTTCCCAGATAATGCCATAAACCAGGCCTCAGCAAGGGCTGTGAGAGAACATCAGGTCCAGTTTTCCTCCACCTGCCGCATCCTACAACAGGTAAGTTAATTTCTTTCATGTGCTGTACTCTTAGTTATGTTCAGTGTGTTACCAGGTGGGGCAACACCTGAGCAGGTTCCCATTTACACAGAGCCTGATGGTGTATGTCTGTCAGCAGATTGCATGTGACTGCGGTTCCAGAGGATACAGAGTATAAAAACGGATGTTTATTTACTTCAGCATAACATTGGATATACAGCTTCTCTCCAGTTTGTAGTACTGTCATCAGCAACTGATGGCATTTGTGCTAAATAAGGGCCTACAACAATCACTTCAGGCCCACCTATACCTTTCTGTTGTTTAAAATGTTCATTTTAATTTCAGTGAAAAAACATCACAGCTCTATACAGAACCTCTGTTCCTTGAAGGAAAAACCAAGATGTATCCTAATCTTAGTAAGGGATATCTAACTGAAGATGTTCACTGACATTAGTATGAGATGTCCAACTCAAGATGTACCTTAACTTTAGTATGGAATGTCCAGCCAAGCTGTACTCTAACATTAGTAACTAATATCCAATTTATCCTGAGACTGGACAGAATGCTCCCGTCACTTCCTGCTATAATTTTCAGGCAGAATGAGTATAAAGAAGGGAGAAGCCCCATCTTGCATTTGCTTGATGCTTTGCTCATGTATCAATTCCATCAAATTACACCTTCATCTCTCAAATAAGTCCACGTCATAGGAGGACAGGCCAGCATATTTTCCTTCAGAGTATCAAATGTTCCATACAGACCCTCAACAGAACCTCAAAATAATATGAGAATGGAAAACTTAATACCTTCATGTGTGCTGACTGCACTAAAAGGAAGTACTCATTGATGGAAAGGGAAAAAACTCATAGGCAGAACCAACACAGTATGGCTGGTTTTGTGCAGGGTATTGGGAAGGTAGTGGAAGGGGTGGTACTCAAATTGATGTTTCTATGTTGGTTGATATGCATCTAGAATATCTGCATATTTAACCTCTGCGTTTGTGCAAAAGACCAAAACATTTTCTGACATAAAGTCGAGACAAAGAACATCATATGAAGACCAATTACTGCTAAGGATTTTAAGACAGTAAAACATTTTTACAATATCTGATTAAAAGCTGTTTTTTTTTCTCTTTGTGTAGAAGCAGACCATTGAGCTGATCCCAGTCACTCGTGTGCACTACAGCTGGAAAGGGAAAACTCACATATACTTTGTGTATGGTGCAGAACACAGGGTCTTCACGGAAGGCTACCCGGCCAAGTGCTGCTGTTGCTTACTCCTGTGAGCTGCAGACACCAAATAATTCCCATCTTTGGGATATTATTACAGTGCGGTTGGGTAGTGTGTTACTCATCTTCTTTTTCAAAATGTCTAACAAACCTTTTTAGTCTATCAATGGAAACTAAACACGTAGATTATAATCAGCTGTTACGTAATCGTTTTGATAATCTTTCAGGCTTTGACATAATAAACAACCAAAATCAATTAAAAAAGATTGCATATTATCAATTTTCACCTGGAAAATGCATGTGTAAAATGTCACAGTGGTTTCAGTACTGTTCGTTCACATGATTCCAGTATAGTAGTAGTAGATTTGTCATGTTCATTTTTGTACTAGAATGTTTTAGCCTTAATTTCATTGTCCTCTGTTTTAATAAATGTGTTCTTTCTCAATATATTGTAAGCATTTCATTTTCATTTGTAACAGCTTGAAAGTATAATTGTTCATTCTTATATTTTGCCCTTTAAGTACATAAAAGCCAATTTATTATTCATGACCCCCAAATACTATGCAAAGGTGACATTATAAAATCTGAAACCCTCTGTAAATATATTTTTTTACATTTTTATTGAACAATATTAAAATAGTCAACAGAACATTTTTCCTCTTTTCACAGTAAGAAGAGCAGTTGTGAAAGAGACAAAATTAAAATGAAATTAAAAACAGCAGATCAGGTTAGGTCATTAGGACACGATGTACTGCAATCCAGGCACTTTCCTAAGTCAAGGAATCATTTCAGTAACATTCAAGTAACATTTCAGGAGAGTCCAGCAGAAACATCTGGTTTAAGACCTTTACAAAGGATTCCCAAACTTTGTAGAATTGCTCTGTTCTAGACTGTATACGAGAGAGATATTTCAGTGACATCGAGTCTCATACCACTTTATGCCAATGCAGTGATAAGCAGCCTTATCACTAATCCACTGCAATGAAAGATTTTTCTTTGAAACAAAGGTAAGAATTTCACACAACCTTTTGTTAACTGCAGTGGTTAGAGATTTATTCTAAAGACCTAGAAGACAAGACAACTCCAGCTTTACTCCAGAACCTTTCTCCTTTTCATAAAGCCCTTGAGTCAGCCTGCTTATATTGCATTTATATTTAAATATATTTTTTTCTAGCTCAGACACAGGTGAAGACACAGGGATTTAAATGTATAATAAATGTATTACTCAATTGTTAGGGGATACATGCATTCTATGGGTAACATTAAACTGGACTGCTTTAACATAGTTACCATTTATACAGTTTTGGCATGTCTCCAAGTATCCCTTGTCTCCTTATCAAAGGTAATGAATGACTCCTCCTCCCATAAGCTCAAGACACCTTGTGCATGTGCAGGAGACATTATTTGAGGTCATAAAGAACAGAAATAAGCCATTTTCTAAAATGTTTTGAATAGAATACTCTCTATTACTCCTTGGGATGTCAGTTAGGGTTGTCCTCTTCTGATGTAGTGCTGTAGGTGTAAGAAAGGGAAACAGTCCTGGCTTAAGAATTAGTATCTCTGAATCACTCAAATGACATAAGGTTACTGTGTGAACAAGTCATCTAGTCAGTTTATGCCTTTATCACGCAGGACTTCAGAGCCAATCCCGGGCAAGAGATTGGGTTGTTAAGGATTGGGGTAGAGACAAAGAGTAATGCAGACCTTCCCTAAAAGCTACAGATTAATCATTGTTCTTTGAGTGGTATTGACTGTGAAAGTTGAGTTGGCACAGCTCTCTCTTATATATCTGTAACTCAAACAAATCTGCCAATGGGTATTTTGATAGAGAAAGTTTCAATATTTATCTAAACAGAGATGCTATTTGCAACCCAAAAAAAACTGGGTACTTCCCTGTGAAATAACCAGGGCCAAGCACCATCATGTTTTAATAGCCTCACATTTTTAGCATCACTGCAGGAATTGCAACTCTTTACAATACACTGTTAGGGAACTTAGATTAATACCGCTAATCAACAATGAAATTACACAGAACGTCACAGTGAAATGCTCATAATTTTTAATTAATAAGGTCATGGTAAAATGTTAGAAACATAATGTATAATGCATCATATTTGGAATTGAGCAAATTATGTACTGGCCTACAGTGGCACTAAAATCGAAAACACAAGAATGAAAATAAGAAGTAAATTATACATTATGTTACTAACATTGCAGCAACTAACTTTGAGCAGCAGACAGAGTCTCTGAAATGTAAAACCAAAACCTAACTGCTCTGGAATGCAAAACAAGAAAAGAGTCTCCTCGGGCAGCTGGTCCTGAAGCTCACTGAATACAGCAACACCACCATCAGTCAGCTCCATGACAGCACCTCAATAACACTCAGGATCAGAGTAAACCAAATTACCAAACATCTCAAAAGCTCTTATTTGGACCATTGGGACACAATCACAAAATCTCAAAACAGAATGAATAGCTATTGGGCCCTAAATAGAAAATATGAATTGGCAGAAAATCTAGTAAACATTAAAAATACAAAACAAAGAGAGATTCCTGACCAAATATCGTGTCTTGAAGAGGGCTGATACAGACAAACCTGGCTGGCTAGGAAGGACAGGCTGTGTGAGCAATGTAAGACCAAAGAGGTAGAGACAGAGATTCACCTTCTTTTATATTACACAAATTATGATCAAGAAAGAGAATCATTCTTTAAAAATATAAACATTGTTTTTGCTGACTTTAAAAAATTAAATGTTTTGTAAAAATTATCAATAATTCTAGGAGAAGGGCCTACAGCACAACAAGCAGCCAAATATGTAGCCACCTGCCATAATATAAGGGACAGAAAGAGGACAATCTCTATATAAACAAAGGGAAAAATAAAGAATAAAAAGAAATATTAGTATGCATGTATGTGTATATATAGGTATATGTATGTATATGTAGGAATATGAATACATATAATGTATGTGTGTATGTATATGTATAGAGAGAATTAGGATTCAGGAGTCAGGATTGGTCATGTTTTTCAGCAGCTATTTGAAAGAAACAAGAGTTAAGTGTTATGGATGTCTGACATTTTATAATGAATAAAACTTAAACACAGTCATGTAAGTATATTACTACATTATTGACTCCAATTATCACATTTTTAATGATTTTTAACCCGGTTAATAATATAATAACCAGTCAATAATGTAATAACTTATTACATTATGTGCAAAAAGTTATTTCGTTATTGGTTCAGAAATGTTATTACATTATTGGTAAGTTATTACATTATCGACTTTTATTACATTAAGAACCGAAAAATTATTACGTTATTGGCAGTTATTACATTGACGGTAGTTACTACATTATTGGCTGCTACATCCCCATAAAGACATCGTGCCAGGGAATGAAGATCGTTTGTTCACACAATAAAAGTAAAATGAATTGCTGACTTTTGAAGTAACGTTTCATAGTCATTTTAATTCAAAATAAAGTGATATCAAAACAGTATCAACAAAATGGGGGCTGACACTTTACAAACAAGGGTCATATGTGGTCATGTGTACAGTTTCTGGAATGTGTGGGTTTTTGCACAAGCTGTAATATTACGCATACAGGATAGATACAGACGGTAATATAACATGGATGTATTGCTTATCGGTTGGTTGGTGCTACTTCACAACTCACCATAGCTCAACAATATATAACTGGCAGTTGGGACTACTGGCTTGTCAGCAGGCAAAGCTACGCTACTTTCAAATGTCACAATGTGGGTAAAACAGTCACATCTTAAAGCAATCCACTTAAAAGCTTACCTGTATTGACATAGGACATGTCTATTATATGACCCGTGCTATACAGGAAAAAAAAATCTTGATTCAATGACAGTGTTCTTTCGTTACGTTGTTGTCAATATGTATTCACATTCAAGGTTTATTTATTGTTTTTCCAAGGTGTTAACGTCAGTCTTCATTTGTTTGCAAAAAGGGGTGTTTGACGAATGTTTCCGTTGACTAAAGTAATATTGTCCCAACCTGGAACCGCTTAAAATCCAACTGTCTCAGAATGCCATTTAAGGTGGGTTTTAGGCTCCATTAGGCTCGCAACTGATTATAGGTTTGGGTCTGAACAAAAGCAAGCTGATATATAGCTACCTAGCTAATGTTGTTTCTAAGGCAATGAAGTAACAAAAAAGGATATCACAATATTTATGTACAGCCACTATAATACTAAAATACTGTACAGTATCAACTATTTCAAGGCTACTCGGGCTGTAATGGTAGGAATCCGTGGCGATCAATCCTATGACTGGAATTCTATGGTACCGGGATCTGTATGACACATTCCTTTACTCAAACCACCTATGGACCAATATAGTCACCTATACTGACCTTTGGTCGCACTGACTTTTTTGTCTTCCTCGCTTAATTTACCTTTATGTTACGCAAACTAACTTTGTATTTTTTATCAACTGCACAAAAACTGAATGATATTTCCACAATCTGTTCATAAAGTAAACGTAACGGTGGTATACTGAATTGCAAAAGGCCACATCCATGAGATTTTATTTCATTTTCTAAGTCGCACGGTTTTTAGGCTTTATTGTTTTTATTTGCGCCACTATAGAGATGTGTGCAGTCCGGACAAGCCCTGCGCTTTCACTAGTTAAGCTGGCTAAGGGCGTGTCTTTCAGTACACATATCAGAGCGCTCTCATGCTAAAGTTGCGTTTTAGAATGCCTTTCCTGTATTCTGTGTCCTCATTGGATCCTGCCATCTTGAGACTGCCCCACGCCTCATGCTTGTTTAGAGAAAACAACTACAGACTGATGACCATAGGCCTGTACAATTAAAGTTTTGGACATGTTACTGAAATATATCAGCTCTCATGGCATTTTGCTACCTCAGTTAACTTGTCTAAAAACCAAATAAGGAAAGGAAAGCATACATTTACGAATACTCGAATGTATGCTGAAAACTGTAAGGGTCTCTGAACGAACGTGTCTGACATTCCACATAACTCTGATTCTTTTCGCAAATTTTCTCAGCCACCAGCTGCAACTTTTGGAAGAGAGTTATATACAAAACCATGGATGATAAAGACGAAGATTTGGGTGAGTTTTCCATATTTAGCGATTATCAGACATTGTGTATGTTTTTAAAAGACCGTATATGATGCTAAAATGATTAGTTGCATAAGTTTGAGGAATGCCTGCCAGCTCGTTCTTTGTAATACAGAGCCTGTAGTAATCAAATGCGGTTTGTGCCGACCGACGAAGAGTGGGATGATGAAAAGGTTGTATTACTCAGAACATGTAAATAACAATCATTCCCAATAATTCCCCATCTTGAGTTTTGCACAGTCGGCCCTGCTGCCCACCATTATTTTACGGCGTACTGTACATTGTACCTTGTGACAAATAAAAACTTTGAAATTTGAAACTTCTTCACTCCCCTCTTTAACAGTTTCATGTAAATAATTAAATATCCATTGGGAAAAGTAAGAACGTGAGATAAAATTTTAAAAGCTGCTTTTTACTGAGAGCAGTACTAAATACCAGTGATACACTAGGTTAAGTAAGAACGTATTAGTGGGGGATTTAGCATGAATGCGGAAAGCTGGAAGTTTGGAAATATATGGTGCTGTTGAAAACAGAAAACCAAGTCAGCTGTTCCAAGGAAAACAATTTAAATGAATTGTTTGGAACTTGGCAAAGAAAGTTGGGGTTTTGGTAAGGTCTGTTTTCCCCTTCAGTGGCTAATTAAGCAGGTGAAAGTAGGCTGGTCAGTTCTGTAAATGGGTAATATCACAGTATTTTTCCATTTTTATTTTATCAAGGTGTTGATGGTATTTTGTTTTTCAATGAAAAAATAGTAATACTATGCCTCCTGCACAGTGCATGGCTCCCAGTAATGCCAGCAGGTGCATGTTAGGTGGTTTGATGAACTTTCTTTCTATCCTGATTGCTTTATTACATTTAAACCAAACTTTAAACACGGAGAGTGAAACAGAATTGAACCAGCAAACAACCAAAACACTGTAGAATAAGAAATATATTTTTATTTTGAACTATGTCATTACACAAAATAGAGAAATGTTAGCCTGGTTACCAGGCTAACCATTTTATTGATTAAAATGTGTGTTCTGGCATGTACAACAGGGATGAAGTTGCTGTCCTGTTTAGAATGTTATTGATTAAGTGAAGAGATGCTGTTTCTCCTGCTCGTTTGGTGGAGTTACTCTCACATCTAGTAAGTTCCTCAAATTAAATCACCTTTTGCTGTAGTGGGCCTTTCTTTCACTTAGTGCAGAGGTCATCAGTAGGATGAACTGGACCGCAAGCCAGTTTTCTCTGGGCCCACCGAAACCTTTCCAACCCTAAATAAAATGGAAAAAAAGTATGAATACCATTCTTCAAGTATATTCTTTTTTTAAATCTCGGGGTTTTTTTGTGTGAGACAGCAGTGGTGGTGTTGACCATGTCAAAGACTCCATGTCAAAGACATTTTTCAGCTGAAATAATTAGCCTCTCTGGGCATGCCAGTTTTTTTTTTTTTTTTACAAATTATTTTTTATTTATTTGTAACACCAGGATATATTGAGAGGAACACAGGCTTGATAATTCCTCATCCTATAGATTTTGATGAAAAAAGGCAAGTTTGAATGAACTAATTTGTTAAGATAGGACATGTGTGATGGGGGTTGGGGGGGGGGGTGCAGTCCAGTCCAGTTTGGCTGAAAGAGTACTTGCTATTCAAGAATTTGGCCCTGGTCAAATATATTTGATAACTTAATGTGTTCATTTGATTAGAGAGTAACATTCACTGGTTTCCTAGCCAACTTGTAAAATCTTTTATTTTATAGCATATCTACCTCTCATGGTCTGACCCTCTCAGCTCAGCTGGTGTGTGATAAATAAATAC
The DNA here is from genome assembly GCA_022829145.1 of Albula goreensis. Lineage (NCBI taxonomy): Eukaryota > Metazoa > Chordata > Actinopteri > Albuliformes > Albulidae > Albula > Albula goreensis. Next base: position 40,947,856 of record CM040745.1, read on the forward strand.
TGTGTGAAAACTTACGCCATTGAGCCTTCCTGCAGAGACACCAGCATGGAGAGAAACCTCACATAGCTTGCAAATGATAAGATTAAGCTCAGTTCAATATTTTTACAGAACTAATTTGTATTGTGGATCTGTGGTAGGGGTTAGTGTTGTCACAATACAAACCCCTAACTAACGATACCGATACCAGGTTTAGTATCGCAATAATTGGTACTAAAAGGACACTCGATACTGGAACAGTACTTTTTTATATTCTGTAACCCCTTAAGAGATTAGAAACGGAATGTCCACAAGGGTCAATTGCATTTTTGAATTAACAGCCTTTCAGATGAAGCCTGTTCAAGATAGTAAGCATAGGCCTCCAATTTTAAAATTATATCATATTAAACAGAATAAGTACACATTTCAAAATTAAACAAATACAACAAACCTTTAAAGAATCTTTAAATAGTGCTTTCAAACTTTCAGACAGACCTTTCAAAAACTACCGCTCTACAAATTCCATTAAAATGAATCTGCCTCAATGCATCTCTCTGAAGCTGCACTTCCAGTGAGAATTCCACTTGAATTCTGTCTTAAACCCAAAGAACCGTGGATAGAAAATCATGACATCTGTCGTTTCAAAACAAAAATGTATTTGGCAGTGTGTAAAATATATGATTTTTAATTCAAACTATCTGACTAGTCTTTTGAAGTTATTCGTCTCAACAGTGTAAAGAAATGGAATTAAAAAAATGTACTACACTTCTAAAAAATGCTACACTGCCTGTGCATGCAATTTACGATACAGTAATGTTAACAATCGTCATCAAATCTCATGTCATCAAACAGTGCATCATCATCAAGCTCTACATATCATTCTCTAGCCTATTTAGCTAATTTGTTTGTATTCGAAGTAGGGTCTGCATCACCAAGGATGAATGCTGCTTCGCTAGGCGCTAGTACTGCCATCTAGCGAATATTCTGGCAAATTACTTCTTTTATCCTCTAACACGAGACAAATTTGACCAAAAAGTACCAAACGCCGTAAAATTCTGATACATTACCGTTTTTAAAAAAGAAATATCGAAAAAAGTACCGAACTTTTGGTATACCGTGCAACTCTAGTAGGGGTGCAGAATTAACTGACTATAACCAAGTGTTATGCAACCTGGGAACCCAGCTATAAAGGTAGTTAAGCTTTCTCTCATTTGATTATGGCATGGAGATGTAGTCAGGAGGGAAGAAATGCAATAAGAGCTCCCAACAAATGCTAAAGGTTACCACCAAAACAAGTAAATGGGGCTATAAATACCTTCTTAAAATAGATTGAAACAATGTCTTACCCATGACTGGTGGTGATCCACCCAAGCTGCTGTAGCAAGCTATTTTTGATACATTGTTCAGCTGTGAAGTCAGCTTTGTTTTCCATTTTTCTAGCTCATTTCCCATCAGCCATGAGCAACACTACAACTCAATGATTTTAGTATCACTGTGTGTCCAATGTCCAGTTTTTGTCAGTAGAGAAAAATGTGTCTTATCACTGTTTGGCAGACAGTGATATCGCTGCAGTTATTGTGGCTATGACTGCAGTCATGAAGTGTCATGTTATATGCGTAGATTGTTTATTTATAAACCTCACTCATGCTCTGTCTTTGTTGAACCTGTTCATTGGAGGCTCTTAGGTGCACTGTAGGTCTTCATTCTCAAAACAACATTTGAAATCATTGCCTTAGTTGGAGTCATTGGAGTCTAAATTCTTTCATTCCTCAGAGTGTACAGTACCACCACTCGATCGTGTATGACCTCTGTGTGCTTCTGTCCATCCTTTAACAGGAGATTTTAATCCAGCCGTTGAAGAGGAGGGGCCAACAGCACCTCCTCCTGGCTGGTTAGAAAATGTCACAGGATATGAAGAGATGCATGAAGATCAGGGTGAGTGGCACAGTACAACCATTTCCCCATACAGACATGCAGTATCAGCAGTGGAATTATGGTACACTGTTTTCCCAGCTGTTGCTGTAAAGTTGGTTTGTCTGTTTTTTTCTGGAGTTTTATCTCAGATGGAACAGACAAGCTGTATCCTCCTCCTCCAGCCTATGTGCCAGTACCGGATAATGGCAGGAGTTCATCCGTCCCTAATGTGAGGTAATAACAGATGCAGAGAGCCCTCCTTGACTTTTTTTTTGATTTGGCTCTGTACTCAATAGTGGATTTTGGTAAGCCTAAGGTTTAGCCTATGTCACAGACCATTTTTTTCTTTTATTTCTCAGCTTCATAATGGGTTGACTTTTATTGGTATGGCTCTGGTCCTCATGTTGATAAACACCAGTAACAGACTCCAAAGGTTGGCTTATACCTGCACTATAAGCAGCTTAACACACTTGACTGATCAGAAACACCTATGAAGCCATTTGTCCTAAACATGATAGTGCCCTGAAATGGAGGACAGGGGCTACATATAATATGGACTATAATTTCTACATAGTGAAACTACAATATATACAAATATCCTTTCATAAAAACTGAAAATCTGTACTTTAACCACTTGTGGATAGTTTTAATACTAATCTGAAGATATGGAGTACAGAGGTATATCATTTGTACCAGGCATCACGGAGGGGCACTCAAAACCATCTCCATTCATCAGAGTGATGACGCACCATCTTTATTTGAAACACACCAGAATAATTAGCAAGGTAGTGCCCTGAATCAGAGTGATGATGTTCCCTACAGGGTACCAGTGGTGTCCGAGGATGTGGCCAGAGAAGCACTGCTGCAGTTTGTGGGGAAGAAGTGGACTTACAGCAGCAAGCCAGCCCACAATATGATCTTTAAGGACTTAAAGCCCTTCACTGTGTACCGTGTATGTTCTACATAGTGTTAAAATTTCTTGGTAAAATAAAAGAAAATACAAAAAAAACAGGATTCAGACAAAAGCACTTTTTGACAATCTTAGCACACTTAGCCTTCTTAGTACCTCCTATCACTGGGCCCTGTAATATAACAATCTTAGTGCACTTACCTTTTTAGTACCTCCTATTCTGTTTGTAGGTTTGGGCCACATGGATGCCATGTTTTTAGATTTTTAAAGCTTTATTTAGGGAAAGCAGTGGCCAAAGCTTGATTAGAGGTGCTGGATAATCGCTTTCTTGAGGAAGACCTCCAGAAAGCCTTTATCATCAACATTACTGGCTTGTTGAGCACTTGGAGCTAAATATTGTTGATCTCAAAGCCTGACTAGCAGGAATCCACAGTAATCCTGAATTGTAGAACTTCCAGTGAATGCAGCTTCAGCAGAATCTCCACTGAACGTAGATTCAGTAGAACTGCTGTTATATATGTAAGCTAAAGCCCAGGAATTCCCTTATAGTCTTTACAGGGGAGTGATGAGACAGTATAATGAGCCTGAGGTAACACTTTACAAGACCCTTGGAAAGAGTATGAGTTGTTAAGTAAGTGTGTAAGTGTAAGATGTAATATGTTTTACAATTACTTATTTTCAAACTGTTTTTGAAATGCAAAGCACTGATAATAACCAGCACAAATCTAATACAATGGTATGGGGCCCTCCTTAGACATCTGAGTTACATTCAATAAAAATACAGCTTAAAACAAAACTAAAATCGTCCCATATCCATGCAGTTCTAGCCCCAAAATGCAAATAAAAAACAATTGTAATAGTCATAGAAAACAGATTTTAAACTAAAAACAAGTTATAAACAAATGTATATGAATAAATGTAGCTAAAAGCTCATGACAAACAGCTCATCTGTTTGTCCTGTCATCATGTTTCTAATGCTAGCTTTGTGCAGCTGCTGATCCTCACTGCCCAAGTTTTTTACCAGCTCATGCTGGACAGAGCCTTCCGTCTGAGAATCAACTGCAGCGAAACCTCTGGAATGCCCAGAATCAACATCTCAGGATAAACTTGCTGATTAATTACTATTGTGTTTTAGGTCTTTCTGTTTTGGACATTATATTATGAAGTGTCTTTTGTTTTCAGAGCAATGTTGTAGATATGAGTGAGACTGTCAATCATTGAGTTAGAGTGTAAAAGAATGAATGATTCATGTTTTTGTCTGATTTTAGTACCGTTTGGAAACATTCACAGAATCCAGATCAAGCTCCTGGGAGAGTGAGCCTTTTACAGGTATGTCACAGAGAAGTTGTTGCTGCTGCTGCTATTGCTGCTGCTGCGTTTGTTGTTGCTGTTTTTGTTGTTGCTGTTGTTGTTGCTGGTGATGTCATGTCATGTAGTGTCATCCTCCCAGGCCAGTTTGTGGATGGGCCACAGTATGGTATGAGCCCACCCCCCTGGGATGTGCCAGTGGAGGTCCCACCCCTATTCACTGATGTCTCCATGAATGTGCATGTGCCACATTCCTCTTTCGTCAAGGTGAGACAATTTTCCTTCCCCAAGGGGGTCTATTCTAGGGATTTTAAATTAATGTTGTTGGTGGGCCACTTTTACATTTGTGAATTGAATGGCTGGCCAGTTGGGCACGAAGCATGTAATAATATTATATCATATCATAGGTATATATATATAATATAAGACAGTAGGCCAAAAACTCTAGTAAATGTGGGCTTGTAGCCTACAACTTACCATCAGGTTCATAAAATGAGGTGTGTGTATTATGATTGAGAGAACAGGAAATTTAATGTTGAATTAATCTGACTATGGAATTTGTCTGATGCGTTCTGTGACTGTGTTTTTTGTTTTGGGGTCATGACTCAGCACTTCACTTAATATATTGATTGCACATGTCTTCACCAACTCTGAGTCAACAAAAGGCGTTTTGCTTTTGGCGTGGGAAGATGGCATTGAAACCCAAGTGTTCGGTCTCGGATTGCTGCTGTGTGTTTGCAATTGCTAGCAATTACATTTATTTATTTTCACTGTCAAAATGAAAGTTTATTCAGTCCGTGTGTAGCATGTGCTGCTCGTTGTCACTCTGTTGGAGTAGCACTCAGAATTACCAAATTTATATGGGCTAGTTTCACAATAATAGTTGGAAAAGAGGCTGCTCAACTATGGGGGCATATAAAATGCTTGATGAAAATGCTACACGGGCTGCGTTTTGAAAATCACTGGTCTGGACCTTAGTGAATAAAGGACACAACTCTGTCTTACAAGCTCCAGTTACAAGACAATATCTGCAAGAAAACAATTAGCTTGCTAGCTTTCTGTGCTTGCATGCATGGAATATTAACTTAGCCTATGGTACTGTGACATACATGCTTATAACAGTCTGTGTTGTGAATGGTTACCATTACACATTTGCAGCGAGCTCACAAACTCGCGTGTTTCTCATTTAGAACAATTAAATAATTTTCTTTTAAAAATAGACTAACTTGCATTTGTACATCTTTTATGTATTATTGAAGCCTGGCAGCATATGTTAAGGTTATACATAACCTGTCGTAATGTCAAGCTCAGCCTTTCACCGGGCGATATTGGCTGACGATGCGTTGACCTATGTTGCAACAACAGATAATAGCCTAACAAATATTTTGGTAGCATCCTGATGTAACGCTGTAGTACTCTATATCTTTAAATTTCATTGCTCTTAAAGGCGAGTAGTATTCTCCTACTACGTGCCGTGTAGAATTCACTGCCCTGCTATAATCACTCCATCTTTGCTTTCTCCTTATGAGGAGTAGAGCACCGGACAAACTGAGAGTGATTACTATGGCCTCTTCCTCCATTATTGATGAGTGTCAAATGTCGTTGGAATGATACTGAAGTGCGTTTATACTTTTTGTGAACTTTAACGTCGGGCGACATTAGAACGTTCATGAACATTTTGCGATTTCAGTATGTGAGTATGAACCAGGCTTTAGTCGCGCATAAACATATTTCTATCTTTTGATTCAAATTCAAATGAACATGTTTTGTGCTGACAGAGGCTTAAAAGTTATGATGAATAACTGTGGTTAACGCCCCCCGTTTGTGCCTGAGCGCCATCTTCTCAGCTGCCGCGTTCCCAGCGCCCCCCAAAGTTGTACGAACGCCTCCTGGGGGGCGGTACCGCCCCCGTTGAGAAACCCTACTCTACATTGTGGATGAATTGCCAAGTAGATATTTTCTTTGCTATCAAAGAACAGAAAGGTAACATAAACTTGGTTCACATACATGGAGAAGTGCACGCATGTATGTTTGTGTGTATTTGTGTTGATGTTCTGTATTGTTATGTGTTTAAGTGTAATTCTGCTGTATTGTTCCAGGTGTGCCACCAGTGTGAAGGCAGGGGCAATGTGCGGTGCCGCCACTGTTCTGGACGAGGGAAAGTGAGTGACCTCTCTCTCATGTTGGGATGGTTTTGTTTCCACCAAAGTTGTTGGCAGAGACTCATCCTGTAATACCTATTCACAAACACTATATGGCATTCATATAAATTCAGCTCCTGGAGAATGTTATCCCCTGAGCATTGGTCATGATATGAGAAGTTGATATGTACTTTTCTATGGGGTAAAATTGTTCTCCATTGTTACAAAATACATGTGTTTTGTAAGCTGTACATACATCATCTGCACAATGGGCCTCATTCATCAATATTTTCGTAAAACTGTGTGTAAAGTTGTGTCAACGACTACGAACTAACAAATTCCGGATTTATCAAACATGTGTAAACACAGCATTTGTTCGTATTTCGTGCATATGTTGATAAATACCAATCAATCGTAAATGACAAGCGCGTTCACAAAATTTTCGATTAGCATAAATCCACGCCCCTGAAATACCATATAAGGAGCTTGAAATTCCATTGCTGGCAATGTAAAGAGATGACAGAGAAAAGGCAGAAGAAAAAAAATGTTCTGAAGCGGCGAATGAAGTTTTGTTAATGGAAACAGAATAAAAAATACTTTGTTCAGAAGTGTAAGTAGTTTAGTGTCGGGGCCGGGGAAGACCAAAGCCTGGCAAGAAATAACTGTTGCAGTAAATTCGGTGTCAAAAGTTCCGCCGTAAACTGCAACAGGTTAAAGGAAAATGGTTCAACATGAAACTGGAGGCGAATTATTGGAGAGACGTCGTTAGCTGGAATTACCGTGGAGGGTGACCGGGATCTGATTTTCCCTGGTCTTGGATCAATCACTCTCCAGTTCTGAAGGTAAATTTTTGTATACCAGCCTTATCGTTGCCATAAATCCTGGGGGCAGCTGCACCGGGACACGCGAGGGGGCATGGTTGGTCAAAGTGGTAATGTCACATGCAGTACATCGTTGGGACCGTCATGTTTTCCTTAAATCAACTTGGAACGAATCCCTAGTTAAATAATTCGTTCAAATTAGAACTATTACGTAATTAGGATCCTCCATAATAGTGAGCCTTCCCTTGCCTTTCCCTCCACTCTGCAGTCCCTCTCTAACGTAATTTTATCTTGTATAAAAATAACGACAACGATAGTACATAGTAGCAGCAAGAGTACTAGAAGCAGTCAAAGAACAGCAGAACTTTCTGTTCAAAACCTGAAATTGTCATTGAAGATCATTATACCTGACCAGCATTGCAGTGTCATTATATCCAGAAAGTTATTTCAAAATGTCAAGTCCGGTAAGGTAGCTTACCGACAAGCATGCTGTATTCTTTGGATATTTTTTCAACTACAGTACAGTACTTTAAAATTCAGCGGCAGTTATAATTGTTGCTTAGTAACGTTAGCCACATTAACACGCTCAACATTCCACCAATGTGAAGTCAATGGAGGCGTTTTTTTAAGATTTGTAGTTTAAAAAGTATGAATCTATAGCTCAGAAAAATACAAGCAACCTGACCAGTATATTCACGCCAAGTTCGATATGTCTACCTTAAAAACTGTTGGGGGAGATACGTCCGGAAGAACCAGGAATAATAATATAAAGAAGAAGTAAAGATTCCATAGAATAGTAGTTTGCGCCTTCCTCAAGCAAACTAATTAATTTTATTAATCAGTTTTACACAAATGAAGCCGAATGACCTGTTTTAATGTTGTATAACACTTTGTGATAATTTACAATTGAAAATTATTTTCAATCAAATGAAATTAAAAGCAAGCAGTTGTTTACGCACACAGCAGCTGTAAATGGGACTCATGCCCATTAACAGACTTTAGTGTCATACATGTACCTGCATGTACATACACATGTCCCACCTCTTCTTGTTCTCCATAATTGCAGCCCCACCTCTTCCTGTCCTTCTTTAGACCACACCTCTTCCTGTTCACAGTCAGTTTGAGGATTGGGACAATCCCTATGCCAATAAAGATTAGAATTCAAGAGAATGCTGTAAGCATGTTTGATTGAATTTAGTGTCAAGTTTTTACACATTTTTACAAGATTTGGACATTTTTAAAACCTCACTTAAAGTAACTTCTAACTAATTGTTAACAAATATGAGAAGAATTGAGTTCCATCCCCACCCCACACAAATACACACTTATTTTTCAGGTTGGGGAATAGTGACCAATAAGCTTTTCACTGGGGAAAAAAATCTTTAAAATAGACAATAACTCTTATTATTCTTATTTTGAGATAAATTCAGCTATCTTTTTTTTTTTTTTTTTTTTTTTTTTACCTCAGAACAAGATGTACTTTTCTTATAAACACAATGCTAGGCATCAATGCTAGCAGATCTCAAAAAAAGAAATTAAAATCTATTGCCTACTTCAAAGATTATTTTGGTTTGTGCTGAAAGTAACTTTTTTCAGAACTGCAATCGAAAATGGATGGTTAAGAATGAGATAAGAGGTATAAAAAATAAGGATGGAGTAAGGGTGTATAATAGCAAAGCTATTGCACAAGAGGCTCATGGTGAAAACTAAATCTGTAGGAATTACAGGAGCTATCATTGGGTAGGTTCGTAGTTGGTTATCTGGTAACTGAGTGTAACTGTGGGAGGAATTTTATCAGAGCACGGTCCTATATTAAGTGGAGTCCCCCAGGAGTTGGTATTGGGGCCTTTTCTCTTCATTGTATATCAAATGTTATTGATGCAGAGGTTGGAAGTAAAACTGAAAAATTTACAGATGATACAAAACTTGGGGGTCTAGCCAACACAATAGAATCAACTAAGTTAATACAGGAAGACTTAAACAGAATCCCAAAGTGGGCATGTTCTGGTGTTATGGGAAACACTGTTTCTCCAGGCCAGCTGATTCTGTGCTCTAAGCTCACATGTATGTTCTGCTGCCAGCTGATTCTGTGCTTTCTGTTTAAGGCGCGGTGCTCAAGTTGCTATGGTAAGGGGAGGAAAGGGAAAAAAAGATGCATTACCTGCAGTGGCACAGGGAAGAAGAGGTATGATGAAGACCATCTCCTCTGTCTCTTCTACACTCCACACTTGTTTGTTCCACACATACCCATTTTTTGCCAGCCAGTTGCAAAAATGTGCAACAATCTTGCCTGTGTAAGACAGGTCCCCCTTGATCTGTAGGACTGAGGTGTTATTCCTGTCCTTTGCTTGACTGATTAGGGTATCATGTTCTGACCATCATTTTGATCATGTAGATAAAAAATGCACAAAATGAAAGTTTGACTATAACTATTATCTTTCTCTTTGAACTCCTTGGTTTCCACAAATGATCTGGTGTTCACACTTATACCATTGAGTAGTACACTAATTTCAGTGGAAGGTTAATCAAATAAACATGTATCCTCTTTAGAAAGGGCCCAGTTGCCATGGCACATTAGAGAAAATCATGTTCTCTGAGCATGGGTCTGGCTGGTTAAAAATCATTGAATGGCTGTGTGATATTATTTCTTTGGAACATACATGATTGATTTCTGACATAATATGGTATTATTTGGTAAATTCATCTCCAAACATTGTAAATTTCTAATTAAAAACAACTAATGGGTTCCCTGGACCAACCAGGAGCTGCGAACCACTGTTCTAAGATAAAGATGAAAAATTGGTTTCATAGTGGCCTCTGAGTGACTCGTGGGATAAATTGCTGCCTACGGGTCCTGAGGTCGGGGGTTTGATTCCCGGGCTCGCCATTCCCGACCATGGCCAGAGGCTCCATTGGCGAGGCAACAATTGGCCAGCCTCACCAGGGGTTTGATATGGGGTAGGTTGGACTAAAAATCTCACGTTGGTTCATCGCAATAGCGCCCTCCTTGGGGCTGCTTGGGCGCTTGTGGTGGCACGAACCAATTGTACGCTGACTACGTCTTCCTCCGACGTCATAGGCAGTGTGCGACTGGTGGTGCGGCCGTAATGTGAAAAAGAAGCGGGATTGTTGACACGTGATTTGGAGGAGTACCTGGGGTACACAGTGAATGGGTACACACTGTGTGGGTGTGTACATGGGTTTAGAATGAGTGTGTCCACACTGAGTGTGTACTGGGATTCACAGTGAATGTGTGCACACAGTGAGTGTGTACTGGGGTGTAGGGTGATCATGTGCACACTGTGTGAGTGTGTATTTGGGTTTACAGTGAGCATGTGCACACTGTGTGAGTGTTTACTGGGGTTTAGAGTGAGCGTGTGCCCACTGTGTGAGTGTTTACTGGGGTTTAGAGTGAGCGTGTGCACACTGTGTGAGTGTGTACTGGGATTCACAAAGAATGTGTGAACTCTGTGTCTCACCCATAGATGCTGGCGCTGCAGTGGAAAAGGTTATAAAACATGTCCGTCCTGCCAGGGACACCAAAACCTGATGCACTTCATTCAGCTGTCCATCAAATGGTAAGATTTATTTCACTGGTTTCAAGTCAGAGCAGCGTTCACTCTGGCAGTGGCAGATGTTGCTTGTGAAACAGCTTGTTGCATGGGCAGTGTAATGGACATGTTTACGGAGATATTTGGAATTTCAGGCGGGGAAACTACTGTCCAAGACAGGACATATCTGAGGGGCATGTGAGTGGATGTACTGTGTAGGGTCTTGACTCTCAGTCCATACTGGTCTATATTTTATGCGTCTGTAAATGTAAGAATGCATTCGTGGCCAATTACTGACAGCGTATTTTATCCTGCACCATTTACCAGGAAGAACGAAGCTTTTGAGTTTATCCCAGATCGGTTTCCTGAATTCCCAGTGAAGAAGTTTAAGAAGGTTTCCGGGGACCAGTTTTTTGTGGACGAAAGCATCCTGGTATGGACACACATTGTGCTTCCTCTGGCCTAAAAAGTTGACATCTTTGCAGAGTAAATAACGAAGAGCTACCATGTAATGTACATGACTCAGTGATTTAAACAAATGACCACATTGACTTAAGAGAGAAAAACCTTTTTTGATCAGTTCAAACAAGTCCATGATTGACAGATTAGTGCAGGTCCACCCTAAGGGCTCATGAAAGCTCATTTTAACCATCACTAGATGTTGGTTAGCGATATTCACTCTAGCCACGGGAGATCTGTAAAGGGTGAAGGGATTTGTTGTTAACTGGCCACTTAATTCAGTAGATAAAGTACTTCATTACAGTGATGGTACCTGGATAGAAGCACTGGGGAAGCCAGGCAAAGGAAAAATTGAAATGCCACCCAGTAAAACCTAATCTTCTGATGTATAAACTATATACCTTTTGCTTTGTAATATATAGGGTTAGATCAACATGTGTACAGGATCACAAGCTTAGCTTCATAAGAGCACAGTTACAAAGATATGGAGTAAGGGAATCCACATGCATACGCTTATCATTCATCACAGTTAATCATCTCTGGTCCACAACATGAAACCAATCCTGCAGATAGTGAACAGATACACGATTGACTGTGTTAATAAAATGCCAAGTGGTACTGCTGACCAGGGTGGCTTTTCTTGCATTTTTTCTTGCATTTTGAAGAGCTATTGACCAATTAAAGCAAGAATACTTTTGGCAACTCTGGTGACACTAAAGAAAAAAAAATACCTACAAATTATGAATGAAAATAATGAGACACAGAGATTCAAGGACACATTATTATATTATATTTTTTGTGAATCCTGGCTCCCCTTGGCCTTCATTAGTATATTCTACTAGTTCATCTCTCACAACTCAACTGAGAAGCGACTAAAAGACATTGAGAAAGAGTGAATACCAAGACCAAGAGTGAATAACACTGATTGTAATGGCTTCTAACACACCTGCTGATGTTGATTGTGCTTATTTGCTCAGGTCTATCCTATTGTGGGATTCCCTGATCAGGATATCTGTGACATGTCCAGAAAGATGTCTGAGGAGCATCTCGTCAAGTTTTCTTCTGTCAGCCGAATTCTACAGCAGGTGAGACCCACAGTCAGTGTATTTTGACAAATAACAAAAAAATAATTGCATTTTAGGAAGAGTCACTGTCATAGCAGTCATGGATGTGAAGGAAAGCCATTTCTTGCCAAAAAGATTGATTGTTCAGAAATATTATTGTGTTTGCTTGTGTACAGAAACATTGTGAAGTCTTGAATTACTATGCATTTTGAAATGTGTTTGTTACTCTTGGAAATTGTTGAATTACAGCATTGTCTTATTTATTAAATCTTATGAATGAAACTGTGGTCCACAGTGTTGACACCTGAACTTAAATCTTTTTTGCAAAACAGTACGTTTTTTCTTTCACACAAAATGCAACTGACAAACATTTTTTGTGTAACAGTACTTATAAATCTCAACAAAAGATACAGAAATCAGTTAAATGAGTTATGCCCAACTAAACTTTTGGCCTCAGCAAATAACAACTGTGACAATTCAGTAAATTGCACATGCTAAATGCTCAGTTGCCCAAACAACTATCAAGTCTGTAATGGGGAATAAAGAGAGCCTCAGTGAGTGAGTATTTTTGAGAAACTGATGTCAAGTTGGAGAACAAAGACAGTAGAGAGGAGTAAGAGATCCACAGCCTGGGGCACAGAGAGAAAGAAGGGTCCATGTACATAAGTTACACATATAGTAATAGTCAAATAAATAAATGAATAAATAAATATGAAATCAAGAAATGACATATAAACAGAAGTTTCAGATGACAAATGTTTCATTTTGTGGCATGAAGTTGACACTTTGGGAGTGTTAGAACATTTTGTGAATGCTCTAATGTGTAGTTAAGCAAAATGTGATTTTGTTCAGAGTGTTTCGTAAACTCTTGTAAGCAATAGGAAAATCTGGTGAGGAACAATATAGATTACATTGGTTTGCCTGTAGGTGTCAGTCTTGACTATAGCTGGCTCTGGGAAAAAGGTTGTAGGATGTAGAAACAGAGATATCTATAAAATAATTTTTCACTTTTCACTTGTAGGAAATCTGATGATAGTTTGATTAAAAAGACTAATGCACAAGGATTTAAAGAATTATGTGTCTTTCTCTACAGCGCCAAAGTATTGAACTGGTCCCTCTCACACATGCCTTTTACACCTATAATGGAAAGGATTTCAACTACTTCATCTACGGTATAGAAAACAAGGTGTATTCTCCAAAATATCCATCCAGTTGCTCTATTTTATAATTTAGTTTCTTTGGCTATGCTGCAGAATTAAAGTACATTTTTGCTGTTTTAGTTTTTTTATATTCTTGTCATAATAACAAAATTCTGTACAATCTGTATAGTCAATTATTTGTATTCAGGTGTAATTGTAAAAGTATATACTCTATAAATGTATTGACACAATGTATTTCCATCTTCATGTTTTTTATATTTTGCCTGTGTGTTTTTTTCTTTCATTTTTGTTTGTATTTGTAACTTTAATAAACTGAACTCTGATCTTGAATTTGACTGCACATTTGAAAACATTGAATGAAACCAGTTTTGTTTGATACCGCCTTCAGTGTGGACGAAAACCATCCCATCTCTGCCCATGGGTGCATGTGTCATGGAATACAGAGCTCCAAAGCACTGTTTTTCAGCTGTATTGGGTATGGTAGCAGTGTGAGCAGTCCCAAAATATCTGTGTGGGTTTCTAAGAAGTTTGTCCTGCTTGATAGCTGGATGTCTCCCTTATTTTTTAGAATAGAAATATACCATGGAAAATGCTGTGATAATAAAAAAAAGAATTCTTGCTGTAACAATAATTCAGTTCAAATGAATTTATGTAGAGCATTTTCCAAAACACATTTTCACAAATCAGTGTTACATAGATTCCAGGTGTCACTCCCACAGAGCAAGCCAAGGCAACAGTGGCAAGGGAAAACTCCCTAACAGACAGGAAGACATCTTGAGCACTACCTGACTTAGAGGGCGAGCCCATTTGTTTCTGGCAGATACAGTTAAACAACAGTAAATGCAGTATTATATGTAATATTAAAAATAACTGTGATTACACATACAGTAATAGTCATCCAAACGTTTTGTGAAATCTTGTACCATACGTTGTATGTTTGGGCATGCAGTTGACATCTGAAGAAACCCATCGTATAGAACAGTGATTTTCATCTGCCAGTAAGATTGAAACAAAAATAGTAATTACAGATACGCTTGTGGACATTAAATCAAGCAGGAATTCCAAACGTGAGTAATTGACAGGGCAATAAGAAGACTGGGAGGAGTGGCTTTCCTCGCACGCGCTGCGTTTGTTTATAGTGTTGAGAGATGCGAATGAGGCGCACTTTTACTTAAGAAAGGAAACTTGTATGGAGCTACTATTTTGAAAGGTCTAGCACGGAGAAGTTGTTTTCGGTAAGTGTAAACGGATATTGGCATTTCTTTAACAACGTCCATTTTTGTTTCATTTCAAAATATTCGTAGGTACTTTGCTAGAACTACCGATTATTGCTGCGATTGGAAGTATGGAAAATATGAATTTGGGGACCATGTAACCCGAAGTAATATTTAAATCAAATTTGATCCATCACGTCAAGCCTGAGTGTTGGAGGAGAACAATGGTCAGGCATTTGAAGGTTTGCTGTAGTTTTCTTCGAATGTATTCATTCGTATAAGAGCCAGCGGTGTACATCTAAGCTTACAAAATGACGTAGATCAGGGAGCCGAAAGTTGCATCATTGAAACATTTTAAGACAAATGTAAACAATTTAAAAATTAGATAACCGCATAATTGGAGCTGATAGAGTGAAAAAAAAGTTGACGACGAAGTACTACCTTTCAGACGTACAGTTAATTTGTTTTTACATTTCCACAAATATACTGTGAAATAATGTCATTGCACTCTGCTCCTAGATAAACGCGACTCGACACGGAAATAACAATGATAAAAGTTGTTTTAATTATCTGGTAAATTACCCATATAATCATATGAAACATGAACATATACCTGTCTTGCAAGCCCAGACTGTAGAAAAAATGAACAGCATGGGGCAACACATCGGGAACAGCAACAACTGACAGTGATGGTTTTGATTTCACATAGACATACAAAATGAAAACATGCACATTTTAGCTCAGATCCCTGATCTTCACTAAATTCTGGAGAACTTGACAGGTTACTGTTATCCTTTCTATCTACTGATTCAGACATGATCTGTTAACATTAGTGATTCAAACACCCTTAGAACGTTACACTGTTCCAAAAAATTTTTGCAAGGTCATTTCAGGTAAATGATGTCCTAGGAACACAAGAATAACTGGAAAGAATGTATGTTGTGGAAAATTTGCCCTAATGTTCTAAGGGTGTTCTGTAGGGTGTGCTCTCTATCAAGCTGGTGTATGACAGATAGGCTCTCATATTGGATCAGTAACATGTCTTCCATGAGATGACAAAAAGTAAAAAAATTAGATCTCCTCCTCAAAACCGTGGCCCAGATTTAGATGATCTTACATTTCTGCTGGGCCTCAGGAGGCTTTTTTGTGTGACAGGGGGACACAGACTGCATTTACTCCCAGCTTCATTGTCAAATGCTTCCGTGGTTTTTATAAGGACAAACATCCCTTTCCTGTTATGGAGTTCACCCTTCCACACGACCTGTGTCACTGTCTTTGGCCTCAAGTTTTTGTCTGCGCCTCAAGCTTCTGTTCAAACAGAAAGTCAGCCTGACGTTGTCTGTGAAGTTTTGTAACATTGTATATAATATAAAATGCTCTATGAAGAAAAGCAATGGATTTGGAAATATATCAATCAGATGTTGAAATATTGTCTCCATCCAATAAGTTGACTCTTCTTTAAAGCACTATAGAGCTAGTGATTTTAACGATTTTCTGTTTACTGTGCTTGACTACATAAAAAAAAATCTAATGTCAAATTTAATTCTGAAATTACCATTTCCATGGGTATGTCCACAACAAAAATATTTAATTTGGTTTTCTAAAGCCATATTTTTTGGTGAAATATCAAAATAATTCAGTTTATCGATTTAGATCCAATACACTTATTACATTTTGGAAATAGTGATTCACACAAGTAGTGCTCATTTGAGAAGCAGCCATGAGCTACTGAAGTGTTGGCCATGGTTGGAGGTCTACATCTCTGTTCTGTGACTGGGTGATCGATTCCCAGCCACTCCAGTGTTGGCTATGGTTGGAGGTCTGCATCTCTGCCTGTGACTGGATGTTCGACTTCCAGCCTCTCCAGTATTGGCTGTGGTAAGAGGTCTGCATCAGTGTGGCAGCAGTTCGCTCAGCCTCGCCAAGGAATAACAGGGGTTGAGCCAGTTTAGGTCATCACTCTCTAACAGCCACCCCTGGTCAGCTTGGCACCTGTCAGTGTATGAACAAAGCATATTGATGACTTCATCATCCTCCACTGACATAGGAAACAAGTAGTTGGTGGTGTATCTGCAGCGTGGAGCAGCAAGGGCTGGTTGTCACATTACTCCCCAACCCTGGTAGTAACTAAGAGAAATGGTGGCACACCTCAGCCCTCAGCACAATTATACCACTGAGACCAAACCCTTAATCACCATGGGCCAAAAATACATACAACCATGAACAACCATTTTGGAAAAAAACATACAAGCTTGACCACCATGGGCCAAAAAAACATACAACCCCGAACAACCACTGGCCAAAAAAACATAAAACCCTGAACAACCACAGGCCAAAAAAACATAAAACCCTGAACAATCATAGGCCAAAAAAACATACAACCCTGAACAACCACTGGCAAAGAAAGGGTAGGGGTTTCATGAAATTTCGCAATAAAGTTTATTGGATAAAAGCATCATTAAGAAATTATGCAAGTTGTGAGGTACCTGGCAACATAATTGTGGTGGAATACAAAATACTTTTTTCTGAGGAGATGTACCACTGAGGGCTACAGTTAGTCTGAGCTCCTGCTGTTTCTGTATCCAGTTTCACAATAACACTCTTAATCCAAACTAGTTGACTTTACTAGAAAATCGTGAGGAAACCCGTTGCCTTAACCTGTTTAAGTTTTTACAAAACATGAAACTAAACCGCTTAAGTTGTATTAACATAGATAACTTGGACATATTCAAGTTTACATTAGCAGTCTTTACTCAAAATCATTAGTTCACATAAATTATTTCTTTTCTGATATCCAGCTTACTATTTTAGGTCAAATGCACATAAAAAAACATATATTAAATAACCACTGTTAACATTATTTAGCACTACTTAAAATCATTTGTTAATATAAGTAATGTATTTTCTTGTAATTAAATTAATTTTACTGTTTTGATTTAGAGATAAATACACTGAAAACACTGAAAAGTAACACTTGTCACAAATGTGTCACTGCAGCAATGAAAAAAACTTGTCACCTAAAGACAAGTTGAAAACGGGTATTAAAACTGCAGTAATAACAACGGCTTGTCAATAAAAAGACAAGTAAAAATAAGCATCAAAACTGCTTGGTAATAGTTCTAAAATAACAAGTACTCTTCAACATTTCCTTTGTATCCCTGATGACAAGGGGAACACAACCACGTGACGCTTTTGTGTCATATTTTATCCAACTTAAAAACATAAACAAACTCAATGCCAAAACAATATCTTTCCTGCTTCTCTAGACCAATAGGATAGTGATATATCATGGCTCTGCAGACAGGTTACTAATGTTAGCAGCTAATGAGTGCAGTCACAAATGCCAGGGTATTTGTGTATGTTTGTGTTAATATGTGCTCCTAATGTCCTCCCAGACCCCAAGGTTGATGTGTCTCTGCATGTAACATCTAAACACTATGTACAAGCACATGCTAATGTGCTAACGTAGTCACTATACTCTATAAAACTACAAATATTTGATTTTGGACAGATGCAGGCAGACACAAAACAGGCACAGCTAAAACAAAAACATGTTTTACAAGGCAGCCCTTTGCAGATTTTGTTTGTGTGTGTATGTGTGTGTCGTGTGTGTCTCTTTTGAGACAATCCTTCTAAGATCTACATACACCTCCTGACTGTACACTGGCGAAGTAGCCCTTTACATTGCAAGCTGGTTTTTCATTGTTTGAAACTTTGGTTTTAGTTCACTGTGGCCCAACTCAAGAAGTACCTGCTGGATGAACTGGAATGTGAGCTTCATAGACTTGGGGTAGTTGAGATGCAGTGCGTATGCAAGTCCAAACAGAATGCACATAGCTTTTGGCAGGTCTTTAATATTCTCCATCTCAACTTCTCCTCGGTGATGATCTTCAACAAGGCTGGACTGAGATTCAGAGAGGATGACATCACAGCACCTTCATTCTCAATGTGGAGGATCCCAAAGTCAATGTGGTGAAATGAGTCCTTAATAAGTCCTTGATAAACAATAAACATAAGAGCACAACAATGACATTCCACATAAAATAATCATTCATAGTTTTAATTTTTATAGCCTAGTCAGAGAGACAGAAACATGAGGAAAGGTGTTGATTAGTTATTACACAGAAACTGGGTGGACAGATTATACTATTGATAAGTGGAACAGTATCTTATTATTTTGTATAAAACTAAGCTCACAGGGTTTATCAAAGAGAAATGAATAAATACTGGTGAAAATGAAAGATTAGGTCCCTTTAGATACTCTTTGAAAAAGTAAGAGGTTGCTTACAAAGGCTGGATTGTAGAAGACTGTGGGGTGTCTCCAAGGATAACGGGAAGCCCTCTGACCACCAGTGTCCAAATATCAGTTGGCTCTGTAGTCTTTTGAGGATTAAAATATCAACATAAGTTGTATAGGTATAACGACAGGAAATAAATGGTCTATGAGAAAGCTGAACCAACCAAGCACAGTTTTTATTGTATTGCACAACTAATGCGGTAGTACTTTCTATGGCGTGTCATTACATAAGCAGTGAAAAATAATGCAAGTGCATAATGGGTATGGACCAGCCTTAGTCTGTTGTGAAAGCTGTATCAACAGCTGCCCAAAATTCCTGCTCTTGGATCGAAATATCTCAATAAGGCGAGGACTGTGCCAATCAATGCTTTCATAAAATTGCTGCTTGAGGTTCTTGCCCACAATCCTGTTGAATTGCATGCACACCTGAAAAACACAGAGAACTAATGACTGGACAGGAGGAGTAATAAATAATGGTAGAAAGATAGATAAACAAAACTCTTATCTAATCGTCTTTCTCTTGAACATACCTGATCTTCTGTAAAATAGAGAATACCAGCGTTCCACTACGTTGCTTATGGCAGGTTCAGACTCCACCACCTCTTTTCTTCTCAATGCAAACATCAGGTCCATCTTCTGTTTCACAAGTGGTCCATTTGGTGTTCTCTTCTGCATCTCATTAACCAAGTCTCTGAGGCCAGCCTCAAGGACTGCCTGATCAAACCCCTCTGGAAAGTTTGGCAAGTAGTTGAGTTCTCCTTTCTTTGCCTTCTTGATAATCTTGTTAGCTGGCTCTCCTTTCCTCACCTGCATTTACCACAACATCAAGGCATCCTGATCTTCTTCGCTTTGTTCTGTAATTAGCCATTTTATATTTGAGACTATTTTTCCAACCACTGCAGTGACTGGTTGAGCCTTGTTCCTGGAGACAGGGGTATTTGATTATTTGCTTAGCAACGCTTTGGGTATTATGAGAATTATTTGGGTATGCTGTGTAACTATACTGTATATGCTCTCTGCCAGTCTTTCAAGGATCTCATGTTTCAGCTCTTTTGATACTTTCAGGAGTATGCAATCACTAAGATACAGCAGATCTGCTTGCCTAAGTCTATACTCCACATCTACAGAAAAGTTTGGGATATCAAATATTTCTAGCCACGGTTTCTGTCACTCCTGAGATGATGTTGAGAGGATCTCTGTATCAGCTGTAATGGGTGTGTCACTCAAGATTTCATCATGTTGAGACAGGTAGCAACTCAAGTACAGGAATGGCTTTGACTGTTGGTTTTTCTGGCAGGTCTTCCATGTCTGTCAGATTGCATAGTTCATAACTGAATTCAGGATCTTTATCTTGGAGACTGAAATTATAATGAAGTCCCAGTGACTCTTTAAGCTGGCTTGTCAAATCCTCCACTGTAGCAGGCCTCAGAAGCAATGTTGCTTGGATTGATTGCAGCAATCTTTTTTTTTCAACACAGAATATAGTGCCTGAGTGTCACTACTAAATTGTCTCCAAATCTGTATGCTGTAAGAGTGAAAACATCATTCAGCTCCTTTAGTTGAACCACACACAGAGAGGGGTTAGTGCTGCCACAGAGTTCAAAAGATCTGAAATGTTCATTGTACCACGCAATCATCGTGTTGCAGACAAACAGGATGTCTGTGTTAATTGCCACAATCTGTTTGACCTACTTAAAGTTTGGGAGGTCTGAACATGAACCAACAGAGAGTATCATATCAGCACAATATCTAATTCCATCAACAAAGACTGATGATGCAACAAGAACTGTTGCAAGCTGAGGAACTCTGACAGAAAACTTGTTGGACATTCTCAGGATAAAATGTGACCAATGCCATGGTAACCTTGTCCATCACAAAGGATGGCTCGGAAAATGAACCTAAATAGTAAGGCATCATTTTCTGATGCATTACAGCCAGTATAAGAGTGACATTTCTGAAGTTGTGAGCATTACGAACGACCTGCTTAAAGAATTTGTGTTTTCCCTCGAAACGCATTGTCCAGACATCTGAAAGTGGACCAAATGCCTTAATCATCTGCGAATAATGCTCAATGAAGTGATGCTTTGGGCGTAATCTGAAATCAGGGAATGTGGATCGCAACAGTTCTCTGTGTTCTGTCACTTTGCAATCAAGGAAATGTATTGACTCTTCAATGTGTCTTGTTGCTGCAGCTAACTCAACAATGTCCTTGAGGAGCATCAGAATGTTCCATGCATCATCTTCTTCAGGTACTTTATGGCCAGTGAGCAGTGGTAGCAGTCTGATCAGAGTCCAGTTCTAATGGCCATTTCTGCCTATGGTTCATTTGGAAGACAAGCCAATAGCAATAGGCTGAGGCTGGTCAGTTTTGTCATTAAAAGCATATGCAAAAGACTTGATAGCATGGTTCAGTGTTTCTAAAGTGAAATATTTCTTACAAATCAGGTCTGAAATGCGAGTGATAACTCAACAGGAACAATGCCTTCTAAGAGGTCATGTAGGATGTCAGGGGGTAACCACTAACAACATGAAAGTGTTCCAGACTCTCAGTCAATACACATCCTCCTTTCACACCATACTGTTTAGCCAAAATGGGATCCTACCGTACCTCCTGTAGCTGCTGGTTGTGAGTGTCTTTAGCTTGGGGTTCAAAGGTGCCTAGACTTGTCTTGGATCTTATCTTGGACTATGTCTTGGATCTCGCTCCTTGTCACCATGCCGGACCTGCAGAACCTGTCCACTCCAAAGCTTTCAAAGAATCCTGCCAGAGAATGAGCAGCCATGTTATCAGTAGCCACATGTAACACTGTGCCTTTTACACATGCTCCCAACTTTTCAACATACACAACGTGTTGCTCCAAAGAAACCAGATCTTGGATGAGAGGATGGAGAATTTTAGCATAGCCATATTCTTTAACATCAAAGGCTTTATATAAAACAGCAAGTTGAATGTGGAGTGCAGTGTGGACCTATAATTTGATGGCACATTAGCTATCACCCAATACACTGCACTCATTTCATGTTTCTTTTTAGATGTTCCTAAAGGATTAGACACTTCAAAATCATCAATGGAAAGTCCAACAGCGATTTCAAAGTCCTCCCCTTTAAAGCAGGTCATTTTCTTTACAGTTTGAACCATCTCTGTATGTACTGTACTCATGTGGCACATGCTTGTGTACTGGAAGAGCTTTGCCTAAAATGCCTGCCCTGTTTAACATTTTCTGTAACATGTGTGTAACATTTTCTGCATGTAGAGGAACATATACAGTGCAAGATTTTTTTATCTTTATCAATAATATACTCCACTGGCATAACCACTGCAAAGTTTTTGTCCACATTTGCTGCTCTCCTTTTCATGGTTGATAAAGGAGCCATCCTTGCCACAAAATCTTGTTATGATATTGCTCTCTGAGGCAGCCCTGACTAACTGTCTCACAGTTAAATCATCTACATCTGTGTGTTGTTTCAGAATGTCCTTGACTGAATCATGCAGCAATGGCTGGGAAAGTTGACATATCTGTAAAAGCTGTGTGACTTCTTGTATAGAACTTTCTGAAATATGAAGGATGGTCTGCATCTTTAAGAGAAGAGCAGCTAGGTTGTGCTCCAACTGTTTTGCTTGCTCATGAAGCTCTTCACTGCTTGAATTCTCACTGTCCGCTAAATCTGGGATATCATTTATGGGATCAGTTTCTTCTTGGGACATTTCATTAGTTACACTACCAGAGACTAAAAATGTAACTTGGGCTGTTTCACACAGTTGTGTATCCTGGCCTTTTTGGTGGATCTTACATAGGTGGACTATAAGTGCATTAATGGAGATCCCATGTTTTAACCTGTGATGTTTTAAGAGGTATCCCCTTTTATCAGATATAAACTCACAATACTTACACTTCCACTGTACCTTCACAAGAACCTGATAAAACAGCAAATAAGAACTTTCAGCTCAACGTCTCAGTTGCAGTAACATTAACTCCACCATCAAAACATGCAAACACACATTAACACTTAGCTCACTGAGCTTTAAGCAAACGGACTGGTCTTAATCAACACACTCACCTTTCCACTTGGTGTAGTTAATGCTACTTTCAAAAATCCACAGCTTTGTTTTTTTTCTAATCCACAATTTAGTTTCCTCAAAGTAACGTTAACATTACATGGTGGATTGCAACAGCCATAAAGTGACCCGCCAGAAACACGTTAGCATAGTAACACCAAGCTTACTTTAGCATTTAGCTGACTTGACCGCTGTTTTGTGTAATAACATTTCTTCCAGAAGCTTTCCACAAATACTCACCATTTATCTCCAACAGACGGAGCAGGTCAGACCTGTGGGTCAGACTCTCACACAGGACTGTGCTCACACGTCTCAGCTGAACTTGAAACAGGCCCCTCTCCTCACAGAAACACACTAAATTATCTCTGCTTAATATGATTATTGCACTGGATATTTTCACCCCCAAGAATTCAAACAAATAATTCCATTTAGTAATGAGATTGTTTTTTTTACAAAACATACCAGAATAAGTAATGACCACTAAAAAGTTTAATTGAAAACAAAATCTGGGTTTACAGTGAATGTACTCAGCCACACTCCTGTGAAATTTCAGGTGATGATGTAGTTTCAGCTCTAGCCATAGTGAGGTCAAGCTCAAAATGTGAAAAATATAATCAAAATAATCCATGACTTTACTACCATCTATGGGAGCGTGAATTGGATCACAATGCTGGGGTCCTTTGCATTTTCTGGTCTCTGTTTGCACTGTCTTCGCTGGTTTAGACATGCCTGCTGAAAACAAATGATGGATGTGCCAACAGACTGTTTCTGATTTCTGCCTTTATTAGCAGACCTGAGGACCTTCTTGTGCAATTAAATAAGTTCATGCCAACAAAGGGAGCCTGGGGTGTAAAAACTGCTGCAATCTATCTGGATTTATGTGTACTTCCCCAAGCAGCATGGTGTAATTGTGTTTAATAGAAGCTGTTGTGGCTAGTCATGCACAGCAGGTTTTGGCTGTAGAGGCATTTCTGTTTTGGGTCTCACTAGCTGCCATGTTTGACAGATAAAGAAAAACTTTTAGTTTAACTTTAAACTGTGAGTGTGGGCTGTGTCTCAGCTATGTGTGCATGCCAAGACGTGAGAAAATACAGTACTGCAATTTGTTAGCAAAGGCTTTGTGGGAAACTGCAAAAGCATGAAAGGAAAATATCACCCCCTTTGAACTACTTAAACATATTTTGTCTGTTCTTTTTGTTTTCGGCGGAGTTGAGAATATAAGAAAAGAGTTTTGCTAGAAAGTGGTAATGAAGGGTGCAAGACTATTGAATGAACATCAATTAAGGTAACATTTACAGAGTCATCCAAGTGTAGCATCTTCATACTAAACTGTGAAATCCACAAAACTTTGAGATAACTTTTAAATTTAGCTCCTTAGAAAATATTACTGGCTATGCATGATATTGCATCATTTGTAATTGTGATGTTTTTGTCCAACCTTGTTCATACATTGTACTTATACATATCCTTGTACCAGTGACGTGAACAGACATTCTGAGGGGCAGTGGCTCTACCAAAAAGGAGGGCGATTCAATTTATTTTCAGGCAGCTTGGCCAAAAGAAGGGCAATGGGCTGTTCCCTGAGCCCCAAAAGCACAAAGGCGTGCACATCCCTGCCTTGTACTGACTTCACTCACAACAAGTTTATGAATGATTGTCTAAAGGATGACTAACATAGCCTCCTCTGCATAATTTGGATGTAGTGCAGTTATTTTTTGATGTTGGAACTGCCAGTGCTGGTTTTGTGTGTTTTGGAGAATCCATTCTGATCTGTGACTAAGATCAGGAAATGTGATGGGAAGGTTACCTGAACTCACTGCATATCAGCAGTAAGGCTACAGCAGTAAAGCCAGTCCATTTCACATTACCCAGCTCCAGCCAGTGCACATTTAAAATGCCAGTTTGTTACATATAACACAGCTTCAGTCAGTGCACATTTAAAATGCCAGTTTGTTACATATTACACAGTTTCAGTCAGCACACATTCAAAATGCCAATTTGTTACACATTACACAGCTTCAGTCAGCACACATTTAAAAAGCCAGTTTGTGCAATTTTTTAAATGATTTTCAAAAATAGTGGGCCAAGAACAAGGGGCTCATTCATTTTTTCCCAAAAATATGCATTACTCTTCTTAACACAAACAAATACATATTCCATGAGTATACATATAGTCAATCCACACTCTTTGTAACTGTTCAGAGATGCTTTACAGCAATTGAGAAGCTATTATAATGGTACTTTTGTATTTACAGGAAAAGCTGTACAGGTTATACATTAGCATACCAGGGCAGCACTCCATCTGCTTAGAAACTGCAATAAGGTTGCACAAAATTAACAGTGATTCACAGTATTTATGGACTTGTGTGGCATTTTCAATGTGTGCTGACTGAAGCTGTGTAATGTACATTGTATAACCTGAACAGTTTTTCCTGTAAATACAAAGATACCAAAATAATAGCATCTCAATAGCTAAAAAAAGGATCTCTGAACAGTTACAAAGAGTGTGGATTGAATATCGGTGTACACTTGGAGTATGTATTTGTTTGTGTGAAACAGAGTAATGAATATTTTTGGGAAAAAATTAATGAGCCCCTTGTTTTTGGCCCACTATTTTTGAAAATCATTTAAAAAGTTGCACATTACCAGTGACCTTATCCTGAGTAGTCAGGCATTGTGAATATGATTAAATTATGATGATTAGGTCAGTTGTTTAAAGATATTTTGTTCTTTCCTACTTGCTATTTCCTATGTGTGAGAAGGGAGAGATAAAGGAGGATACAGACCACCCGGACAGAGGGTCATACTGTGCCCTCCCAGAAGTCACTGGGGTACAGCCTCCTGCGTTGTAACTTCTGCTCACACAGACAGCCAGTGGGAAGAGCAGGGAGGTCATCGTGAAGAGGTTTCTGCTCACACAGCCAGTGGAAAGAGCAGGCAGGTCATACTGAAGGAGGTTTTTCCCACAGAGAAAGGAGCTACATGACTTTTAAGGGCATAACTAGTGCAAATTGAGGGAAAGACAGTGGATAACAGAAAGTAAAGCACTGGCTGGGCAGAGTCACACAGAAGCTGATCTCTTTATGACTTCATACTGAAGTGAGTTTTCCCTCAATCTTGTAAAATAAGTAACAAAAAATACATATAATGAAAGCATAAATTTTTGACAAAAGACTGAATTAGTGAATACATTGAACTCTCACTATAGGGTAAATCTTGTTCCTACGTTAGGTATGTTGTCATCGTGTTAGCCTGTCATTTTTCCTTATTGCAAATGGGCACCTCTTTTCTCTCCTCTTCCCTGCTTTTCAGATTTTCATTCCTACCAGCTAGCTTCACCATCCACTAATTAATACTTTGTTTGTTTTTATCTCCCTGCTCTCGGCTCCTACCTAGAGCTGAAGCTCCAGCACCCTAACCCGGCCCTGGCTCAGCTTTATCCCCATCCTGCCTGTTCCACCCTCCCTGTGCCAGGAACTGGAACCCAATAATACTTAACTGTATTGCTACTAACTATCTGTTTATTTTACATTAATTATTTTTGGTCACTGTTCTTTTATTATTGTTACTGTTTTCATTACTATTTGAGTAACAAAATTCATGTAGGCTATTTTCTTCATATTACAATATGACTCTGCATGACAATATACTTTACAGTTTTTCTCAATTGCTTTCACAGTAAAACTGGGCCTGTTAAATAAAAATCCCAAACCATGAAGCTATCTACAAAAGACTGACCCATTTCCCAAAACTTTTAACACTATTCCTTTGTTTTCACACATGGTCCAGATTTGTTGAGCTTTTTGTGAAAACCTCTACTTACAAATACCTTCATATATCAGTGGCTACACAATGTGCTCATTTAGAATGCACTGGCATTAAATATTATTTACTCAAGTCATCACAACTCACACTCAGTTAGCACATTTTCCCAACATTTGTGTTGTGCTTTTCACATGGCCTTTATACCACACCAGGAAATAGACAACATGCAGTATTCCTCAAGCAGCTTCTATTGTCTTAGCCTCAATGAATAATGTATTACCTTGTATTCTTAATATTCTTTAGGTGTTTTTAGTTTGCTGCCAATGCATCCCCTTTCTTGGTTCGGGCGAGGTTTGCGCCTGGACTTGAGCTTTCTCTTCAGAAACATGTCACCTTAGATATATTTACTCAATTACAACTGGGTTATGGCCCGTCTGGGGTTTTTCACTTTACCTTTACATAGCCTAATGTGGCTGGAATAACCAAGAGGAACAACCTGTCATCTGCATGCCCCGACAGTACAGCAACATTTTCATTAAAAAAAACTCGAGTCCTGCTTTAAGTTGTGTAACCTCAGTTCTGACACAACATGCATGCTTGTGTTTAGCGTGCTAGTGACTGGGTATGGCCCTCAAACAGGAAGACTCTGTGAGACACTTCCAGAGTGTTTCCAATGGACAGGAAGGGGTTGTGGGCAGTTGGGTCTGCCCCTGAGGTCCCTTTGGTCACGACACTATGCATTGTGTTTTTGTTTGTGTTCAGCATCACTGTATATCAATACAGTCACTCTAGCATGAGAGGAAGTGAGGTGGAACACAATGTATTGTTCTGCTATGGTCCCCTTAGTTCCTTTTCCTGTTCTTGTAAGACTGCTCATTTTAGGCATATATGATTGTAGAAGTTTGTGCATTTGTGTTGGGGATCCTGACAATATACTACAGCAGCCTTTCTGAAACGTGTTTGTCCTTGGGCCCAGTCATGTTAGACTTTGGGGTTGTTATTATTATTATTATTATTATTATTATTATTATTAGAGGCCAGTGTGCACATTATTAACAATAATTATATCAAGAAACCTACAACAGAAGTGCTTTGGCTGAACATAAAATCACTGCCAAAAATAACAATGCCAAATAACCTTTAAACTGATTTTTAGGAACATTCCCAACACACATCAGAGACGGGCAGATTTATTTTTAGTTTGATTAGCCAATTAATCTCTCTAAAGAAATCCGCAGATTTGTCTTTGAGATGTGCATGTTTTGTCTCTAAATGCTGGCACAATTTTTATGGTTTCATAGCCTCATTGCTTAGCATGGTTTGGCAAATGACATAGACTGGCTTTGGGGGGAAGTTATCGCTGGAAATAAAACCAAATATATGTTGAGTTGTCATTACGAGTAAAGGGGCAATGTTTTTTCCTCTGGTACTTTTTTAAATTAGCATTGTTTGATGCTGGTTGTTTCCTAAAAGAGGAATCTAGACTTGCTTGTATGGTACATGCCATGACTAAACCGCTGTAGCAATGTTTAAATAATGCTGTATTTTGCAGACTGCATGCACTCGTTGTACATCGCTTTGGATAAAAGCATCTGCAAAATGAATAAATGTAAAGGGTAGCTCAAGTAACAATTGAGTGAGTTCTGAAATGACTGAGAGAACAAGGGGTGCTTAACATTCTAGAATCTTGAGTAAAATGTTTCTATTTTTGAAGTTAGAAGTTCAGTCAAGGGGGCGGGGACCTGGTGAGTGACAGAAGCACCTAGCATAATTTGACAGGTGCAGCAGCAGGGCTCTGCAGACTATCAGTTTACTCACCAGTCTGCAGCCCATAGTTTGAGAAACACTGTTCTACAGCACCTTTTCTTTTTTTTTCCAGCCAGGCTAATCCAGCACTGTCAAGCAGAGATCATTTCCTATGGAACCTGAAAGCCTCCTTTTGAAAATACTGCTTCAATTTCATTATATTGCTGGGTTACCAGATTTTCAAAGGTCAAAGCCTGGCAGACTATCACGTCCTTCTCCCACCCATTTTTTTTTTGTCCTCAAGTCCAACACATCATTTGTACTGCTGTTTTTGGGGGCACCATTGCACAAAATGTCACCTCTCATTTGTTCATTTGTCACTTGTGTTCCTCTATATTTAATTGGCTTCCTCGGATGCATAGTTCCCATTGTGACTACAATGCAAGACCTAGATCTAATAGACCTATACGGACTACCACAAACCTGGTTTGGACCGCCAGATCTTACTTTTTGGTAGCCCAGAGGTCTGCCACATACATTATGATTTGTTCACCTCTGTATTGAGATAAGAAGCTAAATCTCTCTGTGACAGAGGTTTACAGTGGGGTTTACAGTGAGTAGTCATTCCAAAAACTCAATAATTCATCTGGCCACCAAAGAATTGCTGATGCAGAGCCCCATTCATGAATATGTGATATAACATAATGATAGGCGGGGCATCTGAAATTCAGCAGAAAGAGACTTAAGCCTTCAGCATGATCCACTAAACCAGGGGTGGGCAACCCTGGTCCTTGAGTGCCAGAGACATTTCTGGTTTTCCAAAATGATCCAGCCAAAACACCTGACAGTGTAATTTCAGAATGATTAACCACACAAACACCTCCAGAGTTAATTATCCAGGCTTTAACACTGCAGCCAATGACCAGAATGATGGAGCTGGAAGAGGAGCTCCAGCCATTCAGAATTAGACACTTCATAATTACTCAAACTTTACTTGAGAACTCGGGCAGAACGAAATCCCGAAATGGCTCTGGCACTCAAGGACCAGGGTTGCCCACCCCTGCACTAAACAAACAATTCCAGCCAAAATTTCCAGAATGATCCACCACACAAACACCTCCAGCCAATAATTTCCAGAATGATCCACCACACAAACACCTCCAGCCAATAATTTCCAGAATGATCCACCACACAAACACCTCCAGCCAATAGCTATCCTGTGATCAGAAACAGACCACTGCAGAAAGAGGCCAAATGAGGCTGACACAGCTTAAGCTTCATAGCAGACAGGCTGCAGTCAGCAATGAGTTCTGAAGGAGGCACCTCAAAATGCACAACTGAATGTATATTGTCATATTTGGGGTAAGACAGCTGGCCACCTAACTGAGTTGCACTCTTGTCTAAAGCATTAGGCCTAGGCCAAACATATGGAGGAACAATTGTAAATGTATTTTTTTTTAATTCACAAAAAATTGCATTCCTTCAAAGGCAATATGCTGCATACTGTGGCATAATAAAGATACATTCCTGAAGTGTTCAATCCATAAAATACAAATACTACTTCTGAAGAAGTCTTTGTCATTTGCCAGTATTACTTAACAACTAGCATATTTATCCCATGTGGTTGGCAGTTGTCATATAGATGGAAAAGTTGAAATGTCTCCATGGATCGCAAACATTCCAAAAGTGAGGTTTTTATTAATTAAAACAATATTCAACAGATTTACAACATTACACAGGTTTATACAAGTGATGTTAAATGAAGAACAAAACTAACACAACTCATTTACCTAGCTAGCTAATATTACATTGCTATAAAGTTACTTGTCTGATTTTGCAATGGGCCTGCCATGATTTAGAATTAACCAGCTCAACACAAACTAACTATTTAGTAATATTAGTAATATTACCATATGTTTAAATGCTGTTGGAGAAGACGTACACAAATCAGTGCAACAATAGGAATAGCAGACATTCAGGTGTAACATTATATTTACTCCTGGGGATTACCTAAAGACCCTTTCCATCCTACTGCATGTCACACACCACTTGTGATCACACAGCTGACTGACGACCGGACATGCTCATGTGGTGACTCCCAAAGCGATGATCATTTTAAGCTTAAAAAAATCAATAGCTAAACTGACTGTAATTTATTTTAACAGCTAGTATGCAATGGACACATTATTTCTTCAATGACGGCACAGAAAATGTGTAAATGTATGAAGTGCTGATGGTATAGCGCCAGGGCTCAGTTCCATCCGATGACTGCTGAGAGCATTTGGGCTCAGATTCTCCCAGCCCAGGTTAACCTCTGGTTATCACAAGAGCACTTCCATCACATGGTTAGTCAAGGCTGGGATATACCAGTCCACTATTTCCCATTGAAACATCACAGTGGCCAAGAACTCACTTGGGGCCTCATGTATAAAAGGTGCATATGCCAAACAAAACTTCTACTTGACATGAGAATGTGTACACAGGTACTATATGTTTGACCCATGCATACACACATTTAGGACACATATTTTCTCTAAATAATGCACTCTAGAGACCGAAAGAAATGTGCACTGCTGTTTTCCTGTTCTTTGCGATCAATTAGGATCAAATTATCATTCGGAATTAATATTTTCTTTTTTGGCCATAAATAAATGATCGCATCTCAACAGATGTGAGCAATCAGTGCATCATTAATCAATTTATTTTGTTCATATAAATAGACCTAAAGTGTTTGATGATAGCACGATAGCATGACCAGCATGATTTTAAGAGAAAAAGAAGCATATGTGTGGTGTACACAAGCTTTGTATCTCAGAAAATTTTGTTTTTTGCGTACGTAGGTATAGGCGTATGTAACTATTTAGTTACTATTTATAGTTTCCATTGACCAAGACCAAGCCAAGATACAAAAGTGCCAAACATGTGAAAACCATCCTGTACATCCGTAAGTAAACAGGGATGTTTCAGTTTTCTGTAACACCATATTTTATAATTAAATATGAAAATAAATTGGTTTATATATAGATTTGCCATGCTTAATCAGATGCTTATTTGAAAATGTGGAAATTCTTTCTTGATTACCCAGCCTGAGTTAACTCCTGGTTATCATTTTATTGTATTGTTTTATTCATATATTATTTAGTACGTTAGTGTGTTACTTTTGAAACCCTCATCACACGTTCATGACAGAGGGCAAGCACAAGTTATAGTTTTAACTCAGATAATGCTACCCACTTCTTCATCTCCTTGCTGTTGATTGATTTGAATGGATTTTAGCGCCTTTGTCACTGTCAGTAATATATACCTCACCTCCCATTCAGACATTGGCTGTCAAGGGTTTACATTAAACATAATATTTCTTTTAGTGTTTATTTGTTGTGTTTGGTTTCACCTCTACTGCAGCTGTGTAGTCATCATACAATGGCTGTTGGTTTGTTGTGTTTGGTTTCGTCTCAGTTTGAGAACTGAAGGAGGAGCGTAGCCAGAGCTAAAAGTGCTAAACCAACTGCTCATGTTACTCTGTTGGCTCTTTATTACTCTGTTTGGCTCTGTGCGACTCTGCGTCACTCTGTTTCGCTCTGTGCGACAATGTTTGGCTTTGTGTGACTCTGTGTTACTCTGTTTGGCCTGTGTTACTCTATGTGAATCTGGGTGTATGCCTGGGTTACTCTGTGTGACACTGTTTGGCTCTGTGTGACTCTGTTTGTCTCTGTGACTCTGGCTCTGTGTAACTTGTTTGGCTCTATGCAGCTCTGTGTTACTCTGTTTGGCTCTTTGCAACTCTGTGTGACTCTTTGAGACTGTCTGTGTTACACTGTTTGACTATGTGAGACTTTTGCAACTCTGTGTGACTCTGTGTTACTCTGACACTCAGTTCACTGAGAGACAGAAGCTTTTCAGGTGCTTGCAGTCAATGTGGGTTTTCAATCTGGTTGGATTTCAGGATTGCTGTGTGTGCTTCTTAGGTTGCTCCTGACTTTGGCCTGAGAGTGATGTGACAGAGGCATCCTGCACACCCAAACCCAAGAATGATCGACACAGAGGCTATAGTACCTTCAGGGGCTCTGTTATTTGGGATCACCTGCTCACTGCTGTCCCTCCTCCAGCTGCTGCACCCCACTTCAGGATCAGCCACCTTGAGCCAGAGCACCCCTAGATTACAGCTCTCGCATGCAGGTAGGCCCCTCTCTTGCAGTTTAGCCACTCCCCCTGTCGCATGGCTTCCCCTTCTAGATTTAGCTCTCCCCCCCTGTCGTTGCTCTGACATTCAGGCAAGCCCCCTCTGTGAGTGTGAGTGAAGCCCTTCTATTTTAAGATTGTTGATTGTTTATTGAACTGCCCTTGTAAAAGCTCAGCATCTTTTATCTGTCTATTGCTCTTAGGTGAAAGGTGGTGGTGAGGGTTGGATAATGCAGCATGACGGTAAACACCCAATGCATATTTTTAATTCCACAGTACCACAACTCAGCCTGGCTACCCAGACTAACATCTCAGCTCAATTTCACATTTGAAATTTTACAATCATTCAGATTGTATTGATTGGCATCTTTTATCTGTCTATTACTCTTGTGTTGCAATCATAAAGACAGGTTTAATACTACTGTGCCATAAATTGTAACATGACTGGAATGTATTTTTTTTAAAAATAAAAAAAAACTGAAAACAAGTCCATGCAGTCTACAGATTGTTGAAATCTTGAGACAGTATTTCAAATATACCCAATTAGAAACCTTCCAAATTTCAGCTCAATCTGACCACTCATTCCAGAGACTGGTCCTTTGAGAATCATTCACAAAACAAAATGTAACATTCAGTGAAGTTTAGGCCATAAATTTTTTCTAGGACACCCATACAGCTGAAAATATACTTTTGAGTGCTGATTCACAATCTGGTCAAACTTTTCTTGGCTTTTTTGACCAGTAGTTTTTTTTATTTATGTGGCCTCAAAAAGTAATGAGCCAGGCTTTCATAATTCCATGAGTTTTCAGACTCCTATATCAAGGGACTGGTTTAAATGACCTCAGCCTGACATACTTGATGGATGTTGCTAGCTTGTTGGTATTCCAGTCTTGACTCATGAACAATATCAGTACATACTGGCATCAATGGTTTATCAAGAACACCTTCTGGGGACTGTTTTCAATGAAATTCATGTCATATACAAATGGTATAGCTAAATTGCTTACTTTCAAACCTCCGCAGACCTGTTAAAGTTGGATGTACCATACCATATTAGTTCTTAATGTAAGGCATCTTTTAATTGTGCCCTACAAAGCAGCTGGCTGCAAGCTTTACATGAATAGTAACCACTACACTGTGCAAGCTAGCTTACAAATGAGCATGTTTTTCAGATTCCATACAATATTTCATGCCACGAATATCATAAACAACAACACAAAAAGAGGAGGTAGTGGTGTAGCCATGAATTAAAATCAACATAGTAACAGTTACATAGTTACATTTTGCAGGCTAGTTATGTCCAAAACTACCTAACTGCTTCATTCAATTCAATTGTATTTTTCTAACGCTTTTTACAAGTTGTCACATAGCAGCTTTACAATTGATCTCAGGTTTGAAAGCCCCTCAGAGCAAGCCAAAGAAAAAGCAAAAACTCCCTGTCAACCAGGAAGAAACCTTGAGCAGAACCCGGCTCAGAGAGAGAGTCAGTCTGCTTCTGGTCAGCACTGGGCAGGCAAAGAGCAAAGTAGCCCAGAGCAGGGAGATAAAAACAAAGCAAAGTATTGATTAGTGGAAATGAAGCTGGTATTAATGAAAATCAGCTGGAAAGATGAGGGGTGAAAAGAGGTGCCAATTTATGTAGGATTCATGCAGCTGCATTTTTAACCAGGTGAATATCACTATCCAAGGTCCTTGGTGACTGCACTTGAAGCTACAAAGACACCATCAATATGCAGTGATACTTGATAGCTTGCTCCTGATGGAATTTGGACCAAAAACCAACATTTCAGTTTTAACTGAGTTTAGGAGGAAAACGTTTTCAGCCATCCACTTCTTTATATCATTGAGACATGTTTCCTTGTTTGACAATATCACAAAGGCCTCTAGTTTGGCTGATATGATAGTATTTTCTGCATAACCATGGAAATTAATTCCATGTTTATGGATGATTTTGCCAAGAGGTATGGGAACAGCAAAGGTCCAAGCACAGATCCTTGTGGTATTCCATATCTTACTCTAGAGGAATTTGAGGACTCATGGTTAATGTAGACAAATTGGTGGCGTTCTGACAGATAAGACCTGAACCAAGAGAGGGCTTGACCTCTAAGGCCAACAAGATTATCAAGTTGGTCCGATAGAATAAGATGATCAGTAGTATAAAAGGCCACACTTAAGTCTAGAAGCACAAGTAGGGAGATACAGCCATTGTCAGGGGAGAGGAGAAGATCATTTACTACCTTGACAAGACCAGTTTCTGTGCTCTGATGAGGTCTAAAATTAGACTCAAAGACTTCTAGGATATTATGGGTCTGAAGAAAGGAGCAAAGTTGCTTTGTTACTGCTTTTTCTGAAGTATATAAGAGGAAAATGAGATTGGGATTCCTGAGAATAGGCTTGATAACTGCCACTGTAAAGGACTGAGGTACAACACCATACATAGGGGAGGCATTGATAACATTTAACTGGATTTAACTGGATTTGCCAGTTTCAGGTAGCAGCTGATTTAAGAGTAATGTTCCTATGGGGTCTAACAAGCAAGCAGAGCTGTTACTAGAGTTGATTAAACAGAGAGAATTCTTTGAAATCAATTGGTGTAAAGGAGTCTAGGCATGTGACTGGCCTATAAAACAGGGTCATTTTTATCAGAAACTGAAAAGGAGACATGAATGGAGGGAAGCTTTTCTATTGTGTAACAAATCTTTGAGATTTTGTTGTCAAAATAGTTGAAGTCAATGCTCAACTAACCTAATGTTAGCTTTCACATATCATAGCTGTCTATGAAGCCATGCCAGAAATGACATTAGTTAGCTTGCATATGATCATCAAAATGTCATTAATTTTACAAAAGTGCTTTAGATTTCTTTTACATAAACAGTTTTAGTATGTAATTATTATTTCCAGATCTTGTTTCATTGCTTGGTAAACTTTGACAACGTTAAATGAAGCCACAAAATACAAACTTTGTTCAACACAGGAAGAAGTAGCAGTATAGACTAACTGTCTTGGAGGAGATAGATTTTAAAGGTTTTACAAAAATTTCAAAATGGCAGAAAATCTATTATCACTATTATCACATCATTTTGGTCCAAGAGGCTTTGATCATCAGAAGCCAGGGAATTGAGGAAAAAATTTTGAGTCTAGCCCAAGAGTTATAGCACAAACGCATTGTAGCTCTCTAAAGTGCCACCATGTAACCAGTTGGGGTAATTTTTATTACCTGAGTAGTGGGTGAATATAGAAACCTGCCTACCAAATTTGGTAGCTCTAGCTTGTACAGTTTTTTCTGTGCAAACACTTTTAGGGCAGAAAAATAATAAAAATAATAATGAATACCTGAACAAATACAATAGGGTTCCAGCAACTTCACTTTAGGGTTTCAGCAGTTTCGCTTGGAACCCCTATTAATAAAATAATAACCAACAGTCTACAATCCCCCTGCTAATAGATGAAATCAATAAAATAATAAATACTAAGAAAGTTCTTTCCAAATTAAACCAAATATACACAGATTCAATAATATCACTCCCTATCTAAGCTTGGGATAAAGACTTATCACTTGACTGAGACTTCTGGGCTCAAATATGTAGGAACACCTTCACAATGACTAGCAATACTAATTTACAACTGATATTGTACAGACCTCTCAAGTCCATAAAAATCCAATATGTGAGATTTTTCAAAACAAAACAAAAATGGTTAAAAAAAGCAGAATGCAAAATAGTACAACGCATACAAGGCCTATGTATGCATTATTTAACAAATTAGAGTAGCCTATTGCCATGTTCTACAATGAACGTCACTGCTGCAGCATTCCCCATTGATTATTCTTGCATTGGGCCTATGGGCTACAGTGAAAGGGTAAAAGGTTGCATTACTCACCAACTACCATGAAGAGGGCTGTGTGGAAGAAGTTGTTGCTGACACTGTGACCAAGCTGTTGCTGTGTGTCTTGTTAAATTCCAAGGTCACCTTTTTAGCCTTTTGTGGAAGATCTCAATCAGGTGCAAAATGAAAGCAGGGGTCTTTGTTATTTACCTTCACGGTAAGGAGTGAGCTGAGTATTCTGTCCATGTCAAGGCTGGCTCTGAAGTCAGTTTTGTTTTTATGTACAAGACTAAAAAACTGTTCTTTGTCAGCATTGTTGCGAGGGATTACAATCAGTCGGTGCTCAACTTGTGACAGATGTGGAAATCATTTCATGCCTGATCCTGGCACTTTCACCTCCAACAGAAAGGTCCAAATTACATCCATCCAAAACACTGGAGCGGTGTCAGTCCCCTGCTTGATTTCTGCCTCCTGCCATACACTGT
This sequence comes from Albula goreensis, assembly GCA_022829145.1. Taxonomy (NCBI): domain Eukaryota; kingdom Metazoa; phylum Chordata; class Actinopteri; order Albuliformes; family Albulidae; genus Albula; species Albula goreensis. The sequence continues at coordinate 40,984,728 of CM040745.1, forward strand.
GTGGAACTTTTTCTTTCCTTAGGCATTGATAATCCATGAACTCCTCTGACAATTTGTCAATTACTCTGTCATTCCATTCTTGTCCTGAATTTCCGTGTGATGTACTGCACACTTTCAAAACCATGTAAGGCCCGGCAATCAAAGTCAACAAAATGTTGACCATCACACATGGGAACAGTATGTAATGATGATCATCACACATGGGAACAGTATGTAATGATGATCATCACACATGGGAACAGTATGTAATGATGATCATCACACGTGGGAACAGTATGTACATCACACATGGGAACAGTATGTAATGATGATCATCACACATGGGAACAGTATGTAATGATGATCATCACACATGGGAACAGTATGTAGTGATGATCATCACACATGGGAACAGTATGTAATGATGATCATCACACGTGGGAACAGTATGTAGTGATGATCATCACACGGGAACAGTATGTAATGATGATCCATCACACAGTATGTAATGATGATCATCACACATGGGAACAGTATGTAATGATGACCATCACACATGGGAACAGTATGTAATGATGACCATCACACATGGGAACAGTATGTAGTGATGATCATCACACATGGGAACAGTATGTAGTGATGATCCATCACACACATGGGAACAGTGTGTAATGATGACCATCACACATGGGAACAGTATGTAATGATGATCATCACACATGGGAACAGTATGTAATGATGATCATCACACATGGGAACAGTATGTAGTGATGACCATCACACATGGGAACAGTATGTAGTGATGATCATCACACATGGGAACAGTATGTAGTGATGACCATCACACATGGGAACAGTATGTAGTGATGATCATCACACATGGGAACAGTATGTAGTGATGACCATCACACATGGGAACAGTATGTAGTGATGATCATCACACATGGGAACAGTATGTAATGATGACCATCACACATGGGAACAGTATGTAGTGATGATCATCACACATGGGAACAGTATGTAGTGATGATCATCACACATGGGAACAGTATGTAGTGATGACCATCACACATGGGAACAGTATGTAGTGATGATCATCACACATGGGAACAGTATGTAGTGATGATCATCACATGTGGGAACAGTATGTAATGATGACCATCACACATGGTATGTAACATCACACATGGTATGTAGTGATGACCATCACACATGGGAACAGTATGTAATGATGACCATCACACATGGGAACAGTATGTAGTGATGATCATCACACATGGGAACAGTATGTAGTGATGATCATCACACATGGGAACAGTATGTAGTGATGACCATCACACATGGGAACAGTATGTAGTGATGATCATCACACATGGGAACAGTATGTAGTGATGACCATCACATGTGGGAACAGTGTGTAATGATGATCATCACACATGGTGTAGTGACCTCGTATGAATTGGTCACTTCAAGGTCACTTCTATCAGTTACCATGTGCATCCATCATATTGAAAAAGGACCTTTATTCACAAATAGAGAAAATAAACAAAAAAGTAACTCCTTTTGTTTTAAATATTACATACATGTGCTACGCCATGCTATGCGGTGGAAAAACTGTGATGCTTCCCCTTCCTTCCACACCTCAGTTGGAGGACCCTCAGTGTCAGGAGACTTATTCATTTTTACTTGCGCTGCTGAGTGGTGTTTCGTTATTCCTGAGACGGTTTGTCAGGTGGATGTGATATAGCACAATTACAGGAAACCATTGGCTTAACAGTTAATTTCCTTAGTCTGACTGGCAGCCAAAAAATGCAGAACTGCATAATAACACTGAACACCTGTGGCCAGCATAGCCCATTGTGAGTGCACCTGGCAAGCACTGAGCCTCACTCCCACCCTTTCCTGGCTGCCAGTGTGTCTGTGTCTGTATACTGGGAGCTCCAGTATAGTGGGATATTCTAATGGAGGAGCTCCAGTGTAGTGGGATATTCTAAAGAGGGAGCTCCAGTATAGTGGGATATTCTAATAGAGGGAGCTCCAGTATAGTGGGATATTCTAATAGAGGGAGCTCCAGTATAGTGGGATATTCTAATAGAGGGAGCTCCAGTATAGTGGGATATTCTAATAGAGGGAGCTCCAGTATAGTGGGATATTCTAATAGAGGGAGCTCCAGTATAGTGGGATATTCTAATAGAGGAGCTCCAGTATAGTGGGATATTCTAATAGAGGGAGCTCCAGTGTAGTGGGATATTCTAATAGAGGGAGCTCCAGTATAGTGGGATATTCTAATGGAGGAGCTCCAGTGTAGTGGGATATTCTAATCCAGTGTAGTGGGATATTCTAATAGCTCCAGTGTAGTGGGATATGTATAATGTAACATTTTACTACATATACACACAAATACACAAACACAAAAATACACAGAAACACACATGCACACATTTTTTTGAACTAATGAAGAGAACAGATGCAGTAAATATAGCTACAGAATATTGTTTGGACCTTGCCTTCAGTCAAATTAATTTCGGTCAACAGGCAGAGACATGCTGGGTGAGCAGTCTCAATTTAAAAAGAATTTCATGTGGAAGAATGTCTGGAGGGTGCTTGCATTAATTAGACTGAGCATAGAATTGCTCATCGCACATCGCACAGACTGCACCGTGTTTGACTAGCAAGCCTGAGGCCCATCAGTCTCTGCATCCATGCATCCCATGGCAAGGTTTTGGGTTTTTCAGGCTGTCACTGTAATCTAGTCTTTGTTTAGAGTACTGTAGCTTCGCTGTTTATTGCGTAGTAGGCATTACTGCATTTACTTCCCAGTCTGAATGTCCCAGTGTCTGTCTATCTCAGACCTGCAGGCGCGGAGCGGCTCGGCAGTGTTCTGGTGGGGCAGCAGGGCTGCTGGAGGAGGTTACCAGTCGCTGCTGCTGGATGAGGATCGGGGCCGTCTGCTGGTGGGAGGCCGAGACCACATCTACATGCTGCACTCTGACAGCCTGGCCCTGCCAGCACGCAGGGTCAGACCCGCCCCGTCAATGTGGCTCTGAGTGTGCATGTGTGTGCAGTGTGTGTGTGCAGTGTGTGCATACGTTTCAGATTTGACTCACATCTTGAGCGTTGGATACCCTATTTAGATTGGAAAAATATTTAATGTTTTCTGTATTTATAGTACACAGCAATACAACCCAATGTTTAGTCAAATATAAGCTCAAAACCATACCATTAAGTAGTGAAAGTAACAAAAATGTACACATGATATGGCATTCATAAAGATAAAGGTCTCTGTGCAGTTCAAGGCCACACTAACCCAGCCCAGAGATCTCTCTCCTCACTGGTCAAGGCTGCACTAATCTGGCCCAGAGATCTCTCTCCTGGCTGTCCAAGACCACACTAATCTGGCCCAGAGATCTCTCTCCTGGCTTTGTCCAAGGCCACACTAATCTGGCCCAGAGAAAATCTCTCAGACTTTTGGAAAAGGTTCTTCATCAGATGATTCATCTCAGCTTTTGAATGTTTCAGAGCTCAATGAAAACATTTTCATTACACCTGACACAAAACAGATCCCCTTTTACATTACTGTCACATTTTTTTTTTTTTTTTTATCCAAAGCAACTTACAGTTGATTAGTAAAGTAATGTGGGGTTAAGAGGTCAGGTCAGGGACCCAACAGCAATGGTGTTCTTGCTGTGGCTGGACTGGGAATGGGGGGAACGGGACTTGAACCGCCACCCTCAGGAGTCCCAGTCATGTACCTTAGTCACTAGGCTATAGGCTGCCCCATTGTCCATTAAAGAATGGTTGCTTGCTTATATAGGCAATACCAGCTCGGATTCATGAGCAGCAGGAATATGAGGACATAGATTAACTGTCAATCACATTACTGTATTTAAAGTGACTAATCAAAACTCAAGATACTACACCAGCATAAGATTTTTTTTGATTCTCTGAATTATTGCTGAAAATTATCCTGCAGAAATGCTGCAGGCCCTTTACTTGGGATGTATTTTTGTGCTTTTTTCTGTGTTCTTTGATGTTTTTTAATGATTACTAGCCAGCTGATACTGACAGAACAGTTCTGTCAGTATCAGCTGAGTAACACGTCTCTCACTCCCACAGATATACTGGCCATCCCCCACAGCATCAGCTCAGCAACACCTCTCTCACTCAAACAGATTTACTGGCCATACACTATAGCATCAGATCAGCAACATCTCTCTTACTCGCACAGATTTATTGGCCATCCCCTATAGCATCAGCTCAGTAACACCTCTCTCACTTGTCCAGATTTACTGGCCATCCCCTATAGCATCAGCTCAGTAACACCTCACTCACTTGCACAGATTTACTGGCCAGCTGCAAAAGAGTATCAGTTCAGTAACACCTCTCTCACTTGCATAGATTTACTGGCCATCCCTTATAGCATCAGCTCAGTAACACCTCTCTCACTCAAACAGATTTACTGGCCATCCACTATAGCATCAGATCAGCAACATCTCTCTTACTCGCACAGATTTATTGGCCATCCCCTATAGCATCAGCTCAGTAACACCTCTCTCACTTGCACAGATTTACTGGCCAGCTGCAAAAGAGTATCAGTTCAGTAACACCTCTCTCACTTGCATAGATTTACTGGCCATCCCTTATAGCATCAGCTCAGTAACACCTCTCTCACTCAAACAGATTTACTGGCCATCCACTATAGCATCAGTTCAGCAACATCTCTCTTACTCTCACAGATTTACTGGCCATCCCCTATAGCATCAGCTAAGTAACACCTCTCTCACTTGCCCAGTTTTACTGGCCATCCCCTATAGCATCAGCTCAGTAACACCTCTCTCACTTGCCCAGTTTTACTGGCCATCCCCTATAGCATCAGCTCAGTAACACCTCTCTCACTTGCCCAGTTTTACTGGCCATCCCCTATAGCATCAGCTCAGTAACACCTCACTCACTTGCACAGATTTACTGGCCAGCTGCAAAAGAGTATCAGTTCATCTACACCTCTCTTACTTGCACAGATTTACTGGATATCCCCATATCCTTAGCTCTGTAACACATCTCTCATTCCCAACAGATTTACTGGCCATCCCCCACAGCATCAGCTCAGCAACACCTCTCTCACTCAAACAGATTTACTGGCCATCCACTATAGCATCAGATCAGCAACATCTCTCTTACTCGCACAGATTTATTGGCCATCCCCTATAGCATCAGCTCAGTAACACCTCTCTCACTTGTCCAGATTTACTGGCCATCCCCTATAGCATCAGCTCAGTAACACCTCACTCACTTGCACAGATTTACTGGCCAGCTGCAAAAGAGTATCAGTTCAGTAACACCTCTCTCACTTGCATAGATTTACTGGCCATCCCTTATAGCATCAGCTCAGTAACACCTCTCTCACTCAAACAGATTTACTGGCCATCCACTATAGCATCAGATCAGCAACATCTCTCTTACTCGCACAGATTTATTGGCCATCCCCTATAGCATCAGCTCAGTAACACCTCTCTCACTTGTCCAGATTTACTGGCCATCCCCTATAGCATCAGCTCAGTAACACCTCACTCACTTGCACAGATTTACTGGCCAGCTGCAAAAGAGTATCAGTTCAGTAACACCTCTCTCACTTGCATAGATTTACTGGCCATTCCTTATAGCATCAGCTCAGTAACACCTCTCTCACTCAAACAGATTTACTGGCCATCCACTATAGCATCAGTTCAGCAACATCTCTCTTACTCTCACAGATTTACTGGCCATCCCCTATAGCATCAGCTCAGTAACACCTCTCTCACTTGCCCAGTTTTACTGGCCATCCCCTATAGCATCAGCTCAGTAACACCTCTCTCACTTGCCCAGTTTTACTGGCCATCCCCTATAGCATCAGCTCAGTAACACCTCTCTCACTTGCCCAGTTTTACTGGCCATCCCCTATAGCATCAGCTCAGTAACACCTCACTCACTTGCACAGATTTACTGGCCAGCTGCAAAAGAGTATCAGCTCAGTAACACCTCTCTCACTTGCCCAGTTTTACTGGCCATCCCCTATAGCATCAGCTCAGTAACACCTCTCTCACTTGCCCAGTTTTACTGGCCATCCCCTATAGCATCAGCTCAGTAACACCTCACTCACTTGCACAGATTTACTGGCCAGCTGCAAAAGAGTATCAGTTCAGTAACACCTCTCTTTCTTGCACAGATTTACTGGATATCCCCATATCCTTAGCTCTGTAACACATCTCTCACTCCCAACAGATTTACTGGCCAGCTGCAAAAGAGCATGTGGAGCATTGTAGGTCTGCAGGAAAGAACGCAGAGGTAAGGGGAACATCTTACTGCTCATACAGGGGGAAAGACAACAAACCGACTGTCCTGAAATGGCTTCTATGTGACTGAGCCACAGCAGACTGATTGCAAATGTTTGTGTATTCCTTTGTCTTATAGAGCGATTGTGCAAATTATGTGAGACTCCTACAGCCATTCAATAAAACCCATGTGTTTGTGTGTGGGACTGGGGCCTATCATCCTCTCTGCACCTACATCGAGCTCGGCCACAGCAGAGAGGTGAGTGGCATGAAGGGGTCTCCTGACTGCGTTGTGTCACTGCACATCACTGGCAGCTGGTGAGCTAGAAACAGGGGAGGAGCAAACTTTACATAACTTTCAACCTGTTTCCAATTATCCTCTTTGATTAACAATAAAACAAACTATTCACAGAGTAATCAACACCACCTGATGTAAATAGAGTAAATGGTCACCAATTTCATTTTGCTGTATTGCTGTTCTTCACAAACTAGAGTTACGTTTGTTATATATTTTTAACTAAACACTAAACTAAGTTTTTTGAACTGTACGGATTTGGCCAGGAGCCCTTTGTGTCGATGAGTGCGGATTTAGTGTCTGCATATTTTCTCCATTTTTGATGTCTCCTAGATGTGATTTTTCTACTTAGATGTGTGGCATTAGTCTGTCAGGTGGTGGCAGGCGGAAATGTCTGTCCATTGTATTTTTTTACAAAAATTAAAAAAATAAAAAAAAGGATAGAACATGGGAAAGGTTAGAGAAAAAAAAGTGAAGCTGTGTGATTTCTTTAATTTTTGGCTAAGGGGGGTACTGTAACAGACAGGCCATTTCCTAGTGTAATCCCCTGATAACACTGTAAGAGTGCCCAGATGATGGACTAGGTAGCCTGTTGGAATTATTAATTTTTTTTTTTTTGTTAATCATAATAATACATTTTATACTTAGTGGATCCCCTAGAACATTTCGGTTTGCTTGCATACAATTATGGTTGACGTTGTTTAATGAGAATGGTTTGATCCAGTGACCCAGTGTCGCGGCTGGGGTGACGGTATAGCCGGTGTGGTTAGCGCGGCAAAGGGGCGCGTGGGTGTTTTCTGGCTGGCTGCATGTACGCAACTGGAGCGGGACTTTAGAATTCCTGGAGACCACGGACACCGGAATCTACGTTTTCCCTTGTGGGAACAGCAACCCTACAACCAACCAAGTACCGCAAGCACTCGAAAGGGGATCTTTTAGAAAAACTAAAACTGAACGAACCGATTGCTGGAGGGCAGCGACTGCACCTCGTAACAACCCGAAGACTTGGCTGTCCGTCGCCGAGCGACCAGATCGAGCCTGCCGTTGCAGGAGAAGCTCCGGCGGGGAACCAGGTAACGTCAACCTTTCTTTTATGATTGTAAGCAAGCAAATCGAGTGTCGTAGCTGCACGCCACCTTGGGGAGTACGGAGATACAGTAAATATACCAACCCTAGACAACGCTAACACTAACGGTGGAGGAAAAACTCGGTTAGGCTGAGCTTGCGGTATCTCTGCCCAGGGAGGCCGTGACAGAGTGGGGGCTCGCCCGTGATGTGAATAGTATTCAACGGGGCTTGCTATTTGTACGCTTTAACCTTTGTCGGTACATTAAGGTTGACTTATCTTTTCGTTTGTTTGCCGTACCTATGGGATTAGCCGTTAAAATCAGTATAACTAAAATCAGGTTGGATATGTAGTGAGTTAGTTACGGATAATACGGTTCTTTGTGTTGGGAAAACGTACACGGGGCTATTTGAGCCTGCTAAAGGGCTACACATTGCATGGTTAGGTAGGTAGTTTAGTACGGGTGTGTAGACCCAAGTGCGAATTAGTCGTGCTGTACCTCTCCTAACATTAAAGAATTGTGTGTCCGGTAAATCTGCTTGGTTGGATATCGCTTAGCTTGGATTAGCTAAGAGTAATAACAGGCCAGTCCTAGCTTATCATTGGTTAGGTATAACTTAGCTAAAGAATAAATAATTTTTTTTCCTAACTAGTGGAACGTTATGGTTTTGGAAATTTTTGTGTTACACATATGCTTGTCAGTTATAGCCACTTGATGTGCTCGGTGAGAGCGGTGCGACAGTGTTCTGTGGGCGGCACTCCAGAAACAGTCTTGGGGCGTTTCTAGCCTGCTGAATTGTGGGTTTTTCCCCTTGTTGTGAACCTGGTAGTGCTCTTGTTGCACATGGTTCTATGTGTATTTTTGGAGAGTTGAGTGCTCTCCTGTGGCTGCTGCACTTGTTATACATGTTGAATAGTTTGTAGTTACGCTCCGGGAATTTTGTGCTTCAGTGTTGCTGTAATCGGTGTTGTCTTCGGCAATTGTTTTGTGAGATACGGTCATGACGAGTGGCAGTTCTGCGAGTGGGATAGTCACATCCCCTGACCTTGCTGGTGGGTTTGAGCTACCCACCGCTGCTCAGTTTAGGGCTCTTACAAGGCCACAGCTAGTTGCAATGGCTGAGCGGGATGGAATGGAAGTGCCATCCTCGGTGACGAAAAAAGAGCTGGTTGCGCTGGTGAAGGAGCTGTTCTGTCTGGAGGAACTTTAGGCAGAGCAGAAGGAGGAGAAGGAGCGGCAGGAGAGGTTGGCGAAAGAGGAAAGGGAGCGCCAGTTTGAGCTTGAAAGGAGGGAGCGCGAGCAGAAATTCGAGTTGGAGAAAATGAAGTTGGATGTGGAAAAAGTAGCGAGGGAGAGAGGAGTGTTGCCAGAACCAAGTTTTAATCTGAGCTCTGCTGAGAAACTCCTACCTTAGTTCAATGAGGAGGAGGTAGATATTTTTTGACGCCTTTGAACAAGTGGCTGAGTTGGCCTGACCTCGTTCAAAATGGCCACTGCTGGTGCAGCGGGCTCTTATTGGTAAGGCACAACACGCATATGCTGCGTTAGACCTCTCGCTTTCTCTCGATTACGACGCCGTAAAAGAGGCTGTGTTAACTGGAGGCTTGGATGGTGGGAAGGCTCACCGAAGTGGTGCTCAACAGGGAGGCAGTGGCCAGCGGCTCCCTTAGCACTTTGTCCGAAATGGACGTAGTGGACCTGGCTCTCGCCAGGACATTATCTGTTATAATTGTCGGCGGCCAGGGCATATTCGCAGTAGTTGCCCAGCCCTTAGAGACAGAGCAACCTGTGACCAGGTTGTTGCTCTGGTGTCAGCTAGGACCCAGAGTTCTGAAGCTGAAAAACAGGTGCATGGTAACAATGTGGAAAAGCTGTTGGTGGATATGCTTGTTTTGTGTCACCTGGCTCTGTAGCTCTGGATTGTGAGAGCCCTGGAGTTCCAATACAGATTCTGAGAGACACTGGTACTAGTCAGTCCCTGCTGGTTGCTGGTGTGTTGGACTTGCCATCCCCAGTACCAGGGAGTCCTGTTGTACTTCTGGCTGGCTTAGGAGGAGAGTTTGGGCCGTATCCACTAATAGAGGTGTACCTGCGCTCTGAGTTGGTTAATGGTCCAGTGATGGTGGCTGTTATTGTCTCACTCCCTGTGTCGGGTGTGTCATTATTGTTAGGTAATGACCTGGCAGGTAATAGAGTTGCGGAACCTCCTGTTCTCTCCCCTGAACTAATTAATGTTGTGGACACAGAGAAGCTGGCTACGGAGTTTCCTGAGGTGTTCACTGCATGTGTAGTGACGCGTGCTCGGGCAAAAGCCCGTGTTCATTCCACTCCATGCGAGGAACAAGATGCCGCAGTAGATTTGTGTGACACATTTATGGCCCACCTGAAACAGACACAGGAGGACCCACACCTGAGTAGGGAGGCCCTGGTTGAAGCTCAGCTTGCAGATGCTAATTTAGCTCCCTTTTTCCGTATGGTGGAGCAACCCACCGGGTATGCTATGCTGTCTGAGGGATATTATTTACAGGACAATGTCTTGATGAGACGTTGGCGGCCTCCAAGGGATGCTGCTGAGGAATGGAACGCGTTGCAACAGGTAGTGTTGCCTGGAGGATATCGGGAAGGTGTGCTTAAAATGGGTCACGCTGGACCCATGGCTGGTCAGGTGGGAGTAAATCGTACTCTAGAAAGGATCAGACGCCATTTCTGGTGGCCAGGTATGAAGAAAAGAGTTCTTGAGTACTGCAGATCTTGTGAGCCATGCCAGCGTGCGGGTACGGCTCAGTACAGGCCGCCACCCGTGCCTCTTAAGCCACTTCCACTTTTCTCTATCCCCTTCACAAGAGTGATGGTTGATTGTGTTGGGCCCCTTTCAAAGACAAAGAAGGGTAACAAGTATCTCCTCACTATACTGGATGTTACCACATGGTTCCCTGAAGCGGTTCCCCTCAGGAACATTAGGGCCCAAACCATAATTGAGAGCCTCATTCAGTTCTTTTCCAGGTATGGTCTTCCGCGGGAGGTTCAGTCCAACCGGGGATCGAACTTTACTTCTACGGTTTTCCAGGTTGTTCTGAATCAGCTAGGCATTAAACAGGTTTTGTCCTCAGCTTATCATCCTCAGTCTCAGGGAGCGATTGAGCGCTTCCATCGGACTTTGAAGGAGATGGTGAGAGCATACAGCGATCCGTTCCTTGGGGAATGGGATTCTGCCATGCCTTTTCTGATGTTCGCAGTTCGGGATAGTGTTAACGAATCCACTGGCTTTACACCTTTTCAGTTAGTCTATAGTCATGAGGTGCGTGGACCTTTGGGCCTACTAAAAGAGCGTTTAGTGGGTGATAGTGTTCCAGAGGATTCGCTTGCATATGTTGCTCAATTTACTGATCGGCTGCAGGTTGCTTGTGAGGTGGCCCGGCAGAAGCTTGCGGGTTCAAAAGCTAGAATGAAGCACCACTATGACAAGCGGGCTCAGCCGCGTAGCTTTTCGGCTGGGGATAAGGTGCTCGGTCTGTTGCCAGCAGGGGGTGACAAGCTTGGTGTTCGGTTCGATGGGCCTTATTCAGTTGTAAAGCAGGCTGGACCCTGTGTTTATGTCATCAGCACTCCTGATCGCCGTGTCAAGACACGCTTGTGTCATGTGAATTTGCTTAAACCGTTTTTAGGGCGGGAGGCTGCGGCTCCAGTGTGTTTTAATGTGGTGCAGGACCCTGAGAATTGTGATGAAGAGGTAGGCTTCACTCCTCGTGAGCCAGTCAGTGCTCGCCTTAAGAATACAGAAGCATGGCAAAACCTCTGGATTAACTTGACTCACTTGACAGCATCCCAAGTTGAGAACATCGTGGGCTTAGTTGAGTCTTGCCCAGAGTTGTTCAAAGACACACCGGGTTTGACGAAGCTGGCAGTTCATGATGTTGATACTGGGACAGCCGCTCAAATAAAACGGCATGCGTATCGTTTAGCTCCTCAGAAGCGTGCCCTGGTACAGCAAGAGCTTGACTATATGCTCGAAATCGGTGCGATAGAGCCCACGGTGAGTGAGTGGAGCTCCCCAGTCGTTTTAGTGGTGAGGGAAGTTGCTGCACCTCGCCTGTGCATTGACTACAGGAAGGTTAATGCTGTGACACGATCAGATGCATATCCTATCCCGCGAATGGAGGATTGTATCGACCGCATTGGTCAGGCTAAGTGGGTGTCAAAATTCGACCTCTTGAAAGGGTATTGGCAGGTGCCTCTTACAGACCATGCCAAGGAGGTATCGGCCTTTACTACTCATGACTCCTTGTATGCCTGCAGGGTCTTACCATTTGGCATGAAAAATGCTCCCGCTTGTTTTCAGAGGCTGATGAAACAGGTGACCAGGGGCCTGGGCAATGTAGTTACTTACATTGATGATGTGGTCGTGTTCAGTGACTCATGGGAGAGCAACATTGGGCACATTCGTGCACTCTTTACTCGACTTACCGAGGCTTCTTTAGTTGTAAATTTACCTAAATGTGAGTTTGGGCAAGGTCAGGTCACTTACTTGGGTCATCGCGTGGGCCGTGGTGAGGTACTTCCACGTTCTGCCAAAGTTAAGGCTATCATGGATCTCCCAGCTCCACAGAATCGTCGACAGCTCATGAGAATTTTGGGCATGTGCCGGTTCTCCCGCAAGTTTGTCCCTAATTTTGCCACTGTGACTGCTCCACTTACTGACCTGCTGCAGAAGGGGGTCAAGTGGGTGTGGTCTCTAGAGTGTCAGTCTGCTCTGGATGCTGTGAAGGCGATCCTTGTATGTGAACCTGTGTTGGCTGCACCGGACTTCTCACAGCCTTTCTGCCTCGCAGTAGATGCCTCCGATGTAGGAGTAGGAGGTGTCCTCCTTCAGTTTGGAAGTGATGGTGTTGAGAGGCCGGTGGCGTATTTTTCAAAAAAACTGAATCGCCACCAAAAGAACTACTCCACCATTGAGAAGGAGGCTCTGGCCTTGGTACTAGCAGTGCAACACTTTGAGATATACGTGTCCAGTGTAGTGGGTGAAGTTGTGGTCTATTCGGATCACAATCCGCTCACGTTCCTAGCCAAGTTTCAGAGCTCAAATGCACGTGTCTTTTGATGGAGCTTAATTTTGCAGCCATATGGTCTGAAAGTGAAACACATTGCTGGTAGGGATAATGTCATTGCGGATGCCCTCTCCAGGAGTGGCACCTGAAGTAGGATGGCAGTGTTTCTAGTTTCTTTTTTGTGGTTGCGCTGGTCATTGGGAGTTCTTGATGGGAGCTCAGTGTATGCAAAATTGGCCAGGAGCCCTTTGTGTCGATGAGTGCGGATTTAGTGTCTGCATATTTTCTCCATTTTTGATGTTTCCTAGATGTGATTTTTCTACTTAGATGTGTGGTGTTAGTCTGTCAGGTGGTGGCAGGCGGAAATGTCTGTCCGTTGTATTTTTTTTTCCCCAAAAATTAAAAAAATAAAAAAAAAGGATAAAACATGGGAAAGGTTAGAGGGAAAAAAAGTGAAGCTGTGTGATTTCTTTAATTTTTGGCTAATGGGTGGGGGTACTGTAACAGACAGGCCATTTCCTAGTGTAATCCCCTGATAACACTGTAAAGAGTGCCCGGATGAAGGACTAGGTAGCCTGTTGGAATTATTAAATTTTTTTGTTAATCATAATACATTTTATACTTAGTGGATCCCCTAGAACATTTCGGTTTGCTTGCATACAATTATGGTTGACGTTGTTTAATGAGAGTGGTTTGATCCAGTGACCCAGTGACACGGCTGGGGTGACGGTATATCCGGTGTAGTTAGCGCGGCAAAGGGGCGCGTGTGTGTTTTCTGGCTGGCTGCATGTACGCAACTGAAGCGGGACTTTAGAATTCCTGGAGACCACGGACACCGGAATCTACGTTTTCCCTTGTGGGAACAGCAACCCTACAACCAACCAAGTACCGCAACCACTCGAAAGGGGATCTTTTAGAAAAACTAAAACTGAACGAACCGATTGCTGGAGGGCAGCGACTGCACCTCGCAGCAACCCGAAGAATGGGCTGTCTGTCGCCGAGCGACCAGATCGAGCCTGTCATTGCAGGAGAAGCTCCGACGGGGAACCAGGTAACGTCAACCTTTCTTTTATGATTGTAAGCAAGCAAACCGAGTGTCTTAGCTGCATGCCACCTTGGGGAGTACGGAGATAAAGTAAATATACCAACCCTAGACAACGCTAACACTAACGGTGGAGGAAAAACTCGGTTAGGCTGAGCTTGCGGTATCGCTGCCCAGGGAGGCCGTGACACTTGATCTTTGGCCTCAGAGTCTTAAGGAGCGGAGCCATATCTGACCATCACCACTGAGGTGAGGTGAGGACCCATCACCTTCAACTACATTTTTTCTGTAGCTCAACAGGCGGGGGAGCGAAAAAATGCAGTTGAAGGAATTGGATTATATTGACCAAAGGAGGAAAAGAAAGGGTAATACAAATATAAGTGGAGACGGGGAGGAGGGATGCAAATACAATGTAAAGTGTGGGGCATTTATTTACCTGAATAAAAAACAGTTCGAGTAAAGGGTTGTGAAAATATTTCTCACTTGTTTTATCAAACTCCAGTTAGAGGGAAACCCTTCTTCCATTCTGCTGAACAAGGGGAACATTTTATTGCATCAATCACATGTGGGGCTTCAGTTGCTTCAGTGTTATTTATATGATTCTGTTCTGTCTGGCAAAAGTGGTGTGCCTTTTCTAATTACCATGGTTATTTTGCAAGATGCGACAAGTTAAATGTGAAACAGTTATGAAGGACCCTGTACTGTGACATTTTAGAGGAGGGATATTTTGCAGTGGATTATAACTAAAATTACAAACAACCATTTGTTGTTAACTACATGTTACTCTCCTAATTTGTGGTATTATTCATTTTTGTATGGAAATGATATAATTTACATGCACTGCATGCTAGTGAATTTTAGCTCATAATTTATTCATTATAATTGTGAATTTGTTATGATTTTTGATGAGGAAATTATGGCTTACATCACACTGAACCTAAATCCAGGACACAGTTCTCCAGAATAAATTGTTATTACATATCATGTTGTTCAAGACAGATGGAATTAACTGAGCTGAAATGATCTCTTTCTCTTTGCCAGGAGCCGTTGTTCCGGCTCTTGCTCCACTCAGTGGAGTCAGGGCGGGGAAAGTGCCCCTATAGCCCTTGGGAACCCTTTACTGCAAGGCTGACAGGTGAGCCTCACTGCCCATCACAGCCATGATTCCATCTTTACTCTGCCTAAGATAGATGTTGCTCTTCTGTTTAACAAAATTACATCAAACATCATGCTGTGACTATGCTGTAATGCAGTAATCACTGTGACTGTGCTGTAATTCAGTAACCACTGTCAGTGTGCAATAATAGAGTGACAGCTGTGGGTGTGCAGTTATACAGAAACAGTGAGCTGTAAATGCAGTAATACAGTAACAGCTGTGAGTATGCAGTAATTCAGTGACAGCAGTTTATCCTGTATGTAGACAATTGAGACAATTTACCCTGTATGTAGTCCTGTGCCAAATCCTTCCCCTCTTCATCCTAGATGGAGACCTCTATGCAGGAATGTCTGTGGACTTCATGGGTGCCAATGCTGCCATTTTCCGCATGTCTGTGTACATCAGCAGCAGCCAGCACTACATCCGCACAGAGGCCAACCAGGATCAATGGCTTAACGGTGAGACAACAGCAGACTGTGTGGCTCTCCAAGGGCCAAAGTGAATACAACTGCTCTGCTCCATTCCCAAGTCACCCTTTCCTATCTGCTGAATTATCATGTGCAATTATTCATACACTGTATTTTTTTAAAGAGGGGTGGCGATACTCATTAGGAAAAACTTAAAGTTTCAAAATGTATTAAAGATAAATATGGACGGTTTGTACTTATTTCAGACTCCTTACATGGGGAGGACTTTGCTCTTTTAAATGTCTACTGTCCTCCATGTCATCCCCTTAATTTTTTGATGGAGGCATTTGCCAAATTATCTGATCTTGCGGTGGAAAATACTATGGTAGGAGGTGACTTTAATTGTCTTATGAACCCTTTGATGGATAGGTTTCCTTTAGGTGCTTCACCCCTATCAAACAGTCAAAACAAATTATTGGTCTCTGTGAGGACTTTGGATATGTGTACGTTTGGAGGACACTTCACTCAGCAGATAAAGAATACACCTTTGTTTTTCTAATCCTCACAAGTGTTACACAAGAATTGATCACTTTTTTGCCCCAAAACAGCTTATAGAATCGGTTGTCTCCTGTTCAATTGGAAACAGTATAATATCAGACCACACAGCAGTGTATATGAATGTTACATTTAAAAAACTCTCTGAGAAACCCACGAGTTGGAGAATGGACACTTCAATTTTAAAAGATCACAAATTCATATCATACTTTAACATAGAATTTAGGCATTTCCTCGCCATTAACTTCCTGTTGGGATACAGTTTTTGGAGAGTGGCACTGTGTTTGAGAATATGTATTTGAATTACAAAGGAATGTTGCCGCATCCGACCAGGGCCAAATGGCGCCTCCTGTTAACGACCTGGTATCTGCCGTCTGCGGAACTTTGGGTTCTCCATTACCATATCTGAGCCATCACATGCAAACGTACCTACCTTAAACTGTATAAATGTTGTCCACTCATTGTAATCATTGAACATTTTGCTCCATGCTTGTGTTACCACGGCCGGCTGTGTAAGTAAAGTACCTGTCTTCAACTGTGAGCATGGGATCCGTCTCTTCATTAACAACATGGTTGTTGTACTCGTTTTGATAATTTTATTGTTTAATAACACTCCCCCTCTGTTAATAACTCATCTCTGCTCTGGGAGACCTCCAAGGCCTATGCCAGGGGGTTCATCATATCATATACTGCTACCAAAAGACGTAAAATTATGGAACAACAAACTTTATTAGAAAAAAGGTTAAGCATATCGGAGAGGGAATATGTCAAGAAACCTACAGCAGCTAAACTGAAGGACATTTTTGCTATTTGCTCCACATTAGACTCCTTGCTAACCAAAAAAGCGGGGGAAAAATTAGGATATGCAAAGCAAAGATTATTTGAATATGGGGACAAACCAGGAAGATATTTAGCCAATTTAACCAAAAGGCGAAGGGCCTCTCAAATTATTGAGTCAATTTTTGACGGGTCAGGGACTTGCTCCTCTGATTCTAAACTAATTAATGACACTTTCAGAAATTTCTATACAAAATTATATCAGTCAGAACAAGCTAACAATGCTAAAACACTGATGGAAGCTTTCTTCTCCGCGCTTGATCTCACAACTATATCACAAGGTCAAAAATCTAAATTAAATGCCCCGATCTCGGTGGCTGAACTGCGTGAGGCAATTCAATCCCTTCAAACAGGCGAAGCACCAGGCAGTGATGGTCTCGGTAGTGAGTTTTATTAAGAATTCCAAAGTCTTTTATTAGAACCTATGATGAATATGTTTAACTACTCCTTTGAATGTGGCACCCTCCCACCGTCATTAAGGGAAGCCAATATTTCACTGATTCTTCAAAAAGGTAAATGCCCTAAGGATTGCGCCTCGTATAGGCCGATCTCGCTGTTGAATGTGGATTAAAAAATTCTTTCCAAAGTTTTGGCAAAACGCTTAGAAGGCCTTCTACAAATCATAGTGAAGGAGGATCACACTGGCTTTATTAAGGGCTGTAATTCTTATAACAACATTAGAAGATTGCTAAATATTATTCAGCTATCTGAACAGCAGGAAATAGATGGTCTTGTGATTTCCCTAGATGCGGAAAAAGTTTTCGACCGCGTCAAATGGTCTTATGTATTTTTCACACTTGAGCGGTTCGGCTTAGGTGATAGCTTTTTCAGATGGTTGAAGGTCCTGTATACTCAACCAATGGCTGCAGTTGTAACCCGTGGACTTAGGTCCACAAATTTTGGAGTCCAGAGGGGTAGCAGACAGGGCTGTCCTTTGTCGACACTTTTGTTTGCGGTGGCGATTGAACCTCTTGCGAAAGCTATCAGGCAATACCCTTTAATGGCTGGATTGGATGTGGGTGAAAGATCACATAAAATTACATTATGTTAGGCAGAAGATGTGTTGTTGTTCATGTTAAACCCCTCAGTTTCAGTCCCTTGTCTTATTCAGATTATTGACCGGTTTGATGCCTTTTCTGGATATGAATTTATTTTTCCAAATCAGAGCCAATGCCTCTGGGTAATTTATGACAACCACCAGACAATCCCAGTCCTTTCCCATTTAAGTGGTCCCTTGCAGGTTTTATATACTTAGGTATATATATTACACCTAAATTCAATCAGTTGTCTCAAGCCAACTTTAACCCACTATTCGATAAAATTAAACAAGATTTGTAGAGATTGAACAACCTTCCCATATCATGGCTTGGCCGAATCTCACTTCTGAAAATGAATATCCTTCCACGTTCACTCTATCCAATACAAATGATTCCCATCTAATTCAATCATAAGATTGTGAAAAAACTGAACGGTTGGCTTAGTTCTTTTATCTGGAGTAAACAAAAACCACGGATCAGGATGTCAGTGTTGCAGTTACCAAGTGCTAAGGGTGGGCTGGATCTCCCAGACATTAAGAGATACCAACTGAGTGCCCATCTAAGATGCATAGCTGATTGGATTAAAGATGATGCTTCCTCAATCTGGCTTGATATCGAGAAGTCCTTATCCAATTGTCCTCAAAACAATCTACTTTTTACTGGTAAACTGAAATGTATTAAACTCTGCAGCAATCCAGTTACAATTAATACTGTTAGAGCATGGAGAATCACTCAGCATATGGAAGGCAGATCAGGGCTTACGTCGGTTTTCACCCCGATCGCTGATAACCCTGACTTTCTCCCAGGAACCTTGGACAGGACTCTCAAATACTGGACAGCTAAGAGAATTTCTTCCCTGGCTGACCTTTTTGATGGCCATACCCTCATGACCCTCATGATTTTTTTTTTTGTTATTTTCATGTCAGAAATTTTATTATAAATGATACATCTCTGCTTGCTGATATGAATGTCACACAGATAGAGAAACAAGTACTTCTTTCTCAGGGCAATGCTTCCATTAGAACCTTTTATGCCAGTCTGAGGGATTGCTCAAATCTCGGTGCTTGGACGCTGGGAGCGATCTGGGTGAGGGAACTGGGTGTTGTGATAACTGAGGAGATGTGGGAGGACATCTGGGATAATTCAAGGAAAATAACTGTTTGTAACCGGACAAGAGCGATGCAATTTAAGATACTGCATAGAGCACATATTGGTCTGAACCGTCTCTCCAAATACAGAAAGGATGTCTCTCCATTTTGTCTTAAATGTAAGACAGAAATTTGTGGTCTTACTCATTGTTTCTGGTTCTGTGTAAAAATACAAAAATATTGGAGTGATGTCTTGTTGGAAATACAAAAGGTTCTGAAGAAGGAGCTTGAACTCGACCCGGTTCCCCTCCTTCTGGGTCTCTGGGTCTGGGTGATCGTGTAACTGATGTATATCAGAAAAAACTGTATAATATTATGACATTTTGTGCCAGGAAAAATATTCTTCAGCACTGGATCTCAGACAAGGCCCCCTCAATGGTGGTATGGCATAGGACAATAATGGAATACATACTTCTGGACTTTCTCACCTGTCTTCTGCACTCCAAAACTAGTGTTTTTAAAGAATATGGAAAACATTTCTTGATTATATTAATGTAAATATGTCTGCTATACAGGGAGTCCTCGACTTACAAACGAGTTCCGTTCCTACGACTTGTTGTAACCCGATTTTTTGACGTAAGTCGGAATTTATACCTAAATTATACCTAAGTTAACAACGTAAGTCACTCACTCTGTACACACAACACATGAAGGACATATTAAATACAGTAATTAAATGAAACATTAAAAAAGAGAACAATTTTTCAAAAAGAGAACTTCATTTCTGTGTTCGTATTTATGAACCAAACCGCGTAGGTTGAAACTAGGTTTAAATAATTTATGGAAGTGCGTCGTAACCACGAAACGTCATAAACCCGAGACTTTCGTAACCCGAGGACTCCCTGTACTGACAAGAGCATTTGTATTAAACAAAGGGGAAAAAAGAAAAAAAAGACTTATCTATTTCTGTTTTTTTTCTTTATTCAGCTCCCATTGCAACTCATTTTACTCTTTACTGCATAATGCCTGGAACCTGCAACCTGGAACTGATTTTTCGGTTTTGGTTTTTTGTGTTTTTATTCCCAGCTTGATGTTGTTGTTTTGCTGTTGTGTTTGGTCTTCTGTTTGTTTGTTTATAAAAAAATAATTTAAAAAAATAATTTCCCTGCAGCCTTGAAACAAAAAGGCTATTCAAGGGGAAGTGGCACATTATCATGCTCATTTCTAAATTGAAATACTGATTGTATTTCACATTCGTTTTGAGTTAAATTAATACCTCAATATCTAACATCATAAAAATGCAGGAAATCATTATTTTCATCTGAAAGGACATTTTGCTCACACATGAGAGTGGCCTACTCACCAATAACGGTATAACAATGTCTGCCAATTAAGGACTCTAAACACAGGCCTCCAAATAACCTCCTTTGCCAATGAATTTGTATCTTGAATGTTCTTTGTATTTCTCCCTGCACCTGTATATTCAGGTTGTTCTTATGTTGTTTGGTCCCACAGAACCAGAGTTTTTGGGCTCTTTCTCCATTCCTGATACTCACAGCCCAGATGATGACAAGGTTTACTTCTTCTTCAAGGAGACAGCTGTGGAGTCCAGCCAGTGGGACAGGCGTATCTACAGCAGGGTGGCACGGGTCTGCAAGGTGAGAGCCTGACACCTGCAAGGATGGAAAGAGCTTCACACACACAACTGTACATTATGTGTATAAGAGCTTCAGTGCATGCTGTGTGTAATGTATTGTAAGATTCTGGTCCAAGCACCTAAAACCAGTACACCCAGTACAGCATAAGAGAGCACAGATCATCCCGCCAAAGGTATGCAAATACCTGTATTCATTTGTCTAGATGGCCTTATTGTAGCCACAGCTCTGTTCACAGATGTCAATTGTCACTTGGGCTGCAGCTAGATGTTGGCAATTGATACTTCTAAAGAAACCGGTGATGGGTGATTGAGAGCTGTTCTGGCTAGGTAAAATAATCCAATTATCACACCTACTGTATTCAACCACAGGAACTACCCTCACTAGACCAGTGATGGGAGGTTGATGGTTATTTCATTATCGTCTAATCCTGATCAAAGATATGTATCCGTATAAAGAAGGCTTTCACTGAGGGCTCAGGGTTCATTTTGACTCTGATGAACCCAGAGTGCGTTTCAAGTATTTCTGACAACTGCCGTTCCTGTAAATAAAGAAGTCTTTACAAAGAAGATTGGAATTGCGCCTTTTTTTCCTTACAGTATGTAAGAGCTTCACTGCATGGTTGTGTGTAATGTGTGTAAAAGCTTCACTGCAGGCTTTGTTATGTGTGTAAAAGGCTGCAGGTTGTGTGTTATGTGTGTAAGAGCTTTACAGCAGAGTGTGAATTATGTAAGAGCTTCACTGCAGGTTGTGTGTTTTATGTGTGTAAGAGACTGCAAGCTGTGTGTTATGTGTATAAGAGCTTCACTGCAGATTGTGTGTTACATGTGTAAGAGCTTCACTGCAGATTGTGTGTTACATGTATAAGAGCTTCACTGCGGGCTGTGTGTTATATGTGTTGGAGCTTGACTGCAGGCTGTGCATGATGCAGTGGGTAACAGCACAGGCATAATGTTCAGGTGTCTGACTGGACAAACACAGCTGAATTCACATCTTCATTTTATGTATCTCAGAATGACATCGGGGGGAAGAGGAGCCTAATAAACCGCTGGACCACTTTCCTGAAAGCAAGGATGGTGTGCTCAGTGCCTGGACCAGACGGTTTGGACACACACTTTGATGAGCTGGGTATGGAAATGCACCTGCCACTGCCCACAGTAACACACCTGCTGCTGCCCACAGCAACGCACCTGCAACTGCCAACTGCAACACACCTGTCAGTGCCCATGGCAGCACACCTGCCACTGCCCACAGAAATATACCTGGCACAGTGTGTGGCCATGGGGAGTGGCAGGTGTGTAGCCAAGGAGGTTCATATCCAGATGTGTGGTTGTAAATGACTTTAGGCATGTTCCTTTCAGTTATCTTTTGCCATAAACCTGTTATCGGTGGAGTTGCTCTCTCTATAGAATGGCTGGAAAGAAAAGCTATAGTCTAGGAAATGTTTTATGCAAGCTTTTGCCAGCACTAAATTAGGGTCAGTGGATGAGTTCACTTAAATTTCCACCTCCACCCACAGCCCCAATTACATGCAATCACAACTTATCAGAGAAAAGTAAGATCATGACTCATCAGAGGAAGTAAATGACAGTTGTCTTATTAGCAAAGAACATCCCGGAAACAAATCAGTGCCTAAGCTCATAGCACAACCTGGTCAGGCTCTTAGTACAATCAATACAGCCTGACTAGTGAGGTTTGTAAAGGTTGGCAGGCATACGGATATCTGCATCATTTACAAATATATCATCAGCAGATAGATCTCTGTAACTGTTATCTCCCAGTGTCACTATCTGCTAAACCAAACTACAATTGATCTGTTTAGCTCAATCTTGAGTACAGAACTTTGTTCACAAAAGTTTATGTAAGTGTTGTTTCCATGTGTTCTCAGAGGATATCTATGTTTTGGAAACTAAGGACATCCAAAATCCAGTCATCTATGGAGTCTTCTCCACTTCCAGGTAAAAGACAGGTTTGCAATGTCAGTTTGAAATGTGAATGACCCGGAGACTAAGAGATTTACTATTGTTCACCTGCAGGCTCAGAGCTTTACATATGTTCACATGCAGTTTTTTTTTTTTTTTTTGGTACATGTGAAAGCATAGCATGCTCCAGCCTGGTGCAGTGGCAGGTGTGGCCACTGGGGTGGGTGTTGAGTTGAAAAGAAAATGAAACAAAAGGAACTGGCTGCAGAAAATGAGCCAATGGCTGTTTTTCACTTTTTGGGTGGAAGGAAAAATTAAATACCACAACAACCACACAAAAGCAAAAAACCCACCCCTTCTTCCAGTCTGGCAGCTTTCATATGTGATCTACCAAGGGCAATGGCTCACACCTGGGCTGTTAGCAGATCCTCCTCAGGTGAGCAAGCCTGTAAGTGAGGCTGCTGCTATTACACATCCCTGAAGTCTTGCCATCTTAGAGAAGGGTACAGGCAGAATGACCACGGTCAGCTTGGGGGAGCAATGGCAGCTAGAGAGACTCGGGTCTTATTCAAATTCAGTCTTATTCTGGGAACTCAGGCCCATTTCTTCTCTCACCTCAAACAGGTCTAACAGTTCCTGATCAGCTTCAGATTTAATGTAAGAGTTTGTATAGTATGACCACTACAACCCTTCTGTGTTCAAGGAGAAATTTGTCATAAATATACTGACTACGTGTTTTTAATGTCAGAAAATTCCTTCTCTTGCTCTCTGAGCCTAGTGTTACACAAACAAAAAAGCTACCTGTAATTCTGTATTTTCAAAAATGTTTTTGAAAAAGTGCATTTAAGAAGAATCAAAAGTTGACCTTGTGACAGTTATGCCATTCTATTTCTGAAAGCAAATCTCCTCTCTCTCTCCCCACAGCACTGTTTTCAGGCTCCCCCCTCTATCTCTCTCCCCACAGCACTATGTTCAGGCTCCCCTCTCTCTCTTTCCCCACAGCACTGTGTTCAGGCTCCTCTCTCTGTCTCCCCACAGCACTGTGTTCAGGCTCCCCTCTTTCTCTATTTCTCTCCCCACAGCACTGTGTTCAGGCTCCCCCTCTATCTCTCCCCCCACAGCACTGTGTTCAGGCTCCCCACTCTCCCTGTCTCTTTCCCCACAGCTCTGTGTTCAGGATCCCTTCTCTCCCTGTCTCTTTCCCCACAGCTCTGTGTTCAGGATCCCTTCTCTCCCTGTCTCTTTCCCCACAGCTCTGTGTTCAGGCTCCCCTCTCTCCCTGTCTATTTCCCCACAACTCAATAATCAGGCTCCCCGCTCTCTCTCTCTCTCTTTCGCCACAGCTCTGTGTTCAGGATCCCTTCTCTCCCTGTCTCTTCCCCCATAGATTTGAGTTCAGGCTCCCCTCTCTCACTGTCTCTTTCCCCACAGCTCTGTGTTCAGAGGCTCTGCAGTCTGTGCATACTCCATGGCCTCCATTCGAGCCGCCTTCAATGGGCCCTTTGCCCACAATGAAGGCCCAGATTACCGCTGGGTGCAGTACAAGGGAAGGATTCCTTACCCACGACCTGGCACGGTGAGTTTCTGCTAGGGAAAAGACCATCCTGGAAAGGGGGTGGGGGGGGCACCATTTACAGCAAGGTACAGCAGTTGGAAAAATCTCCATTTACAGTAAGATACAGTAGTTGGACCCTTCTTGCTTCGTGCTATAAAACATTATTTGATTCTCTTTATCAGCAACTATTTGAGGACTGCACTTTGCTAAACTAATGATATTTCATCATCAATCCAGAACTTCATCAGAATCATTAACTCAAATAGGTAGACCAACATACATGGTAATTCAGTCCAGGTTAACTCTTACTCAGTGACTCAATGTGTGATTTAGTGCAGATTAATTTTTACTCAGTGTATGTTTCAGTCGATATTAACTTTTACTTGGAGACTTCAGGTGTGAGAAAATGATTAATGTATGTGGTAGTCCTCTTGGCTACTAATAAGCAAGATATGGTCGCCCAGATCAGGTTTGTGGTAGTCTGTATCGGTCTACTTGGTATGCCCAAGAAACTCGATACATATTTTATTGCTCATTTTCAGACTTTTCATAACTAATTTCTGACATCATCAACTAGTAGCATTAGAAAACTATGAAGCAAGTCTGGGCTAATCTCACCTGAAACAGGTTTGAGCAGATTATGGCAAAATGGATTGCAGTATATCCAGATGTATATAAAAGAGTGCAATCATATGTGCATTAAGCTGAGGGACTAAAATTAATATTATAGCTCAATGTATGTATTGAGCTAACGAACTAGGATTAATATTTTGTCCAGACACACAGAACAAAATGACATCATCTATTATGCAATAAACCACGCCATTACAAGCTGCAACATATTACCGAAAGGCAATAATGGTCAAACTTCCATAATGACACAAATAATTGAATTCCCCACGATCTACTAGGAAAATTTGAGACCCGTGCTCTTTAAATTTATATTCTTTTAATGCTTAGAACATGATGGATGCAGACTATTAATCTTGGCTGAATTTAACATCTCTGTTTTGCTGTTTGAATTCAATAGTATGGAATACATAATTGCAAGGAGTAGAATGCGTTACCACTAACGACTTTTCAAACAGCAGCACTTTTTTCTTAATATGACTGACCCTACGTTCACACCTATGCGGAATTTCGGCTCCACATTCCAAAAGTAAGAGCGCAGGACATAGAACAACATCACACCTGTCAAAAATCAGAGATTGCTGATTGGGACCTGAAGCAGACATGTAACTCAATAGTGATACATTATTACATAAGGACAGTTAATATAGCTGACTAATATAATACTATAAATATTTCGACCTATAAACTATAGGGTAGCCTATCTAGCCAACAAGTGAAAATAGGCTATAGGTATCCCATTTAGCTAACTTGCTTATCACAAATTGCTGTTGTGGTCATGGGGGCATATCTTAGCTAGCTAGGCCTCCTTGACCACAACGGCAAGTTGTGACAAGCAAGTTAGCTAGATAGGGTACCTATAGCCTATTTTCACTTGTTAACTAGATAGGATACCCTATATTTTATAGGTAAAAACTAGGCTATTCAAACAATACAATACATACTTAACTATCAGTGCATGCTCTTTTCTGTCAGCATTACTGTATGACTTTGATATCGTACAATTTAGGGTATCCTTGAACCGTAAGAATGAATGAGGTCTGACTGGATTATGTCCTTGGAGCAGTAGTTTGAAGGGGGATGTCACGGTTACCGCGCTGATAAGGAGCTGGAATGGACAGCTGCTCCTCTGCGTTTTCTAGGCTGTTACTAAGTGGAGCCTGCCTCGCCTCTATCCGTATTTAATGTAGCTGAGTGAAATATGTCATGCTAACTACAGTGGTTACTGTAGGCTATATTCATTTTTGTGTCTTGTGGTTTGACGTTGCTCAATATAAAACCGGTTTTAGCAGTATTAAGCAATGTATTGTATCACTGAGCATAAAGAGGAATGTATACTATTTGATGATCACCACATATATAAATCATATATTTAATAATTGGACATGTGTGTTCTGCCCCTTCGCAATCTGCTGGTGAGTGTGTCACAGGACCAGAGACAAGTACCTGTCAATTTTACCAGCTGTTATTTGCCAGGTTTTTTTTGCCAGGCTCAATAAACCTCTGAAACCCACCGATCTTGTCCGTGTGGACACAAACCAGTACGTCCATCTCCTCTGGTGTGAGACTCATGCTCCTCTGCCTTAGGTCATTTATTGTTTCTTGCAAGCACTGGGTGCACCGTGATTTTATTGCATATAACGCTCACTATGATTAGCTGAAACATGCAACACCATGCCAAGCCGTCTAATTGATATTTAGACATTACTCCACCTATTGCAGATTGCGCCATGTTAAAAACCTCCTATTGTGGGTAGTGCCATGGACTGGACCCACCCAATTTGATGTATCACCTGGGACTTGATTCCTCCTAAATAGGTTTGCAGGTTTGCCCCTCCCATCGAGTGTTGCGTGAATAGGGCAATGACTGACTTATGACTTATGATGTATGAATTTGAAAATAGACCCCTACATCTAGGCTACACATACAAGCTAGTTCACACTGAAAATGTAAAATAATAAATGTAAATAATGTTTTGATTAATAAAATGTATGTAATTGGATTTTACACCCAAGAATGATCTGTTTAAAATGAATAGCATAACCTATTAAATTAATCTGCTACCTGAGAGGCATGAGACTTTTGCAGTTTCAGTTTTAGAGTGTGTATTGGCCCTCAGTATGAACAGCCAAACTTTGTGGCAGATGCTGTTCATACTAACTCAGAACTATCTCTGCCCACACTCACACTAACTCCACCTATACTCAGCACTAACTCTGCCTACACTCATACTAACTCAGCACTACCTCTGCCTACACTCATAATAACTCAGCACTAACTCCACCTGTACTCATACTAACTCAGCACAAACTCTGTCCATACTCATGCAAACTCAGAACTATCTCTGCCCATACTCACACTAACTCCACCTATACTCATTCTTCCTCAGTACTAACTCTGCCTACACTCACAATAAATCAGCACTAACTCCACCTGTACTCATACTAACATGGCACTAACTCTGTCTACAGGAGCACAGGTTGTAGCAGTGAGCACAGCTTGTGAATGTCATTTGGAGTTCCTTATTGGGTGAAAATGAGGGAAAATGATAAAAACATAAGACATACCTGTGCAAGTGGTTTCACATCATATTTTGATTGTTCTGTGGCTTAGAGGTTCACAGTACTTTTCCTACTTCATACTTCTCCAATGTTTCTGCTCTTCAGTGCCCCAGCAAGACCTATGATCCCCTTTATAAGTCTACACACGATTTTCCCGATGATGTTGTGAGCTTCATGAGAGGCCACCAGCTGATGTGGGAGCCAGTGGTACCCAACAACCGGAGGCCCATCTTCATGATGGTCAGCGCCTCCTACATCCTGAAGAGGGTAGTGGTGGACAGAGTTGAGGCAGAGGATGGCCAGTATGACGTACTTTACCTGGGGACAGGTACGTGCAGAAAGTATCTGGGCTTCCCATGTGTGACCATAGGACATGGGACTGACAAAAAATTCTGTACACTACAATAATACACAAACCAAGATTGCAGATATAAACTTGCAGACATTTCAAACTGAAAAAAAAAAAAAAAAAAATTCTGATATATGACTTCTCATGTTTGATGACCTGATTCCACATTGAAATGATCAATGAGATGCTCATAATACTGCTGAGAGATGCAGATGCCCTTTGATTAATAATACAGGTTGAGTATCCCTTAATTGGAATGCCTGGGACCAGAAGTGGTTTTAGATTTTGGATTTTTTCAGATTTTGGAATATTTGCATAAACAGCCTTTCCCGGACATACATCCAGGTTCTGTTCTGACCGACTGGTATCTTGAAATGGACGTATATTAGCATGGCATGTAGAACTACACATTTAGCATGTAGAAGATGTTCACAATTCTGGGATAGCGTCTGACTGTCACTATCATACACACAGCTGGTAGCACTGTGGACTTATGACCAAGAGTAATTTTTATATTTACATACAGTATATTTTTTCTTTATTTTTTAAATTTGTACTGTACAGTATTTTTTTCGGTTATGTGTACAAATGTACAAATACAGTGCTGTGAAAAAGTATTTGCCAAATTTCTTCTGCTTTTGCTTTTTTGTCAAACTTAAATATTTCAGATCATCAAACAAATTTTAATATCATTTAAGGTCATGCCTCAGCATCTCAACTGGATTTAAGTCTGGACTTTGACTAGACCACTCCAAAACCTTCATTTTGTTTTTTTTTTTTTTTTAGCCATTTAGAGGTGGACTTGCTGGCGTGCGGGCGTGGAGTGGTCTAGTCAAAGTCCGGACTTAAATCCAGTTGAGATGCTGTGGCATGACCTTAAATGGGCCATTCATGCTCAAGAACCCTCCAATGTGGCTGAATTAAAACAATTCTGCAAAGAAGAGTGGGCCAAAATTACTCCACAGCTATGTGAAAGACTCATTACCAGTTATCGCAAACTCTTGATTGCAGTTGTTGCTGCCAAGGGTAGTTATTAGGTTTAGCGGGCAATTACTTTTTCATGTAGGGTCAGGTTGGTTTGGATAGCTTTTTTCTCTTAATAAATGAAATCATCATTTAAAAGCTACATTTTGTATTTACTCAGGTTATCTTTGTCTGATATTAAAGTTTGTTTGATGATCTGAAACATTTAAGTGTGACAAAAAAGCAAAAACTGAAGAAATCTGTAAGGGGGCAAATACTTTTTCACAGTCACAAAGGCCAGGTGAGGAATTTTTCACTTGTGTTGATACGTCGGTGTTCAAAAATTTTGGATTTTCGGATTAGGGATGCTCAACCTGTAATAATGAATGATAATGCATTTTATTTGCCACAGTTTGAGGCTATTTTTAATAACACAATAACACAATAAAACTAACACAAAAATGCAAAGACTGTCATTTTGTGCTTCCTGGAGCGCATGCAGGAAGATGTTCGCTTGGAAAGTAGGAAAGACACAGGCAGTATGTTGTTACTACTGCATCAGCAATATGTAAAAAAAAGTAAGGGTTTGCCATCACATGAAAACGGGGAGTGTTTTTAATTCACAGTATTATTCTTGCAGTAATATTACCCATAACAGTTATTAGAAACATTATCCTGATGCAGGACTACTCATGGATGTTCTAGCCAGCTAACCCATGACACCTAGCTAACAAACTAACAAGCTGCCGACTAAGAAACAAGCTGACTGAGATATTCATTATGGGTGCAACCTACTTGAACTGATTTAAATCCTCTATCTCTGTGTGTTGTGTTACATATGAAATGCCTCAGAATGTTCATCAGATTAGTGTCAATCTATGGTGTAGGGCATAACATTGCCAAGCTACTGATAGCCATCAACTACTATTTTTCTTGTTTCTAAAAAAAAAGACAAAAACTTATCAACACTTGTTCACATAGTGTTACATAATGTAAATACATTATTAAAATATGCAACAATCTTTTCAATATGAGAGACAATACTGCCATGAGTTTAAACATTAAAAGTTTTTCTGTGCTTGATTTATTATCAGAATCACATTGTTCATCATAATAATGATAGCAGAATGTGGAGGTCTGCGTTGCAGGCCCTCAGCAGTGACATTGTGTCCCCATATCCCACAGTTAAACTGCATGATTCATCCTCTGTAGTCACACGGATATATTGCCCAACATCACACTGCTCAAGAGTCACATAGACATACCGTCCAAGATTCCACTGCTCCAGTAGTCACACAGATTTACTGTCCAATGTTACACTGCCCCAGCAGTCATTCAGACTTACTTAGTGATATTCATGCTGCTTCTATTGCCTGCCAGCTGCCATTATGGTAAATGTGCCGGCTGCTAGCTGCTCGTATGTACTTTGCAGTGAGGGCAGTAGCTTCACAAATAAGTAACAGATGTATACATACATACATACATGCATGATGAAGACTGTTCAGCTTTTTAATCCAATGATATTTCTCAAACAAGATTACATATCTACATGGCACTTGTACTTGTCCACATGCAAAACCTGTGGGAAGAGGGAAATAGCAGTCTTTTCCTGGTGCCAGTTCACAGAATGTTTGTCTGCTTTTGTATTCATTTGACAGTTAATCTGTTTATGTGTTGTATATGTTGAGCAATTTGAACTTTACAAGACCAGACATGAGCAATTTGGCATGTGGACAGTAATGACATCAGCAGGGGGCCCAGGCAGGAAGCAGCCTCAGAACAGGAAGCCTCCTGGCTCAGAGTGAGAAAAGTTCCCACAGTTTTCACTGAGCCATCTGTGGATTGTTTCTGGCATTCTAAAACGAACCAATGCTTGCCCATTTGTCTCTTTGTATGTGTACATGTGTTTGCGCCTGTATGAGAGTGTGGGTGCGCATGTGTGTTTTTGTTGCATATGTATGTGTGCCTGTATGTGTGTGTGCATGTGTGCATGGGCACACATCTCTGTGTGTCATTGAACTCTACCATTAAGTGGGTCATCTAAGACAAACACAAATCTGAGGACAAAGCCGTAGGTTCTAAGTGGGGAGGATATGCTAATAGGTATGAGTGTTGCAGGTTTGAGGGGGTTAACGCTTACAGCAGTGCAGCGGCTGCTTTTGCCACTGTAACAAATATCCAGAGTTCTGGAAAATACTGGAATCCACAGAATGTGTGTAAGGAGAGGCATATTTATTTACTGCGTTGGCATGTGGATGGTATCCACGTGACTGCTGTATCCTGAAATGATACAATACGATATGATGTCCTGGAGACTGAATGGTTTTGAGGGCTAAAACTAAACAGTTTTTGTTGTTATATTTAAGAAATTGTCTGATGTTAGCAAAGCTGCATCAGCCAGAGAGTTTGCACACTTACACTGCTAAGCAAAGCCCTTTGTGGAAGCAGGTGCAAGCTGACAAGAGAATGCTCTGTTTTCCAGACAATGGCAAAGTGCTGAAAGTCGTGTCCATTCCTAAGAAAGGCTGGGAGACAGAGGACATCATCTTGGAGGAACTGACAGTGTTTCAGGTGAAGTCCTGGTCTCTGTGTGGAAGAAGGACTCCAAGATGATCTTTGATCTCATGTTTCCCTTTTTGCTGTTCCCCTCAGTTTCCTCCATAAATGGCTTAAGAATGTGATATGTTGAGAATAGATTATTGATTTCCATGATAGAGGAACAGAAATATCCCCTACTAGAAGAAACACATCTGCTACACTTCCCCAGGGACTCTAAATAAATGTACAACTGGAGTGACCAGCTGGAAAAAGTGCAGAAAAACCAAGGCAAATATATACAGCCCATTTATTTTAATTTTCTTTAAAACCAGCAATATGCAATTAAGTAAAGTTTAGACAAAAGGATCATGATTGCCATTGAAAAGACTAAAATAATATGATGTCAAATTGAGCAAAGCTAGCAAAATTGAAAAATAATAACTACTAGTTATGTAATAAGCATTAGAAGGAATATAATAATAATAGGTTATTGTGAGATTATTATGCAATATAATGTAAAGATAGTACACATCTTACAATATAAGAAAGTATGGATATACAATTAAGAAATTATATATATGAGACTATGCTACACATCTTCATATTTTGCATATACTTTCAGTAGCATCTGAAATTATGAAATTAAATATGAAGTTAAGCAATATTATTCTAAGAAGGTTTTACACGTTTATATTTAAAATAAATAGGTGTGCATATACTGTAAATGTAATTTTTCCTGGTATAGGATGCAGAGGAGTGAAAGAACTGGATATTTACTTAGGTTTCCTGTAGGGAGAAGAGTTCAGTGTAGTTGTGTAGGTTGTAGAATCAGAACCATAGAACCATACTGTAGTCTTTAGAGTTTGAGAGTACCATAGTGTGGGCTATAGAGTGAGGGTACAGTAGTGTAGGCTGTAGAGTGAGACTGTAGTTATGTTAATGTATTGTGTACTGTATTGATATGCTTTGTTGTTGTGTTTTGTGTAAATATGGTTGTCTTTTCTTAACAGGAGTCAATCCCTGTCCTCAATATGGAGCTTTCAACCAAACGGGTAAGATTTCTGTGGATAAAATGTAGCTTGCAATAAGAGTTCGTAAGAGATTACATACTGGATGAAAGGATTTTAGTATCCATCTTCAGGTTGTTCATTCATATCAAAGCAATGAAGTCTGGGTATTTCATACATGACTTGTAACAACTTCTGTGTAATATGACTGTATGCAACAGAAAATACATCTTCATAAATCTTCTTGAACATTATAATTATAATGGATACTGAACAAAAATATAAATGCAACATGCAACATTTTCAAAGATTTTATTGAGTAACAGGAATATAAACAAATCATGTCAGGAAATAAATTAATTATGCACTAATCTATAGATTTCACATGACTGCAGGTACAAATATGCATCTTTTTGTCATGGATACCTTAAAACAAGTAGGGCCATGGATCAGACTGCCAGTCAGTATCTGGTGTGACAACCATTAGCCTCATGCAGCATAACACATCTCCTCTGCATGGAGTTCATCAGGTTGTTGTGGCCTGTGGAATGTTGTCCCACTCGAAGGTGAGCATTTGTTCACTCATGCCAGTTACGACACCGAACTGCAGTCAGGTCAAGACCCCAGTGAGGCTCATCTGAAGCATTGCAGATGAGCTTCCCAGAGAAGGTTTCTGACCAAGGTTACTACCAAATTCTCTAACATGGGGTCAGAGGTGTCTTATGGTAGAGAAATGGATATTCAGTTCTCTGCCAAGAGCTCTGGTGGACATTCCTGCAGTCAGTATGCCAATTTTACCCTTCCTGAAAACTTGGGACATCTGTGGCACTGTGTCATGCACAAAACTGCGCATTTTAGAGTCACCTTTTATTGCTCCCATTATAAGGCATACCTGTGTACTGATTATTCTGTTTAATCAGCATCTGCCATACCTGTCACGTAGATGGATTACCTTGTCAGAGGAGAAATGCTCACTTACATTAATGCAATCAAGTGTGTGCACACAATTTGAGAGAGGTACATGTTTTTTGTGCAATGGAAAAATTCTGGGATCTTTTATTATAGCTCATTAAGCATGTGAACAACACTTTACAGGTTGTGTTTATATATTAGTATAAGAAACTAAAAAAAAAATACCATATCATTTTCTCCCAACACTAGGGGAATACTATAGCCATAAAGTTTACTGAATGAAAAGAATAAGAAAAAAAAAGATTTTACACGTTACCAAAAATATGGGATAGCAGTTTAGTGACAGTAGTGTAGCATAATCTATAATGGTTAGGGAACTGGGTTGGTAATCCCAAGGTTGTGGGTACAATTCCCAGGAAGGTCTCTGTTATAACTTTGAGCAAGGTATCTATCCTGGTTCACTTCAGTTCAACATCCTGTTGTATTCATGGGCAGTGTTGAATGTTACCTGTGTAAGTCGCTTTGGATTACAACATCTGTTAAATGTAGGTAAATGAATACATGCCCATGCAGTTACCATGTGGTGATGGTGGTAGATGTGTTAACAGAATGAATGAGCTCTTTGATGTAAGATGACCTTCTTTCTTCCTGTCTATTTGCAGCAGCAGCAGATATACACTCATCGAGCACTATAGTAGGAAAACCTGTACACCTACTCATTAATGCAATTATCTAATCAGCCAATCATGTGGCAGTAGTGCAGTGCATAAAATCAAGCAGATACAGGCCAGCAGCTTCAGGTAATGTTCAAATAAACCATCACAATGGGGAAAAAATGTGATCTCAGTTATTTCGACCATGGCATGGTTGTTGGTTCCAGATGGGCTGGTTTGAGTATTTCATGCTGATCTTCTGAGATTTTCACACACAACAGACTTACTCAGAATGGTGCGAAAAACAAAAATCATCCAGTGAGCTGCAGCTCTGCAGACAGAAATGCTTTGTTCATGAGAGAGGTCAATGGAGGCCAGACTGGTTGGAGTTGACAGAAAGGCTATGGTAATTCTGATAACTACTCTACAGTTGTGGTGAGCAGAAAAGCATCTCAGAATACACACCACATCGACTCTTGAGGCGGATGGGCTACAACAGCAGAAAACCACGTTGGGTTCCACTTCTGTCATCCAAGAACAGAAAGCTGAGGCTACAGTGGGCACAAGTTCACCAAAACGAAACAGTTGAAGACTGGAAAAATGTAGCCTGGTCTGTTGAACCTCGATTTCTGCTGAGGCACACAGATGGTAGGATCAGAATTCAGGACCAAAGCAAAATCCATGGACCCAACCTGCCTTCCGTCAACAGTCCAGGCTGGTGGCGGTGGTGTAATGGTGTGGGGAAATGTTTTCTTGGCGCACTTTCAGCCACTTGATACTAGTCAATCATTGCTTGAATGCTAAAACCTATTTGAGTATTGTTGCTGACCATGTTCATCACTTCATGGCCACAATTTACCCATGTTCTATTGGCTACTTCAAGCATGATAATGCACCATGTCACAAAACAAAAGCCATCTCAAACGTGACAATGAGTTCAGTGTTCTTCAGTGGCCTTCAAAGTCACCAGATCTTTGGGATGTGGTAGAGTGGGAGATTCACAGCATGAAAGTCCAGGCAAATCTACTGGAATTGCATGATGCAATCATGTCAACATGGACCAGAATCTCAAAGGAATATTTACAACATCTTGTGGAATCCATGCAATGAAGAATTGAGGCTGTTTTGATAGCAAGGGGAGGCCCTACCCAGTATTCTTATAGTGTTTCTAATAAAGTGCTCAGTGAGCGAGTGAGTCTGTTTGCAGCAACAGCTATATGTGTGCAGTGTTAGGGTTAGGGTTAACCCTTCTCTCCTACTGTCTGTTTGCAGCAGCAGCTATATGTGAGCAGTGACGTGGGCGTGGGCCAGCTGGCCTTGCAGCGCTGTCAGCTATATGGCCCAGCCTGCGTAGAGTGCTGCCTGGCCAGGGACCCCTACTGTGCCTGGGATGGAGCCACCTGCAGCAGCTACTTCCCCAGCACCAAGAGGTGGCTGCCACATCATCACCCCTGAACAACTATTGCCGAACAAAGATCTTAATTTGTTCACCTTGAATAAAGAATTACCTAAAAAGTTTTCAGTAGAAAAAAGTTCACTAACTTTCTTAAGTTAAGTTTACTTGAATGATAGGAAGAAACCAGTTGGCTTGAATGATTTAAAGTAATCAGGTTCAGCTAATGACTGGCTATATCTGCAGAATATAGGAATTGCTACAGAATTTTAAATCTGCAAGATGTAATGTTCTTGCTACATCTCTAGTTTCACTATTTTGCAGTACATTCTCTGAATGGAAAGGCCCATTTATTGTTGACTCAATTGCATACAGCCCAAAATGGAAAGTCCCTTTTATTCTTTACTCAATCTATGGTCACTAGTTGTAGTCAAAGTCATTGTGGCTCAGAAAATGCATTTAAAGTCTTATGACTAAAACTGAATTTTTCAGTTCCAAATGGTCTTATGAAATATTGAAGTGTCATCATTCATTTATTATGTTTTAGGACTGAGTATTTAAAAATTACATCACGTTTCTCAATGAATTCAGAGCTCTTTCTTGGACCTTTTCTGAGCCAAATTGACTTGGACTGCAGCTAGTGACCATAGATCAGGTAAAGAATAAAAGGGACTTTCCATTTTGGGCTATATGCAATTGAGTTGGAATGGATTCATATATGAGAAGAGAGCCTTACTGAGATGTGGCATTCCTGTTTCCCTCTGCCCCACAGACGTGCCTGGAGACAGGATGTCAGATATGGGAATCCTCTGACTCAGTGTCATAACCTGGAGGAAGGTAATTATATACAAAGCTGCAAGAGCAGAAGAAATCAAATTAGTCAACAGTTGTATTGGTTTAAACTTTTCAATTTTCCAGGTTTTCAAAAAAAAAAAAATTTTAAAGACAAACCTGGTCCAAGAACAGAAATGTCAGAAAAACTGTTACAAGGTACATACAGTGCATGTAACATTTACATTTTCGCGGTCTTACCCAGAGTGACTTGCAGCGACTACATGCCATGTGTAAGAACAGCCGAGGTAATAAGTAATTCTAGTCATAAACGATTATACTAACCAACAATCTGTGTGATATCTTTAACTGCTTTTAAAAAAATTGCCATGCAAGTTTGGGGATATAGTTAGGTACAGTGGTCCCTCGTTTATCGCGGCGGTTACGTTCTAAAAATAACCTGCAAGAGGCGAAATCTGCTTTAGAAGAGGCGTCAGCTTTATTTTTTACAATTATTACATGTGTTTTAAGGCTGTAAAACCCCTCACCACACACTTTATACACTTTTCTCAGACAGGCATTAACATTTTCTCACATTTCTCTCTTGTTTAAACACTCTCAAAGTTCAAACCTTCATAGATTTTAAAAAATAAGTACAGTATTATAGAATGAAACCAAAGATCAAAGCTGTTTTCAGGCCCAAACATTTATTTGAGAAATAAAAATATAAACGTTTTCCATATAAATAAATATAATAGCTTTTAGAAACAAATTTAATTTAATGATCAACCTACGAGGATGGACACATAAGAAATTATTAATAGTGACTCGCGTCACTTTGTCCTGGTGGCGCTCCGTCCTGGTGCCGCTCTGGGTGATTCTGGGTGAAAAAGATTCTTATAAACAGACATGCCACCTTTGATTATATTTGAGAAATGTAGTGAACGAAACATCAAAGGGCAAGCTGAACACATTCTGTACTGTACAGGAGACACAGCATGGAGGAGACTGATTGGTTAGGGACTGTAGACCATTGTCAATCAGGACGCAGAACACAATGCGCATTCAATTGCACTAAAAAAAATCAGCGAAACAGTGAGGCCACGAAAGGTGAACTGCATTATAGCAAGGGACCACTGTACACAAGATGATGATCAGTGTTCAGCATTAGATGAAACCAGGCGAAGTTTAAATAGGTGAGTTGCAAGTTTGTGGCAGAATGTGGTGAAGAAATCAGCTGTCTTTATAGTGACAGGGAGTTTGTTTAACCAAGTTGGGGTCAGAGTGGGAAAAGAGGCATGACTGAGAAGAAGCAGCCTTTAAGGAAAGAAGGGCCAGGTGACCAGAGGATGCGGTGCACAGGGGTCTTGAAGGTGTGTAAGATTTGATAATAGATTGTAGGTAGGCGGGTGCAGTTCCTCTTGCTGCCCCATAGGCAAGGACCAGGGATTTTAATTTTATCCTGGCAGCTGGAAGCCAGTGGAGTGAGACAGAGAGAGGCGTGAAGTGAGTATTTTGGCTGATTTTAAAACCATCAAGCAGAAGCGTTCGGAATGCGTTGGAATGAGCTGGGTAACATACAAGAAAAGGAGAGAACAGATTTTGTGGATGTTGTAGAGAGAGAAGTGACAAGACAGAGTGACAGATGCAATATGGTTTGAGTTAGACATGTCCTTGTCCAAAGTAACACCAAGGTTTTTAACGGTTCAAGATGCTATATCAGTGTTGATTGGGCCAGAACTAATAGGCCGATCAAAACAGTCTACTGGAAGGGGAGCCCTTCCTCCATGCCATCTCTTACCAGAAGCCATATGCTACCAGAGAGGTGTCTGGTAGCATATTTCAGAACACAGGAGATAAGCATTGAGACAGAGTGAAAATTACAAATGACAAAACATTGTCCAACAGCAAATGTACAGGTATCTATTTAACTAAGGAAATTTGTATGCTGTACAACCTTAAGATAAACAGTTAGCTGCCTAGAAAACTAATGTAGCAAGTTGGCTAGCTGTTATAAGTTCTCACAATTGCATGGTTGGTATTGGCTTAATAAATCTAACTAGTTGCATTGTGTTAAATACAGATAACCACAATATTAAAAATGAGATATTGTTTAAGAAAGTTAAGTCTTTAACTCCATTTAGTGTTCACAATGTCAAATTTGCTCAACAAGTCACATGCTTCAATTTGACAGAAATATTAAACTCATTGTTTAAAACTACAATTACATGACAATGACAAATTGCAATATTGAATCTGCACAATGTCTTGGACAAATATGATGCTTTACTCATGACAAAAGGTTTATGTAGATGCTAAGTAATGAGATGTGTGATTGATCAATTTCCAGCAGCATAACTTCTGACCCCCTCTTTGCTGTGCTGCTATCAATAAGTAGCCAAAGATAGTTTCAGATTTTTGTCTGCTATAGTATTTAAAAATGCAGATTTTGTGGTTTTCAATTAATGGATGTAAGGGACTTAAAAGTATGAACTGAACCAATTTGATGTATCCAGTACAGGGAGATCAGTTTAATTACTATATATAATTATTTTATTTAATTCAGTGAGAAAAAAATGTACCTACCAAGCTAATTATTACCCTAAGGGGCTTATATAACCTACATTGTAGCTAGATACTGTTACAAGTGCTAACCAAGCTGTGGCTGGATTTCTGTAAGCCGATCTGCAGCTGAATCACAAGAAAAAATGTATTTGCTCCAGGCCCATAACCACAGGTGGCTTACAGCCATTGGCTGACCAGGGTTCATAACCACAGATGGCTTACAGCCATTAGCTACAGTGACTGTATTATTGGTCCATCTTCATGCTGTAGTTTTCATATGGCTTATGTGTAGATTGACAGTGCTGGAGAGTTATTATTTCCTGTAAAAATACAGCATTATTCAATAAATACAATACTATGCATATGTTTTAGTTCATCCAAGAAAATTATGTTTAAAGCTATTTATCTAGGAAGTAAGCGATAAGTTGGTAGAACACTACATAACATTACATATGAATACAGAACAAAGGAAGAACATTTTTTGTGTTTCCAGAAAGTTAATGATATCTTGAAAGATGAATAAAGGAATACCAGATTGGCATTGGCACTAAAGTCTTTAAATGTGTTCAAAATTTGGAGTACATGGGGTGCCTTACGGCGAGGTTTGGAAAATGCTAAGCAAACACAATTTGACAAATGTGAAATCATAGTTTTGTATCAATAAGGCAACAGGGAGAGATAGCCAGCTGAGGTTTAAGATGTGGTAATCAAGGTGTAATGAAGAAATGAATAAGCAAGTTGAAGACAAAAGACAAAGCGTGAGACCCAGGAAGCTGTCTGCACCTCATTCATAGTAGTTAAAGATCCCTTCCTGGAGGAACAGAGGAAAATCCAGTGAAGTTCTTGGACTGCATCTGGTATAGTCATCTAGCACCAAAGTATAAATTTCAACTGTGAGAAAGAAGTCTTGAGACTGTGAGATTATCGGCATGAGATTGTATGGTGTGTTGCAGCTAAGAAACCATTCCTGTGGAAAGGCAACAAACAGAAGATTGCAGTGTGTGAAAGACCATTAAGCATGGTGTGATAAACAGTGGCAGAAAATCTTATGGAGCAATGAGTCCAGATTTGAAATTTGGTTCACAAAGCTGCCAGTAGGTCAGAGGAAGAGTTGGAGAGAAGGGGATTGCCTACCTGTTTGCAGCCTTTTAAGGGCCATGGTGCTGTATCAGTGTATACTTTAAAACTGTGAAGCTGAATGGGAATGCATTATAGTGTATTACAGTACTACACTAATATATAGAATCACTTCATATGAAGTTAATATTTTGTTAAAAATGCATGATGGTAGTCCAATGGTACTTGATCCAATTTTGTAGAACTGAAAAAGACAAGGTCAAAGAGGTCAATCAAGGCTGTTGTTGGAAGAGCAGGAAACTGCAATTCAACATGGTCATAACCAACATTGTTATTTGGTTGAGAGAAATTAAAGAGCAGTGTTATTGAAGATCAGGGTATATTTTGGTGAATTGATCAAATAACATTTCCACTATTGAACGCATCCTCCAACACATAGAATAAGAATGAAACAAGCTTTTTGAAATTACACTTTCCACATGTATTTTCTTCATAAAGAATAAGAATGAAACAAGCTTTTTGAAATTACACTTTCAACATGTATTTTCTTCATAAATGGTCTTCAGTACACTTGCTCTTACCTAAATATGTAGACAGAAACAAAGGCTAAATATGTAGGAGAAACATAGGCTGTGATGTGATTATCTATGTGAAATGTCCAGTGCTAATGACAAAGTCAGTGTTTACATCAAACCATTAATCAGAATATCTAGGCGACAGGAGTAAGCTAACTAAGTTAAATCCTGTTTCATCTTGATCATTTTCAAATGCAAAACTGAACTACCAATTAAGAGTAAATGTTATGTTAAGAGTAAATGACTTAACTGTAATTTCTTTGTAAATCTATTTATCTGAGAATGCAGAGCATGAGAATAATAGTGACATCCGACATGGCTGAATAGCCTTTCCCTGAGAAGCAACGGAGAAAACTGAAGAATTTCCCACTGCTGTCTATTCAAGGCTTTGAATAATTTAGCTGATGTGTCACAATAAGTATACTTGTTTCAAAGCACTTGTGATAAGAACATCTGCTGCTAGACTACACAAATGAACATTAATTTCCTCAAGAGACACTTTAAAACCAGCCTGTAGGCTTTGTCCCAGTTGTAAACGTGGGTCCTGTTTTATTTAGTTACCGCATATACACGCATTCACAAGGTACAGAGCCTGCCGGAAAAGTATTATGCAATATCCAGGCAATACAACTCATTTATTTCCATACAGTTTCAGCAACACAGTATAAAGTGTGTAACATTACACCAATTGATATTGGGCATGCATTTTCCTAATTAATTAAATCTCTGTTTCGATTTTTCTCCAGCCGTTAGCTAATACTGATTTTACATCCTATTGA
Organism: Albula goreensis; assembly: GCA_022829145.1. Classification (NCBI taxonomy): domain Eukaryota; kingdom Metazoa; phylum Chordata; class Actinopteri; order Albuliformes; family Albulidae; genus Albula; species Albula goreensis. The sequence goes on from CM040745.1 coordinate 41,025,450, forward strand.
TGAAAATGAATAGACATTGTAGTTTGGATTCGAAAAGCACAACTTTGCTTTTAGTCACAAACGGAAGCTCAGAGCATTAACCATTTACTTTAACTGATTACTTCAATATGAGGGCCAAGGCATTGGACTGGCTCAGATTGTTTTGAAACATTATCTGACGCTTTGGGACAATTAAACACTGCCACATCATCTGAAGCTTCAAAACAATTAAGAGTGAGTCGAAACACTGCCACACTATTTGATGCTTTGAAACAATTAAGACTGTTTAAGAGCACTGACAAAATTCACTCAGAAACAATGCTTTGGTAGCGGACTCAAGTCTGCAATAAGTCTGCTTTGAAGAATTGGATATTAGTTTAGGGTAATAAACCAGCATAACATACTTCCTCACATGGCACTACAATAAATTTTATTAAATAGCAACGACTTTGAAACAGGGTATGTTAAATTAGGCCACACACATTCATAATGTTCTGTTGTTATGCAGCATGTAATTTGCAGGAGGAAGCTATATTAGTGAAATGAAAATATAGGTAGTGTCATTTTTGCCAGATATTTTTAAGAGGGTCGTAAAATATATGCAGATGAGATTATGCAACTATCAGATGCTTGAACTGTTTTATATCCTAATGTATATATCGTTAAATATGTCCAATTCTTCAATGCAGATTTATTGCAGATTACTTATGACATACAGGTATGTCACCAGCAGATGTCCCCATCACATGTGTTTTGAAACAGTTCCTTGTTTCGAAGAGTCAGCTGCCAAAGCATTTTGCAAGTTAAGAAAGTCTTAATTTTTCCTTAGAGTCAGCTGCTTTATTCTCAATAAGTCTGCTTTACTATTTCCAGACAGTCTTATTGTTAGGAAGCCCCATGTCTGTCTTTTTCCAAAAAAATCTTAATTGTTCCAAAGCATCATAGCATGAATTGTCTCCAAGTAGTATTCATTTTTCAAAATAATCAACAGAACTATTTGCAAACGGCCTTAATTATTCATAAGCATCATCTACATCATTACTCATTGTCATAACTGAAAAAATCCTAATTGTTCGGAAGAGTCAGCTGTGGTACAGTTTCTAAACACTCTTAATTGTTTTGAAGCTCAGATTGTTTCAATGCTGGCACAGCTGGTGCCTCAGAACAATTAAGACTGTTTTGAAACACTGTGGGTGCGTTCCGATACTTTTTCTTGTCTCCTCCTTTCCTCCACTCCTTTCCTATCCCGGAAATATGTGGAGGAAAGGAGGAGATGAATGGAAAGTTGGAACAGCAATCTGATTCGCCAGTCATCAAAGTCAACATCGGCTATTGATGAAGTAATAATTTGGACTGACTCTGAGGATACCAAAACCAATCACACTTCTCGAACGCATCCAGCCCTTTTCATGGATTAAAATACAGATGTCAGTTTCTTGCATTCTGCTCATGATGTAACATAAACATTTGTACAAGGAATAAATACATTTACCGCAACGTAAACTTGCTCAATTTTTCATTGGTAAAATTACCGTTCATATCTGAGAAAAGTGAAAATATTGCATCAATGTGGATATGTTTGAAAATGCAAAACAATAGTTCTCCCATTAATGTAAATTACCCGATTACTGTTTACTGTTCTGGCACTTATACTCAAGTGTTGTTAAATCCCTTGTCATGTTGTAGAACTTTTCGATGGTTAAATATTCAGTGGGATGGTGTTTTAATCTGACTGGTCGTGAGTGCATTGATTTCACCTAGAAATCTGAAAAGACTTCTGCAGTAGGATACAACGTTGGCTGCGTTCCAATACTCAAATTTGTCTCCTCCCTTCCTCCGTGCCCTGGAAATTGATTATGTGTCCTCCTTCCCTCCACTGTTCCAAAACAAAATCTCGCCTCCTCCTTTCCTCCAAACGAAGGATGCACCCCCCCCCCCCCCAAATCTATGCCCATGCAACCACAGCACACTGTTCCAAAACATTATGATTTGTTTCATTTATGACTGTAAGCGATGATGCAAATGATGCTTAGGAACAATTACAGCTGTTTGACAATACTTGACACAGCTGATCTTTGAAAAATGAAGACTGTTTGGAAATGTTCATACTGTAACCGAGTGAACTCATACTTGCAGTTACTGTCCCAGACGGACTTAAGGGATGGTTAAGACACATGGAAATCTAGCCTCTCTAGCCTAGCCATGAGTTCAGACAACACTCATTCTTATTGCTATGCCAGTTACCACAACAGAGCAGAACAGCATGCAGAACATTGTTTAGTTGCCAGATTCAGCAGAGTGAATGAACAATAGTGACAACCCTCTTGCCAGGCCTGGCCTTATCTCTACCCCACCCCAAGTTTGTGCACACTTGTTGCCCGGGATGCTTAGCTTAGCTGCTGCCGGTGGCTTGCTGCGCCGCGGATGTCCATTCCGGCCACCGGTGAACAATGAACCTCTCCCGCCTCCCCTCCGCATCTGTAATTCCCGTGATGCCGTCAGTCCGACTGCCAGAGTCTTCTTGTTTTACAGTCTAGCCTGTCTCTAAAATTTTAACACTTCACAACTTATTTCAAATTGTAAAACAAATAAATACTTTGCACAAAAGAAAATTGATTAGTGCATTGGTATTTGTCACAGGCAATATTCAAGCAACACAATTTCACTTAGATTTGCACAAAAACTTAAGTGATTTCCACATATCCTTCATTATGGGACAGTGTCAGAACTAAATGCACTTTTTGAGTATAATGTTTCAATATGCTGCATCAAGTTTAACAATTAGGACTGTCTTGAAACACACAGCTGATATTTCAGAACAATCAAGAGTTCAAGAAATGAACTGTTTCAAAACACTTGTGTTGAGGACATCTGGGGGGTGTTTCAGAAAGCAGTTTGTAAACTCAGTTAACGTTGATCTAGGGTTTTAGGTTTCAAAAAGTGATCAGTTACCACAACAGAGCAGAACAGCATACAGAACATTGTTTAGTTGCCAGATTCAGCAGAGTGAATGAACAATAGTGACAACCCTCTTGCCAGCCCTGGGCTTATCTCTACCCCGCCCTGAGTTAGTGAACTCAAGTTCAGTTACTATGACAACTTACGCTCTGAAGCTAATCTGCTCAGGAGCAGGTTTACTTAAACTAAACCCGAATTGCTCATCAGAACAGCTGTGTAGCCTGCAGCGTTAAGGTTGGAGATAGTTGTAGGACAAAATGTGCCCTTTTCTTGTTGAACCTGACGATAATGAAGCTCAAATAATTCTTAGATCTGGACTAAACACACACACACACACACATAGCCTATGTGTGTATATATATATATATATATATATATATATATATATATATATATATATAGAGGTGCAGAGTGAGTGAGCAGCTGCAGAGAGAATGGGCAGCGTGAGCAAGTAACTGCAGAGAGGACATGCAGAGTGAGTGAGTAGCTGCAGAGAGAATGAGCAGCGTGAATGAGTAACTGCAGAGAAGACATGCAGAGTGAATAGCTACAGAGAGAACATGCAGAGTAACTGCAGTGAGAATGTGCAGCCTAAGTGAGTAACTGTAGAGAATGCAGCGTGAATGAGTAACTGCAGAGAGGACATGCAATGTGATTGAGTAACTGCAGAGAGGACATGCAGAGTGAGTAAATGCAGAGAGAACATGCAGAGTTAGTGAGTAACTATTGTACCTAAGACAGAACCAGGAAGTTTGGTTCAGTATGCACTGTAAACTGAATTATTTTCTGTTTACAGTGCATACTGTTAAACAAGAGTTAATTATGCATCGAATTAGTATTACACACAAACATACATTTGAGTGATAAGAAAATATCTCTTGCAAGAAGTCCACAACTTACAGCTTATTGCATATGTTTTGAATTTCATGTAATATTTTTTCATTTTATTATAAAAACAAATGTATGCCACCATGTTTGTTTTGTTAGAGTGACATCAGTGAACCTAACATAGCTGAACGAGAACTCGGCTGAATGGCAACTCAGCTTAAAGAACCAAAAAAACCTGTACAGTGATCCCTCTCCTATCGCGGGAGTTACGTTCCAAGACCACCTGCGAGATGGGAAAAATCACGAAGTACAGGCGAGATAGTTATTATATTTTCTATGTATATATTAACCCTTTATGAACCTCCCCCACACTGTTATCAACCCTCCCTAAACTGTATTACCTTCCCACACTCTTACATGTAGTTATACCTTCTTTACAATCGTTAACATTCTCCTGATTCCTTTGGTTGTACTACCAGAAGCTGGAGTGGATGCAGGGCATTTAAGAGGCATCGTAGGGCATGAAATTAGGCACAGATTTTACGAAACTTTCTCAAAACACAAGAGCACAAAGTGTACAGTACACACTGATACGCAACGGAGAGCGAAGTGAATGACAGAAACGCGAGACTACTGGACGACGGACAAGGCGAGATGCTGAAACACTTCTCTCCATGAGCCAATCAGCGTGAGGAACAGAACAGCATTACCTGTAGGTACAGGGGTTTTTTTGCAATACCCCTGTACGTGTTACAAATTGCCTTTTAATTAATTAATTTTTTTACTGTTTTTTTTTTCCTTTTTAGACTAGAAAATAATTCTTTTTTGACGAAAATAATGAAAATATTGGAAATTTTTAAAATCTTAAACACCGCAAAAATCCGTGATAGAATGAAAATTCCGTGAGACGGGATTACATACAATGTACATAAAAAACCGTGACGTACTGAGGGAGCGAAAGCAGAACCGCGACACAGAGAGGTAACACTGTATTCTGGTTCTTCCAGCTGAGTTGTCATTCAGGTGGCGTTCTTCAACAACTTGCAGGTTTGAAACTTTCCAGTGCTGAAATAAGATTGACTCGGTAAAATGTGATAAATAAGGATCACAACCTAGGATATTTAAAGTGCCCTAAAATGTGATTCTATATAACGTTATGTTAGAGGCCTGGACACAAACCATTGAACGCTGCAAGTAGTGCTCCTCATTTTAAGTCTCTCTAGTGTCAGCAGAATTACACAGTAAAGTGACTGCGCTTGCAGGTTCTGAGGGAGTTGAGGAGAAGGTGATCTATGGGGTGGAGAGCAATGCCACCTTCCTGGACTGTGAGCCCAGATCCCAGCAGACTGCAGTGGAATGGACAGTGCAGCGACCTGGGGATAGTACCAGCAGGGAGGTGAGACTGCTTCGCACAGTATCCAGGGCCAGGGCACAGTCTAGATAACTCAAACCCCACCCACCACCCCCACCTTTCCCTTTTTTACAGGTATCATTTCTGCTGTTGGGTAATAGGTAATATTTAAAGTTAAGAACTTTATTGAACTCAGTTCATTATTATAAAATATTATTTCATCATTCTGATCTTCACAAAAACCTCGTATTAACTGAAATGCTACTTTTATTTCATAATGTTTTATTTCATGATAACACCTTAAACAAATTGTCATAATACTGGATCGAAAGTATTTAATTCAGAGGGCAAATGTCTGAACAAATATATTTTCATTTTTGCTCACTTTCATAACTAAGATAACCCATTTTTGCACATTTTTTAAAAATGAACATGCTAATGGAATCCAATACCCTACCTGGTTATGAGGCTACAACTGTTTTGTAACTACAGGGAGTCCCCAACATATGAAAGCCCTCAGGAACGAATTATTTTCATAAGTCTTTTCTGTTGCACACACTTTGTCATCCACCAAGTTAATATGGAACAAGAAAATTCCCAGAATTCGTAAAATCATTTTTCAGAAAACAAAGTAAATTGGTTTTCTGGGGACGCCCAATTTTCTATTTTATTATTGGGCTCCAAACATACATTCTCTATTGTATTGGTGTAATATGAACAAACTAAGCCAACGGCCACCATGGCTTCAAATTGAGCACACCTCATGTAAACCCTCCTCTTTATCTCCCCTCTTATGTCTTTCTACCAAGTCATCTTCATAACATATTCTCAGAACATAATTGTTACAAACTGCCTTAAGACCTGGGCTCAACTCCTGCGTCACTTTGGGTTTCAGGATACTCCACTGTTATCCCCAATTAACTCTAATCCTTTGTTTCCCCCTTCCACTCTTGATATTGTCTGTGTGACATCGGAGGCACATGAGATTGTTTCTGTAAAATATCTGTACCTTTATGGAGAATTTGTCTCCTTTGAAAAAAAAAATTTTAAAAATTAAAATCATGCCTATTTTTTCAGATATCTTCAGGTATCTACAAATTCGAGACTTTACCCACAAAAATCCCTGATTTTCCTTTTAGTCCACACTCCTCCAGCATAGACAATATTCTACAAATAAACTCACTCTCAGAGGCACCACTTCTAAATTTTACAGCATACCATTTCCATGCCAGTCCCCTCCCCTTAATTTTTTATGGGCTATCTGGTCCAAAGACTCAGGGACTGACATTGATCCTGAAACATGGAATGAGGTTTTGGCCCAGGTTCACACCTCCTCTGTTTGTGCTCGTCACAGGGTTTTACAGGGGTTTTGGTTCACTGGGCCTCATTGATCAATAGTTTCGTAAAACTGTGTGTAAATTTACGCATCGATGGATACAAACGAACAAACTCTGCCAGATTTATCAAACACGCAAAACAAACAACAGCATTTGTTCATATTTCATGCGTATGTTAATAAATACCAATTAATCGTATGATGAGAAGTGTGTTCACAGAATTTTCACTTCAACACCCCTGAAATACCATATAAGGAGCTTGGAATCCCTTTGTTGGCAGTGCAAAAAGATGGCAGAGAAAAGGCAAAAGCAAAAAAAAAAAACATTTCTGAAGCGGCGACTTAAGTTTTGTTAACCTAAATAGAATCCAGAAAAGAAAAAATTTTGTTCAGTAGTTTAAGTAGTGGAGTGTCAGGGCCAGAGAAGACCATAAAGCTAGAATTTTAGGTAAGGCTTGTGCCTCATTTGGGATGGGGCTGTTTTCAGTTTTTCTGAGAAGCTTGCATGCTTCTCTTATCTGGTGTCTAGAAGTTAGAGCATAATGGGGTCAATAGCTTCTAGCAAGGACTCAAAGATGCTGCATTGGTCACTTTTTTGCATATCCGGGAAAGCAAGGAGGCCCATTAGGCTCTACTTGGAGATATGGTGGGCCAAGGTATGTATCATCTAGTCATGGAACCATTTTACACTAATGTTCATCATTAACAGGCAGATAAAAGTTCAGAAGGAAAATATTTAATTATTTTAATGATGACCAGGTAGGGTATTGGATTCTATTAGCATGTTTATTTAAAATATGCTAATATGTGCAAAAATGGGTTGTCTTAGTTATGAAAGTGAGCACAAATGAAAATATATTGTGTTCAGACATTTGCCCTCTGAATTAAATACTTTTGATCCAGTATTATGACAATAGTGAGCAGGTTGCAGTTTGGCAAGCTCTGCTGTATTTTGATTTAAAATGATATTTTTTGGTGCTCTCGGTTCACTAAAAAGTACTGAATGAATGTTTGTTACCTCTAGTTTTCATACTATTTTGATTTACCTTCATCACGTAAATGTCCAACTGCTTGCGATCATACACATACATGGGAAGAAACATTGCTAACAGAACTAGCATCTCCGATGGTGATGACAAGATGATCCCTGACAAGCAGACATGGTGGATATGAAGGCCGAAATTCTCTCTTCTCTGAAAGCTGACATCTCTGCATTACTCAGGTCAGAGCTAAAAACCGCCCTCACTGGTGAATTTGACACTATAAAAAATGAGCTACAGACTGTTAAAAAGGAAATTGTCGACAACATTGGTTTGCTTTGCACAGAACTGGAGACAATGAAACAGACTAACAGAAATGGAACATGGCCTTAGTACATGTTTGAATGAGGTGACTGGGTTGCATACAGCTGTACATAAACTTGAGACGAGTGGCTGGTTTAGAGCGGAAATACTTCAACATGGAAGGCAGAATGAGGAGGTCAAATATTTGTATACTAAATGCATCTAAGGAACCTGGTTCAATCTCTCCAACCTCTGTCTTGAAGCTACTTAAAGAGGTGCTGGGCATGGATAAGGAAGTGCTGGTAGACAGGTCACACCATGGTATCTATCCAAGGAAACCCAACGGCAAGCCCCGTGTCATTGTGGCTAAGTTGCACTACTACCAAGACTGTTGAGATTCTCCACTTGGCCAGGTGGACAGTTTGTACTCTGAAGTATGGGGAGACCACAATTTCCATCTTCCCAGACTATCCCCCCAGTGTGGCACACGCGAGTTCCGCATTCAGTGAAATCAAGAAACTACTTTGAGATCATGAGGGCACTCACTTTAGCATTTTCCATCCGGCCAAATTTCGTATAACCCACAATGGAGCCGAAATGGATTTTCAGGACCCAGAGGAGGCAATGGCTTACATGAAGATGAACATTATTCAAAACTAACTCTTGTCCCAGACAGGGACTTCGTCTGTTACAGAAGACTAAATGAAACTGGCTGTAATACCGCTATATGGGTTTGTAATGTGTCTTCCAGTGAGTATACAATCAAACTGTTAGTGTGACACTGAATTATGAGAACCTGGCCCTATATGGTGTAATCAATGAATTGCTTTTTCTTTGTAAATATTCTACTGCTCACTCATTACTTTTGGGAGTCTACTCAAGAAAATTGGTACCATTGATCTTCAAGCTATAAACTGAGCTTGTGGTGTGCTATGAAGACTCTTAGAATTCACCAGCCTTATTTAGAGCCACAGGTAGTGCTAAATGCAGAAAATTGGAATAGTATTCTACTCATAAACTGAGAATTCTTAATTGCCATGGATCTGTCTTGGATCATTGTGACAGCATTTTGGAATTGTGGAAGTAAGTGCTGAATTTTTTGTTTGCAAAATCACTTTACAAATCATTGAAAAAACACTCTGGCAATCCACTGAGGCCTTTTTGCCACTGATATTTTTCTTGATGTGGGCTGTTTGAAGCTGTTGCAGGAACAGTCTAATTTCTGCGTTAGTGTATGTGTGGGCTGCAGGAGAGCTGGTCATGGAAACTACTGTTTTCCCCACTTGCTACTGTGGAAGTGCATCTGAACGGTGTGATCTGAACAATCTGTCAACACGCTTCACCTACAGTCTGGATCATCCTGGCAACTTGCCAGTCGTCAAGTTCAGACATCGGCGTCACACTCCTAAGAATACCTGTACCAACCCGTCACTCTTGAGGCAAAATGGCATGTATGCTTGCACTTCTGTCTCTATCTTGTCTGCTAATTATTTGCAAAGCGGACATATATGGGAAAAGTTGGGTGAGTGACTAATGTATCCCTGTACTCAATGCACACAGTATTCCCAAAGAAAATCACCGGTACCTGTTTATTGCAGTGCTTTACGAGTACAACAATATCCCATGAACTGTAAACACCTCCCAAGCAATGTTCCCCCTAATTTTTCATGTGTCTGAGCAAACACACAAACTCCCTGAGCATTCCTTGGACCACTGTGAGCAACGTCAGACGTGCACACTGTGGCCACACCAGTATCACACCTGTCCAAAACCTAAGTTACATGGCTTATTAAAAGAATCAAATTACAACAGCAGTAATTTCCATTAGATTACTTTCAATATAAGTGATTTGGCCCTCACTTACAATGAAAAAGAAAAAAATATTGTTTTTAATGAGCTGTGTAGTATGTTGTATGTCAGGGTGAGGGTCCTGCTCTGGTCTGGGTGGGGGTCCTGCTCTGGACGAATTGAGACATTTACACCTTTCAGAGATCAAATTTTATTCACATTAAAACATTCACATTTTGCACAATGAGATGTGTGCTGTAGCACAAGCACACACTGTAAATTCCTGTATCTCTTTGTTTGTAAAATATATAATTACACAGTTTTTTAATTATTATTTTTAATTAGCAACTTCCATTCAGTCCACACTTTTCCCTCCGAAAATTCACTTGCTGCTTTAGCTTCACAGCAGGTTTTGCAGAGCAGCCCTTTCTCACTCGAAAAAGAAAAAATCTCACCCAGTTTCACCTCTTGTTCTTCCGACAGCCATTCCATCTTAAGAGAACCGCATTTCTTTTTTATTTTGGCTTGGTGAGTGGACGTGCCACAGCCCATTCACTTTGCCATAGTAAACGGTTGGCAGCATACAGCCTGCAAAACAACAGCATGTAAGCATAAAGCGCTGTTAATGACATTGATTGGCTGCGTAGGTAAATATGCGTGAACTGCATCATATCATTGGCTGGACAGTGTTATGCTACGGTCACACTTGGCTTCTAAAATACGTTTAGCGGTGCGAATTGTGGGCAGAGACCCGGATTCCGTTAATGCAGTTTATATGGGCATGCGCGATTCAATTGTAGTTTTCATCGGCGTAGCTAATAACAGCCAGCAACCTAGCTAGCAAGCTAAACACCTAGGTAGCAGCTAGCAGGCAGCTACCTTTTACCAATCAGATATCTAGCCAGGTAGTTAATGAGTAGTAGCAACCAACAGCCTATTTTGACACATTTATATAGTATTCACTGTTATTGTTTTATCTGTAGTTACCGCTTGTTGTCAGTCACCTGTCATTCACTGAGTTGCATTGCAAAATGGTAAATTTTATTTACAGTTCAGGTTGGATTTTATTTTATGTGCTGTACAGCCTAATCCAGGTTCAGATAATGGTCCTGAGTGTTTTCCAACTCCTGCCAATTTAAAAAATAGATCTGGTATAATTTTTATTTATTATTGTAAGAGGCCTCTTTCCCAAAATGGATATGGTTAGACTATGGGCAAAGACTACTAATGCTGACATCATGGTATTATCAGGCTGATAGACCTACTCCCGATTGTCATATTCATATTGATGGGTATAACGTTTTTTGCACTGATCGCGTTCGTAAAGGTGGCGGACCTTCATTCAAGAAGTAAATTCCAACAGTGATTTTATTCTGTTCCCAAACAGAATTTAAGTCTGTTCCCAAACAATTTGAATTAATAGTACTGAAAATTCAGTTCACAAAAAACTCTACTTTGACGGTAGCAGGATGTTATACACCTCCTTCAGCTCCCAAGGAAACTACAGCTTCTGTGTTCAATGCCCTGGCTTTTATAGGAGATTTGAACTGGGATTGGTTAGCACCTGTCTCTGATCCTTTTAAAGCCTTTTGTGACTGCACATTTAACACAAATTAGTCTACACTGAGACCTAATCCCAAACATCCAGAAAAGGTAAATCTCCTTGATTTGTTTCTAACTAACACTGCATACAAATCTAAGGCTTATGCAACACCCTATCTGTTATACAAAATGAAAAAGTCGCCCGAAGGACATGTTCTAAAAATAGCACTAGTCACCATGGAGCTCCGTCTAAAAATTGTATTTAATCGTGTTGCTGTTCTTTTCGAATTAGTAACACTTGCATTGATGTAGATGTGACAATATTGAATTTAAAATTTAAAAAACAAAATTTTTTTATGCATATATGAACTCATAGTCATAGTTCAATATCGTGCACAAGACACACCGTCTCAGTCTTTGCTGAGACCAGCTAGCGGGCGCAGCTACGATGGGGAGCTAGATGCGGTTTTTACCCCCAAAAAATAAAGAAAAAAATGACAGAAAGGAAAGAAAGAAAAGTACGAAAGAAAACGTACCATTTTTACAGTGATTGGGAGGGAGAGTTCTGTTTTACGACAGTGAAAGAAGTGTGTATGTCTCATTAGCAGGACGACTGCAATGCACACAACGTGGAGAGACACTTCATATCCGTGTCACAAAAGCTTCCATGCTAAGTATCCACCTGGCAGTTCAAGGCAGCTTTGAGCAAACAGCAGTCTTGTTTCACGAGGCCAGTGAAAAAAGTCACAAATAGCAACTGAAGCTTCATTTAGAGCTGCAAATTTTTGATAAAAAAAGTATTGTATAACTTATTGTGACGAATCATTAACAGTAACACGTGATCAGACAATCTCTTCACATTTATTATTTATATTTATTATTGATAATAACATTATTATTAAAGGTGAGCCGTGCAACTTTGTCATTCAGTAAGTTTGTATCAAAGAAGTAGCAGTTCGTATTACTCAGTATCCTTGAAGTAGCTCTCAGTCTCAAAAAGGTTTGTGACCCCTGGTATATTCTATACTTGTTTCAGATAATATGAAACCTCTTACTGTATTAAAACAACAGTGAGAGGAGGAGCTCGATACAAAACTATCAGATGAAATGTGCCAAGCCTCCTTGAAAAAATGTATTCTTAAATTTTTTTTATGACATACTATTATTTAGTTTAAAATTGTTCATCGTTTACACGGGTCTAAAGTAAGGTTTGCTAAAAATTATACCTGTGCTAGGTGTAAAACGGAACCAGGCACTCTCTCACACGTTTTGGTCATGTCCAAAATTATTTGTTTTCAGAAATTCATATTAAACCAACCCCTACTATAGCAGTGTTCAGAGTAGCTCCACAGGAACTTGTCATAAGCAATTCAGCAAAAAAAAAAAAAAAAAAAAAAGTCGCTTTTGCAAACCTCATAGCAAGGCAGCTTGTATTAATTAAATGGAAAGACAAATTTCTGCCTAGCTTTAACCACTGGCTTAAAGATCTTATGCATCATTTAGCACTGAAAAAATTTGTTATTTGACACAAGGCTGTGCTCTTAAATTTTACATTATCTGGCAACCTGTTCTTACACTTGTAGGAAAAATGGATTCTATCGATATTTCACTCCCATGAAATCCTTATTGTTTCTTTTCTGTATATGTTTGTATACCCTTTTTATTTATTTATTTTCCATTGAAATCTTTGTGTTTGTTTTATTTATTTACTGTTGAAATTAAATACTCTTGTACAATATACAATGGGGCAAAAAAGTATTTAGTCTGCCACCAATTGTGCACCAGTCTCCAGTCTCCCCAGCCTGGGGCAGGTCTACAATTTTGTTTCTGGTGTCTTTGGTCTTGGCCATAGTGGAGTTTGGATTGTGACTGTTTGAGGTTGTGGACAGGTGTCTTTTATACTGATAGCGAGTTCCAACAGATGCCATTAATCCAGGTAACGAGTGGAGAACAGAGGAGCCTCTTAAAGAAGAAGCCAGAAGTCTTGCTTGTTTGTAGGTGACCAAATACTTATTTTACCGAGGAATTTACCAATTAATTCATCAAAAATCCTACAATGTGTTTTCCTGGATTCTTTCCCCCCATTCTGTCTCTCATAGTTGAAGTGTACCTATGATGAAAATTACAGGCGTCTCTCATCTTTTTAAGTGGGAGAACTTGCACAGTTGGTGGCTGACTAAATACTTTTTTGCCCCCCTAGTAATGTTGCAGTATAGATTTGGGGCTCTGTTGGAGCAGGTTGTTGTTTGTTTGTGTATGTGCTATCTAAAGAAAATAAAAAAGACTTGGATCAAAAAAAACAGATATCCGTAACAGATACTAGCTTTATCGGAATGCTTGGCACAGCCCTAATGACAAGGCTTGGAGAAAAGTGCTTAGCTATCTGTAATGAAACAGCTTCTCCTGCCCCCCCCCCCCCTTTCTCTGGCCCCCTGCAGCTCCTGAATGATGGCCGCATTGTGCTCATGAAGCAAGGCATTCTCTTGCAGCGTCTGGAGCCAGGAGATGCAGGACAGTACATCTGCAATGGCCGTGATCAGTCCTTCTCCCGTGTGCTGGCCCGCTATACCCTGTGGATCATCCCCACACAGCACGTGGCCCTGGGGCCAGTGGAGCCAGTGCTGGGGGCCAGAAACTCAGGCCCTTCTTCCCCACACCATCATGACCAGACCATGAGGAGCTACAAGGACCTGCACTTGGCAGGAGTGGCCAGTCTGAATGCTGTAGAGTACTGTGAGCAGCTGCGCCACCGTGAGAAGCGCCGGCAGCAAAAGATACGCAACCTGAAATGGAAGCAGCAGGTGGAGCAGGGCAGGAAGGCCCGGGTCCGCCGACACAATCCCCTGTTCCCCCCCATGGTGGAGGCCGGAATGCCGTAGAGGGAGAGGGTCTTCAGGCAATACTAACAGGCTGCATTCAACACCGCATATCCAGGCTAAATGGAGTCCATTTTAAACAAGCATTATTTGTAAAAAATGTATCCTCTGTTTTTCAAACCTGAGTTTGAAAACAGACTAGAAGTGGACTATGTTATCAACTTCACCCATGAGGAACCTGTCCCACAAACTCTTCAGTCTGTTACACATATTCAACCAATTAAATGGGTGAATCTCTTTCTGTATTTTTCAAACTGTAATTGTCAGAGGGTACTTCTGTAGTGATGAGGATAGGCAGTGCTGTAGAGCTGAGGGTAGTGCTGTAGTGTGCTGGGGCAGTGTGCGAACTATACCATGGCTTTCGGGAAGTTCACTTTTTTTTTTTTTTTTTTTTTTACCAGGGGTTGCTTGCGCGTGCAAAGAAAGTAGGGTAGAATGGAATGCTATGGGAAGGATGACCAATGAATGGTCCAGGGTTAATTGGTCATAAAGTTTCATAATATACCATCAAAGGAAATTACATGTAATATATTACAAGGGAATATAGTACCGACTGTTTGTATCTTATGTTGGTACCACATAAATTGCATTTATTTTATTTTTCTTGGCAAACTGTACAGCCGCTACTCTTATGAAAACCAAAATGACCACACGTAAGACCAGAGTCCTGCATTGGGTACTCGCGGGAGAGCTGCTAAATTCAATGTAATGGGTGAAGAAATATGAACATTGTCAGGTGCAGGTGCGGTCAGGAATTTGTAGTGCACAGGTGAGCTGTGGGTGAAATAGATCATGCTGTTTTTTATTTGAAAAAACGATGGGCATTCTTTTTTCATCTGGTTGTCACCAACAATGCACTACAAATGCTGGCTATTCAGAGAAGCCCAGTCCCAGTGTTTGTGTCAGCTAATAAACATTGCTTGAGAGCAAATAAAGTTTTTTGGTGAACCTGATGTAGTTGCGTGATTTTAATACGGTTTTGGTTCGGGACGCAGTTTTTAGGCTAAACAGGTCGGTTGGGTAAAGCATTAAATTAGGGTAATATCGGGTAGCACGTTGGGTGCAATGTTCAGTGGGGCGGGTGCAGGTCTACAAAAGAGGACCTGTACAGGACTCTGCTTCAGACTTAGTCATCTTAGAAGGCTGAAAAATCTCCAGAGCACTGTCACTGTCATGTTTTCAGTGATGCAAAAGAAACCCACGTTGCATGCTGCGCCTGTGTGCCTATGCCTGGGAGGCTGTCGTTAACCTGGGGTTGATGTAGGATAGTATTTAACATGAGTTTTTCAAAGTGCGATAGTCAAACACGGTTTTAATAAATTAAAATTTGAAACAGTAATACTAACCGTCGGGAATTTTACCGTGGTTTACTATGAAACCGGTAACATTCATCCCTATTAAAGACCCCCAAAATTTCACAAATCATGTTTTCAGGGGAGCTCATGTCTTATTAAGAGAAACCAAGCTCTTCCTGACTCTCCCATATTTCGCACCCTGTGCTGGGGGTAGTACTGTAGTACTGAGGGTATCACTGTAGTGCGGAAGGTAGCCCTGTAGTGCTGAGAGTAGTACTGTAGTGTTTGTAGCATTGTGGGTAGTGCTGTTGTGGTAAGGGTAGAGCTGTAGTGTTGAGGGTAGTACTGTAGAGCTGGGGATAGCCCTTTAGTGCTGAGAATAGTGCTGTAGTGCTTAGGGTAGTACTATAGGGCGGAGGGTAGCCCTGTAGTGCTGAGGGATATAATATAGTGTGCTGAGGGTAGTGCTGAGTGTAGTACTGTAGCATTGAGGGTAGTACTGTGGTAGTCCTAGTTGTGGGATTTGAGAATTCTCCCCCTACAAAGTAATATAAAAATTAATGTTGAGTGATAAAATAAAAGTGATTTGCCCCTCTGTAATTGTTTTTAGTGCCCATAAATATTTAGAATAAGTAGAAAATGTCTTCATAAATCCTAATTATCAACGTATGGACTTCTACATGGACTGTTAAACATAGATATTGGTCTTTTGAGACGTATGAATGTTTTTATTTTAGCTATGGAAGAGTTTTTCACGTCACAGTGTTTCCGTTCATTTGGTCTCTCACTGGAGTTGGCAGTGAATGTACACCTTAAGTTACAGTATGAATGCAGCACAAAGAATGTTAAGAATGTTGTCAACTGACTGAAAAAGAGACAAAGTCAGAAAGAAAATTACACCCTAAAAATGTTTTACCTAGAAAGCATTTAATTCAAGGGTCCTTTGTATTTAAAGGTGAATATCAAAACACTGAAATTAATGTACAGTGCATTATTTTCTGTACCCAGTTAATTCCCTTATCCAGTGATCCCATATTCCTTACAAACAATCCCTTATTCATTGATGCACAATAGTAAGAAACAGATGGTCAAAGAGATTTTTATTATGTAATGTATGTTTTCTTGATGGAAAGCATGTGCTTCTACCTCAAAGGAGATCACAGTACAACATTTGTGTCTGACTTTGGATTGGATAGCTGTATCCAATGGATGTTGTATCAACATTCCAAGGTCATTCAAAATGTTTAGTTAGACATGACTTGACACTACCAAGCTATCAAATGCACTTGATGCAGAAAATTATTAAAATTGATAGTATTGTAAATTTATCCTTTTTTATTCTCATTGCAAAAATGACCAAGCAGTGGTTGAAACCATACTTTTATATAAAACATATTTTTATTCTTCTAACACAATGCTCATAATTGTACATTTTATAATGTATTTTATTGTAAAACAATGGTTGAACTATGTTACATATGTATGTTAATATTGCAGAAATGTCTCTATGAAACAAGATTTTGTTTCAGAATGATGTAATTATATATTATTAAACAGAATTAGAACTGTGCATCTTCTCCATCTTTTTGCATGATAGATACAAGTGTGGAACATGAAATTACAAGGACAGCACTGCCTCCAGGCCTCTTGGCAGATGCCCTTGCCAAATGCCCAGGCAAAGAAATGGCCTTCCCCTCAGCATCTTCACACAAACAAGGAAATGAGTTTCACTAACAACAACAAATAAACTACAGGGAGTGACCCCTCCAATAATGTCATCTGGCACCCAAATCTGTCTGTCACAATCCCTCTCCTGCAAAGTGGCTGTTCAATAAGGCACTAAAACTCAATTGCCAAAATGGAACCCTTATCCATACACTGGGTCTTCAGAATGTCCCACCACCTGCTTTCTCCTCCCTTTTTTCTCAGGATTGTACTTTAAACTTACCAGTGAGAGAGCAACTGCCCTGCTGCAGATTTTAAACAATGTAGTACATGCCATAACAAAGAACCAAAAATATTAATAAAAACATTTATGTGTCATGCACTAGCGGAACAAATCAGTACCGGGCCGGGGGCGGGGCACATGACCGGGCCCTTTAAACCCAATAAAGCTCATGATAACATCGCTTCACAACATACACATGCCCGCAACAGAGGGCTTACAAGCACACATACAACATTTTTGACACAAGCAACTGCTGAGTCCCTAACATCACCGCTATACAGTTGAGAGAGAAAGAAGGGGATATAAGCTGGGCTACTAGAAATAACAACCATCAACAGTTTACAACAGCTCACACATTGGGCCTCATTCATCAATATTTTCCCTCCACTCTGCAGTCCCTCTCTAACGTCATTTTACCGAAAATAACGAGAATGATTGTACTAAGAACTAAGAACCGATATAGTAGCAGGAAGAGTTCTAGAAGCAGTCAAAGAACAGCAGAACTTTCTCTTCAAAACCTGAAATTGTCATTGAAGATCATTATACCTGACCAGCATTGCAGTGTCATTATATCAGGAAAGTTATTTCAAAATGTCAAGTCCGGTAAGGTAGCTAACCGGCAAGCATGCAGTATTCTATGGATAATTTTTTCAACTACTTTAAAATTGCAGCGGCAGTTATAATTGTTGCTTAGTAACGTTAGCAACATTAACACGCTCAACACTCCACCAATGTGAAGTCAATGGAGGCCGTTTTTTAAAGCGTTATAGTTTAAAAATGAATCTATCGCTCAGAAAAATACAAGCAACCTGACCAGTATATTTACGCCAAGTTCGGTATGTCTACCTTAAAAACTGTCGGGAGAGATACGTCCGGAAGAACCAGGAATAATAATAATATTAAGAAGAAGAAGTAAAGATTCTATAGAAGAACAGTAGTTTGCGCCTTCGGCAAGCAAACTAATTAATTGTATTCATCAGTATTACACAAATGAAGCCGAATGACCTGTTTTAATGTTGAATCCAATAGTGATTTTATATAAGACTTTGAACCGTTATAATGTTACGATATTACTGCCAAATAATTTGCTACTCATTTTTAATCAAATAATCATTTTTAATCAAATAAAAAATGAGTGAATGGAAAAATAAAAGCAACAACACGAAAAACAAGCTTTACAGCCGTGTTTTTCCATTTACGCACGCAATACAAACATATTAGAGCACTCGTTGAAATTCCTTCGGATCCTACAAACTGATATACGAAAACTTTGATAAATCCCACATTTTTTGCGTAAATACACTTGGAGAAAATATCAGCGATCCACTTGTAAATTTGCACGTAATGAAGTTAAATGTGAGAGTGAAAATAAAGCCAGTCATGCAGCACGTCATTTTATTCATATTTTACACCTAACTACATCACTGAAGTCAGTGTCTTGTAAAGTTTTTACCAACCATGACTCATCCTGCCTGGGGTAACATATATAAGCACACACATATCGCACATTGAGCGGTGTCGTCGGGAGGGGGCCCGGTCGCCCCAGCCTGGAACAGAGGCTCCGGGCCCCCCTGGGCCCCGGACCGAGGGCGCGCCGCCCTCCCAGCCCCCCCGGAAACTCCGCCCCTGGTGTCATGTGTTTAACACTTTACCACTGTTAAAAATGTCTGGAATGTCTGCTCAATCCAGACACAATTTGTGTTTTGAGTTGGCACATACTGCATCATTAAGAATGGTGTCCCTCCTTCACTGTGTAAGGAAGGAGTTAATTTATGAGGGAAAGAAAGTTAGGTGACAAATGTGTGTTTTTATTGCAGTTATTTCAGTTGTGATGAGTCCCCTGCATGTTGCCACTTAGTAATCGATTTCCACTCATACCACATTGGAATCCGCTTTTAGTGTAGGGCAACACAGGGTATCAAAACTAAAGGACACTTAAACAATGAAACACAGACATCTACACACACTTCCATAGGCAGTTATCAAACAGATAAAACAGGTGCTGACAACAGAGTGCAGGACATGACCAGGTTCGCCCCAGGATTCAGGTCCCCAATCTAAGATATGAATGCAGCGGATCTAGAAAGTCAATGACTTGTTGCGGCCTAGGCTTACACGTAGTGGCCTGCTATGTGTCTGGCAGCAATCAGAGGTCGGTGACCGTAGTTCAGTCTAGGCTTACACTCAGTGGTCTGTTGTAGTGTCTGGCTGCATACAGCCTAGGCTTACACCCTAATGTTCTGCCATGGTGTCTGACCGCTCTTACAACATAAGGGACTTGTTGCAACCTAGGCTTACACCCAGGGGCTTGTTATGGTGTCTGGCTGCCTACAGCCTAAGCCTACATTCATTAGCCTGCTGTGGTGTCTGGCTACATTCAGAGGTTTCTAGGCCTAGATCAGCTAGAGTTGAGATCCTAGGGAGCATACCCAGCTCATCTTGTGACAAATGTTACAAGACCTCAGTAGCCACACTGGATGCCCTTGGTTCACACACCTAGATGAAATAGAATGAATAGGAAGTATTACTGTAAATAGAAAATGTAACAATGTTTATTGCAGAACACAATATTAGTCACCATCATACCATCAAGAAACATTGTTCCGGAAATGACTATGGCCACCAGGAGCTTGTTAAGCAATGCTCCCCGAATGAATCACTGAGCTTCCCTTAAATGCCATCCTGAGAAACCCCTTCCACTCCCCAATGTCCTTCAGTCATCCAATAGGATTCTGCCAGAAACACTCTACAACCCTTTTCCCTCTTAGCCTACTGTCATGAGACCCCCCTACTGGCACAAAAGGAATTGAGGGACAATTACTCTTTCACCCTTCAACCTGAATGGATGGGAGAGTCAACAAAATGGCAGTTGTTAGCCGATAACTTTTATGGCAGGTGTACCCTTAATTATACCCTTGCTCTCCCCCATCACTCAGGATGAAGTCCCTGCAGGGGTGCTCTCAAGGCTATGTTCATACACACTCATTTCCAGACATGGGTTAAACAAAGCAAAAAATTCCAATAGCCATCAGTGATATCTGTTACAGCCATCACTACAGCCCATATCACCCCCCAGTCTTTCCTAGTGTTTATTGTTTTTATTGCATTGAAGTGGCTGCTGGGCTTTATGGTCCTGCTGTAAAGTCCTCTTTGGTAGACATGTGAGTCCCCAAGCCCAACCTTGTCCCTCTCCTTTAGTGTGTCCAGCAGGGCTTTATGGGACTAATGGAGAATCCTCCTGTGGCCAGGTTGAGGTCGCCTGGAGTCCTGGGTTCCCGTCCAGGCACAGAGTGGGAAAACAAAATTATTCCTTACAACTGGTTAGTTTGACAGACCATCTGACATAAAGGGAAGGGTAAGGGGAACATCAGTGGCACCATATTTTGAAGAGTAGAAGGTGTAGATTCAGACAGGGGCAGCAGACCAAGCAGAATAAAGTTCAATAGAAGGGCTTTATTGAAAAAACAGAACCCAGAGCCTCCGATTTCAAAGTCCAGTAAACAGGCAGGGCTCAAAACCAGAGAGGCACAAGGCAAACAGTCTTAAGAGCAGGCAATAATTTGAGTCAGGAAAAAGGCAAAATACAACACAGGTAATCAGTCAAAACAGCCTGCAAAAATCTAACTTAAAAACAGGCAAAAATCAGAAAAGATAATCAATCAGAATACGTGCTATAACGAAACAGAGCAGGCACTGATAACAAACTGACAAACTACACAGGGACTAATGACACTATACAGAATAGGTAGGTAAGCATACAGCTGAAAAAAAGTACTTAAAATTCACAATATTGCAAGAAGTAATCATTAAGTTTTAATACAAGGCAAAGGTGAGAGTTCTCTACTCAGAACTGTTCTGAGTGACTTTATGTATGTAGTAGGAAGGATGAACAAAAAAAAAGGAAAAGAGTGGGGCCTCGTGAGTATAACCATAAGGCCCTAGGAAGTTATGGGGAAAGGGAGGAAAGCACAGAGGTTAGAAAATGTTTAGTATACAGCAGTGAATTATTGGAGATTGTTTAAAATTTTGGGAGAATTATTTTCAGACAACCGCAATAACACTCAAATACCGTATCCATCACATCCGGTTTTCTATGCAGGTGTTAAATTGCCATGTACCTAATCTCCCATTATGCTCACTGCTTCCAGCATAGTTCTCCATTTACAGTGTTGTCTGCCACTAGGGCATGTGGCTCCGCCATGGACATGCAGCTCTACCCTTCTGACCCTGGATTTCGGACCCATACAGGACAACTTCCATATAACAGACTAAGTTCCTAGACTTCCTTTTTACTCACAAACGTCTATATTCCATTTTAAGTGAACTGTATCCTTTGAGTAAACTGACACAAGCTCCCTGATTTGTTGTATGCGACTAGTGCTGTTACAGCTAGATTTACAGCTAGTTTACTGGCCACTATGTTAGTTTTAATGACATAGACAGCAACTTCTCAGCTTGTTCACTTAACACTACTGGTTGACTATCTTAAATACTATGTAATAATGAACATGCCATGGGTAAAATTTGAGTGTCTTGACCATGGCTATAATAAAGGTGACACCCAATGGCAGAATTTGATGTGGTATTTTCTCTCTTTAGCGCGATGGACCGGAGAGCGAGAATAACTTGGTTAGTAATGTTAGGATAACACATTTTTTTAATTTAGTATGAATTCGTGATAAGATTTATGTTAGATTGAGCAGTCAGACTAAATGCAAATTGTGTTCCATGGCCATAACTTCTCACCATTGAGGGTAAATTTATTTAATTTTCAAACCTCTGAAGTATGACCCAACTACGCCTAAAATGGTAACTGAAATGTATGAAAGTATTTAGCAGTAGTTTTTGAATCAGTCGCCAATGGCTATTAAATATTAAAATGGTTTTATGAGAGTAGATGGATGTTATTACTGTGGGTTGGCTTAGCTATTTCTTTTCTGTTATCTACAAAACCTAAATCATTATATGCTTACTTGTTACAAATTCAGTGTAATGACTGTGCATTTATAGTTCCAGGAAAGATGCCTGGGGATGCCAGATGAACAACTGTCCAAGGCAAAAGAAGAAGACTATGTATGGCAATGTTATCCTTTGAACAATAAAGCTTTGTATTCAATATGTGAATTCTGTCTGTGTAATTTTTATGGGCCATGTTTCACCTGAATGCACTGAAGCATTTTGACATGGACCTTGACACATACAAATTAAGGCTTAACAGACACTATTATTTCAGAATTAACTGGGCTACAAATAATCTACAGTTTTTGTGTGGCAGGAAATCTGTGTGTCAATCTCTTGATCTGATGTCCTAATGATGATAATTCAGAGCCCATAAGAAATAAAAAAAAAAAATAGATTCCGATTCTATCTATTTGCATTTAATCCAGTATTAACACCACAAAAAGCAGTTCAAAGGTAAAATACAAAACATATCAGAAGTGCACATTAACAAGTGCTACTATGACACAAGCAGCAAACTGGCTCAATTCAACCAGAGAACCTGTAACTGTGTCAATATGACATACAGCACCAGTCATAAGTTTGGACACACTTTCTCATTCAAGTAAATGGTGTCCAATCTTTTGACTGGTACTGTACATCTTGAGTTGAAATTTCAGATCAGATCACACATGTTCTACAGAAAAATATAAGGATTACTTCCGAGTCAAGTGCATGGAAATTTTGTGCACACGTGTGTGGCAGTATGCATGTATGTATGTTTGTGTTGAGGCTTGTTAGTGTGCATGTTTTTATGTTTCCATGTGTGTATTTGTATTTTTGTGAGTGTTCATGTGTGTGCCTATGCAAGTGTGTGTGTGTGTACACGGTCAGTGTTATTAAGCTCATTGCAAATCTTCAAGCTTCACAGGGTTTTGCTTTTAAAAGAAATGTTTTGTGCATGATGTTGTGCATGAAATGATTACTCAGTTTTCTAAATTGCACGAAGATTGGGGAATGACAGTAAATTAAAATTTAAAAATGAAAAAACAGAACTGAACATAATACATTTTTCTTACATACATCTTTGTAGCTTGGTGTGTGGTTGATCTGGACTTAATTTGTGAGCTCTGTCGCTCAGTGTGTGATTGGTCAGGACTAAAATAGTGAGCTCTGTAGCTCAGTGTGTGATTGTTCAGGACTTCACCAGAATTCTCTCAATGACCTTCTTCACCCAGGGAGCAGAGGTGTCCAGACAGATCTGCTGACCAGTCCCTTTCAGAGTGGCTCTTCAGGAGCAGAGAAAGAGAGAGACATGACACTTAGATACATAGACACACACATACACAGATATACACACATAAATTCAGATACACGCACAGATATACAGAGAGACACACTTAGATACACAGACTGACAGATTCAGATGCAGAAACACACAGAGACACATACACAGATATACAGACAGCAGGTTTATGGGGCTCACATTATTTCAGCATCCTTGCAGTGGGCACTGCGAGGGAAGAGCTCCACACTCTCAATGAGCTTCCCCATTCGCCGGCTCTCTGTCTCAATGCAACGACACCGTAGCTCCACCCCTATTCCTCTCAAGGCCATTCCTAAGCAGGGTCAAAGGTCAGACAGCAGGATTCAGCAAGACCTATAAGAGACAACAAACTAGCGCCTGCTACACATGCATTTATTTAACAGGACCATGCTCTTTTGCAAACTATCCATTCATACTGCTCAATATTCTTACCATAGCAATTCAGGTGAAATAGGGTCAATGGCCATAGTCAAACCTATAACCTCTGCCAGCTCTCAGCTCTCTAACCATTATAGCTCAGCTCTCTAACCAATACAGTGCACTGCAACCACTGACCTACAAGCCCAGCTCCTTAACCATTACACTACACTGTAACCTATAGTGCACTAACCTTTATAGTGCGCTGTAATGGTCTAGGTCCCTAACCATTACATTACACGGTAACCTCTGAGTTACAAGCCCAGCTCCCTAACCATTATACTACACTGTAACTTCTGACCTTCCAACCCAGCTCCCTAACCTATACTACAGTGTAACCTCTGAGATGCTAGCTCATATAACTATATAAAGGTGTAATAAATACTATTACTGTGAAATAAATCAAGTGCAAATCAGTCTCACCTTCAGTGCTGAGAGAAACAATGAGGAGGAGCAGGCAGGGGGCCACTGTAATTTTGCTCTTCATACTTCTCTCTCTGAAATAAAGTACCGCTGGAGGAAGTAAAGTAGTAGCTTGAGCAATTTTGTGCTTCTGTAGAAAATTGAGTGGCTTAAGCAGGTTTGCGATGCAATAGGTAGTTGAGTAGTTTGAGCAGATTTGTGCTGCTGCAGAAAGTTGAGTAGTTTCAGCAGGTTTGCGCTGGTGTAGAAAGGTGAGTAGTTTCAGTTTCAGTAGGTTTTTGCTGCTTTACAAAGTGAGTAGTTTCAGCAGGTAACTACTCACTGTAGATAGCTGCTGTAGATAGTTGAGTAGGTTGACCAGGTTTGTGCTTCTGAAGAAAGTTGAGTATTTCAAGCAAGTTTGTGCTGCTGGAGAAAGATGAGTAGTTTAGGCAAGTGTGTGAACTCTCTCTCTGGTGAGCCTACTGCAGTCCTCAGCTCTTATAATCCATCATCCTGGAAATGTGCCATAAGGAGGAGGTTGCACAAGTTTGGAATGGTCAGAGTTTCACAACCCTGTGAAAGGAGAATTAAAACATTATCACCTTAAGCTTTTTTTGGACTCACAAAGTCTTTTTAAATGTCTCAACTGTTTGAACATATGTTTCAGATTTCACATATCAAATTAAAACCATCTGAACAGTTGTATGGCTTTTGTTATTTTTAATTTGCCATGTGATTCTTGGTTTTTATTTACAGAACCTTATTGGCATACTACTCAGTTGTTCTTAATTATGATCTGTTAAGTGAAACCAGTAAATTTGGTTTAGCAGCAGAAACTAATAAAAATACTTAGGGGACCAAGCAGTGAAACTGCTGAAATCAAGTTATGTTCCCTCTGATTGTCTTTATTATTTTTCTGCCCAAAAAGCATTTGCACAGCAAAAGCTGTACATTGTACAGTAACTAAATCTGATATCTGGAATCCTTTACTTACATTACATTACATGAATTTTGCTCATGTGCTTATGCGATTTACAACTCCAAGTCCATTACGTTGGGAGCCAGAGTGCTAAAAGTGGGGTAAAAGTCCCAAGTGCATAAAACCCTGTGAACAACCTGATAAAGAAACAATTAAAAACCATTGGTAACAACAGCATCAAGTATGAGCAACAATCATTAAAACAACAAAATTACATTGCTTAAATTAGTAAGACTATGGTTATCTTAAATAGCTAGGGCATAACCGGGAGAGGTGTGCCCTGAAGTGGTGAGTGTTCAATCTGCCCTTGAAGGTGGACAGACTTTCTGCTGTTCTGACGTCTGAGGGATGGTCAGTCCACCACCGGGGAGCCAGAACAGACAGCAGACATGACCGGAAAGTGCAAGTGTGAAGAGGAGGGGATACCAGCTGTGCTGATGATGCAGAATGGGCGATTGGGCAGGAGTATAGGGTAGTACTGTAGTCACCCACTACTCGTGTTAGAAACAGTTGGCAAAATGACAGTGCTATACAGGGCTAAAACTCAAAACTCGTAAATAGTTTGGCCTCAAATTTTTTTTCCAAGATTCCCTGGATGATGCTGAACAAAAAATCCTCAGGACCATTTAAGTTCACAACATTGGATTTTTCACCATTTTAGGTGACTTTCAAAATCTATCTCCACCTAGACCAAGGGTGGGCAACCCTGATCCTTGAGTGCTAGAGACATTTCTGGTTTTCATTCCAGCCAAACCCCTGACAATGTAATCTGTCTTAATTAACAGACAGAGTTAATTATCAGGCTTTAATGACTGCAGTTGACTATGTGCTGGAGCTGGAAGAGGAGGTTCACCATTCAAGATAATTCATAATTACTCAAACTGTACTCGAGAACTCGGGCCGAATGAAACCCCGAAACAGCTCTGGCACTCAAGGACCAGGATTGCCCACCCTTGACCTAGACAATTACCTCTTGAAGAATGGCCTAAATTATAACAATGAACCATAACTCCTCCTCTGGACAAATGTATGGTGGCCAAGAGTGGCGGTCATGAGTCAAAACAAGAAACCACCGGTGATGTGGTACCCCATGCAGCTTGCCGCAGATGTCGCATTGTAGATGCTCCCAAGGGTTGGAACAGCCAGTCCAGGGGCTGTATGGGTGGGGGCGGGGTTGGAGCCCTTGTCTTGCCACTGAGGAGACAGGCAGTGCAGTCCTTAACCAGGGTCTTGATGTCTCTGTCAAACCCCGGCCACCATACGAGGTCCCGGCATCGCTGTTTTAGTCTGACTATGCCCGAGTGGCCCTCGTTTGCCATTGCCAGGACATGAGCACGAAATGCACTCGGAACCAGATCCTGAAGTAGGGAGACAGCTCATCTGACACCTTCAAAGGCCAGCCCTGTCTGATGTACTTTGAAACTGAGGGCAGGACAGGGTCAGTTGCTAAGGCATCCCTGGAGCTCCCTCAGTGACGCTGTCTCCCAAAGGGGTGTGTGGAGAAGCTGGACAAGGTCATGCTCCCAAGCTTCCCAGCCTGGCATAAACTGCAAGCAATAGTTGTACTGCTGTCAGCAGTCAGCCCAACGGTGAAGGCTTAGTGGTTTGTCGCCAGTGCTTGACGTGGCCAGGAGGGTGGTGAGTGCTTGATGGTCCGTCTTCAGGGTAAATTTGTGTCTAAAGGTACATGTGTCAGCACTCACAGGCCCAGAGGCACACGAGAGCCTCTTGCTCCCCTCCTGACTACCTATGTTCTGAGTGCACGGGAGGTGAAAGTGATTGGTCTTTCCACTCCCCCATGCAGCTGAGACAGCACAGCACAGATGGCGATGGTGGAGGCGTCACATGTGACAAGGGTAGGACTGGCTGGGCCAAAGTGCACCAGGATCAGCAGTGAGGTGAGCTGTGACTTCAGGCAGGATACCACATCAGACCAGGCTAGTGTCCAGAACCAGGCCCATCAGTCCTCAAGAGTTTGGCAACGTTGTGTCTGAGTATTGCAGCAAAAATTGGAGATAGTATACCGTCATGTTCAAGGCAGAGGCAACCTGGGCGGGCGAGGTGGGCTCTGGGACACGTAGGATGGCTTCTGTGATTGAGTGAAGTGGGTACATGCCCTCAGCGGAGAGGTGGAACCCCACATACTGAATGGCTGAGGCCTCAAAAATGCACTTTCCACCATTTAGTGTGAGGTGGTGCTCAGCTAATGCAGCGAACATGCTGTGAAGGTGCACTTGGTGGTGGCACAGCCCCCTGCTCTTCTTCTTAGCCACAACCAAATTGGATATCCAAGGTGAAGCATTCACCTGCTCAATTATGCTGTCATCAAGCATGTGCTGTAGTTCAGAGGAGATGTCATTGCGCAGGGCCAGAGGAGAGCGGCGGAGCTGCTGCATGACAGGCATTGCTGTTGTGTCTAACAGGGGTGGGTGGGTGAAAGCAGTGAGACAGCCCAGCCTGTCAAACAGTGCAGGCCACTGCTGCTGCCAGGGGTTAACGACAGCATGAATCTCTGAGCTAGTAGCATCTAACAGGGTGAAACCTAGGCCACCGAAGAGCCTGAGGCAAAGGAGGTTGGCCCCGTGGAGTGACATGAATATCGGCAGAGTCTTGTCCCATACCTCACGGGCAGCTGAAGAGAGCCCACAATGTCAATTTCAGCATTCCCATAGCCATGTAGGGTCGTGGAGGGTGGTCCCAGCGGCTTGTGGGAGAAGAATTGTTTCCAAGTTGCCAAGTTCAGCAGTGATACTGTGGACCATGTGTCGAGGACAAGGGGTAGAGTGATGTTGTCAACCATCAATGAACTTGTTTTAAATGACACTCCTCCTGAGTGAACATTATGGATTACTGTTACAGGAGCAGGTGTGGCTGGGGAAGACCTACAGACTGTGGAAGTGGTTGAACGGGACAGGTTTGTGCTGTTGAATTGTGTGTGGGAGAAACTCTGCAACTGTACTTCCCTCCAGGGTATTTTTGCATTTCAACCCCAACCTATGTTTCTTGTAACAAAATGTAACACTGGAAAGTTCATAATTATGTTGCTATCCCACTCTGCCACACAACATAGTTTTGTACATAGTATTTTACACTGTATGTTTGTTTCACACGGTTTATATAGAGGATTGAATGAAATTAAACTACATGTGAATGCTGCAGTCTGTAACAAGTGACAGGGTTCCACTTGAATTCTGTGTGACTGTGATCAAAGACAGACCACACAGTGTAATCAAATTTCAGCCAGTTCTCGTGCCCACACTTGTCACAAGGTCTGGGAGACAGACACACTTGTGGTTACCTTTATCACAACAGGAAGCGCCTTAAGCTTTTATTGGTGCAATACTAGATATCTTTCCATGCTGCCAAAATAGCTAAGTCACCAAAACAACTAAGTCTTGTTTTAATCACAAATTTATTTAGTGGAAATGGTCTTCTGAGTAATGGCATTTAGGTTTTAGCTTAATGCAACAGGTATACAACAAGTCTTGTTTTAATCACAAATTTATTTAGTGGACTCTCAGCCAAAAATTGATTGTCGGAAATAAATGTTGTGACATTGCACAAGATTGTCGAAACAATGCCATGGTGAAATCAAAGCTAAAGGTGTTCCAATGAATTTTTGTGCTGGAGAGAGTGTTTGACTCTCAGAAAAATTGATTGTCTAAATTTTTTGCATAAGACTGGCCAGGCAGTGTATGTGTATGTATGTTTTGCTGTGCTGCTGTTGGGCAGGTATGCATGGCTGTGCATGGGACTCAGGTAAGTGGATTTGTCAGGACAAGTATCTGTGCATCATTCCACTGCACCACTTCTGTTATGGTTTCTGCCACTCATTTTTTTACTGCCTATGCTTATTCCAACATCCAAAATTAGGCATAATTAATGCTATGCATCTTAAGCTATCTGACAAAACTCTCTAAGTCAAAATCAACTTTAAACCTCAATTAGCTTGAAGAAATCATGATTAACCTTAAAATTTTATGGGGAGATAATTTATGGGGTGCATCCCAAATTCTTTGATGCTCAGTATTTTTGAAATAAATGCACCCTTCCTGCCTCCACTGGCTTCGGAAGCACATACTGGCACATTGGGGAGAGCGCAGGCAAGTGAGTAGTGGAGAAAAGGAGGATGCATTTTTGAGTATTTGGATGCACCCATGATCCTAGTTTCAAACCTGGAAGCGAAGTTCTATTTTTGAGTTGTGTAGAGTGGTGGTTGTCTCTACAAGGATGGCTTAGGGAAAAGCAGGCGATTTAGTTGGAATTTTTGGGATTTTCTTTCGTTTATATATATATATATATATATAGTATACACTGCTTAGCTCATTATCATGGCACATGTCAGTGGGTATATTAGGCAGCAAGTGAACATTTTGTCCTCAAAGTTGATGTGTTAGAAGCAGGAAAAATTGGAAAGTGTAAGACTTTGACAAGGGTCAAATTGTGATGGCTAAATGACTGGGTCAGAGCATCTCCAAAACTGCAGCTTTTGTAGGGTGTTCCCAGTCTGCAATGGTCAGTACCTATCAAAAGCAATCCAAGGAAGGAAAAGCGGTGAACTGGCAACAGGGTCATGGGTGGCCAAGGCTCATTGATGCACGTGGGGAGCGAAGGCTGGCTCGTGTGGTCCAATCCAACAGACGAGCTACTGTAGGTCAAATTGCTGAAAAAGTTAATGCTGGTTCTGATAGAAGTGTGTCAGAACACTCAGTGCATCGCAGTTTGTTGTGTATGGTGCAGATCAATCCCTGTCCACTGCCGAAAGCGCCAACAATGGGCACGTGAGCATCAGAACTGGACCACGGAGTAATGTAAGAAATTGGCCCGGTCTGATGAATCACGTTTTCTTTTACGTCACATGGATGGCCGGGTGTGTGTGCGTCGCTTACCTGGGGAACACATGGCACCAGAATTCTCCACTACTACCCATCTTTTCAACTAAGTACCATGTAGCTGACAGGTTTAGGATGATAATAACTCAGATATAATTGTATAAAATATGGAATTGATTGTATTTAAGTTGACAAATTTTGCCTGTATTTACCTGTTATCATCCTGCAGGAACGATTTTCCTCTGGTGTCATGGCAAAGAATATCTTCTTAAATATTAGGATACATTCTTGCAAATGGTTTTAGAACTTTCCCAGCAAGTACACTGAAACTGTACTGTAAAAGGAAGCCTCATTTTTTTTCTATGCTATTACTATGTTCTTACGAAATTCTTTGTCATTGAATATTCCATTGTCTATCCAATTAAATGAATTCGTACCATTCATGTTCCATGACATTGCTTAGTAAAATGTGACAAATTACTCATTAAGGGGGGAATTCAGACTTGAGGTCACTCAGCGTTTCTTCCACGTAAATAGTTACGCGGAGAATACTACGTGTTCTGACCTGGCTTGCGCGGCCACGCCCGGCCCACGCAGGGCTGAAAAGTAGGAGGATCCATGTAGGTTGACGCCATCACACAAGGTATGCTGCGTCAAACTAGAGGGGCTGTTGGGAGACAGTTCTGGAGAGCAGCACAGTCAATGTTTATTAGAATAATAAAGGAATGTCACCACATCAAAGCCAAATTGTACCTCCTGTTAACAACCTGTAACCTGCCATCTGGGGAACGTGGGGTTCCCCATTATCAAGTCGGGACCTCACTTCCTGGAGTTGCCTGGCCATCACATGCTAATGTCCTTCCCTTAACTGTATAAATGTTGACCACACATTGTACATCATTGAACATTTTGCTCTGTGCTTCTGTTCCTGTGGCCGGCTGTGTAAGTAAAGTATCTGGCATACACACATTATGGAGCGTTTTTTGTGCACATGCACGATTTATAAATGAGGCCCCTGGTCTGTTGTATGGAAGTTGTTTAGATTCACGGGGAAGACGTGCAACAGAATACAGTCTTGTAAATTATGCCAAAAAATACAGCAACAAAAGGTAGCAGTACCACAACGTTATTGCACCACCTAAAATCACACCACCCAATGCAGAACGAAGAACCCATCAATCACTGTGAGGCTACGCTGAAATCATTTAAATTATTTCTGGATAACAGGCGCACGTAAAAGTAGGACTCTCACCATCTCCAACAATTGAGTTGTTGACTTTAAAATGCACTGTTTCTCAGTCCGCGCGTCTCAAATAAATATAAACTCATTAACGCTTTTGGCGTATTGTGGTTCTTAAACTCTATAAACCCACGGGCAATAATTCACAGATCTCAAGACTTACCATATGCCAATACAAATATAATCGTCAGGGGTGGGTTTCCCGAAAGCCTCTTAAGGCTACGAACCTCTTTAAGGGGGGAAATTCAGACTTGAGGTCGCTCAGCGTTTCTTATTCGTATTCTAACCTGGCTTGTGCGGCCACGCCAGGCCCGCGCAGGGCTGAAAAGTAGGAGGATCCATAAAGGAGCTTGAATAATGCTAATTTAGCCTGGAAAACGACACGCCCCCCACGAAAACTTGATGGCCCACCAGTGTGTTTCTCGGAGGTACATTATCTAGTACTAAGAGTCTGCAGTGTAGCAGAGAAAACTTCAATTTTGAAAGTTAATCAGACAAACGACTGACATAGCCATACGGAAATCCTCGAACTTGGACAGTGTCTGCTAAAATAAGCGGTTTTAACGTATGTTATCAAGTGCTGTAATTCAATTCTACAAATCATGTTGTGCAATCCAAATGAAAGAACTGAGTTGTTATATGTAGTTATTTGGGTTGAAATTTTAATATGCACTTTTGTGAAGTAGCAGTACCACCAACGAACATGACTTCGGTATTTTCCGTGTAACTATTTACGCGGAAGAAACGCTGAGCAACCTCAAGTCTGAATTCCCCCCTTAAAGACGTTCGCAGCCTTAAGAGGCTTTCGGGAAACCCACCCCTGACGATTATATTTGTATTGGCATATGTTAAGTCTTGAGATCTGTGAATTATTGTCCGTGGGTTTATAGAGTTAAAGAACCACAATACGCCAAAAGCGTTAATGAGTTTATATTTATTTGAGACGCGCGGACTGAGGAACAGGGACCAAAATGCAGCTATGCATTTCAAATTCAACAACTAAATTGTTGGCGATGGTGAGAGCCATACTTTTACGTGCGCCTGTTATCCAGAAATAATTTAAATTATTTCAAGAGTTATCCTACTCCATGCAATACGGCAACACTGGAAAAAAATGTAATTGTAAAGTCTGACCGATATGAGTGCACGACTTAATACAGGGTTGTGATGCGCGTAAGATACGCACCCTGAAAATCCGCTTAAGTCAAAGTCTGAATCCGCGTAGAGGGTATTTTAATGAGAAACGCCCCGATTTCAATGAATCTCCACCCCAAACGCGCAAGTCTCCCAAGCACGCGTAAATGTTCAAGGTCAGAATACAAACAGACACTGAAAAGGTGCGCAGCGGGTCGAAAAAGCAGTTGCGCTGAGCGCGGGTCTGAATAGACCCCTAAATGACTCTTACAATCGTTCTTAAAATAATGTGGGTTTCCCAAACTAAAGTGTCTCTTTAGTTCGTTCTTAACTAATGAGAGATCCAGACCACTCGTTCACAGCAAAGAACCACTTTAAGATCCCCCTCGCAGCGTCCGCTCTTGCAGCGCACACAATACGTATGCTCTTTCGATGCACGCTTACAACCACAGCCCACAAAATATGAAGTTGAGTATCCAGAAATAATTTACTGTAAACACAGTGCTTATTTCATGGGTAAATATTTGCATTTTCAGAGTGTCTATAAGCCTATAGAAATATTACAAAGAAAGTTTACATGAATAAAAAATTGTTATGAAAAAGCTAAATAATTAAGTAAAACTCACTTCACCTTTTCTGCTCATTGCATTGTTGTTCAATCCAGAGCCTGAATGCTCCAATAAATTGGCATGTGGCAATGTGGAGCCTGACAGTCGGTCATGGAGAGGAAAAGGACATGGAAGTCAGCATTCACAAAGGAAGAAATCCTCATCTTGCTTGAAGAAATTGAACATATGAAAGATTTACTGTTTTCCAACTCCTTATAAGATTGTACTGGTGCAGCCATATTTGGCATTAATAAAAAGTAATTACATGATCATTTACTTATTATTGTACGTTAATTGGATTGAATAGCCTAATAAAATTGTTAATGTGACATTATAATGTTCAAATTAATACACTGTTACCCCAAATCAGTGAATTAAACACAAATATTTACCCATTAAATAAGCACTGCATTTACAGTGAATATATATATATTTTTTTTACTCAACTTCATATTTTGTGGGCTGTGGTTGTAAGCGTGCATCGAAAGAGCATGCGTATTGTGTGCGCTGCAAGAGTGGACGGCTGCGAGCTGTGGTTCTTTGCTGTGAACGAGTGGTCTGGATCTCTCCCTAGTTAAGAGCGAACTAAAGAGACACTTAAGTTACGAACGTGTTTGGGAAACCCACGTTATTTTAAGAACGATCGTAAGAGTCATTTAAAGATGTTCTCAGCATTAAGAGGCTTTCGGGAAACCCACCCCAGTACAATAAACATGTAGTTTACGGTGTATTTATCAAATTACAAGACATGCAGTTTATTTCACATGAGAACCTAACCGTGCTTTTTCCGTCTTGAACAAATTAAAAGATGGTCAGGAGTGTTACGCTGACAATCGTGTTTTACCTCATCCACGTTCCTCACTGCCACGCTCTGATTCGCCAAGCAAAATTACCCAGGTGGTCTCGGCAGGACGGAGTGCATACACGAAATGGGTTGTTGCTGGTTCGACTGAAATGAATAAATATAATCTTTCAGCACGACTAACTGTTTGTTTATTGGATAGATTGACATAACGGACTGAGAGGCTGATGTGAACAGCTAAATGTGAGAAGCCGATACTGTGTTCACCATACAGTAGATATGCAGCATTGCAATTCGTGATGAGTCATGTTCGTTGGTGGTACTGCTACTTCACAAAAGTGCATATTAAAATTTCAATTGTATTGCCCATTAGAAGTAGATTCATAAGTGTACAGTAATCAGATCAATGAAACAATGATAACAATGAAATTGAATTGATTTAAATGTATATAAAAAAACAAAAACACTACATATAACTACTCAGTTCTTACATTTGGATTGCACTGCATGATTTTAGAATTTAATTACAGCATTTGATAACAAACGTTAAAACCACTTATTTTAGCAGACACTATTGAAGTTTGAGAATCACTGCAGACTGGTACTAGATAACGTACCTCTGAGAAAAGCATTAGTGGGCCATCAAGTCGTCGTGGGGGGCATGTCATTTTCCAGGCTGGATTAGCATTATTCAAGCTCCTATGTGAATCCTCCTACTTTTCTGCCCTGCAGGCCGACGTGGCCGCGTAAGCCAGGTCAGAATAGGAATAAGTATTTTAGAATAAGTAAATAGTTACGCGGAAGAAACGCTGAGTGCCCTCAAGTCAGAATTCCCCCCTATGTTAGCAGTGTAGCTATTAAAGACAGGACCTGTACAGGTAATATGCAAATGTAAACATTTGTTTATTTATTGATATGTGGAAAATCTGCATATCGCAGATTTTCCTCATATCATGCAGGCCTGCTGGCTGGTATCGACGAATTTACACCAAATTTTGTAGGCTACAACTTCTTTTCCTATGGATGTAAACTCTTTAGTGACGATTGGACATTGCAATCAGGAGTTGCACCCCATTATATCAACAGAGGCCACGCCTACACATTGCATTGGCTTACTGCGGCCACAACTTTTAACATAGCAACTTTCTTTATACTGGGTTTAAGGATATTGGTCTGAAAATGCTGTGTACCAAATTTCATGCAAATTGAACTAAGATTGAACTAAAGCGCCACCATCTGGCTAATCAGAATGATTTCCATACACATTGCTCTTTGACACATCCTTAACAATCCTGTAAAGGGGTGCCCCGGTAGCTCAACCGGTAGGGCGCACACCACACAAGGCCAAGGCCCTACAACAGCAGCCCAGGCCCAAATCCAGCCTGGGTCCCCCACCACATGCCCTACCACCCACACCCCCCACCCATCCCCCCACCACAACCGCCAAACAAAAGTGGAAAAATCCCCCCCAAAAAATCTTTTAAATAATAAAAAAAAACAAACATCCTCTATAAAGTTTGATGATGATAGGTGTCAGCTATGTGAGTATAAGAGCTACTGAAATTTGATTGGCTGATATCGGCCATCTTGTTTGAGCAATCACCTTTGACTTAAGATATCCATAGGAGCCTTGACTAATATATGTGCACCATGCAAATTTATAGTTAATAGGACAATTGGTTGAGGAGTTAAGACCATTTATTTGCTATAGTGCCATCTATGAACGGATTAACACCAAATTCAGTAGGCTTGAGTCTAATGGCCTCTAGATGAGGGATTTAAGGTTTGGTAATGATTGGACTTTCCTTTCAGGAGTTATAGCTCATTACATCAATAGAGGCCACACCCACAAATTTCATTGGATTACTGCGGCCACATCATTTAAAATAGCAACTTACAGCTACTGGGTTGTAAGACCTTGGTCTGAAGATGCCGTGTACCAAATTTTGTGCAAATCGGTCACACCATCTAGGACGAGATAGAAGGTTTTACAATAAATTCAAAATAGCAGAACATTTATTATGAGACATAATTTTGGTCCAGTTGGCTTGGTTCACCTGGAGCCAGGGAATCAATTGGGTTTCAGCAGCTTCATTGCTTAAACCCCTAATAATAAAAATCAGAACAAATACAATAGGGTTTCAGCAGCTTTGCTGCTTGAATCCCTAATGAAGAGAAAGGCAACTCAAACAACAAAGGAACCTCAGGACTTGGATGGATATGAATTGCTTTTTATCAAAACTAGACTTTGGGGTGAAATATTTCTCAGGTAACACAATAATGGGTTGATGAATATTTCCCCGATGAGACGATATTTGTTGTGTGAAATTTTCTGGTAGTTGGCTGGATTTCATGTGGAAATGCTCACACTGACTGGAGGCAGCAGACACTCTCAGGCTCTGAGTCATGAACTCTTCACCTGTTTTGAGTCACCTGTCCTGTTGTGTTATTCCTTGTTTCCAGTAATCAGTCTCACAATGGAATTCCAACTGTGCCTAGGAACTTCCTATGGTTTTGTAGACAAAAAAATCTTTGTTTAAAATGTGCATTTGTTTGAAGAATAAATGAAACTTGTTCACGCAGGAAACTCAACTCAGAGTCCCCTTGTGAAAAAAAGTACAAAAAAGTATCTTTAAGTACATATGGGCGTATATATATTTTAGTGTACTTTCAATCCTACAGTTAAGTAGTATACCAAAAGTATATTTAATTGGAACAACTAATTTTGTACTAAGTATGCTAACATAGTACAAAATTGTGTCAACTTTAATTATGTTAAATATACTTTACCATATGAAAATGGAATACTAATAAACTGAAATACACTAAAATGTACTTATAACCAAATGAACTTCAAATGTACTTCAAGCAGTAGCATTACAAGTAGTGCTATATTTGTATTTCAGGTAGTATTTAAATGTACTTGTAATTGATGTAAATGTATTTATATAGTATTTATGCAGTGTTCACAGAAAATACACTTTATTGGACTCAAATACACTTGCTTTAAGAATGAAAGCATACTTTATAATGCTGAACATTGTATGTACAGGGCTCATACTGTGCGTGAAAACAATCTGTAACCATCACAAATATGCATGAAATGTGATTACAATGCTCACCTTATTATTAAAAGAAAAAAGAACACCTTCTGACTTACTTATTCTGAGGGTAACGCATACAAGAGGGTATCATATCTAAATAAAATAATCACACAATTACCCTGACAATTGTTCAACACTGGCAAATAAAAATGAAAAGGCAACAGCTTTACACAAAATGTACAGAAATCAAACTTGGCCCCGTTTCTTTGGAAACTGCTTGTTGTTGCATTTACGCCTTATTGCAGCCCGCACCGCTCAGGCTTTTGTATTCGGGAATTCTTCCATAACTGCATCTGTCAGAGAAAGCAGGTGATAAATAATTGTGCTCACTCAACATATCCATTTGTTTTAACCAAAGAGCAGAACACATGCTGATCTTGTACAGCAGATTTCTTTGACAATTTGCACAATGGTGACAATTTTTCCCAATTACAAATGCACTAGGGTATTAAAATGGTATTTCATCGCTCTTGTCACATACGTCCCACACTGGCTTGACTGAAGTGTAGATATCATCCAACCAAGATGTCATTGATTATTGATGTCTATTCTTTCCTGAACCATTGTGGTTATCAAATGAAAGACTAAATTTGAGCTAAGATCTTTGTGAGGAAAAATATGTAAAATTACCTGTTATAGCTTTGACCTTCTCCACATCAAGCTGTGTTCTTTGTGTGTGTGTGAGTGTGGATTCTGCCAAAGTTGCCTTGGTGAAGACCAAGACAGCCAGCTCCTGCGTGAAGAAACTCATCCTTGTTCTGTTGAGTCAGCAGTAAGCCCTCTTAGGAACCATCACAGTGGTGTTGGTCAAAGGGTGCTTTATGAGCATACAGAGAGACAGTATTAATACAACAAGCCAAATTTAAACAAAGAATGGCAAAATGAAGGTGTGAAGACTATATGAGGACTTTTTTTAATGAGGAGAGTGGACAGGTCACCCTATTTATTAGACATTAGGAAAGCTGAGAGGCTCTTCAAGGGACTATACCCACTTGGCCTCTATCACAATGACTGCTATGTAATCCAGCGGTGGTGATAGAATGTTTTATATAAAGATAGTGTTTTCCAACATTTTTGTGCCTACTACATTATCTTTTACCCATTTCTTCAGAATTACACTGTTGGTGCTGGTCTAGAAGCACTTTGTATTTTTATGTATTAAATATCCATTACACTAATCATTCTGTTTTCCCAACAAGGTGCAGTTGTATACTGCAGTTCACATTCCTGATTTACATATTACTGTTAATTAATGATAAGAGAAACTTGCTGGATTAATCTAATATAGAGTATCAAGTATTTTCCCCCGTGATGTGGGAGGGTCAGTTCTGACATATGGGAGTTTAAGCATTTTTCTGTGTTTGCAACATACCATCTCAATGTGAGCATCTGATTGTGAGGATGATGCTCCTTGTATAGATGAGGAAGAACAAGGGCTTCCCCTTGGCAAGCCCCCTGTACCACAAATAGATTCAATGCACTCCTTTAAAGACTGGACCAACACAGGCAACTCTAAGAGAAATTAACAACATGGAAAAATCAGAGCGACATCAATACTGTCACACACACACACACACACACACACACACACACACACACACACACACACACACACACACATATATATATATATATATATATAATATTTGCATATGAACACCTACCATGAAGGGATGCAATTATGGTCTCATCACTAATTTCAACTATGGCTCTCTGTGGCTGATGATTCACTAGGAGGCTTTTGTCATCACTGTCATCATATATCAGCTATAATAAAAAAAAAAGTATTTTATGTCCGATGTGAGTCGTACCATACTATATTAACCCCAAGAGCTAACAGTAGCAAAGTCAAGAGAATAAATCATTCAGCTCTTATTTATAATAATATTATTGTATATCTATTATTGAGTGTGCCTAATACATTTGTTTACTATTAAATAGACCAATGTTTCAGTATGGTAATAAACATGAAAAATAGTCACCTATTTTTGAAGTCGAACGTGGCCAGGAAAGGTTGAATGGCTCCTCATCATTATCTTCCTTAATAAAAATAAAGACAAACAGCAGAACTGTCAACTTCAAAGTCACATGGTCATTTACCCGACAGCAGATATGAATGAAGTCCTCTTCATTTCATGCCATTCTACAAAGAGAACTGTTATCATGAGTTAAGATGCAAGCTGCTAAATGGAAAATCAGACTTTATCGACAACTTACACTCTCGCAAACATTTGGATTTGTATAAAACAATTCAATATTGGTATCAATGTCACAGTCTGATGTGGATGTCAGGATCCTCTTTTGTCTTCAGACTGACTTAAGATTCTGCATGGCTTTGGCTGCTGCTGTCTGGGTGAGTCTTGCATTCTTTATCTGAAAAAAAAATGTGTATTAGGACATGATTTCAGGGCAAAAGTTAGAGCCATGTTAAATTCTGAACTATTATTGTGGGGAAAAGAGGACATCAACCCCTAATTTAAGTATGCTGACCACTTTTGAAATCACCAGTATTTTGACAGTGCCTGGCAGCTAACATTCTGACAACCAGCTCTATTGTAGTTGTTCCTATAAGCCCATCATAGAAAGTAGCCTATACTGAAATGCATCAAAAAGGTTAGTCACCCACCGGCCTGTTGTGATTAGACTCCACCACGTGCGACTGTTGAGCACCAGAATGAGCCTCCCTTCTTTTCATTTTTAACCCTCTTTTTTCAGTTGTCCAGATATCTTTCCCCTTCAAGAAGGATTTTTTTATCCACCAAGTCTCTGTACATATCACCTCCACACAGCAGTACTTTGGCAGCAACCATCTTGTTCAGTTCTTTGCGGTTGGGGCAATGTGTCCATCCATCCTCACTCTCCAGGTCCGGGCGAGACATAATTTGCTGTAATTGTCCAGCATTTTTGCAGTTCAATAAATCGGTGCTTTCTATTTTGACACTTCAGTCACTGCAATATAAAATCGCGAACAGAAATGTTTCCATGTCAAACGATGCCGCCAAGCCCGCTGTAAGTGTTGCTCTGGTAAATTTTAAAAAGACAAAAATTAAGAGAGAGCTCTGATTGGACTATATTCTTGCCGCCTAAATTCAGATTTTCTTTTCATTTGAGAAAGTGCAGTATGTTTTCGACAGCCACATTTTGATCATCATGGCAGCTAAAAGGAGCGTCAAGAGACATTTTACAGAGCACTCATCGGACTTGGCAACACCAAAAGATCTTTAAACAGTACGATACAATAATTAAAGAATTTTTATGGGACAGGAAAAGACCCAGAATCAAACTCAGTAAAATGTCCTCTTCTAGAGACAAAGGTGGTCTAGGGTTGCCAGACTCACGATTATACCATATCTCCTTTGAAATGGCCAGATTAGCCAAACACTGGACTAAGGACAACCAGTTACAGTGGGTTACTATTGACAATGTGCTGTCATCCCCTTTCAACTGTAATTGATAGGCTGTCACAGTCCTCACATAATGTATTGAACCCTATCATGTCTCACTCCAAAGAGGCTTGGATCAGAGCACATAACATGCATAAATTATCACATTGTAAAAAAATATACTCTTCTCTGTGGCATAACCACATGATTAGCATTGGGAAGATTTCTGTATATTGGAAAGAATGGCACCTTAATGGAATAAGTCATATTGCTGATTTATATGAAGATGGGGTGTCCAATTCATTCTCTGACATGCAAAAGAAATACAATCTTAAGGGAAGGGAGCATTTTTGGAGATATTTGCAGATCAGAGATTGCATTACATCTAAGATCCAGTATAGGAAGGAAATCATATTATAGACTATTTCATGTTACCTTCAGAGTGCCACAGCGCCTCTATATTTTATAGAAGAACCAACCAACTGCTCAATGATGGCTGTCAGGGTTTGAAAACAATATGGGAGAGAGACCTGGGCTGCATGATGACTGAGGGGAATGGCTGAGAATTATATCTGACAATGGGAAATACATTAGGGAAGCTAAAGGGAAATTCACAAAATATAAGATAACACACAGGTATT
The DNA here is from genome assembly GCA_022829145.1 of Albula goreensis. Lineage (NCBI taxonomy): Eukaryota > Metazoa > Chordata > Actinopteri > Albuliformes > Albulidae > Albula > Albula goreensis. Next base: position 41,066,444 of record CM040745.1, read on the forward strand.
ACTGGACTCCACAAAGACTCAACAGAGCAGTTATAATGACAAATAACTTGTTTTGGAAATGTCATAATGACGTAGGTACTGTGTTACATTGCATCTGGGATTGCCCTGTTGTTCGACCTTTTGGAAAATGGTTATGGACAATTTGAGTAACTGGCTGGGCAGGGACATACCGTTATCTCCCAGATTGTGTCTGCTGGGGGACAGAAGCCAAATTGAAACAAAACATTTCAAACAGGGAATCCTCTGTGATCATGGCAGGGATGACAACGGCTGCCAGGACCATACTGAAACTGTGGAAGACACCCAAACCCCCGGAACTGAAAGAGTGGATAAACTTTATGATAAAAACAGCCTCATACGAACTTATGCTCAACAGGAGGAAAAATGGAAACAAATGTCTCACAATGTAAAAGGTAGTACTGTCGAATGCCAAAGATAAAAGAAATAAACAATTGAATTACAAAAAAAAGAATAGTTATTACTGAAATGTTATTATCAGTAATGATATGAATTTACGAACAAATTTAGTTACCGTTGGTCTTTTGATCGCACAATATTTAAATAATTAGTTGACATATCTATTCTTCCCTTCCTTTTTTTTCTTTACAATAATTGGTTAACATGAACATCATCCTCAACACTGTATGTGCCATGCAGACAATAAAAAATAACATTTTCCCCTAAACAATAAATCAGAATAGTTAATAATGCAGACTTTACATGTCCATTAAGGTATGAATACAAATATTCATACATATGTCTCCCATTACAGATAATGGGAACAAGGTGATGATCCGATGTACCCTGGTGCTCCCCTCACAAAAGAACAGAGCCTTCTCTTGCTGATGTCATATGTGCTGAGGCACAATCTGACCAGGATAGCTCTCCAACAGCTTCTTAATATATTCAATGAACATTTCCCTAGCTTAGTGCCAGCAACTGTGTAACTTTTTGATAAAGTGTATGGCAAATTTGGTCAATATGTGCCCCATTTTTATTGCATCAGATGTGAAAACTACATAGGACCCGGTGACACAGCTTCATCACACTGCTCTGCTTGTGACTTTGAATTTGAAGTTGATAGTAACCTAATGATTGGTTCTTATTTTCTTGTTTTGAGTCTATCAAACCAGATAGCAGATATTTTGGAGAATCCAAAGATACATTTGAATGGGAAAACCTCAAAAACGGACATCATTCGTGATATTCAATGTGGAGCAGAATATCAAAAATTGAAACAGAGTGGCAAGTTGGGAGATGATGATGTATCAATCATATGGAACTGATGGAGTTTCAGCTTTTGAGAGTAATAAATATCAGATATGGCCCATACAGTGTCAAATCATAGAGCTTTTGCCAAAAGATTGTCAAGCCAATATATGTGTTTTGTGTTTATGGTTTGGAGAGAGCAAGCCAAATATGGTCACATTCTTGACTGCTTTTGTGTCAGAGCTCAAACAATTGGAACAAGTTGGAATTAAGTGAAGAGATTCTGACAACAAAGAGCATACTAGTAGAGTCCATGCACTCATTTGCTCAACAGATTCTGTTGCACGCCCCCTCCTGAGAAATACCAAACAGTTCATTTTAAACATGCCATGCTAGCAACACTTTCTGAACCAGTAATGGGTGTGAAAGGCCCATCACCTCTGATGCAGCTTGTGAACTTTAACATCATCACTGGTTTCATTCCGGAGCACCAACACAGTGTGTGTGCCTAGGAACAACAGGGCAGCTTGCATCTCTTTGGCTAGATAGTAAGCACCATGACTTTGTGTAAGATAGCATTATAGAAAGGTAGTTGCTTCCCATTAAACCCCCTGTAGAGGTCGCAAGGTCACCTAGGTCACTTGATGACAAAGTACTGGAAAGCATCAGTGGATGTTGTTTTTACTGTTTTATTCAGTGACTGTCTTGAATGGCATTCTGAAGAAGTAGTACTGGAATAATTTTTTCTATTAGTTTATGCAATGCACATTCTTCTTCAGGATGTTATCAAAGTGAGCCATCTGGATTTGGTGGAACAAGCACTTCATAAGCACTTGATGCACTTGGCAGCAAGTGTGTGCAACTGGGGACCACTGTGGGAAACATCCACATTTCCATTTGAGTCTTTAATTGGGTCCTTGCTGATGTTTTTCAATGGAACAATGCATTTTCCTACCCAAATAGTAAAAAGATTCCTCAGGTGGAGGAGCCTCTCCAAAAAAAGCAGAGAAAATCATGGCCAATGCAAATGAGAATGTGAGGGAACTTTTGACAAAATCCAAAATTTCCACAGCCTGTCAAATAAATCTGAGGGGTTTCCAGGTCATGTAAGAGGTTTTGGCTGTCCAAAAAAGACAAGTCCTACTGTGTTGCAGAGGATGGTTATTGGGCATTTCAGTGGTTTAACAGTTCATTCAGGTTTATTTTACAACCATTTCATTTCTAACACAGTTCTATACCATTCTTGTAATAACACAACCCTTTCAAAGAGGAACAATTCAGTTGTGCAGTTAACAAATGGAACCTGTCATAAGTCTACTGGCTTTTACATCTGATGGACCCTCTTCTGCCTCCACCACAGATATGTCCTGTGTTTTAGTTAAAGAGCTTGCAAAGAAGGGAAAGCTTTGCAGAGACATTAAATTGAATATATCTTCTGCATTTGCAGTTGAAGTGTCTGACACCTGTAATGTATTTTCTGTGCAAATACTCAGTAAAAATATGTAATGATTATTTGACAAATGACAAAATGTATGTCATTCCACAGCCAAACAATGTTGAAAGGGATTAATAATGCAACTGTTTGTGGGGTGATGATCATGTCTTTGTTGGATGGCATTAAGGAATCACAGTGGCTGGATTGATATCGTCATGGTGTAACCAAAATTTAACCCTAAATAAAGTTGCCATCTTGCCACATCTGTATGTAGCCTATTTGTTGTAACCCACGTTCAAATAAAAATGTGTTTTTAGAAGTTGCACTGTTGAAGGACTCTATGTTAAAGTACGTAGAATGCATCCATAAAACATTTTTTAAATACCATACTTTAGAACACTTCCATAAAGAATATTTAGTGTTGATGTGTTTTCATCATATTAATAAGCTATTTTGATACACTTGATTTAGTGTAATCACTAATTTGACTTTTAAACAGTGATTTTATCTGCACTGATTTTTATCTAAATGCAAATATATAGAAGTCTAAACTAATTTAATTTATTTAAGTGACACTTTCATGTAGCATAACAAAAATTATATTTATGCAATTTTATAATATTGTTACACTGTTCAAAAGTCAAATTCAAATTAAATATATTTAAATAACACTATCATGTAGCATAAAAAAATATATATATGCAATTATACTTTAATATGTTATTAAGCTGTTTAGATTTAATATACTTGATTGAAAAGTATATAGCATATTTGAAAGCAAGTATTAAAAATGTGTACCATGAAAAATGATACAAAACTACAATTAAAATTATATTTACAAATAATATATTTATTGTAAGTATAATTTAGGTATACTGTAGGTATGAGTACATACAAAATATATTTAGTTGCATTCGATGAAAGTATATTTTAAATATACTTTTGATGTATTTCCATTTAGTACAGACATATAGTAGTGTACTCATGATGTACTTTGTGTAACTTGAATATTTTATATTTTAAGTATGATTAAGTATGCTACATTTTCACCAGGGTCTTCATCAGCTGACAGCAGCAGAGTCTGCTACCGCCTACATCAGCATCAGCAAGACTAAACCAATCAGAGCGACAGCACCACATACAGTAATATGCCAGTATTTTTAAGGACAGTCAAGCTCACTCGCCTCTGCTGTTCATTTGCTACTATTTCATGCTGAATGCTAGATTATCTTTGGTTTTTGCTTGTTTCTATCCTGGCAATGTCAAGCATTTTTTCTGAGATGGATGATGTTGACTGCCTGTTGGAAGATTTTTGTGATGATGCCCTAGCCAGACCCTCTGTTTCCAAACCTCAGCAACTTGTGTCAGATGATGGTTCTGGGTGCGCATTTGCTCGTCACCACAGCTCGCGGCTCCTGGCTTGTAGCAAACCCTCAATCAATCAATGGCCGGTCCACTCTTTTTAGCCATGAAATTGCCGTCCCCACAGGCATCAGACATGAAGAACTTTTTCAGTACCTGCTCTTAGGTATCTGATTATGCACCTGAGAACCTCCTGTCAAAACAGCGCCTAAGTCCAAGAAATCAGGCAATCAGAAATACTTGGAAATATGTTGAGGAAAGGAGGGGAGGAAACAAGTGGAGGAAGTGAAATGAAAATTGGAACAGCTAATCTGACTCACCCATCATCAAAGTTGATGTCGGCTTTTCATGAAGTTCAACTTCGACTGATTCCAAGGATACCAAAACCAATCACGCTTCTTGAACGTCACCAGTCCTTTTTATGCATTAAAATATCAATGTCAGTTACTCGCATTCTGCTCATGATGTAACACTAACATTTGTACAAGGAATAAATAAACCTGCCGCAACAGAAACTTGCTGAATTTTACTTTGGTAAAATCACCATTCATAGTTCAAAAATGTGAATATATCACGTCAATGTGGAGATGTTTGAAAAAGCAAAACAAAAGTTTTCCTTAATGTAAACTATCCGATTACTATTTACTGTTATGGCACTTACACTTAAGTGTTGGTAAATTCCTTGTCATGTTTTAGAACTTTTTGATGGTGAAATACTCTGTGGGTTGGTCTTTTAATCTTACTGGTCATGAGCACAATGATGTCACCCAGAAATGTTAAAAGACTTTTGTGGTGGGATACATCAATGTATCTTTCATTTGAAGGAAAGAGAAGGAGGCGAGTAGAGGAGGCGAGATTTCCTTTCCTACTGATAGGTTCCAGGTTTTTATGATATTATTTAAGGCTTCCTGTAGGTGACAGAACTGTGTTGTATTCTGTATTTGTACTTTGTGACACCTCCACCTCATGACACCTTTGGCCTAGCCAGCTCCAGTCATCAACCAAACATTTGCATTTGTGTAGGGTATCCTGTCTCCACAGCATACCCCTGCTAATGGCTCTGCCAGGGTTCCCATGGAGGGACAAGTCCATTTGTCTCTGGCCTGCCCCTTATCTCATTCCTTTGATATGCATGACCATGAACTGTATATCAACACACCACACAACCTGATTCTTTAGAGATTCTCTCGGCACAGGCAGCCCGAATGTTCTGAGTTTGTCTCTCCCTTGCGCATTGTAATAAATCAACATTCTCTTAAGAGAAGTCATCAGCGTGTTCTTCATTGTCCTGCATTTGGTTCCATGGAGAAGGGCAAAATATCCTAACACTACCCTTTTGGAACAGAGAAGGAAAGGAGGACACATAGATTAGTTTCCAAGGAACAGAGGAAAGGAGGAGACAAATCTGAGTATTGGAACGCGCCCCCGCATCCAGAGGCTGGAAAATAATGCTGCTGCCACATCTGCTTCCTTGTTCTCTGCTGCCATCACCGCTGCTGATACTCCTGGTTCAACTGCTACATTAGCCAATTTTCAGTAGCCCTTATACTCACGTAGCTATCACCTGTCATGATGAAACTTTATAGAATTGTTAAGGATGTGTCACACAACAACCTATATGAAAATCCCTCTGATTGGCCAGATGGTGGTGCTGTATCAAACCAAAATGTGTTTTTGCCTATAAATCTTGAACCGTCAAAATGGAGTCAAAATCAAAGTCATATACAATCATATACAAATGTACAATATCAATGTCAGTTATTATTCTATTTTGTTGATACACACACAATAACTCAAAGACACCATCAGCACTCAATTGAATTATTGTAACATTTTATGCACATTCAAGAAATAAACTGCTTAATTTTTTTAATGTTTTATATCATCACCTTTCAATACACAGGTCATATGAAGACAATGTAATCATATGCGTTTAGAAGCATTTTTTTCCATTTCAGTCAGACATTGCTAATGTTAGGAATTGACAACCTAATTTACGGAAACACTCCTTTATACACATATACACTACCCTATCAAAAGTATTGGTTGGTGTGCAGAGTATTACTCATTAAGACGGTAGAAAATTCCACAAGGAAATGAGAAAAGAGACTTTCAGATGGGGTGACTGTAGGGTTCCATTTAGGATGAATTTCAGTACTGAATGCCACCTCTTGCATCTGGACAACTCTATCTATCCTTCACTGTGGCAGTTCTATGGAACAGGCCCCTCCATGTTTCAGCATAATAATGCCTTGTGTCACAAAGTATGCACTGTATGAGCATGGTTTGAAGACAACAATGGCGGAACAGTTGATTGGCCAGCACAAAATGCAGATTTGAATTGATCCAGGATGAAATGTGGTTACGCCTCCTCATTCAAAAAAGGAACTGACTGACAACCTCAACCTCTCCCTAATCAAAAGGTGTCATTGAACGTGACTGACCAGGTTAAACCTCCTCAAAAGGTCGATGAGGTTCTGCGTCCTCTGAAACAAAATGCAGACTCTAGTCATGTATCTGGTCATGTCTCTGGTTACTCTTGGAATACTCTGGATAACTTTAGAAATACTCTGGCTAACTCTGGAAAAACCTCTGAAACAATGGACAGTGAGCATGTCTAAAAAGTACTGTCACAAAGCGCAACCACTGATTTCCCCCATGTCTCTTACATACAAGGTTCCTTTGATCAATCTGATCCACAGTTTGCACAGTACGCTGGTAAGCAGTGTGTTCCTAACAGTCTAACTGCAATAGACATGAGTACATTGAAAAATGTTTTGACAAGGACAACTGAGGACCTGGATGAGATTCTGTTGCATGACAATAAGCTGTATGGTTGCATGAATACAGCGGGCACCATCAGAGATCAAATGGATGGATGTGTTGCTGTAAGTGAATTGCCAAGAAAACACATGCTGTATAACAAAAGTTTCACAATGAAGTATGGCGATTCTTTTACTGGTGTCATTGGTGTGTCTGAGTATGAAGAATCATCGTAAAATGTTCTTGTGACATTAGATGCAGCAATTCAGATGGTGTTTTTAGAGTTTGATGCATGTTTTTAACCTTCCACGATAACACATGTGCACTTGTCCAACAGAGTGGTCGCCATCTTGTGTCGCATTGCACTGAGGATAGGGTATGACACAGGAGGCAGAATGCAGAATGTCCTATCGCCTGATAGACATAATGGTAAAAGAGGGTTCTCGAAAAGTACAGTTTATCCCAACTGGTGAACTGGAATAAGGATGAGTCTTCCACTCAGTGCTATTCAAAAGAAAATTGAATGTGGTGACACTGACAAAGAAAACATTAATGAAGAGCATCATAGACAAATATAAAGGGAGACCAAGGCTTCCAGTTATGACGTATTACGGATAAGTAGCAAGACTCTGAGCTCCGATCAATTCTTATAATTTATTCATACAGATGTACAAACCTCTTTGTCAAATACATTTTGGAGACAGTCGGTACAGCAGTGCACTTAACTCAAACGAGTAATGCCTCTGAAAGTTAAAAGCAGGGCAAAAAAGACAGAGATGACCAACGATGACTCTGAAGCTAATATTTTAGCGGCACAAGATGGTGACATGGAAGGCTAGCCATGCTGACGCTTATCGGGGGAAATACTCACGGCTATCCAGGCTATGAGATCGGACTTTTCCATACAATTTTGCAAGGTGATTACATCCATTCAGGGGAAAAAGGAAGATATAAATGCATTTGCCAAAAGACTGACAACTGCTGAATGTCGCATTTGTGAAGCAGGGGATAACATTACATCTCTGAAAAACAAAGTAACCGAGTCCAACGACAAAATGTTTGCAGTCACATCAAAAATGGATGACCTAGAGAATCGTTATCGACAATCAAATCTGAGCCAAGTTGGACTCCCCATGAACTCAGAAAATGGAGACCCCATAGCCTTTCTGCAAAAATGGCTACCTGAAATTCTGGGCCCTGAAAACTTCCCAAATCCAATAATCGTTGAACGAGCCCACATATTGCCTGGCCGCCAGATGCCGAACACTCCCTCCCAAACCCTCATCATGAAGTTACATAATTACCAGGATAAAGACAGGGTAATGAGAGTGGCATGTTCAAAAGTCAAGGTGATGTATTGGGATCGCCACATTATGTTCTTCATTGACGCTCAAGATTTTGAGGATTGCTAAAACTGGTTGATTGGAAAGTGGACACCATGTCAAAGCTTTTAATACTTGTCTGGAAAGATCATTCATGCTTGGTGTACATGCACATGTAATGCTACTTGAAAACACTGATGGAGTTGTAAATAGGGTATAGGGCACTGTTTCTAAAGTATGTTATGAAGATGAAGAAACTTTCCCATCAAGAATATATATTACGATAAAATATGTTGATGATAAAAAGGTTGGTAAAACAATAAGAGCCAAAAAGCGATCTTTAGAACCTGGACTGCAAACAGCAACCCCAATTGAGGCAGACCAGGAACAAGTGACAAATTGTTGGTGGTGTAAGGCTTCAAGTTTCTTTGAACGTAGCCTGGGCTTGCACTGTGCACAAAGTACAGAATTGAACAGTGGAAAAGACTGTTGTCTCTCTCAAAAATATCTTTGCTCCTGGACAAGCATATGTAGCATTGAGTCGTGTGACATCATTGAAAGGACTTACAAAAGAAGATTTTTAGCAGACTTTTAGAAGATTTTTAGCAGATTTTTAGAGTCAACACGCCATAGAAGAGTCATCAGCAAATAGTGTACACTGAAAAAATGTATTTAAAAATCAGACAGGCCTTTTTTTAAAGAATGCTCATAACTGCCTCTCGTATCCATTGTGTGCTACCTGCCTGTGATGCATGGAAGACCTTTGTGTCAGGCCTTGTGGGAGGCCATTAGCACCATCAATGTTCCATTCAGCCAAAATGTCCACATCATTGCGCTTGGCAAGGCACCTCCAACGGCCCTCCAAATGTCAAATGCATTTTCGACCACCATTCAAGCAGAGCTTAAACTCTAGCAGTAGTTGAAGGTGTTCTGTTCAGGAGTCAGGGGATGGTGATGGTTGAACCCTGTCATATGTTTGCTCAGACCACCCCATGTACATCTGTGAAGCTGAACAAAAGAAACCACCATGAGCAAAACATACCACATTCCAGCAGTTACTATTTAGCTATAATGACATGTGAAAATGACGTGTCCACTACACATCGACAGTTCTGCAAGTTCTGCAAAAAATCTGCACAGTATAGTACCCGCTCTGTCTCTCGCACTTCCATATGGCCTTTTCACACTGTTGCTGCACACAGATCCAAAACGCTGCAGCTTTCTTTCGACGGTGGGAACTTTGTGCACGGAGTGGAACGGCATCATTCTCTTTTCTGCTTTCCACTCTTTTGTTGATATTGCGGATATGTCCAAATACATGTAGTATCGATATAAATGCAAAAACAATCATCAATACAGGTGAGCTGGTAGCCTTGTCTGCCATCTTAGATATGCTGTAAGCAAAAAAATGTGATTTCCACATTGTACTTTTTGTGTCATTTTCTGCCTCCTGCAAGCTCCACCACACCCCTCACTTAAACCACACAGAATATTTCCAGTTATGAGTGAACACATCTGACATGGAACATTTCCGGCTGTGTGCTACATGTAAAGAACTCCAGAAAATGTCCCGACATGATTTTCCTGATCATGCATGTGTGAAAGGGGCTCAAAAGACAACAGATAGGGGCATGCTGAGTCCATAACATAGGGCCTACATGTCACAATGTCTGATGAGTTCAACTTCAACACTGGGAGAACAGTAAACATTACTTAAGATGAAAATGCATGATCAAACAACTGAAAAGTCATATAACATTAAAGGCACATATGGCGTAATGTGAGTAATGCAGGCGAACGTTTTTGCTACACAATAACCAACCAGTTACAAAACAAAGTTTTCTTGTATTTTCATATGTTAACCTTAGCAATTGTCAAAAGTATTCACTGAATAGTTAAACAGGAAAATACAACATGAGAAATGCTGGAATTGCCCATATTATTAGTATTGTCTACATTGCTAATCTCGATTTATATCCAGATGTTCATGAGCTGCTCTCTGTTAAATTGAACAGTAATGTATATCACATATAAACAGAAATATGTTTTTTAGCACAGACATGAATGTTTTCATTATTTGAGAAAGCTCTTACTGGAGGCTTGTCATATTTAATTTGTTAAAACAATAAATAATTCAGTAATAAAAACTGTACAGAACATTTAAAGTATTATTACTTCGAAAGTATTGATTTGCATCAAGTATATGGAAAATGTCGGCCCTAATGGGTCATTCATAAATGACAATGAGACAAAATTATGGTCAAAGTTTGGAAAATGAAATTGGTTATTGTTTTTATGCAAAAACAAATTTATATTACTGTTCACTGATTTTTTTAAACTACTCTTTCATTACTAGTATTACTATTATTAATCATAGAAGATTCATTTCATGATTTTGCCTATTGTTAGTGATTGTTAACAGTTGCATTTCATTTACTTTGCATATTGATATTATTTTTTCCAATTCTATTCAAAATATAGCCGCAAGTGGCATATACAGGATTCAAGCAGCTCAGTTGATATTTGAATGGATGAGGGAGGCCATGGTTTTTCAACTTTTATGTTGTACTTATAGGATTTAGTTGGACCTTTGACCATAGTTTACAAAATTTGAACATAATCACACATATGGTTTAGGAGTTTAACCATTGCAGCTATATTTTGAATTGTAATTGTAAATCTTGGCACGTTTCCATAGTTAAATGCCTCTGCATCCAACGCGGTCTCAAAGAATATTGTCTCTCCCTCATGAAGGATTTGCAGGCGGGCCGGGTAGAGAAACCTGGATTGGATTCCCCTCTGGTGGAGGGTCGCCTGGACATTTTTGATGGCTGCCCGCTTTTTGGAAAGACTTGCACTGAAGTCCAGACAGAGTCTCAAGGAGTTCCCTTTGTATTTCAGCTCATGCTGCCCGGCCCAGCCTAATGCTTGCCCCTTTTCTTGATAGCAATGGAAAGCGACAATGATCAGTCTAGGTGATTGATCTTCCTTGGGTTTCCTTGCTAAAGCATGATGCGCTCGGTCCAGTTCGGGCAGCTTTGCAAAAATCTGGTTCCCCATTACATCCTTAAGTAGGGTGGAAACAAATGTTGCCATGTCACCCTTACTCTCACTGTCCTCTGGTACATTTATTATGCAAAGATTTGCTCTATGTGAGTGGATTTCCAAATCATCCAAACTGTCTGTGAGAGATGCATTCAATGCTTGTAGTTCAGAGATGGCCTTCTCCGCTGTAGGTAGTGGCGTTAAGTCTCCCTCATCTCCCTAATGTATCAACCACTTTGTACAAGCCTGAAGTAGATGACTAAATGGGAGCCAGGGATGACTGGATAAGTATGGTCATGTCTCCTTTGAGATATTCACATTGTTTCTCTAACCCTGCTGTTAGCATACTCACAGAAAGCTTGTTGTTAGCCTCGGAAAGAAAACTACTGAGCGTAGCTTTCTTGGACTCAGGGTCAGCATTTGTTTTCTGAGTGCCAGGCATATCCTCAGAAATTAATTAATGATCTAAAATTATGACGAGACCACTTGCCAATGTTGATTGAAGTGTTCTATGGGGTTTTTAAAGTGATTTATATCAAGGTTATTGGGAGGCTCTTTCAGATGTGTCTTCATTCTACATTCTCCAACCGGAAGTCCTCTGCAGCCACATCTTTTAACTTTCTTCATACTGGGACTAAAGACCTTGGTCTGAATATGCCGTGTATGAACAGGGAATCAAGTGGAAAAAGAATTTTGATTTTACCCCAAACGGTTCAAGAGTTATAACCCAAAACACAAGGTGGCTCTCTGTAGTGCCACCATCTGGCTAATCGGGGTATTTTCTGTACCTGAGTAGTGGGTGAGTATAGCAACCTATCTGCCGGGTTTGGTAGCTCTACAGTCTACAGTTTTTGCTGTGCAAACACTTTCAGGTAAGAAAATTATGATTTGCGATTATGGGGTCTAAGCAGGTCAGCCAATACAGTTTCCGTAGTTAAAGACACTTCCAGAGAAGTTGCAGGACCTAATGTTTTTTCATCAGAAGAAGGCACAGCTCTTTCTGATGAAAAAACATTAGGTCCTGCAACTTCTCTGGAATTCCTTGGCATCATGTTGAATAGCAATTTGATGCAGGCCTAGTGAAAACTTTCACCTCTCTCCAATTTTCTCAGCTTCATATCAATAAACATTTATCCAATACATGAGTTTTATTTTTTGTCTGACTTTATGATTTATTCACAGGAAACATTATTTTTTATTGGGGGAGGTCCAACAAAAAAACTACCATTGACGCAAACGGAAGATGCGTCAGTGAGAATGGAATGCAGGTTCCTCGTCATACCACAGCAGCTGGCAAGCAGGAATCTCCTTCATCTTTTTCCTCTGAAACTCAGCCCCCCCAGCAACTCACCATATGGTGACAGATCAGTGTAGGGGAATGGGGCAGTAAGTAGGGTAACAGATGAGTGTGGGGGAATGGGGCAGTAAGTAGGGTAACAGATCAGTGTAGGGGAATGGGGCAGTAAGTAGGGTAACAGATGAGTGTGGGGGAATGGGGCAGTAAGTAGGGTAACAGATGAGTGTGGGGAATGGGGCAGTAAGTAGGGTAACAGATGAGTGTGGGGAATGGGGCAGTAAGTAGGGTAGCAGATCAGCGTGGGGGAATGATGAGTGTCCAAACTAAATCCTACACCATGGCTTTCAAAAGCACAGCTTCTAGAAGGATGAGAAGCAGATCAACAATCAGGGATCAACAATGCTTCAGATAATAAAAACCGCTATTGGTTTAAACTGTCAAAACCCACAAACACATTCATCAGTGAAGCAGGTTGCTTCCCATGGCATTGCAACATAGCTAACAATTGGGGCCCTGAGAGCCAGGGCCTGCTGCTAAAGCCACCCTTTTAGCAGCTGAGAAACTTTGGTATCTCCGTATCTCTGAGCCTCCCTCAGAGCAGAGTTATGCGCTGATTCAGTTATAAACCAATTTGTAACCGTTAATTATTTACTGTAGTTTTCACAGTAGCTAGCACTATGTGAGAACACCTCTTGTATGTATGTTATTTGTTACTTATATGTATTTTACTTTTACCTTATTGGTATGTTGCTTAGATTGTTTGTTGTAATTAAATTTTGTTTTTCTTTTGTATTCAGAACTGCTCAGCTAGGTATGTTTAATGTTATTTGATTAACATCATATGATCATGTTGTGACCAACTTCGTCCTATTTGTTATTGAAAGAATTGGATTTTAGGGTCATAACATTCTTTAAAAAAACGTGTTTGATAAAAAGCTTTTCAGTTATAGACCTTTTATTTAGAACATTTCTAAGCATGTCACTCATGAACATACCTCTTGCAAGAGCAAATAAAACTAGAACATATCAGTTGGTGTAATGAATCCAGGTCTTTAATCCTGGTCTCCAAAGTGCAAGATCTCAGCTGTATCCACTCAGCTACAGAGCTTGCAGCTCAATTTCAGAGAGCACAACATAGAAGGTAAAATGACTTTTTTCCACATCCAAGAAAAAAACAGTATCCAAGCTGTAATGCAGACAGAAATCCCAAATAACCAGTCTAGGTCACAGAGAGCAGTCCATACACAAGCAAACAAATCCAGCAAAGGACCATCCAAAAGGCATGTTCAAAACCAAGCAATCAGTAATAAACACAAAACAACAAAACAGACTTCGGTCAAAGGAATAACAGTGAAATGACTGGCAATAAAATATACTGAAAAATGACAAAGACAAAAACAAGGGTTTAAATACACAATACATAATGAGGAAACAAAGCACATAACACAGGGTAAAAATTGAGACACAGGTGGGGCAATCAACAGAATCTGGCGACCTCTGGTGGAGAAGGTCAAAGTCCTGACCGTTGATAACAGCACTGTAGATGTTGTACTGTTCGATATGTTTTAAATTTCAGGGCCAACTAATCAGAAAGTCAAATAGCTTTACCTACAGTCCTGAAAACTACCAATTAAGCTACTCTTTATGTTTCATATACCTCTAAGTCTTTCAGTGGTCTGAGGGACCAGCAGAGTTAAGTACAATGTAGCTTGCTGTGTACATTTTTGGAATGGCATAGTAAAAGTTTTAGAACAAACAATACTATTTTTAAACTTGAAGCTATCAGTTTTAATCGAAGCTTGATCAACTTTAAAGTACTTCCCATTTCGTCTGTTCAGATCATTGAAAAAGGAGGGACGACTGTGAATTCGCTGGGAGATGCGCATCATCGGTCATGTTTGATCAGAAACATCAAACTCATTCCCAGAGGCACACACTGTTCACATATGGAAATTGTGTCTTCTTCACAAATCTGTATCGTGACATACAGCTGAATTACACAGTGATTAACTAACTGTATTGGTGATTAATTAACTGTACTGGTGTAATGATTTTGCACAGGGTACAGAATCAGCCTACATGCACACCTCACATTTCTAAGCACCTTCCAAACACACACGTGTCATATCATGTTTGGAACAAATTTTTCTTTTGTTTGGTATGTTTGTCATTGTACAGTCTGGGAATTGTATGAGGTTGCAGAAATTGAAAAAGTTCAGAGAATGCTTTAGAGAGGGGTGTAATTTCTATGCTCTTTTTGCATTAAAATGGAACATGCAACATTTGAATTTGATTATTGTGAAATGTCTTATGATTGCATCGAGTTGCGCTGGGCACAGAATCAGCCTACACGCACATGTCACATTTCTAAGCACCTTCCAAACACTCAAGTGCCATATTGTATTGAGTTGTACTTTGCATTGAAACGTTGAATTGTACTTGCATTGTACTTTTACTGCTGCTCTACTCTGCTCTGCTCCTGCTGCTCTGCTCTGATCTGCTCTGCTCGATTACTCTAGCCTGGACAAGTTCGCTATGTGTTTGTGGAGTGGAGTGGTCTCTGTGCTCTGTGCTCTTACATTAATTCGGAAAAAAATAAAAGTCGGGGCTATTCACCTAGCTATAAAATAAGGCAGGCCTGATCTGCTCCTAAAGTTTAATCTTTTGTTGCCATTAGGGGACAGAGAGGGAATTTTCCACTTTTTTCCTCCATTAGCTATTTAGCAAATGTAGCTAATTCAGCGCATAGTCTAGCTGACAAGACATTTTTTTGTGGTTTTTCGCCCTCTCAGGAGCAAATTTTTAAGTAGCAAATCTGTAAGCAACATACTTTAGCTTGTTAGTCGGGTAGTTAGTTAGCCAGCTAGTTTGCTTGTTTACTTTGTTTTTACCATTCCCCAGTGTTTGCTTTTAGGACATCCTGATTGTGGTTGTGTTAGCGTGTCTTCTTTTGCTTAACTGTCAGCTTAATTTTATTGCATCCAGACTGCATATTTCTTGTGTTTAATTTCTGCCTTTGGCTGTTCTGAGCCACCTCGGTGCTCTTAACACTTTTTAGCCGGTAATTCTGTCTTGGCAGTAAATCTTTATTTAGGGAAAGCATGTTTAGTTAGGGGAGAAAATGTGGACCAGACAGAGCAAGAGAACTGGATTGCAGTAGGGCCTAGGTGTAGAAAGGGGCACACAATTCCAATTGGGGCGACGTCTCCGGAGATTGCAGTGACCAACCGTATCATGCCACTGCATGAGAAGTTGGCCCGCGATCCTGAGAAACACAGTACCCTGAAATTTCTCTGTTTAAATGCTAGAAGCATAAAACATAAAATTTTGGATCTAGAAGCTGTTACGAGTAATAGTAATTATGATGTTGTTGGGATCACGGAGACGTGGCTTGGTGCAGGGAATGCAGATGAGTATAACATAGAGGGATACAAGGTGGTTAGGAAAGATAGAACCAATAGAAGAGGAGGGGGCGTAGCTCTGTGTGTAAAGGATTATCGTAATATCCAGGAAATTGCAGGTATGGAGCCCCTTGTGTTAGTGAAGACATATGGATTAAAATACTGGGGGGAAAATGAAAAGGGTCTGAATGTCGGAGTATGTTACATGCCACCAGCCTCTGACAGCAGTGTTAACAGGATGATCTTTGATAACATTACCCAAACATGTCAGTAGGGTGAGACAATAGTAATGGGGGACTTCAATTACCCCTCAATTAATTGGGAAACTGGGTCTGGTCAGGGTAAATGTGAAGAAGAGTTTCTGGATGTTGTAAATTATTGTTTTCTGATAGTCTGTTACTCAACCTACAAGAGAGCACACAATTCTAGACCTGGTTCTGTGTAATAATCCTGATCGAATCTGCAGCACTGAGGTAGGGGAGCCACTTGGAACAAGTGACCATTGTGCAGTTACATTTGAAGTTTTTTGTTGAGTTAAGACTACATCCTCCAATGCTAGAATTTTCAACTTCAGACAAGCTGACTTTATTAAAATGCGTGATTATACAAGAAATATAAACTGGGTACCTCTTCTAGATGGTAGAACTGTGAGAGAAATGTGGAACATATTTAAAATGATTATTCTGGATGTACAGCGTAAATTCATTCCGCAAGTGTGACAAGGGAAGCTGAAAAATAAGCACCCACGGTGAATGAATAAGGCATTATATGACAGTTTGAAACATAAAAGGGAACTATTTAGAAAATTCAAGTTAGACAGCTCAGAGACAAACAAGATTGAATACAACAAAATGTGAGCTCAAGTTAAGAAAGAAATAAGGGAAGCTAAAAGGCGTTTGGAAAGACAGATTGCGCTCGATGCAAAAAACAACCCTAAACGCTTTTTACAATACTACAATCGAAAAAGGATACTTAAGGATGAGATAAGAGGTTTAAAAAACAAGGATGGACTTATGGTTTATGATAACAAGGCTATTGCTGATACCCTATACAACTACTTTGTGGAGAGTTTCACTAGTGAAGGGTTCGCTCATATGCCTCCAGGAGCATTCAGTTCTCAGAGTCTTATGGAGGAAATTGATTTAAATGATACAGAAGTGCTAGATAAACGTCGAAAACTTAAAACAAATAAGGCAGCAGGTCCCGATGGAATATTTCCAAGAGTCCTCAGGGAACTAGTGGAAGAGGTCTCAAACCTCTGACACTTATTTTTAAGCAATCCCTTAAAACTGGAGAAATACCAGATGACTGGAAGCTAGGCAGTGTAGTACCTATCTACAAGAAAGGAGACTGATCCAGGAAATTATAGGCCTGTCAGCTGAACTTGTATCACTTGTAAATTACTGGAAGCCATCATTAGGGACATTTTAGAATTATTCCTAGAAAAAAATGGTATCTTAAACAATAGCCAGCATGGTTTTCGCAGAGGGAGGTTATGCTTAACAAACCTCATGGACTTTTCTGAGGAAGCTACAGCATGTTTAGATGCAAACCAAGCTTATGACATTATCTATTTAGACTTCCAAAAGGCATTCAACAAAGTTCCGCATATGAGGCTCATAGTGAAAATGAAATCTGCAGGAATTACAGGATATCACTGAGTGGGTTCGAAGTTCGCTGTCTGGTAGAAAGCAGCATGTAACTGTGGGAGGAATTGTATCAGAGCAGGGTCCTGTACAAAGTGGAGTCCCGCAGGGATCGGTATTGGGGCCTTTGCTATTCCTTATTTACATAAATGATCTGGATGCAGGGGTTAGTAGTAAAATAGTAAAATTTGCAGATGACACAAAACTAGGGGGTGTAGCCAACAGTATAGAATCAACTAAGGTAATACAAGAAGACCTAAACAGCATCCATAAGTGGGCAGACACCTGGCAGGTGACATTCAATTTAGCTAAATGTAAAGTATTGCATGTGGGAAATAAGAACCGTAGACAAGACTACTTCATGGGAGGAAGTAAACTAAAATATGCTCAATTTGAAAAAGACTTGGGAGTAATAGTTGACCCAAGCTTAACTGGATCTAGGCAGTGTGCTGTAGCAGTAAAAAAAAGGCCAACAGGATGCTGGGATAAATTGATTATAAATCTAAGGAGGTTATATTAAAATTATACAATACAGTCAGACCCCCCTTGGACTATTGTGTTCAGTTCTGGGCACCACACAATAAGAAAGATATTGAGGCTCTTCAAAAAGTACAAAGGAGGGCAACTAAATTTGTTCCTGGCATGAAATATAAAAGCTACGAGGAGCTCTGTTCCTCAAGTTACTTAACCTATTTAGACTAAGGGATGATTTTAATAGAGGTTTTTAAATGTATAAAAGGACTCAACAAGGTTAACTACAATACATTTAAGGTGAGTTCAGTCTGTAGGACAAGGGGACATGAATGGGAACTAGTTAAGAGTAAGCTCCGCACTGATATAAGGAAGTATTATTTTACCCAAAGAGTTATCAATACATGGAATACGTTGCCTGGTCATGTAGTTGAGACAGAGACTCTTGCTGTGTTTAAGTCCAGACTTAATGCAGTTATGGATCCTTTTTAAATTGTCATGGCGAGCTTAGTTGGGCCGAATGGCCTGTTCTCATCATAATACGTTCTTATGTTCCTCTTATGGAACAGGCAACGTTTGAATAAAGAACTGATTATTGTGAAATGTCTTATGATTGCAGCGAGTTGCACTGGACACAGAATCAGCCTACATGCAAACCTCACATTTCTAAGCACCTTCCAAACACACAAGTGCCATATCGTGTTTGCAACAAATTTTTCTTTTCATTAATATACAATTTTTCATTATACAGTCTGGGAATTGTATGAGGATGAATAAATTGAAAAAGTTTACTGTTGCAGAATGCTTTACAGAGGGATGTAATTTCTGTGTTCTTTTTGCATTGAAATGGAACATGCAACGTTTGCTCTTTTTACCTTGGAATGGAACATGTAATGTGTGAATGAAAAAGTAGTGTAAGGTGTTGGGGTTTGGTACTCAATAAGGAGACAGTTCACATGTTTGTACATTCTCATTTATTTCAGGATGAGGTGGAGTGGACATGAACAGCACCACTAGCTCCAAGAGCAACCAGGATCATCTCCCTCTCTGCACAAAAAGAAACCAATCAACATAAATGCGCCTTTTTTGTCCCATTTCACGACGGTGTCCCTTGAGTACTAAATTTAATTTAAATGAAGAATAATAAAAACCTAAAACGTCCCACATTAGATGCCCTTCAGAAAAAGAAATGTCCACGTTTCGTAGTTATCCCAAAGAAGGAGCAAATATGCACACATCAACAGTGGGCATAGAACACACTGAACTTGACCTGACAGACTGGTCAATATGGTAAATTTACATAACAATCGAAAGCAGACATGAATGTAGAAGCACAACTGCAACACATTAAATTGTGGCTGGTCTTACCGCAATTACCCTGAAATAAAGCTTTTTTTGTTTTGTTCAGTAATCTTACCCCCTTGCTATCAAATGACAGAACCATAACATACATAACGTACAGTCACATTCATCACTTTAGACAGAAGTCTGAGTACTTCGCAGGCAAGCAAACGGTCCTGCGACCACTTGATCGAGAAAAGTCAGAGTCAGTGCTTTTAGACGTTGAATCCCCATCACGCTGTCCAGCTGCAGACAACTGGTCATCTCCATGTTCATTGCCCACTGGTGCATTCTGTGGTGGGATAGACGGCAGGACAGGCTGCTGGTGAGGCATGCTCTGGACTAGAGTGCTGGTGTGCGTTTGAATGGAGTAGCTGAAGTAGGGTGAGTCAGGGTTTGAAGATTCCTGATCCCTGTGGGAGACAGTCTCTGGGTGCAAGGGAACAACACGTGGGGCAACGTCCTGTGCTATCAAACCAGAATTGTCCTGATACTGGGTAAGGTGAGGTGTCACATAAGGCTTTAAACGATTGTGATGAACTATGTACTACAAACAAAGGCAAATGTTTGTCCCGTATAACATACAAAACTTCTTCCTGATCAGGAGACTCTATGGACTGTCGTACAACATAGGGGCCTGTCCATTGGAGAGCCATCTTAAATCTGGAGTGCGCAGGGTCAGTGAGCCATACAGAGTCCCCTTCCTGATATGGGAAATATTTCACCCTCTTGTCATGTTGAGCTTTCTGACACAAATGTCCATAATGCTTATGTGTTTGCGCTGTCTGGTAAGATAACTGTAACCTACGGCACACAGAAGCTACATAGTCAGCAGGTATACCAGCTGAGGCAGCAGACTGGGCCTCTGGGACTGTGAACAGTATATGTAAACGTAGGCGTGCTTCGTGACCATGTGTGAAGAAAAATGGAGTATAACCTGTGCTTGCATGGATGCTGGTATTGTAAGCTAACTGTATTTGGTTAAAAAGGCTATCCCAGGGTTCCTGTCACTGGTAGAGTAACTTAGCTAACTAATCATTAAATGTGCTGTTAAATCGCAAAGCAGATCCCATTCAAACTGATGACCCTGGTCAGTACGAAAATACTTGATCTTTCATAGGGTAAAAATTTATGTACTTGGTAAAGTAGTTCTGAATGTATGAAAGTATGTACCTACTACCTGTTGGAGTTATTGGCAGTTCAGTAATGTCAGCGGCTATTTTCTGAAATGGCCTGCTGCAGATATAATCTGTAGTGGAACAATATTACTGGGTGTAGGCATTGACCTTGACTGACACGCAACACATTGAAGGCAGTAGTTCTCGACATCTCTTGCCATAAATGGCCAGTAAATACTGTTGAGCACGTGCTAGTGTTTCTTTATGGCCAAGATGGGCAACTGATTGGTGCCCATGTAAGTAACACATGAGGCACTAATGCCTCAGGCACCATCATCTGTAGGACAACTTCCTGATGAGGTTGTCTACGAAATGAGTGACACAACAAGCTATTATGTAGGCAAAGCCTTGAAAATTGTCTCCACAAACTTTTGAGAGCAGGAGAGTAGACAAATTGTGATCATTTCTCTGATATTGCAGGACATCTACAGATAGCATCTCAGGCAGGTCTACTAAAGAGTTGACTTGCACTGGTACTGCAGCAGGAGGTGCGGGTGAATGAGGGAATGTCGGCGCTACTGACGCTGTCAGTGTGGTTGTCTGTGGGACGGTCTCAACCACTGGTCCCCCAGTCCCTTGCATATCAGGAATTTGTCCGTCAGCACCTGTACGACGAGACAGTGAATTTGCATCTGCATTACCATGACTTTTGCCAGCTTGTTGCTTTATGATCCAATCATTAACATCTAATTCCAATGGCCATCTAGCCCATCTGCCTGTAGGGTCACTTTTAGTTGGTAGCTTTTTCAAACCCACTAATGGACGGTGATCAGTCACGATGACAAAAGGACGGCCAGTAAGGTAGTGAGAAAAGTGGCGCACAGACCACATGATAGCCCACAATTCTCTGCCGCTGTTAGCACATGACTGGCATAGGCCACAACCATCTCAGTGCCATTTTGTACTTGAGCCAACACTGAGCCAATGGCATTATATGAGGAATCAGTGTATAGCATAAATGGCTGTGAAAAATCTAGGTAACTCAAATATTGGAGGTTGAGTTAAAGCTGAACGAAAAAAACAGAGGGTTTCCTCACAGTCTGCGGTCCAATCAAACTTGATATGCTTTTGTAGGGACTACTGAACAATGTTGCCCATAGTTCCACAGCCAAATTCAATCAATAACTAATTCCCAGCATAACTACATTAAAAGCCATAAAACGTAGGTAATAAAAAGGACCAACACCCCAGAAACTCTCCCTCTTCTCTCTCTCTTCTCTGTCCTCGCTCCTCTCACGTGCTGGATGCACGCATATAACTCTCTCATCTGGGCCTGGCGTGCACACCACATGCCAAGGAACTCTGTCCTTCATCTTCCTTCTGCGCAAGAACTCTCGATTAAATAGGCTCCGGAATCTAGCAGAGCGAAGACCTGTAAGTCCCAAGAGGCCAGCAGCCTGCAAAGAGGACCCCGCTACATGAACAACGGCATCGGACCCCAGAGAGAACGAGTGAGCAACCAACCCTGCACCCTGGGAAACCAGAGACTGAAACAAAAGGAACGCACTGAACCCGTCTAACCAACAGAGAAAACCACAACAGTAAGGCTGTAACACTGGGCACAGATAGATGACATAGCTTAGGTACATATTGTTATATTTATAACTAAATGTAAATAGTTCTGTTTTTTATTGTTCATATCTGCAATCGTTGTGTTGGATCATTGTTTAGCTGGCTCCTAGCCAAGCCCCTCGCAGCGTTAGCAAGCAAATATATCACTCAAACAAGGTTTTGCATGTGATCTATTTAGCTACTAACCTACGACAACCCGGCATTAGTGACCTACACGATTATATACATTTTTACCACACTGCATGCGTCATTTTCCAGAAACACTTAGCTTCAGCTAAGTTCAAAACTCCCACCATCTCTTTTTCTTTGTTCTCCATGAACATGTGTGCATCGCGCATACATCCACAAGGCTGCGCGACCCCCGCACATAGGAGAACATTCCTGCACCATATGCATGCACACACACACACATCGTTTATTGTTACATTGTAATAAATCGTGCTTTGCCGCTTAGTACATGTGTTCAATAAACTTTGTTATATTCCAAGGTTGTGTGTTTATTAAAATTGCATATATATTGAATGTTTGCCAACCTCTGCAGCTCCGAAGAACTCCAAATGCCTCCAAATACGTAATTCCAACTAATAATTAAATTAGTAATTATTAGTTGGAATTACGTATTTATAGCTATATAATGAGACTGATATATTTTATGAGACTGATATATGAGACTGATTAACCGTAGTTACAGCATTATTATAACTGGTGCCACAGGTGAGGTTTATATAATTCCTTACACGTTTGGTGCCCTGTGCGAGAAATACTGTAACTAATCCCTACATTATGGGTGCCCCATGTGAGGAATACTATAACAAATCCCTACACTTTTGAGCAAGTTCAAAGGGGCAGCTTTGTGGGCAAACCCTCTAATAAATTGACAGTAATAGGAACAGAGCCCAAGAAAAGCTCTTACCTCTGTAGCGGTAGTGGGGCAGGGCCATTTTTGCACCTTGGCTGTTACTGCTGGGTCTCAAGAAATACTACCCAGGCAGGCAACATGACCCAAGAACAGCACAGATTTTTGACAGAAAAACTGACATTTTTGAAGATGCAGTTTCAATCCAGCCTGACGGAGTCGACTGAACACCTCTTGCAGACTGATTAGGTGATCTTCAAATGTTTTGCTGAAAACAATGATGTCATCTAATGTTTTGGACCAATGGAAACCCCTTAAAACAAGTTCCATTAAAGCGCTGAAAAGTTGAGGGTGCATTTGTAAGCCCCATAGACATAACCTTGAAATGGTACAGTGAATCGCCTGTTGGAAAGGCTGTTTTCTCTTTGTCATGTTCCTCCATTTGAATCTGCCAGTATCCATGGGACATATCAAGGGTGCTAAATAGATTAGCACCAGACAACATGTCCAAGCTATCATCCACTCTGTGCAACAACTGTGCATTCAGTATATAGTCACAGAATTAAGTTTTAAGTAGTCTATACAGAATCTGTAGGATCCATCCTTTTTCCCCACTAAGAGTACTGGGGATGCCCATGGACTACGGCTAAACTCTATCAGATCTGTATACAGCAGCTTTTGTACTTGGTTATTGATTTCATTTTGCACCAATGGCTTAGTGCAGAAAGCTTGTTGACGCACTGAAGTAGAAGATGAAGTACGAATTTGATGTGTAACCAAACTGGTTCTGCCTAAATCTGAGGGATTGGAACTGAACACGTTGTGATTATCACACAATAATTTGTTCACCATCTGGCTCTGCTGGGGAGTGAGATTGTCCCTATCAATGTGTACATCAGGTAAAACGAGACGAGATGTCAAAGACTGTGTAGTTATTTGAGCAATTTTATACTCAACTGGTAACTGTGTAAAGGTCAGAGGGCAGAGGGCACCTGAGTACTACGGGGCACTTCAATATCTTGATATGTAGGATTAAGCAGATGAATGAATGTTTGTCCATATTCTACCATAGGGAAGCTGCATGCAACTGTGAGGTCTTTATCTGAAGGCACGGTTGTGTACAGAAATGTGTAAGAGGGTGGTCACATTGCAATAGAATGGAGATGACTCTATGGAGGGTAAAAGAGCATGTACTGCGCTCATAAGTTCAGAGCACCAGTTCGAACACCTTCACAAATGTCTATTGTGGCAACATGTTGCCTTAGAAAGTCCTAACCAAGCAAAGCATCCTGTTTGGAATTGCGTACCACATACACATCAACAGCAAAAATGTCTGAAATGAGTCTAAGAATAATTGTCAGCAATCCTAGGATATCTAGAGGTTCCCCTGTAATGGCAGGAGCAATAGAAAACTGCTTTGGCAATGGACAGTGCTTTAGAGCTGGAATTGATTGTCTCAAATCGTCGCTAATGAGGGAAAAACCTGCACCAGTGTCCAAAAAAAGACTAACTTCCAAATCTTCAATTATATCTTTAACATAAGGAGTGAAAGATGAATTCACATGAGATGGCATTGTCTGTTTCCCTAATCCCCTAGCCCAGCAAAGTGCACACGTCTGGAGGTGAGTTTGCATATGGCCTCTTGTTTTGGGCCTGTTGATGCTGCTCCATTATAGAGTGCCTGTACCTGGTCAACTTTTAATGTTACCTTATGAAGTTGTGCTACCAGTTTGTCTTCCCTACTCTCAGAGAGACTATGAATACTCATAGTGACTGCAGGTAGTGGCATATTACTACTGAAAGGATCATGGCACAGTAGCTGTTGATTTGTTCCAACTACCTTGTGCGGAAGGTAGTTGGAATGTAAAGCGAGCTCTCTCACACTGCCCTGCAATTTTTAGCACCTCATCAAAGGTAGTGGCACCGAATTCATGGAGCCTAACTTGTAAAGCAGGTTCAAGCCCTGCAATGAAGTGATGAAAAATTTCTCCAGTTATAGCAGTCTCTCCGTAACCAGGAAAAGCCTGCAGCACAAGACGTCTCAGCTCTGCTGCATATACAGGGAGAGGCTCATTAGTGTATCAGGGTCTTGCATTTAGGTATTGTGACAGATGGGTGTCCGCTGTGCTTCTGCTGTGTAGGGTGAGATACACGTGGGGGCACTAACGAACACACCGCCACATTCAGCTTAAGTTAAAATGAGCATTTTACACATAAAATGGCATGTTTTGTTACCGTAAAGTTATGCAACGTGTTCAATTTAGCTTAGGTCTTAAAGGGTTTTGCTGCCCTTTGTATAGAGCCAAGTTAATTAAGGATCTGCATTGCATGGTAAATGTTATTCCTGATTTTGTTTCCAAAAATAGGGGTAACGTTGTGTGTGAGAAAACACAACCTTGCAAGCAGTTTAGTGTGGATGTGTTTGATGTGCATGAAGTAATACAATGGGGGAGTAAAGACCCTGGCCTGCGAAAACCTGGGGAGGTCGTTCTTTAAGATGAGTGTCTCCAATAAAAGAAAACACTGTTTTCAGCACTTTTTGTCTGTGTCTGTCTCTGCCGACTAACAAAGTACATGTGTACACAGATCTCACATCAACAAGACAACAACCTTGTTACAAATTGGTGGCAGTGGTGGGCTCTGCATGTTAGTAGTTGGCATTACAGACTTAGCTAGTTTATTTGTAAGGTATGATGGGCAAGGACAAAGAATTTGCTGCTGCAGCACCAACTGGGCCACCACAATTTCGGGGAGGGAGACGGATTGACCATCCCGTGTTCCTGCCGGAGTTGTTTGCCGGAAACAGTGGAGAATGGACGGCATGGACCGAGCAGTTCGAGATGGCGGCAGAGATAAATGCATGGAGCCAAAAGGATCATCTACATTTTCTTATTTTGCTTATGAAAAGACATGCAAGGGATGTTTGCAGTAGTTTACTGCCAGAGAAAAAGGGGGACTATCTTAGTTTGAAAAATGCCTTGCAGCAGCAGTTTGAGCCGGCAGTGCACGGCGACGGGAGCCGTGCAGCTTTCCTTGACAGAAAGCGGTCACCAGGTGAGGGCGTCAGAGACTTTGGGCATCGTCCCAAAGGCAGTGGAGGGGCGACGGACACCGAGGGGAGAAGCATCCTGTCAGGGAAGTCCCACCAACCCTTCCACACCGCAGTCGACATTCACTGGCGCCAGGGCTTACTGGCGCCAGTCGCCAGTAAGCCCTGGCGCCAGTGAATGTTCCCAGGGCTTACTGGAATTGCGGCTGACGGAAGCATCTGAGGAGGGATTGCCCATACTCCACATCGGACACAACAGTGCCTAAAAACACACTGCTCGCGGATTGGTGAATATGACAAAAGAGCCACAGATCAGACCTGATTGGGAGTGGGATCTGCATAGCCTGCAAGATTGACAACCATTTTCCTGGACTCTGGTGTTCAAGTGTCCATAGTACACGAGAGCATTTGGAGGGAAATCACTCGAGGTAAGCAGGACACTTTGGTGCCTTACCACGGTACACTGAGGGTCGCTAATGGACAATGGGCCTCATTCATCAATATTTTCATAAAACTGTGTGTAAATTTATTTGTCAACGGCCACGAACTAACAAATTCCGCCGGATTTATCAAACATGCGTAAACACAGCATTTGTTTGTATTTCGCGCTTATGTTGATAAATACCAATCAATCATAAATGACAAGCGCGTTCACAAACTTTTCGGTTACCATAAATCGACGCTCCTGAAATACCATATAAGGAGCTTGAAAACCCATTTCTGGGTTAGAAAAAAGGCAGAAGAAAAAGCTGTTCTGAAGCAGCGAATGAAGTTTTGTTAATGGAATTTTAAAAAAATACTTTGTTCAGAAGTGTAAGTAGTTTAGTGTCGGGCCGGGGAAGACCAAAGCCTGGCAAAAAATAACTTGCAGTAAATTCGGTGTCAAAAGTTCCGTGTACGCTGCAACAGGTTAAAGGAAAATGGTTCAACATGAAACTGGAGGCGAATTATTGGAGAGACCTCGTTAGCTGGAATTACTGTGGAGGGTGACTGCGATCTGTTTTCCCTGGTCTTGGATCAATCACTCTCCAATTCTGAAGGTACATTTTTGTATACCAGCCTTATCGTTGCCATAAATCCTGGGGGGCATAGTTGGCCAAAGTGGTAATGACACATCGTGGCATCGTTGGAACCGTCATGTTTTTCCTAAATCAACTTGGAACGAATCCCTAGTTAAATAATTTGTTCAAATTAGAACTATTACGTAATTAGGATCCTCCATAATAGTGTGCCCTCTCTTGCCTTTCCCTCCACTCTGCAGTTCCTCTCTAACGTCATTTAACGATTGTAATATTTAGATTTATTTTTCAAACAAACACAGGAGAAAATTAGATCGCAAATTATACAGTAAATGGCCCAATCAGCTGGCTATATTAGTCAAATTGCATAAGAACGTATGTTTATTAAATAAGAATGTAAATGTATTATGACAGTCCTGTTTTTGCGCTGTTTCAGAGACGTGTTGACTGCTTAAAATTTTCTTAAAACTAATAGAGCGAGGTCAGCCATAGCAATGAAAACCTTAGCAATGGTTTCTGCTCCTTATTTACAGTAAACCTCGTTAGCATGTTTTATGGAATTCATGTAAAATTCCAAACAATAACTAGATATAGAATTCCAGAAGAAACTCTGTTTGCTTGCCGAGGGCTTGAAGAGTATGTAGGCTACTTACTAGAATTTTTAATATACTAATATACTTATTATTAGTATATTAAAACGTTGAGTAGGTACATTAAGAACTGACATAGTAGTTCTAGGAGTACTAGAAGCAGTCAAAGAACAGCAGAACCTTCTGTTCAAAACCTGAAATTGACATTTAAGATCATTATACCTGACCAGCATTGCAGTGCCATTATATCCAGAAAGTTATTGCAAAATGTCAAGTCTGGTAAGGTAGCTAAGAGGCAAGCATGCTGTATTCTTTGGATAATTTTTCAACTACCCTAAAATTGCAGAGGCAGTTATAATTGTTGCTTAGTAACGTTAGCCACATTAACACGCTCAACATTCCACCAATGTGAAGTCAATGGAGGCGTTTTTTAAGATTTGTAGTTTAAAAGTATCTTTAAAAGAATCTATAGCTCAGAAAAATACAAGCAACCTGACCAGTATATTCACGCCAAATTCGGTATGTCTACCTTAAAAACGCTGGGGGAGACACGTTTGGAAGAACCAGGAATAATAATAAGAAGAAGAATAAGTAACGATTCTATAGAACAGTAGTTTGCGCCTTCTGCAAGCAAACTAATTAATTGTATTAATCAGTATCACACAAATGAAACATCACCTGTTTTAATCTTGAATCCAATAGTGATTTTATACAACACTTTGAACCGTTATTTATGTTACTATATTACCTCCAAATAATTTACTACTCATTTTTAATCAAATAAAAAATTAGTGAATGGAAAAATAAAAGCAACAACACGAAAAACAAGCTTTACAACCGTGTTTTTCCATTTACGCACGCAATACGAAAAGTTTAGAGCACTCGTGAAATTTCTTCAGATCCTACGAACAAACTGATATACGAAAACTTTTGATAAATCCCACATTTTTTGCGTAAATGCATTTACAAGCGATTTACGATCAAATTCGTTCGGCTCACGTTTGATAAATGAGGCCCAATGTTTTCTTTATGTTATTTCTCCCATTGTTAATAAACATGGACTGCTGTAGAAATGTGAAAAAATGTATTAACTGTCCCTCTATCAGTTTGGAGAGCACATGGGAGCATGAGGTAGGGGAAAATATAGTCATTTTAGTATTGCAACATTATTGTTAATATATTATACTTTCCATTGTAAATGGTAACTTTTTGGATACATTTCCAAAACGGTTGTACCTGAAACATGCGTAATGTGAAATGTGACACTTCACATTTCACCATTACTTAAAAACATATTAATTCAGCTGACAATATCTAACAGTAAAACATTACAGTAACAAAATGCTGATAATAACAGTAACAGTAATTCACTGATTTTCACACCTGTTTTTATATATTATATTTTGATTTTCAATCATAATGCAATTAACATTTAACAAAGTAATTATATCAATGGTGATTTGAAAACTAATCTCCTGTCATTTCTGCAAACAGGATCATACACATACAGTGGAAGGAAAATGTTAAGGAAGACATAAAACAAAAAAATTCCCAAACGCTTCAAGAAAAAGAACTCAATAAACAGTTCAGTATTACAAACAAAATCCGAGTACAGCCAACAAGAAAAAACGTAGAAACCAGTAACCCAAAAACCTCCCAGTCTGACAGGCTATCGTTTAAATAGAAAGCCTAAACAAAGGTAATGGCTTATACCAGAGTAAATTATAAATCCACTGAAATGAGCCTTCCTGTTAGTGAGGCCATTGCTGTAGTGTGGATGTGTTTGATGTGCATGAAGTAATACAATGGGGGAGTAAAGACCCTGGCCTGCGAAAACCTGGGGAGGTCGTTCTTTAAGATGAGTGTCTCCAATAAAAGAAAACACTGTTTTCAGCACTTTTTGTCTGTGTCTGTCTCTGCCGACTAACAAAGTACATGTGTACACAGATCTCACATCAACAAGACAACAACCTTGTTACAAATTGGTGGCAGTGGTGGGCTCTGTATGTTAGTAGTTGGCATTACAGACTTAGCTAGTTTATTTGTAAGGTATGATGGGCAAGGACAAAGAATTTGCTGCTGCAGCACCAACTGGGCCACCACAATTTCGGGGAGGGAGACGGATTGACCATCCCGTGTTCCTGCCGAAGTTGTTTGCCGGAAACAGTGGAGAATGGACGGCATGGACCGAGCAGTTCGAGATGGCGGCAGAGTCCTGTTTTTGCGCTGTTTCAGAGACGTGTTGACTGCTTAAAATTTTCTTAAAACTAATAGAGCGAGGTCAGCCATAGCAATGAAAACCTTAGCAATGGTTTCTGCTCCTTATTTACAGTAAACCTCGTTAGCATGTTTTATGGAATTCATGTAAAATTCCAAACAATAACTAGATATAGAATTCCAGAAGAAACTCTGTTTGCTTGCCGAGGGCTTGAAGAGTATGTAGGCTACTTACTAGAATTTTTAATATACTAATATACTTATTATTAGTATATTAAAACGTTGAGTAGGTACATTAAGAACTGACATAGTAGTTCTAGGAGTACTAGAAGCAGTCAAAGAACAGCAGAACCTTCTGTTCAAAACCTGAAATTGACATTTAAGATCATTATACCTGACCAGCATTGCAGTGCCATTATATCCAGAAAGTTATTGCAAAATGTCAAGTCTGGTAAGGTAGCTAAGAGGCAAGCATGCTGTATTCTTTGGATAATTTTTCAACTACCCTAAAATTGCAGAGGCAGTTATAATTGTTGCTTAGTAACGTTAGCCACAGTAACACGCTCAACATTCCACCAATGTGAAGTCAATGGAGGCGTTTTTTTAAGATTTGTAGTTTAAAAAGTATCTTTAAAAGAATCTATAGCTCAGAAAAATACAAGCAACCTGACCAGTATATTCACGCCAAATTCGGTATGTCTACCTTAAAAACGCTGGGGGAGACACGTTTGGAAGAACCAGGAATAATAATAAGAAGAAGAATAAGTAACGATTCTATAGAACAGTAGTTTGCGCCTTCTGCAAGCAAACTAATTAATTGTATTAATCAGTATCACACAAATGAAACATCACCTGTTTTAATCTTGAATCCAATAGTGATTTTATACAACACTTTGAACCGTTATTTATGTTACTATATTACCTCCAAATAATTTACTACTCATTTTTAATCAAATAAAAAATTAGTGAATGGAAAAATAAAAGCAACAACACGAAAAACAAGCTTTACAACCGTGTTTTTCCATTTACGCACGCAATACGAAAAGTTTAGAGCACTCGTGAAATTTCTTCAGATCCTACGAACAAACTGATATACGAAAACTTTTGATAAATCCCACATTTTTTGCGTAAATGCATTTACAAGCGATTTACGATCAAATTCGTTCGGCTCACGTTTGATAAATGAGGCCCAATGTTTTCTTTATGTTATTTCTCCCATTGTTAATAAACATGGACTGCTGTAGAAATGTGAAAAAATGTATTAACTGTCCCTCTATCAGTTTGGAGAGCACATGGGAGCATGAGGTAGGGGAAAATATAGTCATTTTAGTATTGCAACATTATTGTTAATATATTATACTTTCCATTGTAAATGGTAACTTTTTGGATACATTTCCAAAACGGTTGTACCTGAAACATGCGTAATGTGAAATGTGACACTTCACATTTCACCATTACTTAAAAACATATTAATTCAGCTGACAATATCTAACAGTAAAACATTACAGTAACAAAATGCTGATAATAACAGTAACAGTAATTCACTGATTTTCACACCTGTTTTTATATATTATATTTTGATTTTCAATCATAATGCAATTAACATTTAACAAAGTAATTATATCAATGGTGATTTGAAAACTAATCTCCTGTCATTTCTGCAAACAGGATCATACACATACAGTGGAAGGAAAATGTTAAGGAAGACATAAAACAAAAAAATTCCCAAACGCTTCAAGAAAAAGAACTCAATAAACAGTTCAGTATTACAAACAAAATCCGAGTACAGCCAACAAGAAAAAACGTAGAAACCAGTAACCCAAAAACCTCCCAGTCTGACAGGCTATCGTTTAAATAGAAAGCCTAAACAAAGGTAATGGCTTATACCAGAGTAAATTATAAATCCACTGAAATGAGCCTTCCTGTTAGTGAGGCCATTGCTGTACAAGTTCCCAGCACCAGTAAAACTAGGTATTGAGGAAAGATTCTGAAGCACCAGCTGAATGGCTTAGGGACATAGCTTCTGAAACATGGTATGCATCTGAAAAAAAAAATCGTTTTTCATTATGAATCATTACAAACATCTATTTGGTATTACATGGCACATGACTGAAATGTGACTCTGCATTGGCTCACAAAAATAATGCCTTATTTCAACCAAAATGTGTTTTATGAAGGAATACACGTTCAAACAATTGCACCATATATATTATGTACAGTATACTGATGAATATTCAACATGCTTTCAGCTACTCTTTGTAAAGGCCACATACCGCATCTGTGTCTTCGAAACAGACCCAACCCACTTGATGAAGAGGGACCAGCACTTGTGCTCTACAAAGAAATTAATTTTTAATGATATCAGTAATGCAACAATGTACGTGCACTTGTTATATCAGAACACAAAATGATCAATGCTTACCCTTGTGCGATTGGAGCTTGTGTGTATGAATGAAAACCTCCCTGCTATTGCTGCTCGAATCTGCAGGTAAAGAAAAAAAAAAACTGCAGCAAGTTACTTGTGATCTGTAAGAGATGCTGAAATGAACACTCACAAAACACTTCACACACAAAAACACACAAAAATGGAGTTTGTTAAAACAAAGTTCGGGAGAATCATTCTCAGACAACGCCCTATAATCAATTCCAATCTCCACCCAAGTATATAAACACCACGTACCTAGCTCCCATCGTGCTTTGCATTTCTGGCATCCAGTGTTTTCCTGTTTCGCCTAGCTCGCACCGCTCCAACACGATGGATTTTCAGTTCCATGATTCGGATGATGACCTGTCCTGTGCTCCGGAGACGACTGCCCCACGGGTTCGCGGTCGCCGACCGACCCGTCGCCTCCAATGCAGGCTGAGATCCAGGGCCGTCCTTCGGCAGTTGCCCTCCTCTCCTGTCGGCTCTCGTCGTCCGAGATTTCGTGCCCGCAGCCCTGCGGCTCCCGCTGCTGTCACTCGTCGTCAGTCGGCGGTTCCTTCAAGGACCACGGAACCGCGGCAGCCGGGATTTCGGAGTCCAGATTGGACCGTGACCCGCCTCCGTGAGGCTCTGAGGCTCCGCGGGATTGTGTTTCCTTGGTCTGCACGGAAAAGAGAATTGCTCCGGCTGTTCGTGGAAGCCTTGCGCACTGACAACCTGGCAGTCCCCGCCCACTCTTCCCAGCCAGCATCCGGCGCAGCTCTGTCATCAGGGGACCTTCGTCGGACCCTGAGGCAGTCCACTGATGCGCCTGTTTCCAGCAGTGTCGCCGCCGGGAGTGCTACTGCGGCCCTCGCCCGGATGCGCTCTCTCCCCTTCCCTTCCCCCTCTCCCCCCTTACGTGCCGGCCGGGTTGGAGTCGGCAGGCTCTACCTGGCGCCCTCCGCGTCAGCTATCCTGCCATTACACGCTCCCGAGGGCCAGGCAATGAGGTCCTCTCCCCCCCTGCTGCCGTTGCCCTAGCTAGAGCCGGCGAGTTCCGCCGGGCGCCCTCGGCGCTTGGCGTCCAGCCTCTGCCCGCTCGCGGGGTTTCGGCACAGCGGCCCCTCCTCCCTTCTCCTGCAAGCCGCTCTCGCCGGGGTAGACGAGCCGTACCTGGTGCCCTCAGCGCCGGTCGTCTCGTCTCTGCACGCTCCCGAGATGTCGGCTACGCAGCCCCCCCGGACGCCACCGCCTTTGCAGGGTCGACGGGCCCCTCCTGATGCCTTCGGCGTCGGCATGCCCGTTAATGCACGCCCCGAGGCATCGGCTCCGCGGCCCCCTCTCCCCCCGGTCGCCACCCTTGCCGGAGTCGGCGGGCTCCAGCCAGCGCCATCGGCGCTCTCTGTCCTGCCCTCGCACTCTCCCAAGGAGTCGGCACTGCGGTTTTCTTTTCCCCCGGCTGCCCTGGTCCCTCCCGGAGTCGGCGAGATCCAGCCGGCGCACCTCGCGCCCGCCGGACAGCCCCTGCACGCTTCTGGGATCCAGGCGCTGCAGACTAATTCCCCAGCTGCTACCGTCCCGGCAGGAGCGGGCGGGTTCCCTCAGATGCACCACGCGCTTTCTGACCCGCTGTCGCTGGCTCCCCGCGGACCGGTTCAGCTGCCCCCAGCTCGCGCTGCGTATCCTTCCCTGTATCCTCCTCATCATGCATTACAGTGTCCCGCTACCACTGCCGTTTCTGCTGCTGTCTCTCTCTCTCGCTCTCTCCCAGGTCTGAACGCAAGGAGAGCCGAGTTGTTTAGCCTATACCCAGATTCTCTGCGACCAGGGGTCCTGGCAGTCCCTGCTCAAACTCGGCGTGGAGTTGATGACGTCACCCTACCTCCTGGCGACCTCCGCTGGACCCTCAGGCTGTCCTCGGCTGCGCCTGTCGCCGACTCCTTCCCCGCGGCTGCTCAGTCCGACCCCTTATCCTTCACCTGCCTCCCTGCTGCTAGCTACGGAGCGGCCCCATCTAGGCGCCCTCTCAGCGCTCCGGCTGCTCTCGTGCCCCCTTCCCTCTGCCCGAGTCCCCTCCGGAGTCGGTTGGCTCCAGCCGGTGCCCGTTGCGCCGCCTGTCCTTCCACTGCACGCTCCTACGGACTCGGCACCGTATTTCTCCCTCCCCGCTCCCGGCGTCCCCTCCGGAGTCGGCGGGCTTCCCCCGGCACCCGTGTCGTCGGCGGTAGCGCCTCCATTGCATGCTCCCAGGGATCCGGCACAGCACCCCTTCCCCCTCCCTCTGCCCGAGTCCCCTCCGGAGTCGGTTGGCCCCAGCCGGTGCCCGTCGCGCCGCCTGTCCTTCCACTGCACGCCCCTAGGGACTCGGCACCGTATTTCTCCCTCCCCGCTCCCGGCGTCCCCTCCGGAGTCGGCGGGCTTCCCCCGGCACCCGTGTCGTCGGTGGTAGCGCCGCCATTGCACGCTCCCAGGGATCCGGCACAGCACCCCCTCCCCCCTCCCTCTGCCCGAGTCCCCTCCGGAGTCGGTTGGCCCCAGCCGGCGCCCGTCGCGCCGCCTGTCCTTCCACTGCACGCTCCTAGGGACTCGGCACCGTATCTCTCCCTGCCCGCTCCCCGTGTCCCCTCTGGAGTCGGCGGGCTTCCCCCGGCACTCGTGTCGCCAGCGGTGACACCACTATTGCACACTCCTCGGGACTCGGCACAGCGCCCCCCTCCCTCATCCCTCCCAGCTCAGCTTCCTTCGTCTCTTCCCCTGCAACATCCTCACTGCTCTACAGCTTTCTATCCGGCCTTGCTTCCATGCTCCAGGTCTTCCACGACCTCGGTGTCCCACTGGCAGCAGAGAAAACGTTCGGTCCTTCCACCTCTCTAGAGTTTTTTGGGCATTATTCTCAACACAAAAGAACTCCGGACCTCTCTCCCTAAAGAAAAGATAGACCGGATTAGCGAAGCATTGCACGGCCACTTGTCTAACCCCCGCTGCACAAAAAAGAGACCTTTTATCGCTTCTCGGTCATTTAAATTTCGCAATGCGTGTCCTTCCCCACGGTAGATCTTTCATATCGTACTTGCTCTCCCTAGCCTCGTTCGTCCCGTCTTTACTAGACGTCGTAGAGCTGGACTCCTATCACCAAAAAGAACTCCGGCTGTGGCACCTCTTTTTAAAAGAATGAAACGAGGTCTTTTTTTTCTACGACGACAACGTTTCGTCTCCCACTGACCTGCAATTATTAACCGACGCTGCCCCCTCCGTGGGCTTCGGTGCTTATTACCAGGGCCGATGGTTCGCAGCCCCACGGCTGGTCCAGTTCTCCTCTCTGCCCCCTTCCGAATCTTCTTCCGCTCCGTTCGAACTGTACCCGGTGGTCGCCGCCGCGGTCATTTGGGGTGCCAAATGGAAACAAAAGACCGTCTTAATCCATTCGGATAACATGGCCACTGTCCACATAATCAATAAAGGTCGCTCATGCTCTAATGCCATCATGCCACTCTCCGTCGTCTCACCTGGGCATCCGTTTGTAATCAGTTCATCATCCCTGCCGCTCATGTTCCGGGTCATTACAACGAAATTGCTGACTGTCTTTCTCGCTTCCGATTCCAGAAATTCTACGCCTTGGCTCCAGAAGCAGACACCAACCCGGTTCCAGTTCCTCCCTATTCACAGCTAACGTTCCTGTGAATCACCCCCTTCATCACCTGCACCTGCGCTCCCTCGACACAATCCTTCAAGCCTCATCACCACGCACACTTCAGTCTTACTACACCGCCTGGAACTGCTTTAAATCATTCCATGCTCTTCACAACCTCCAATTCCCGTCATTCAGCTTAGTTACATACTCCTCTTTCATATCTTTCGCCCACTCTCATCTCTGAATCAAAACCACCATCAGAGTATACCTAAGCGGTATACAGTTTTTTCCACAAACTCCTTTTCGGTTCCTCCATCCTCTCCATTATTCATTGACAAAACTGGCAAAATCGTAACACGTCACCAGTTCCAAAAACATTTAAAAGCAGTCCCGTGTGCATGTGGTTTTCCGTCTAACGTTTTCCTCACACTCTTTCAGAATCGGAGCAGCCACCACCGCAGTAAAAACGGACTACCAGATCACTTTATTAAACGCCTGGGTCGCTGGTCCTCCGATGCCTTCCAATCTTACATCAGACTCAACATTCCAGACTTACATTCCGCCCACGTCGCTCTGGTCCAGTAACGTTTTCTTTTCTTTGCAGTCCCACCATCTACATCTTCCTGGCTGGCAGTCTTTGGGGGTCCTCTTCTCTTACAAGAACATCTGCACTCCTCTCCCCCTTAGGACTCCAAGCCCAAAACCAGTGTACAATCACTACACCTCACCTTATAAAGCATTTCAATTTAATTCCTTCCATTGTCTGAGAATGTTTCTAGTGAAATGGAGTTTGTTAAAACAAAGTTCGGGAGAATTATTCTCAGACAACGCCCTATAATCAATTCCAATCTCCACCCAAGTATATAAACACCACGTACCTAGCTCCCATCGTGCTTTGCATTTCTGGCATCCCACCTCCTCCCCATCACCACCTTTCCTAATTATGTGTTTTCCTATAGGGGGGTCCTCTTCTCTTACAAGAACATCTGCACTCCTCTCCCCCTTAGGACTCCAAGCCCAAAACCAGTGTACAATCACTAAACCTCACCTTATAAAGCATTTCAATTTAATTCCTTCCATTGTCTGAGAATGTTTCTAGTGAAAACTATTTAAAGATGTTTTCATTACAGGGCATGGAAAAAATTATGTACAAATCTAACAATACTGAAATGTTTGTAGGGGGATGCTAGAGTGTTCTTCCAGAAGGAGAGCCTGCAGTACTTTGACAGACAAAGGAGGAGGAAATCTACTCCACACTTTGTGTTCCATAGCTTCTTATAAACATTTTATGATGTTCAGACCTGGTGATCAAGAAGGTGATCATGGGGCTTTGTATTTCATGGCTGTACTTCTAACATGCAAAATAATAATTGGACTGATGACTCCCACAAGATGGCTGCCCAGACCATAACAGATCCATTACCATGTTTAATGTGTGATGGACTCAGAGACTGTTCAGATCGCCTCAGATGGCTCTGCATTGGCCATTGAAAAGCAAACAGTGTTGGTGTATCAATCAAGGACCAATCATTACACATAATCCATTGTGTAAAATGAAATGCAAACGATGAATGACAGGATTTAGCAGTTGTTTTATCCAGGTGTCTAACCACTGTGCCTCTATTGCTCCAAAATCATTATTACTTACCCTGCTGTCTAAAAGAGTTCCAAAGAGTAGGACAAAGAAGCCCTGCACAGAAAAACATAAAAGCCTAGTTTTAGTATTTTGCCTTAGTATTAGTGCGCTCATATAACTAACCTAGGAAAATATTTGTTACACACATTTTCTTTACTCATTTTTTTTTCCATTACAATGAACTTTTACAATACTATACAGTTAAAATTCACCTGGTTTTAAAATATATACATTAACATACAATAAAAGAACAACAACAAAAAAAGACATTTAATCATACCTGTAATGAATTGAGAACTGCAAACACAATATGGATTCCAACGCTCTCAGGGTCAACCATGGTTCCTATCCCAAATCCCCATGTGAGACCAAAGAAAGGAGTCAGAAAGGCAACACATCTTGCAATGACCATCAAGGCATTCTTTTCGTCTGGCTGGTTCTCTCCCACTCCCCTCCTCAGCACTTTGTACCGAACTACAATCAGGAAATTTATGGCCACTATGGTAAGGGCAGGAATCACAAAAGCAAGCAGAGCCTTTGTATGGAACCAGTTGAGCCAGCAAGCATCATATTGCCTGACGTACCCGTCTTGTGGGGCCGTGACTGCCACTGTAATGACAGCGATGATAAGGGGAGCACCATACCCTATGGTGAAGGCGATTACCATCAATGTCGCCCTTGACATATCAGAGAAGACCATAACCATTCTGTGAAACAGCAAGAGGGCTGAAATCAGCATCCAGAAGAACAAGGCCAGGTAAAAGAAGTGGATGAAGAAAGTTGCCGCACTGCAGGGCCCCACTGGTGTCTCTTGATCAATGTCTGATATCGCTGCCCCAATGATGAACCATATGTTTGCGATCAGCAGGGACAAAGCGGTGTTCACGATGGCGACGTGCCACATATACGATGTGTTGTTTCTAGCGACGACAGTCCACACAAAGGCTTCGATGATGAGGCACAGCACTAAGCTACCCATTGATATGCCCACTCCAATGTAGGTAATGAAATCCAAAACAAGTCTGATTTCTGGAGGAATGAAGGGAGACATCAAAATGGAGAAGGAGGTCAGGTGGTTACAGACACATGTCACACTCTCATTCCCACCAGACTGGACTGTGCACCCAGTGGAGTCCCATCCCCCTTCTGTGTCAAACAGGGTGAAGTTCCAAAAGACACGTTTCCCAGAGCCTCAGATGTATTTGTTATTTCAAAGCTGAGAGAGACATTTGTAATTGTGACATTCATATTGACTAACAGTACGGCTCCGTTGATGGTGTTATTTAAACTGGTAATGTTCCGTGGGGGCAAAACATTGTCCAGACTGAGAAACCTTATAGTGGTAATTTGAGCAATGCCATTGAGCTGTGGGTCTGGAATGAATATTTGGGCAGTTGAGTTAAATTCTGTGCTGAAAGAGTCATTGAATTTAGTTTTTCTTAACTCAATTAAAGATGTGCTTATTGTGAAGTCTCATACTGTTTTATTTATTAAGTCTTATTTTAGACAATAAAATATACATTTAATTACAAAATCATTTTAACTTGGAAATTTAAACTTGAACATTTTAATGTGAATTTTTTCTAAATTGATCAAAAGAGCCTTCTCTAGATTAATAATTTGTGAAATTATTCATTTGTTTAGTGATTTTTCCTCCATTATTTTAATAACTAATACATCTTTAATGGGTATATACTGTACTCAACATAAAAATATCAATTGTCATACACAGAGATGAGGAGCTACATTGTAGCAAAAAAATCCTACATAGCACAAAGGACGTTGATAACCTAAACAACATTTTCTTCTGATTCCTCTCCCAGCTGCAGTCTCTGTAAAAGACTTTTGGTAGAGCCTGGTCTTCCCACCTTACAGTTAAAAGCAGGAACTGCACTAGCACACGACCTGCCAAAACTGATTATTATTTAAAGTATTGCATTTACTCTGTTGTTAACCTCATTCATTGCCCATTAGTTGGTTTGTGATCAAGGTTTCTTCCTGTTGGTCATGGAATTTTTCCTTTACACTGTTTCCCAAGGCTACTCTGAATAAACTGAACTGAACCTGAACCGGGTGGCACCATATGAATGGCCAGAGGCAGGTGGCACCCTTACATCAGAGCAGTATTGTTTCTGTACAGTGGGGGAACTTAACAAATATTAAAGTAAACAGCTGCTCTGTGATGTACAAAAAAGCTTGAAATGAACTGATAACTGATTCAAAATTGAAAAGTTGAAGTCCAAAGTGAATTTACTACTTACTTCTAAAATGAAGTATTGAAGATGACTATATTTTATTGGTAAAATATGACCTAGTCTCTTCAGCATTGTGGATTCATGACAGACTTAAGAGAATCACATTGGCTTACCCTCCCTTTTCTGCCTAAAGTGGACAAGTGGCCTATAATCATCTGTGTGGGTTACCTGCTAAAAAAAAAAAAAAATCATATGACTAAATAAAAGGCATTAAAAAAAGCTGACATCCATACATTTGAACTTTGTGCAATACACAGTGCAGAACATTTTGGGTAGTTAGAAATAACAGTAAA
Source organism: Albula goreensis (assembly GCA_022829145.1). NCBI lineage: Eukaryota > Metazoa > Chordata > Actinopteri > Albuliformes > Albulidae > Albula > Albula goreensis. The sequence goes on from CM040745.1 coordinate 41,106,439, forward strand.
TGGAAATACTCCTTTCTCATAAGGTCTAAAAATGTAAATAAAAGGCAATTGCATAATAATTCTATATTGTATCTTTATGTTATTTTTGTATATTGTATTTTATATATATCCCTGTATTTTTGATATACCATTTTGACTAGGAGCTGATGTGTTGAACAGTAGCCAAAGATGCAGTAAGATGCTGTAAGACTCTTTAAATTGTGTTGTACAATTAAATTCAGCATTATTCAGCATAACTGAATTTGTGTGTGTTTTCAAAATGTAAATAATTTTCTCCTCTTTTGAAGTGGGTTTGGTACATGAAATTTAAATGAATTTTAAATGAGGACATAAAGTAAACCTGGAGGTGAGGTTTCATATTTCTATTTAAGCATGATAGAAACAGCTTCCTCCTGTGTCCATTTGCAAAAAGGAACATGTTACTGAGATGTTGAGCTAATCATACATGAATACATAATCTCATCTCAAAAATGTTGTTTACAATGTAAAACAGACAAATCATTCAATTATGTAACGTACGTTCCCTAGAAATATGTCAATACGTACTTGTTATTTCTATGAAATCCTCAGAATAATTCAACACTGGCTAAATGCTTCACTGAAACTAAACTGGTACTACTCTATATGTAAACTGTGATAAAAACTTAAACATTTTCATGTACCGTGTCCCATTTTAGCTGGAGTTATTTCTATCAGAAAACTTGATAGAAAAAATGCCTCTACATGCCAAGTGAGTCAAACAATGACGGCCATGAGTTGAAATTCCACTGGCAACTGTAAACTATTCAAATAGTTGCCAGTAAAGTATGGAACTTATGAGGAAGACCTTACCGGGGCAACATGGTTTAAGAAGTTTAAGAGTCCCTCTGTTCCAGAAATATTCCAAACCACTTGCAGAGCAGCAAGGCTGAACAGAATTTTTAATACTTCCATACCTGTGTGTAGGGGGAAGACACAATATTTTTTCATTGTTACTTTATTTCTGGGTAAACTCCGTTTTACCCATCTGTCACCAACTGTCACTGCTGATAAGTGCCCTTTGATGAAATTTGACGACATGCACAGGAGTTTTGAAAGCTGCAGTGGAATGGTTAAATGGTTTTCCTTTGGATTATAAGCAGCTGGGCACCCACACTGAAACTGTCTACAGTGCCTGCCTTACTTAAGACCTTCTGAACCAAACCACAAGGCAAATCTTGTCACCTCAGTTGTACAGATGAAAAGCATTTGCAAGAGGGCATTCATTTCCTTCAAATGTTTAACGTTAAAACTATAGAAGCTGTCCACACTTTCATAAATTATAACCCAGCTGACTTATGTTGTCAGTATATGTTTGGATTAATCAGTTATAATAAAATCTAAAATAATCCTTTACTATAGAGCAAGTTACAGATACTAAGAGCTTTAATTGATATGTCATTACCAGTTCTGACTTAACAGACCTCCCTTCTGGCTCCATAAGAAAAATTAACAAAATAGGCAAAATAAGTCAGACAGTTTAGTAATAACTTTACAGAATAATGCATATGATGAATATTATACAAATAAGTCAATATCGTTCAAAACTGGATTAGTCATTTTCACTCTTCAGATAAGATTTATTGGCAATGAGCTTCACTTTCACCATCCCAGCATTCAATTCAATTCAATTCAATTTTATTTGTATGGAGCTTTTTACAACAAGTTGTCACAAAGCAGCTTTATAATTGATCCCTGGCCTGACACCCCTTCAGAGAAAGCCAAGGCAACAGTGTCAAGGAAAAAGTCCCTGACAAACAGGAAGAAACCTTGAGCAGAACCTGGCTAAGAGGGGGAGTCCATCTGCTTCTGGCTGGCGCAGGGTGCACAACGGGTAGACAGGAGAGTGGAGATGGCTGACATAACTCTTACTGATTCAAATGATAATTGAAATGATAACAGGAACAACCACCTGCATATTTTCCTTTTTTCATATTGTATTTTGAGAATTCTGGTATCTTTGCTTTCAATTCAAGTTCATCAAACCAACCATCCACCTCAAAAAAATGATACAATCTAAAGAAAAACTTCAACAAAACTAAGCAGTGAAATGAGCACATAGTGGGAACAATGTTGGAGAAAATGCAGTTTCATAAAGAAAGTTCATAAACCTCACACTTGGTTGCATGGAAGCATGGTTAGTGAAAGCTAAATAAAAGTATAAAAGTGTTCAGCCTTACCATAGATCTGGTGAAGCTCTCCTTGACGCATTCATGGTTAGTGAAGTAAAGTGTTACGAAATGAGCCTGAGACTCAGGCTGGTTAAACACACGCCTACAATATGAAGTATGGCAAAAATGTTTTTGCTTTTTTTCCTGAAATACAGTAAGACATTCATCACACTGGAGGGACAGGTTTATTTATTAAAGCCATTTCCTTTTTCCTTGGCGTGTCTGGATTGTGCTGTTTGTTAGCTGCATTATGTATTCATTATAGACAATGGGCATACTATATAGCATGCGATCCAGGATATGAATAAGATAAAAGAAACAATATACAATTAACACAAAACCTTGACCCTGTGATTGTGAAAATACCATGAGCTTCAAAAGGATAAAAACACCAAACTGTTTGTCTTTTATAAATGGTCAATGAGAATAATTTTTTCCCAAAATCAGAACTTTTTGATAGGTGCTAAACTGGAATTATCTAGTTTTTGTTCAGACACCAAAATCCTTTAGTTATTAAAAGGTTTAACCAAAAAAGGACGTGGTTTTGCTATTGAATATTTTATAAAAAGGGTTTCACCTGTGTTGACACCATTTATAACAAACCACAGCCATTTGTGTGGGATAAGTTATGTCTGTAATTCCCACATTCCAATCATCGATTAGACAGGATCTGTGGACAGGACTTAATCAACTACTGTCTTTATTTAGTTCTGCATGCAGAGTTAAGCTCCACAAATGCAGATCAAAGATAAGTTGTTTAACAGAGCAGACCTAATGGCATAAATAATGATGATATCTTTTCAAATGCCAGCCAGCTGTGTTTCATTAACTTGCTCATAACCATTAAAAGTTATTCACCCAATTAAATGGATATATTCAATTGACAGGTTGTTTGTTTGTTTTTGTGTGTGTGTGTGTGTGTGTGTGTGTGTGTGTGTGTGTGTGTGTGTGTGTGTGTGTGTGTGTGTGTGTGTGTGTGTGTGTGTGTGTGTGTGTGTGTGTGTGTTGTAATGGAGTTTGACAGAATGTTTGCATTGCAGGGAACAGTTTCATTTTCTCTTATGGTCAAATAAAAATTAAAACCTTTTTCCCATTTAAGACCATTTAAGAGCAATATTTTGCTGAACTAAATATTAAATTAATAGCAGTATTAAGGAAATTGCAACATTCATGGAAGTGTAATGACATTGTATTGTGGCCGTGGCCTGTGTTCTGTGATAATGCTGTATCGTGTGGTCCTTGGCAGTTCCCACCCTAATGAAGAACTAACATTATCATCCATTCTGCCTTCATTCTGAGCAAAGTTCATTTTCTTTTCCCTGTGCAGACTGGGAACTCTTTCATAACATAAAAATCAAGGATGCAGTATGCTCATGAGATGCATGACTACTAAGAACGTATCAGAAAAGCAGCCTAAGGTTGTAAAGAGAATGTCCTTTTTCAGTTTTTCTTATACACACTTCATAATTAGAATTTTAATTAATAAATTAAGCAAGACTGTACTCCCACTTTCATTTGTAACACTATACAGTGCAGTTTTAACCTGCCACAACAATTCAGTGTTTATTCTAACATTCAGGTTCAGAACAAAGTTTTTTCAAGTAGGAAAAGTATCAAACAATAATCCAAAACTGTTTAGAAACAACATATTTTATACTATATTATGACTGATTGGATTATATTATCCTATGGCTCATACCTGCTGAGGACACTTCTGAGTGCAGTCTGGTTATAGACACACCTAAAACCTGAGGTATGGCAAAAATGTTCACAGAACTTCCTGGAATACAAGAGTCTCAACACACTGACAGGACAGATTTATTTTCTAAGCCATTTCCGTGTTCCTCTGTATGTCTGGATTGTGCAGTTTGTTAGCTGCATTATTTATTCATTAAACAGACAATAGGGCACAAACAGCATGTGATCCGGAATATAAACAAAATAAAAAGAAACAATATATTAGAGACACAAATCTTGACTCTGTGTATGTGAAAATAGCTTTAGCGTCACGCTGAAATGTTTGTCTTTAATTAAACTGTCAATGAGAAAATATCCCAAAATGTAATAGTGAATGTAGGAGCTCTTTTATTTACGCACAATGGGCCTCATTCATCAATATTTTCGTTGGCCACATTAACACGCTCAGGGGTGGGTTTCCCGAAAGCCTCTTAACGCTAAGAACCTCTTTAAATGACTCTTACGATCGTTCTTAAAATAACGTGGGTTTCCCAAACACGTTCGTAACTAAAGCGTCTCTTTAGTTCGCTCTTAACTAACGAGAGATCCAGACCACTCGTTCACAGCAAAGAACCACTTCAAGATCAAGCTCGCAGCTATCCGCTCTTGCAGCGCACACAATACGCATGCTCTTTCGATGCATTTATATATATATAGTGCTTCATGGGTAAATATTTGTGTTTAATTCACTGATTTGGAGTAACAGTGTATTAATTTGAACATTATAATGTCACATTAATAATTTTATTGGGCTCTTTAATCCAATTAACTTACAATAATAAGAAAATGATCATGTAATTACTTTTTATTAATGACAAATATGGCTGCACCTGTGTAATCTTATAAGGACTTGGAAAACAGTAAATCTTTCTTATGTTCAATTTCATCAAGCAAGATGAGGATTTCTTCCTTTGTGAATGCTGACTTCCGTGTCCTTTTCCCCTCCATGACCTACTGTCAGGCTCCACATTGCCACATGCCAATTTATTGGAGCAATCTGGCTCTGGATTGAACAACAATGCAATGAGCAGACAAGGTGAAAGGAGTTTTACTTAATTATTTAGCCTTTTCATCATTATTTTTTATTCATGTAAACTTCCGTTGAAACATTTCTATAGGCTTATAGACACTCTGAATCAATTTCAGTTAGAGTATGATGATAACACTGTGTCTTCAAAATATTGTATTTCAGTGTTGATTGGTTAAAACGAGTGACGTATAACCCCACAGAATCGATTTATGAACTACAAATGCTTTAGCGAGGACGCGCTTGTCAAAGAAGATCTTTGCAAAGTTCCTCATAAGGCCCAGTCTAACGATTGTGTTTGGGAAACCCACGTAACGAGAGAACGTTCGTTGCTTAAGAATCACTTAAACACACTCGTTAATCCGAAGATGCAACGTTATCGGGAAACCCACCCCAGTTCATGGGAGGTTACCCATACGTGTTGCTAACTTAACCCCCGAGTTTCAGATTTTAAGAAAAGGCACTAGCCTGGGAGGTTTTCTGTGTTGGGGAATGATATCGGGGGAGCTGTTATTGCTACGATGACTGACGGTAGCACTAGAAATGCAGGAGTGAAAGGCGGAGATTGTCGCGAAAAACATAAATGGGATTTGGACGATTTGATGCGGGCACTGAACCGAGAGTAAAAACCTAAATTCAGTAGTATGAACTCTCAGACAACGATATAGTATTTTAGGAGGAGTTTATTGATAAGGGAAAGAAAAGAATGAACTTGGGCTTGGCGTCAAAAGGGGGAGGAGTCGTCCCGTACTCGTGGAGAGGGAAACCCCCCCTCCCTTTGGCTGAAAGAAATAGAAATAGCAGTTAGGATTATGAATCCCCCCTAGAAAGAGAGGATGAAGGTGGAGATGGGGAGGAGGTGGGATGCCGGAAATGCTGAGCACAACGGGTAAAGGTACGTGGTGTTTATATACCTGTAGGGACCGGAAGGGGTGCGATAGGTAGAGAGGTTGTCTGAGCGTTCTTCTCCCGAATCTCTGTTTTACCAAACTACAATTCAGTAGTATGAACTCTCAGACAACGATATGGTATTTTAGGAGGAGTTTATTGATAAGGGATAGAAAAGAATGAACTTGGGCTTGGCGTCAAAAGGGGGAGGAGTCGTCCCGTACTCGTGGAGAGGGAAACCCCCAAAAGACTGCCAGCCCTGAAAACAGAATGTGAGATTAGGTTTGATATTTCTACGTAATCGTCAATGGAATAATGAGCAGTGGGCAAAACGAATGTCATTTGGACAGCGTCTGATGACCAGCGACCCAGGCGTTTCATTAAATGATCAGGAAGTCCATTTTTTGTGCCGCTGTGGTTGCTGCTCCGATTCTAAATTAAAGAGAAGAAAATTGTTAGCGGAAAACCTGACATATACGGAGTTGAAAACACGGTGAATTATGAGCATAGGAGGAATCAGAAGAATGCGAGTGAGAAGGGAGCTGACAGAGTGATGCCTACGAGAGGGTTGATGTAACCGAACGGGACCTGAATGCAGTAGGAGAGTATGTAGGCGTGCTGGTTGTCTAGGTTTGGAAAAGCCTGGGTCTAAACTTCTGGTATCCTCCCGTGAGCTTCCGGGCCGAACTGAAGAATTTCTGAAATTGGAAACAAGAAAGACTGTCAGGAATTGAGTTATAGTTACCGGGAATGTAATCGGCACGTACGGTGAACTGATGGCGTATTGACACTTCGTGTGTGAGACGGCAGAAAAGTGACATGCTAGTGATGAAACGTGAACGGCCTTTATTCATTATTGCGACGGTGGCCCTGTTGTCAGGATGAAACTAGACTTTCTTTTTAAGACCGTTCCGACCCCCAAAATACAGCAGCAGCAACAACCACGGAATAAATTCAAAACAATGCGGAGGACTCGGAAGTAGGCGGGAGGGAGGAGAATTCGACCGGCCAGGGGCTGCAAACCAGCGCCTCGACAATAAGCACCAAAACCCACGGCTGGCGGAGCGTCTACGAACGGACGAGGATCGCGTGCCGCAAAACACTACGCCCAGACAAAAACTCGTCCGGTACGACCAAATCGAGCAGGGAAGGGACCTAGAGGCGAGGTCAGCAGACAGCAATTCTGATTGGATTTACGGAATGCAGGAAACGGAGGGGACGAACGACAACAAATCGACAACGCCGGGCTCGGCCTCGGTCGAATGGAGGTTCCCGCAAATAACTTACCGGACGGGTAGGGCGACCAAACAGGGGGAAAAAAAAACCGTGAGTGAGACCATGATGGAGAAAGGAAACGAAAAGTGGATCGGGATGGTTGCGGAGTGCATGACTGAGCCTTGAAAAATAAACGGGGTTGGACAGATGTGAATATACTCACGCAGGCGCCCGAAGGGAGCAGTGCGACGGTAGACAGGACATACTAGGCGCGCGTGAGCGCCGGCGCAAAAGCTACACACGTGTAAAAATTTGCACCCGGTTTTGAAGCAACCGGCGTGGTTAAAATCATTACATACTGATTTCCCTCTAACGAGAAGAATGGGGCGCCCTTTGATGTCGACCTCGGGGGAGGTGACGACAGCAGAAGCTGTCGGGACATTATTAGCCGCACCAGCCACGATGGAGGTAGCGGGAGCTACCATGGCACATAAACGGGTAGCATGCTCAGTAGACTGACAAACACCGCAAACAGAAGCTCTCAACCCCAGAAAAACCCGACAGTATAAGTCAGAGTCCAGAACCCCCCAATAAGGACATACGTTGAACTGTGCTACCTTAGCGGCACATTTGGCAGAAAACATTTTATGGTATGCATAAAAATGGGAACCCCCAAAACGGATGGCTAAATCCGCCACGATAGCCAAATAGTCAGCCAGCTCTCTGCGACGGTGAGGGAACACAGAGCAGATAATGTTGGTGTAACGACTAAAAGCCAAGCAGAATTCAGGGAAAGTTAGCACCTTAGAGGAGGAGGAGGAAGGAGCCCTGAGCGCGACCGTGATGCCGTCACACTCCAGAACCCTGCGTTCGTAGGAGGGGGAAGGTGAAAGCAGGGATGCCAAACACACGTCCGCACCTTGCAAAATCTGCGAGCGCAGATGGGCAGACACTGGCGTAGGCTCGAAAACAGGGGCATTCGAGGGAGGAGGCATCACGGCGGCCGTGGACAGGCTGTAGGACTGGACACTGGTGGCGGAAGGAGCCGGGCAGGAAAATTGGGGACCTGGGAGAGAGTGAGAGAGAGAGACAGCAGCAGACACGGCAGTAGTAGGAGGATACAGAGGTGGATACGGAGCAGGATGCAGGGAAGGATATGTAGCGTGAGCTGGGGGCAGCTGAACCGGTCCGCGGGGAGCCAGGGGGAGCTGGTCGGAGGGCGCGTGGTGCGTCTGGGGAAACCCGCCTGCTCCGGCCGGGACGGTAGCAGCTGGGGGAACGGACCGCAGTGCCTGAGTCCCAGAAGCGTGCAGGGGCTGTCCGGCGGGCGCGAGGTGCGCCGACTGGAACTCGCCGACTCCGGGAGGGACCAGGGCAGCCGGGGGAAAATTAAACCGCAGTGCCGACGTCTTGGGAGAGTGCAAGGGCAGGACAGAGAGCGCCCGATGGCGCGGCTGGAGCCCGCCGACTCCGGCAAGGGTGGCGACCGGGGGGAGAGGGGGCCGCAGAGCCGATGCCTCGGGGGCGTGCAAGAACGGGCATGCTGATGCCGAGTGCACCAGGAGGGGCCCGTCGACCTCCGCAAAGGCTGTGGCGTCTGGGGGAGGCTGCGTAGCCGACATCTCGGGAGCGTGCAGAGACGCAGACGACCGCGCCGAGGGCACCAGGTACGGCTCGTCTACTCCAGCGAGAACGGCTGCAGCAGGGGGAGGAGGGGCCGCTGCGCCGAAACCCCGCGAGCGGGCCGAGGCTGGACGCCAAGCGCTGAGGGCGCCTGGCGGGACTCGCCGGTGTAACTGCACCGCCTGCGCCCCTTGCACGGCCTGCGCCCCCCTATTTCCGGTTCCGTCGGCAATATGACGTTTCACCCCCTTATTTGTTATAACGCTGTCACATGATCACATGTGATCCTGGACAATAATGCGCATGCGTACGTTTAAATACACATACGTTAATTGCTTAAGTAGCTTAAGAGCTATCAAATTTTCCGACGTAGGCATCGGTGGGTAACTGGCTACCTAGCAGCTGTGAATTACAGCTAGCTAACGTGAGCTAGCTAGGTCGATCCACAAAAAACATACCTAACCAAACAATTAAGATCGTGTAAAGTTCACAAATAGCTATTACTATCATACATCATTTTCAACTCAGTTGTAGTGAGTAAGAAAATATAACGCTAAGTATGACTGTAAGCATATTATTTTATCACTCAAGTAACCAATGGCCTAGCAGCAATTAGGTAGCCAGCAATCCTGGTTTAATTAGATTGCAAGCAAGTAACTACCTGACGTTCAGCAAGCTAACTAGTGATTGGCTATGTACCTAACATTTTAGATTTTCTAGCACGAATGTAAGATGTCACAAGGGCAAGAGTTCTGATAAAATGTTAAGTTTTTAGCAGAGAAGGAAAGGCAAGTGAAATTAAATTGCATCTATTATCAAGGAAAGGTTTGATTTACGGTGGTTTTGAACGCTGTTTGGGAATAAGGCAGCAGTGCTTCCTTAGCAAGCTACATCAGTTATCAAATTTTATCTTTGTAGTCACAGCAGACAAGTAAAGGGATGGCATTGTATCAATGTGGAATTTGATGTTGAGAATGACAGACATTCTGATAATCAATAAACTGACTTTACACACCTAATTTCTGTCCTCACCCTAAATAAGGATGAAGTGCTGAGCGCACTCTCAGTTGCTTGATAGCTCGGCAAGTAGCCTAGCTATTGAAATGTTATCATTGTTAACCTAAATTATAGACAGGTTAAATGAAAGCCACAATAAGTAAATAGTTGTCCCACAAAATATGATACTAAGCTGTTTATTAACTCGCAATAGCAAGAAACATGATGACCTATTAGCAATAGGTTACCTGGCCTAATTTTCTAGCAAAAAAAGGGCTATCGATAACTTCAATCGACTACAATAATAGGATTCTGATCCAACAGGTACATGTCATATACATTTCATGTGCATGGAATTGAAATATTATTAATAGGCCTATATAATTTATATAAATGTATATATGTGATTGTGTACTGTATAAATGATCCATAAAACACTTATCCGTTAGCTACATTGCTAATTTCCTTAACTATAGTGTCACCATGCAGGCCTCAATTAACTAGCTTTAGCTAAGCTAAACTAAACATATAACTTTCTGAGTTATAAAAACTTCCTTAGCTAGAAGTTTTTAACACTATGAAGGTAAGACCTGAATAAGCACACACGTACGCAAGGGTGAAAGTGCACGAACATGTAATAGCGTTATAACAAATAAGGGGGTGAAACGTCATATTGCCGACGGAACCGGAAATAGGGGGGCGCAGGCCGTGCAAGGGGCGCAGGCGGTGCAGTTACACCGGCTCTAGCGAGGGCAACGGCAGCAGGGAGGGGAGAGGACCTCATTGCCTGGCGCTCGGGAGCGTGCAATGGCAGGTTAGCTGACGCCGAAGGCGCCAGGTAGAGCCTGCCGACTCCAGCCCGGCCGGCACGTGAGGGGAGAGAGGGGGGAGGGAGGGGAAGAGAGCGAGACTGGGCGAGAGCCGCAGTAGCACTCCTGGCAGCGACACTGCAGGAAACAGGCGCAGCATTGGACTGCCTCAGGGTCCAGCGAAGGTCCTCTGACGGCAGCGCTGCGCCGGACGTTGACTGGGAAGAGTGGGCGGGGACTGCCAGGTTTTGAGTGCGGAGGGCTTCCGCAAGCAGCAGAAACAAGTCTCTTTTCCGCGCAGTCCGGGGAAAAGAAATCCCTCGGAGTTCCAGAGCTTCACGGAGGCGGGGCACAGTCCAATTGGAAAGCTGCAGTTCTCCGGTCCTGGAAAGAACTGCCGGCTGACGGCGAACGATGGCCTCAGGAGCCGCCGGGCTGCGGGAACGGGACCTCGGTCGACGGGAGTCAAGAGAAGAGGAGGAAAGAGATCTCCGAGAGACGGCCCTGGATCTCAGCCTGCGAGAGAGGCGTCGGATCGGTCGGCGACCGCGAGCCGGGGATGCAGGGAGGCTTACACGGGAACCAACCCGTGAGGAAGTCGAGGAGAAGCCTGCCTCGGGGGCGCTGGACAGGTCTTCGTCAGAGGCATGGATTTGGATATCCAGTTTTTAAGAGCAGTGCGATCTAGGCGACGCAGTAAAACTGAATGCCAGAAATGCTGAGCACGATGGGTAAAGGTACGTGGTGTTTATATACCTGTAGGGACCGGAAGGGGTACGATAGGTAGAGAGGTTGTCTGAGAGTTCTTCTCCCGAATCTCTGTTTTACCAAACTGCAATAATGCACAGCTAAGAGCAGTGAAAGAGATGCTTAGCAAATATGACAGCGTTTTTAGCACAGGTGATTTTGATTTGGGTTGTAACGATCTAATTCTACATAGGATTGACACTGGTGATACTAAGCTTATCAAGCATGCATCAACAGGAAGGCTTTGACACTTTGATCTACAGGCTATGTTAGATAGAGGAATTGTGCAGCTGTCAGCTAGTTCATGGGGTTCCCCTGTGGGTTTTAGTTAAAAGAAAGACGGTTCGCTGAGCTTTTATGTACATTACAGAAAATTTAATGAAAATACTGTGAAAGATGCATACTCGTTATCGCGCATTGATGAGACGCTGGATGCGCTGGCTACTGCCAAGTGGTTTTCCACACTGGACCTAGCCAGTGGATATTGGCAAGTCCAAATGCACCCCGACGATCACTGTAAAACGGCATTTGTAACCAGACTATTCGAATTTAATGTTTTAAGTTTCGACTTGTGCAACACACCTAGTTAATTTCAGAGAATAATGGACATTTCAGACATTACCTCTTAGGGAGGAAGTTGTTTTTTTTTTTTTTAAAGAACTGATTACAGTTCTCTTCATTGGTTGAGGAATTTGAAGCAAGCAGAGGGTCAGTTAGCCAGATGGCTAGAACAGTTGGGGCAATATGAATTTGACATTGTACACAGGCCAGGGAAGCTACATAAAAATGCAGATACTGTGTCAATGTGCTATATGCACGGGTAGGGTATGGATGAAAACATTTAGCCAGATTCCCCTGATGCTAACTCAGAGCCTACTGTAGCCAAGTGTTTGGTTACCTCAAAAGAGGATTCAGGTAATGCAACGTCTGTCAACAATAGTCCCATAAACACTGATCATACTGAATTCTGTACAATTTGAAAAAAGTACAATTTAGTATCATGTACTTAATTCTAAACATCCATGAAAATATTACGTAAATGTTACTTAATTATATTTAAGCATAAATAATATTTATTTAAACTAAATCAGCTAAGCCAAAACTAAGTCAAATCAACTTCATTTTTTCACAGACAGGAATGTCACTGTTATGAAATTATTAAGTAAATCTCATCATTTAGAGTTATGAAGTAACTAAGCAGATTTTGTTATACTTTTTTCATTTTCTCAATTACCTAGCTGTATGAAATTATATTACTCATTATAATTATGTACATTTTGTTCATCTTCTATTGATAAATCTTTTTATGCATCAAAAGACATATAATTACTATACTATACAATCAAACTATTTATTTTGTCAACAGTCAAACATTAATTAATCACTCCATTCAAATGACCTGAAACAGTCAACAAACGTAGTATTTTTAAATTTAGTAAAAAGGCTTTGTTTGAGACGACAAATGGTGCTCCTTGGGACTGGAGCTCTTATTTTAAACAACTAAAATTTCAGCAGTCACAAATGTAACAGTGGCATGACTAGAATTAGTCAACAAAACATGGACACCCCACTGATATGGTTTTATAATGGAGATAAAATGACCATAGCATGACTGAATTCAAGTGTCAAGAAAATTAACTCACCATTCACGAACATAAATTTACCAGAAAATATAAAATAAAAATATCACTGCTAATAAAAATTCATGCTTTTTTAACCACAGGATGCAAACAATACAGAGGCACATCGCATCACATAATACAATAGCAGATCAGGTTTTAACCAGGCAGAGCTAAATAGCACAGTCACAACAAAATTTCTTAATAGTATTTTTTTTATAATTAGTAATATAAACAACAAATGACTTAACTCCATGGTCAATTCAAATAAACAATCAAACTCACATCCATATGCATTATACCATAACAATGTTAAAACGTGTATTGATTTGTCAGTAAAAGATGCATACATTTGTTCATGTGAATATTTCCTTGCTCAAGTTTACTGCAGTGCTTTTCAAATATTCAAGTAAAACTTTACAGCCCTCCAAAACAGTGCAAATGCAACATTCAAACAAGCACTAAACAAGGTTTATATTACTGCATTTTAGCATTTTAAAGAATAAAACATTTAAGAGTAAAGAATAAAACATTAATTTTTACCTTTTATCTGCAATCAACTTCAATGACAGAGGACAGGTGCCTTAGTTGACACAAAATAGATAACATTTCGGACTTCCCACAACTAGTTAGCCTGGACGAATTTGAACTCAAGGAGCCACAAGTGTACAAGCAGGATAACAATGACCCTGCTTTACTATTTTTGTCAAGTGTCTTACATACTACTGGGACCAAGTGTTTATTATGGAAGGAATATTTATGTTAACATGGTCACACAATGCATCATCATTATACTTAGATTGTTTTTGCATTTATGTATGAATTTTTCATTAAACCATCTTAGAACAGAAAATAGTTCTCAAAGTCCTGGTCATATTTGACACATCCAACACAGTTTTTGCAGTCAACACTGAAGAAAGTCGCAGCAACTCTTAGTAAGGCCAGCGGAAGGTCCATATGAAAATAAACTGCATTGTCAGTCTGTGTGCATTTAAGACAGTAACTTCAACTTTATACCGTGTACTTATGGAGACAGCTTAATCCCTTCCAGGTCAAGGAAAAGCTTCTGAAACACCTCGAAAGCGTAGCGCAGTGTTGGGGGGCATGCAAGGTTGAGGGCATAAATAAGCCCCATAAGCAGTGTGCAAGCTTTGGCAGTACTGCCGCACCCCACCAACCTCTCCTTGCCTTCAAGAAGGATGGATAGTTCAGCAGGATCCTCTCCATCAGTACAATGGACCACGGTCTTGATGTGTTGAGTAGCATCACTGCGGCTGTCCTGTATACAACATACAAGAAGAATTAAGACAATGCTAACAGATCAAAAAAGAAAGAAAGAATTGCATTGTTAAATTAATTGTGATTAAACAATTGCTCAGTTTACATTAACTTGAGTAAATTTGTTTTTAAAGTGAAACATAAATTTGAATAACATGGCACAAGATAGCTGCATTCCACAAATTTACAGTGCCAGGAAGCCCAATGAATTTGTAACTCCAGAGTATATATAGGGTTGTACCGGTTCCTAGCCAACAGTAAATGTTTTTGGTACTTTTCTCTTCTTTTCTTAGGCTTTTTCAATGTACCATTTGGTCCATCATTCTAACTTGCATCTCTCTTACTTTTGAGTTAAGATTTTGAACTGTATTACTAAAAAGAGTCAAAGCAAAACAGCTGAACTGTTGAATCTTCAACAGCTAATGAAATACAAAAAAAAACAACTGAAACATGCTTTACCAGGCAATCTTCAAAACGTGCCTCCTCTTTCTCACCAAGGTAAAGGATAAGGCTGCAGATAACAGCTTCAGGTCTCATCTCAATGCTTTCGTTCTGTGAACAGATGAATATAGTGTCAATACTGAACCCATTATTGATACACAATAAACTGCATACATCTGCAACAAACAGTGACTTGAGCACAAAGCAAGGGCCATTTGTGGACAGACAGAGTGTGAAGGAACATAGAAGCAATATAGTGTAGGAGTTGGTGCTGTATATGGAGCATGGAGCAGTGTGCGTGTGAGAGTCTTTCTTACATAACAAGCACAATTTTGCACAAACACATCTGACTCAGTTTGTCCAAAAAACGATCTCAGCTTGGTCCCGAGGACACCACCCATGGCTTTCAACACAGTAAGTTTTGGTGTGTAGTAGTCAAGCTTGTACGTAAACGTTCAAGGGTTCATTGTCTTTCTTTCCAACATTTCTTTGTTGTATGTTGTTTTAACAGTTACTGCCTTTCAAAACAAAAATAATACAATAACCACATAATACACTAAATAAAACAGTCTATAGAGCATTAGGTTCACAATACAAAGGAAATTCTGAGATTTTGAGCAAAAAGTTGTAATATTATGCAAATGATAAAGTCACAACTTTATTCTCATAATTTTAATAAAAGTGAGAACAGAAACACTTGGTTTACGTTCATCTTGATATTTTAAACCACAGTTAATAGTGAAATTGGTTAATGGTTGCATCTGTAGTCTTAATATAAATAATAAAATGAAATTTTTTACTGCTCAGCGGGACAGGTAAAAGTTTTAAGGTTTATAGATTCACTTACCTCAGCTTCACAGCTATGCAACTTCTTTGCAGTTATCAGGCGCGGGACTTCCTGTCACAATCTCAAGCCTTCGACTAGAGGAAGTCTTGGCCATTTTATCTTGAATCATCTTAGTGTTGTTCTTCTTCTGTACCTTGTGAAGAAGTCTCACCATCTCCAGACTGTTGCTAGTTTCTCCAC
Source organism: Albula goreensis (assembly GCA_022829145.1). Classification (NCBI taxonomy): domain Eukaryota; kingdom Metazoa; phylum Chordata; class Actinopteri; order Albuliformes; family Albulidae; genus Albula; species Albula goreensis. The sequence goes on from CM040745.1 coordinate 41,122,035, forward strand.
ATGGATGTGGAGGAAGGTAGTTTATCTCTGCTCTGTTCGGTCTCTTGCATTTTTTGCAGAATTTCTCTCACCAGGGGATTTCTTTTTCAAGCAGTTGATATCAAGCTCAGGACAAGGTGCTTCTTGCCTTATTTTAGAATGGTAGTTAGCCATCTTGTATTTAAGATGCTGCTGCCACCCATACAAGCCTGAAAATAAGGTTGCAGGCTCCCTTAGGCATGGGTGCTTTTTTGTGCTTCCACAGCAGCCAGTATTTGAAGGCCAGTGGAATAGGCAGTGCAGTGTAATATTGCTTCAGCAAATTTCTCAAGTATGTTGGAGTTGAGGCTTTGATTCTGAAGAAGTGAGCCATCCCTTTCATAAGCCTTATTTCCTTCTTGAAGGTAAGAAAGAGCAAAGAACAAAGAAAATGTATGAGTCAAGAGCAAGTAATATATTTCAGAAACAGGTGCCAGAACCCCTAATCTAATTCCAAGGTGCATGAAGAAGGCAAAAAAAGTCAGGAGAGTTTTAGAACTCCCACAACAATTGAAGTACATATAACTTCATTGTTAGACAAATGTGTTCCAGCATGTGACCTTTATCAGGTCAAGTTTTATACAACAATATGGCACAAGCCAGTTTCAAACTAGTAAGAGTGATACTTTACCTAGTTTGACAAGCAGCTGTGGTGTTTCAGAGAAACCATTTGATTTTCTTCCACTGCATATGCAGCCAGTGGGTATTGGTCAGTGACTTGTGACTGCTCAATCACTTTGACTATGCTGGTATGCATGGATTCCAACTTGAAACATTTAAAATGCTCACAGTACCATGCACATTGCAATTTCACCAAAAACACTAAGCTGTCACAAACTATGATGATTTGTTGTATTTCTGCAAAGTCGGGCAACCCACCAGTGAACTCATATACCAACATTATGCCAATACTGTAGCTGGTGCTCTGAAAGTCTGCTTTGTCAAATGAACGACTGTCGCTTCAGGAAATTTCTGTGACAGAAAGTCTTGTAATTTCTCATTCTCATACATTGTAAATTCTCATACAACCTCTAGTTAAACTCTTGACATCTTTGATACAGAGGCATCAGGTTTTTTGACATTTGAACCATGATGGTATGCAATCATGGACTGGTGTTTTCTTGCCATAGACTTCAAGTTGTTCCTGAAGCAGTTAGTCTGTCTCATTATCTTCTTGGAGAACCTGTGCTTTGCTTCAAACCTCATTGTCCATAAGGACACTAGTGGGCCAAATGCGTTAATGAGCTGTGGGTAATGCTCAACAAAATGGTGTCTTGGAATCAATTTCTTTTGTTGAAACAGTGCTAAATCTATGTCTATGCTTAGCAATAAGGCTATCTAGATAACCAATGGTTTCATCTGTGTGGGCAGGGGACATAGCCAACTCAACAACATCTTTGAGTCTCATCAAAGATTGCCAAGCCTGTTCTTCTGGCACTTTTGGGCCAGTCATAAGTGGAAACAGCCTAAGCAAACACCAATTTTCATGTGTGTTTCCACTTCTGGTTTTACGGGAGCCAAAGTTTGGTGGTATGCCTTGGGGACAATTAGTCTTGTCTTTCCAGTTACATGGGAAATGTTTGATGATGCTATTGAGCTCTTCCAGAGAGAAATATTTTTTTCTTTATGAAGTTATCTAAGCACAATGCTAATTCTACAGGTACAATGCCCTCAAGTAAATAATGCAGTACATTAGGTGGGTTTGAGTAATTGCACAATGCCTTTTAACTTCATGGCTATAGGTGTTACCAGCCAATGCAGTTTCAATGTCCAGCTGGTGTTGCTATGTTGTTCTAGCAGGAAAGGCTCCTGTTCTGACTTCAGTTTCCTGAAACTGGGAACGCTCTCCAACAAAAAATCTACAAATGTACGACCCACTGAAACTTTCAACAAACCCTGCAATTGAGTGGGCACCAAGATTATCAGCAATCGCAGAAAATACAGTGCCCTTTGTGATTTTTCCCAAACAGGGCACAAAAAGATCATCTTCTTCAAAGCTTTTCAAATTACTTAATAATGGCTTCAGCACCCGAGAATAGCCAAATTTCATCATAACATCTGATCACATTTCTAAGCATCTTCCAAACACACAACTGCCCTATCGTGTTTGAAACAAATTTGCAAAATGAATTGAAGTTCACTATTGCAGAATGCTTTACAGACTCATGTAATTTCAATGTTCTGTTTACCTTGGAGAAACTACAAAAAGTAGTTATTGTGACATGTCGTATCTTTGAATTGATTTGTACCATCAATTGAAATGGAACATGCAACGTTTGAGGAAAGAAAAGATTATTGTGAAAAGTCTTATAATTGCAACTAGTTACACTAGTCTGACATCAGCCTACATGCACACCTCACATTTCTAAGCAACTTTCAAACACGCAAGTGCCATATCGTGTTTGAAACATTTTTTTCTTTTGATTGGTATGTTTGTCATTGTACAGTCTGGGAATTGTATGAGGCTGAATAAATTGAAAAAGTTCCTTATTGGAGAATAATTTGCAGAGGCATGTAACTTCTGTTCTCTTTTTGGTTTGGAATGGAGCAGGTAATGTTTGAATGAAGAAGTTGTTATTATGTCATGTTGTTTCTGTGCATCAACTTGTACTTTGTATTGAGATGAAGCATGCAAGGATTGTATAAAGAACTGGTTATGGTTGAAGGTCTTACGATTGCAGCAAGTTGCACTGGACACAGAATCAGCCAACATGCAACAATTCTAAGCATCTTACAAACGTATGATGTTTGGAACAATTTTTTTGTTTTAATTGGAATGTTTGTCATTGTACAGTCTGGGAATTGTATGAGGCTGAATACATTGACAAAAATCCTTATTGCAGAATAATTTACAGAGGCATGTAACTTTTATGCTCTTTCTGCTTTAGAATGGAACAGGTAATGTTTCAATGAGGAAGTTGTTATTCTGTCATGTTGTACCTGTACATCGATTTGTACTTTGCATTGAGATGGCACATGCAAGTTTTGAATAAAGAACTGATTAATTGAACTTAATTTAATTATTTAATAATTAATTAATTGAATGAAAAGTCTTACAATTGCATCGAGTTGCACTGGGCACAGAATCAGCCTACATGCACACATCAACATTTGTAAGCACCTTGCAAACACTCAAGTGCCATATCGTGTTTGAAACAAATTGTTAATTTCTTTGGTATATTGTTTGTCGCTATACAGTCTATGAATTCTATGAGGATGCAGGAATTGACAAAGTTCATGACTGCAGAATGGTTTACAGAGTCATGTAATTTCAATGTTCTGTTTACCTTGGAATGGAACATGTAATGTGTGAATGAAAAAGTAGTTATTGTGACATGTAATATCTTTGACTGGATTTGTAGTATCAGCTGAAATGTCTGAAATGCAATGTTTGAGAAAACAAAAGATTATAGTGAAAAGTCTTACAATTGCAATGAGTTACACTAGAGATCAGCCTCTGTGTATCTCACATTTCTAAGCAACTTTCAAACATGCAAGTGCCGTATCATGTTTAGAACACATTTTTTTATTTATGTTGTTGGTATGTTTATCATTTTACAGTCTAGGAATTGTATGCAGCTGAAAACATTGAAAAAGTTCCTTATTGCAGAGGCATGTGATGATAGTGAAATTTGTAATTCAAACGAGTTGCACCAGTCTCAGAATTAGATTACATCTCATATTTCTAACCACCTTACAGGCTCACAAGTGCCATATCATGTTTGAAACAAATTTTTCTTTTCTTTGGTGTATTGTTTGTCACTGTACCACCTGGGAATTCTGTGAGGATGAATGAATTGAAAAAGTTCCTTATTGCAGAATGACTTTCAGAGATATGTAAATTCTATGTACTAATTGTGTTGAAACAGAACATGCAATGTTTGAATAAAGAAGTGATTATTGTGAAAGGTCTTATGATTACAGCGAGTTGCACTGGGCACAGAATCAGCCTACACACACACAGGTCCCATTTCTAAGCACCTTGCAAACACTCAAGTACCGTATCATGTTTGAAAAAAAATTGTTCATTTCTTTGGCATGTTTGTCATTGTAAAAATTGAATTGTAAAAAGTTCCAGGTATTGAAAAAGTTCCTTATTGGAGAATAATTTGCAAAATGACCATGCTCTTTTTGGTTTGGAATGGTAATTTTTGAATGAAGAAGTTGTTATTGTGTCATGTTGTTCCTGTGCATCGACTTGTACATTGCAATGAGGGGGAACATGCAAAATTTGAATGAATAACTGATTGTGGTGAAGTCTTACAATGACAGTGAGTTCCACAGGGCACAGAATCAGCCAACATGCACACCTCACGTTTCTAAGCACCTTACAAACTCGCAAGTGCCATATCATGTTTGGAACAACATTTCCTTTCATTGGGGTAATGTTTGTCATCACACAGGATGGAAAGTCTATGGAGGAGCAGAAACTGAAAATGTTCACTTTTGTTGAATACTTTAAACACGCATGTAGTTTCTTAGGTCTTTGCAAGGTAAAATTCAGCATACAGTGTGAGAGTGAAGATTCAAACACTATGAGAGTTACTTTCTTTGAAGAGAGCTGTACTGCTGTCAGAATGAACGTACACGCGTACCTTGCACTTCCACCGGCCTAAACCGTGACCTAAAGTTTTGCAAGTCCCAGGATGTAAAATCATCAATACATGACAATGTTAGACAGCAAAAAACTAAGTTTCCTGAGGACCTACAAGCTTAGAAACTCAAACCTTCCATCCATATTCACAATTGCAGAAGTTGTCGTGTACTGACTTTGAAAACATGTACCTTCACTCACTATTAGTTTTTGGCCTTCTACACGAAAGTACAGCACAGAAGCGAAAGAAAGTGTTTCGTGAGCACCTTACAGACACGAAAGTGCCATATCGCGTTTAGAACAACATTTCCTTTCATCTGTGTAATGTTTGTCATCATACAGGCTGGAAAGTGTATGAAGAAGCAGAAAGTGAAAATGTTCACTTTTTTGAAAGCTTTACTCAGGCATGTAGTTCTGAGGACGTTGCGAGGTACCATTCAGCATACACTGTTAGAGTGAAGATTCAGTCCCTGTGAGAGTTCTTTTCATTGCAGAGAGCTGAACTGCTGTAAGAATGAACATACACGCGGACCTTACACTTCCACCGGCCTACACTGGTGCTACACTACAGGCTGGGAAGTGTATGAAGAAGCAGAAAGTGAAAATGACCAAAGAAAGTACATGCGTGTTTTCAGAACTCAACAAAAGTCAACATTTTCACTTTCTGCTTCTTCATACAATTCCCAGCCTGTTCTTTTCATTGATGTTCTGTAAACAATCATACAGGCGATGAAAGCAAATGTTGTTCTGAAATCACGCATACTTTCTTTGGTCATTTCACTTTCTGCTTCTTCTGTTCCCAGTTGCAAACATTACACCGATGAAAGAAAATGTTCCTATAAACGCTCCTGTGCTGTAACTTGATTAAGGAAACATGTTCCTCGCTCCTAATGCCAAAACTTAAAAACGTAATGTGAGAGAAGGAACACATTTTCAAAGTCAGTACACCATAACTACTGCAATTGTCAATGTGGTTGCAAGGTTTGAGTTTTCCAGTTTGTTGGACCTCAGGAAACTTAGTTTTGTGTTTTGCTCTCTAACATTGTCATGTATTGATGATTTTTCACTCTGGGACTTGCAACACTTTTGGTCTCGGTTTATGCTGTTGGCAGGGTAAGTTGCGCGAGTATGTTCATTCTGACAGCAGTTCAGCTCTCTGCAAGGAAAAGAACTCTCACAGTGACTGAATCTTCACTCTAACAGTGTATGCTGCATTGTACCTTGCAAAGACCAAAGAAAGTACATGCGTGTTTTCAGAACTCCTAAAAAGTCAACATTTTCACTTTCTGCCTCTTCATACACTTCCCAGCCTGTATGATTGTAAACATTACACCGATGAAAGAAAATGTTGTTCTAAACGCGATATGGCACTTGCGTGTCTGTAACTTGATTGGGAAACACGTTCCCTCGCTCCTGTGCTGTACACGCGTTAAAGAAGCCAAAAACGTTAATGTGAGAGAAGGAACACATTTTCAAAGTCAGTACACCATAACTACTGCAATTGTCAATACGGTTGCAAGGTTTGAGTTTTCCAGTTTGCTGGACCTCAGGAAACTTAGTTTGTGTTTTGCTCTCTAACATTGTCATGTATTGATGATTTTTCACTCTAGGACTTGCAACACTTCAGGTCTCGGTTTATGCTGTTGGCAGTGTAAGGTGCGCGAGTATGTTCATTCTGACAGCAGTTCAGCTCTCTGCAATGAAAAGAACTCTCACAGTGACTGAATCTTCACTCTAACAGTGTATGCTGCATTGTACCTTGCAAAGACCAAAGAAAGTACATGCGTGTTTTCAGAACTCAACAAAAGTCAACATTTTCACTTTCTGCTTCTTCATACACTTCCCAGCCTGTATGATTGTAAACATTACACCGATGAAAGAAAATGTTGTTCTAAACGCGATATGGCACTTGCGTGTCTGTAAGTTGATTAGGAAACACGTTCCCTCGCTCCTGTGCTGTACACGCGTTAAGGAAGCAAAAAAACGTAATGTGAGAGAAGGAACACATTTTCAAAGTCAGTACACCATAACTACTGCAATTGTCAATATGGTTGCAAGGTTTGAGTTTTCCAGTTTGTTGGACCTCAGGAAACTTAGTTTTGTGTTTTGCTCTCTAACATTGTCATGTATTGATGATTTTTCACTCTGGGACTTGCAACACTTCAGGTCTCGGTTTATGCTGTTGGCAGTGTAAGGTGCGCGAGTATGTTCATTCTGACAGCAGTTCAGCTCTCTGCAATGAAAAGAACTCTCACAGTGACTGAATCTTCACTCTAACAGTGTATGCTGCATTGTACCTTGCAAAGACCAAAGAAAGTACATGCGTGTTTTCAGAACTCAACAAAGTCAACATTTTCACTTTCTGCTTCTTCATACACTTCCCAGCCTGTATGATTGTAAACATTACACCGATGAAAGCAAATGTTGTTCTAAACGCGATATGGCACTTGCGTGTCTGTAAGTTGCTTAGGAAACACGTTCCCTCGCTCCTGTGCTGTACACGCATTAAGGAAGGAACTACTGCAATTGTCAATATGGTTGCAAGGTTTGAGTTTCAAAGTTTTTTGGGTCTCAGGAAACTTAGTTTTGTGTTTTGCTCTCTAACATTGTCATGCATTGATGATTTTTCACTCTGGGACTTGCAACACTTCAGGTCTCGGTTTATGCTGTTGGCAGTGTAAGGTGCGCGAGTATGTTCATTCTGACAGCAGTTCAGCTCTCTGCAATGAAAAGAACTCTCACAGTGACTGAATCTTCACTCTGACAGTGTAAGCTGCATTGTACCTTACAAAGACCAAAGAAAGTACATGCGTGTTTTCAGCACTCAACAAAAGTCAACATTTTCACTTTCTGCTTCTTCATACACTTCCCAGCCTGTATGATTGTAAACATTACACCGATGAAAGCAAATGTTGTTCTAAATGCGATATGGCACTTGCGTGTCTGTAAGTTGCTTAGGAAACACGTTCCCTCGCTCCTGTGCTGTACACGCGTTAAGGAAGAAAAACTAATGTGAGAGAAGGAACACATTTTCAAAGTCTGTACACCACAACTACTGAAATTGTCAATATGGTTACAAGGTTTGAGTTTCAGAGTTTGTTGGGTCTCAGGAAACTTAGTTTTGTGTTTTGCTCTCTAACATTGTCATGCATTGATGATTTTTCACTCTGGGACTTGCAACACTTCAGGTCTCAGTTTATGCTGTTGGCAGTGTAAGGTGCGTGAGTATGTTCATTCTGACAGCAGTTCAGCTCTGATCAGAGCATCCCTACTTTGCTCTTTTTCCCATCCTCATTCTATGTATGTGGATGATTGTCTATTCATGTTCTCTAAAGGATTGCCATGTGTAATGGACCTCTCCTCTGTAGGTAGTCGTGTTCATCAAGCATGTCAATTTCAATCAGTTCCTCCCTGCCTAACCAAAGTTATTTTAAAATGCTGTACTGTCTTGGACATTTATAATCAATTAATAATAATAAAGCCAAAGTAGCCTTTGACCACAGGAATCCTTCTGTGTTTGTATCAGTGCATATACCTGCATTCTTCTTAAGGGAGATTCAGATTCATGTAGTACAACATGGTGAATGAACCTCTATGTTGATGTCTGTATGTGATTGCAGCTTTCTATTTGGCCAGTATTCTGAGTTACATTGTCCAAGATGGTGCTGTAACAGGTACTTTGCCACACAGCTTCTTTCAGCCCTTCGGGAGTAAGTGAACACTCCAAGAGGAAAGAGATTACATATTTATTTTATATTTGAGTATCGAATTATCAGAACAAGCTAGAATTACTCACTTTCAGTCAAGTTTTTGAAACGGGCCAGTTGTCATTGGTGCAGAAAGTAAACCTATGGCAAAAGACCTTGTGTTAGAATGCAAAGAATGTACACCATATCTAGAATTGGCTGCAAATTATCATTGGTATCTCTCATACTTTTACCTGGTCTTATCTCTGAGGAGTAAAGGGACAGCACTCTTGCTGGAAGGTGAGGAAAGCTAGCAGGAGAAATTCATGGCTGGAGAGGCTGAGGCCTGGATGGAGTGCTGCACAGGCCTAGATGCATCCACTGCCAGCTGTGCTGCTTCAGTCAGGGGCTCACGTAGATAGCAGGCCTCCATCATATCAACATGTGTCTTTTCTGTAATTGCTGTAGTTGCCTTAACAGGCAAATTTTTATGTCATTCTTTCTCACTGTATGACAATTTGGTTCACAAAGGAAGAGCTGTGTTTGTCTATTCTGTGATGTTGTGTCTCCTTAATGTAACTCTCTTAGAACACTAACCTTTTGATTATATTTACCACTTTCATAATAACTGGAGCACATGCTTGCATTGTATGTGATTCTACAGTGAAAGCTATGGTCTGCAATACAAAGAATGTTTGCTTATGTAAATTATGTTGCACAACATCCACTGATTGCCTTTGTACTTTGCTGCTATTAAAAAATTAAAGACTCAATGATGATTGAAGTTCAGTGAAGTAATTTATTTATGAAACTCCATTTAGTGTAGTTGGTGTTTGGTGTGAACAGAAATACTGCTTTTCCTAATAGAGCATATACATCTCCACAGATTAGAAAATTCCCTATTACATCCACCTGATTAATTGCCATACATTGAGGTTCCAAACATTGGTAATTGAGCTCCCAGCTTAAAGTTACTAATTCATATTCATAAAAATGTGAACCATACTCAAATATTGTCATTCTCAGAACAATACTACCATAATGCACCTTAGTAAAACCATGATAGTAACTATTACATGTTATGCTGTGATACTTCCATGGTTTTAATATGGTATTTCATAGTTACTATGTTTTTATGTTACAACCTAATACTACCATGGTTTGTACTGTGGTACTTATACGAGTATAAATCTTATACTCATTCTCAACCATCGTAATGTAGACATTGATTGGCAAAAACAAAAAGCAATATTATTGTCGAAACGTTGTGACAGCAGGCGCTCTGTGGAAATAAAACCTTTCAATTTAAGGTATAAATAGGCTGGCCTGATTGTGCAGCAAATGAGTTCACCAGGTTTTGTTAAAGAAGCATTTTTTAAATTCTGCATGCATTAATAGTAATATGAGCATATTACAACAGTACGTAAGAAAAACAGAATGTAACAACAGCGGACAAGGAGTGAGACCAGTGACCACACCACAACATTGCTAGCAAGTCCTGAGCAGGTTATCAAATGACTTACAAGTGACGTTATTAAATAATGTTACTACAACGTCATCACAATGTCATGTATATACAAGAAAAATCTGAACTTTCCCACGACGTTGTCATGACAGTTCCTGAGTATTCCCAACCCCATTTTCATCTCCTATTTTGATTTTTTTTTTGCCCAAAATAAAATTAGAAATACTAACAGTAAATCAGTATTATTATTACTAACACATCTTACTTTGTTAAACGTCTTCATAAAAGTGGGTTTGGGGACACTCAAGAACATGTATAGTATCCTTAACAAGTGAGTTTGACAATGGTGTGTGATGTCTTACAGACAACTCATACAAAATGCACTCTCTCCTGTCACTGTGACAAAACGTATTTATGTTATTACCAAATAAACTGCTTTGGAAAATAAATAGACATAAATACCACAACTAATTCCATCTGACTGGTTTTAGAAATATGGGCAGCTGTGGCAACATCCAAAATGAAGAGTGAACACAGTGTTTGCCAGAAGTTTTTGGACTATCTGTAAAGAATAACCCACTGCAGATTTAGAGTTCTGGGTGCAACTAATATATTGTAACTAGTCATGATTTGTGTTTAATGAAACAAATGGGTATTTATCTGAGTAAAGTAGATAGATATTTGGGTTGTTTAACGTATTATAAAACATTAAATATAAAACATTGAAACTGGGTAATCATTTCATTTAGTTTTCTTGTCTAAATTCAACTCCAGGTTATAAACTGTTATTAACAGGGACATTAACAGGAATATGATCATTAACACTTGACTGAATTAAAACACTAATTCTTTTATGTTTCCTTATTATAATTACAGATCACCATCATATATGTGAAGCCTTTTTCATTACCTCTATTTTCTTTGTTCAACACATTTCAATTAAAAGTGACTCTCCCATAATCTGCTGCAAACCAGATTTAAAACAACATGACACGAGACAACAGCATGACTGCAAGTATTTTAAACCACAGTAAAAATCCTAATGAGTCCAAATGAGATGTGTGACTCAATGGTAGTCCATGTCTCAATAAAAGTGGGATTGAGAATAGTCAGGAACATCCTTAGTATCCAAAACAACTAAGTTTAATAGCAGTTTGATGTCTTACAGACTGCTGTCGGCATTTAACTGGCACCATATACAAAAAAACACATGCACCAGACTGTATGGCCCACTTATTTTGGACTATAGAAAAAGAACTGTCGAACATGTCTCAACAAAAGCGGGGTCCATGTTCTCAGGAACATGTCTAGTACACAAACAGGTGAGTTTGACCATCATTTGATGTCTTACGGATTGCTGCTGGAATTTAACTGGCATCATATGGGAAACTGCATGAATTTTTGCCATATGGTGCCAATTAAATGCCAGCAGCAGTCTGTAAGACATTATACCATTGTCAGACTTGTTTTGGATACTAGACATGTTCCTGAGTAACCTGGACCCCACTTTCGAGACATGTATTAGTTTTTCCTCTATAATCATAAATAAATGTGCCACAAAGACAGGTGCATTCGCTATGTATATGTGGTGAACACCAGCCTTCCAGTGGTTAGTCCCCATCTGGACACCCTGCAGCTAGTCTACAAAGCCAGTGAGGTAAATTCCTCTGAGAAAATCTTGTGCAAAGCTGCGAGTAATATAATAAGATTCTAAATATTTGGTCATCCTTTCGTCAGTATGGCAACGGACGTTATGTCAGCTGTTAGAACCCATTGTTGTGTCACCCCTGCTCAATTTTCACACCCGGATGCAATTTCACGACAGTGCCTTCACGTTAGCTAGCTAGCTAGCTAATGTAATCAAATATCACCTAGTGATAGGTAGCTTGCTAACTAGGTCAAGTTCGTTATTATGGCCCAAATGATTGCATTACTGAAAACTCTCCAGATCTAGCTGACAGTCTCTCCCACACCATCATTTGAATACGTCTAGCCTAAATGGACAACAATTTCAGCACTACACAAACAGAATATGTAGGGAGTGTGGTGCAGTGGCAGGTGTAGCCACTGAGCCAGGTGGTGAGTGGAAGGAAGACAGACAAAAAAAAAATAAACCAAAAAGTGGAGGGGGAAACACAAAACAAAGGTTAAACATATCAAAAACCCAAGAACAACTCAAAACCAGCCAGAGGGAAAAACACCACAAACCCAGAACCAGTATCCTCTCAGCCTTAAAGGCTGTGCTTAAATAAGTGGCCTAATTGAAGGCAAGTGCCTACACCTGAGCTGATTTCAAATCACCTCCAGCTGAGTTTGCCTGTTAGTGAGGCTGGTGCTGTGCAAGTTCCTGAATTCTCTTCCAGCCTGAAGGGAACAGAAACTGTCAGCAGTCCAAGGTGAGGAGCAGAGGAGCCTGCTCCTCCCTCCACCTCTCCCGGCACCACAGGAGTTGCAGGGGAGTTAACTTATCAAATACCATCTTTTGGTGTTTGAATTCCTGGAAAATGTCAGGATGTTTGTCCAACAGATGCTTGGCCATATTCAAGTGACACACTTTAAAACAGTGCTTGTACAGATGCCTATTAGGCAGATCAACACAAAAATAAAAGTTAGTTTTTCCAAAATGCTGGTATAGTACCATTTTCAAAATGTAGTTACGGTAATGTTAATGAAGAGACGGATCCCATGTTTGCAGTTGAAGACAGATACTTCACTTACACAGCTGGCCGCAGGAACACAAGCATAGTGCAAAATGTTAAAAGATTACATCATGTGGTCAACATTTACACAGTTTCAGGGAAATACATTAACAAGTGATGGCTCATATATGATAATGGGAAACCCTACATTCTGCACAGGGCAGGCAACAGGTTGTTAACAGGAGGCGCCATTTGGCCCTGGTCGGATGTGGCAACATCCCTTTGTAATTTTAATACACATTCTCAAACACTGTGCCACTCTCCAGAACTGTCTCCCAACAATGACCCTGTTTATTTCTGGTGCTATGTTGATTACATTCCTCTTATATTTACATTTGTTTGCTTAGTTTCTTGTTATGTAAGCCATTCATAAGTTTTGATGTACTTCATTTGAACTGGTGTCATTGAGTGGTGTTACAGAAATGAAATGATGGAATACTCATAGAAATTAATGTAAAATCCACTTTATGTTTATTAGGGTTCTTCATTTGCAATTACCTTACGAAATGATACCTCTGTAAACAAGTGTCAAAAATATAAATATTTTAATATGTGATACTATACCACATACCAGTGCCAGTACATTTTCCCAGTTATTGGCACTGGCACCACCAGTGGACAAAGTTTGGCTGGAGCAGCTGGTCAGATGTTGGCAATCCAGAGAGACAATGTAGCCACAGACAGAAGAGTCACGTTGCCATGAGGTGTGATGTCCTCATATGGCCCTCTCAGTTTTTCATGGTGAAAAATTACAGCATCTATCAGCAATGTGAATGAAGCCACATGAATCCTGTAATGGGTGGAGACACCATTTGCAATCAATCCATTGGTACTGACCAATGAAGGTATCTTTTGCCAAAGAAAAACATTTGGTTGAGTCAGGAAGTCTCATATATGCTCACACATTGCCCTTGTCTTGTCCATTCAGATTTATGGTTAAATTTGAATACTTTAAAGCTTGTCTTAATACTTCCCTAGTATATGTCTTTGTAATTAATGAGTAAACCATTTGCTCATTTTCATATTTACATATCTTTTCAACAGCTGAAAAATCCTTCATGAATAATTTTTGGATAGAGAGGGAGAGAGAAATGTAGGTTTTCTGATTATTTTTCACTTCTTAGAGCCAAGAGTAGTCCCCTGTAATTGTGTTTTCTTGTTCAATAGACTTTTAATGTTTAATCCATAAAACAGATTTTCCCACATATTTATCCAGTGTTTTGATTTTAATCGATTTATTGATTAATGATTTATCTGCCAAAGGGGAATCATCCTGTTCTTTACACTCGTATACTCTTACAGTACACCACCTCAAGTCTGTGTTCAAATGCCTTATCATGCACATAATTACAAGTAGGTAAACAATATAATTAAAACCAGAGTCGTAATATTGTAGTCGTAGTCAGCTGTTTCCTCATCACACGTAACTTGCTTATCCTATATCATAAATGGAAACGTTTATACTCTGGCTGTATGAAGACAAGGGAAATATCAGTCCGGCTACAAGAAGTAACGTATTATAACTCTTACTGCTTTTTTTCACATGTCCTGAACAGTAGGAGTTTACGGTCCCAGGTGGTGTTGCCAAAGCTGCTTACAAGTTCCATTCCACAGCGGTCCTCCAGATGTTTCGTAATATGTCGCGCTATATCTCCCCGGATCTCAAGCGTTTTGAAGTGATCAAAGTCGCGACGGCCCAATTTGCGCAGGCGGCGAGCTGCTGAGCGGTAACATTTCCATGGCTGAGCCTCCAGGAGCAGATGGTCACAGAGGGAGGCCAGACGACCGAGCAACTCCAACAGCGCAGTGTCGCCATGGTTCAAATGCACCCACATGGTGACGGCCAGGCAAGCGCACAGGTGAAAGCGCGAGCGTCCAAATCCTGCCAGATATCTCTCGAGCTGTGTTCGACTGAGCACATTATGGGTGATATCAAGGGGAATGAATGAGATATTTTCTGGGAAAGGGTTGGACAGTTCTGCCCGTCGAATAAGGTCTTCATCCAGGTCGAAGCCTAAGAGACGAAGGTTTCTTTCCGCCGCGCTCTGAAGATGCTTATAGAGTGCCACAGTCAGATCCTAATTCATAAAAAAATAAGGGGAATTAGCTGTTGTTATTTTCTCATTAGTGTGAATGGACAAATGAGGGGCAATGTACAAATGTTGGTAGCTCATGCATAAAACTGACCAAGTATCCAAAGTAAAGTAGAACAAGATGCGACTCACCCCAGAATTACATCCCACATCGAGCACTAGTATAGTTTCATGACTCTTAGTGCTGTATCCAATGTCATTAAGTAGTGTGTTTGGTATGAGACATAAACGGTTCTCTGGCGGATTGAAGGTATAGTAATTTATGAAGTTTCCGTATGGTGCTGCTCCAGGATCAGTAACGTTAGGTTCATCATTAACGTCACTTTCAGCAACAACAGTCGCCATTGCGAGCTGAAGGAGCTGAGCTGTGCTCCTATGACCTATATTTCTTGTGTTCCCATTAGACGCAATGAAAAAATTACTTCCGGGTCAAGGCTATCATAATAGAAGTCCTCTGCAAAAACGAAGAAATTGCACAAAAACGATTATATGCCTCAATTAAACATTCGAACGAAAGTTCAAAGTAACTTATATTTAGTAATATTTTTCATATTGCATTTTATTCAGCTATTAACAAAAATACAAGTATCAACATACCTAGTATCTGATAATGATTTGATGCTTTATGGACTGCTGCTGAGATTTAACTGGCACCATATATAGACAGTACATGCACCTGACTTTATGGCACATTTATTTTGGACTGTACAGAAAAACAACTTTGCTACATGTCTTAATGAAAGTGGGGACCAAGTTACTCAGGAACACCCTAGTATTCAAAACAAGTGAGTTTTAAAGCAACATTATATTTTATGGACTGCTGCTGGCATTTAATCAGCACCATGTGAGGAAAATACATGCACCAGTCTGTATGGCACATTTTGGACTATACTGAAAAAGCTGCATTATCCCAATTACAACATGTCCCAATTGAAGTGGGGTCCAAGGGTCCAGGTTACTCAGCAACATCTGTGGTGTCTTAAGTGCTGCTGGCATCATATATACAAAATGCATGTACCACACTGTATGGCATATATATTTTGGACTATACAGGAAAAAAACTGCATTACATATTTCAATGAATGTGGGGTCCAGGTTTTAAGCAGCACAAAACACACAGACTGCTGCTGGCATTTAATTGGCACCATGTATACAAAGCACATGTACTGGCCTGTATGAAACACACACTTTGACAATACAGAAAAAAAAACTGTACAACATTTCTCAATTAAAGCAGGATCCAGGTAACTCAGAAACATCCCAAGTATCCAAAACAAGACTGTATGACACAAACATTTTAGACTGTAGAACAAAAACTGTACTCTATGTCTCAATGAAAGTGGGGTTACTCAGGTACATCCCTAGTGACCAAAACATGCGAGTTTGATAGGGGTGTGATTGTATGATGTGTTTTTGGTGCCTCCTTTTTCCATTATATCCCCATCAATGTTCTGATCTTCATCTTAGATAGCCCAGGGCTACTCCTTCCCAGAAAATGGATTGTTCAATATGATATCGTAAAAGTGAATCCAATATGCTGTGATGTTACACAACTGTGGTGGAGATGGTCGGGTGAGGTTGGCAACTTATCAGACAGAATGTCTTCCCATAAACCGGGGTCCAAAAAAGAAAAGAAAAAAGGGAGCCAGATCAGAGGGGATCCATAGACAAAGACATACTAGATAAAGACATAAATGTTTTTTGGAAAGACATTGAGAAAAGTGAGATTATCAATACTAGCTAAGTATCCATGAGGCAATTTTCGAAGATAAAGGAATACTTAATCTAAATTTCTGCTGTACTGAAATGGCATCTGCAGTACATCAGGCTTTGTGATCCTCTCGAACAAACGTCAGGAGTCACGCTAGCACCCCCTGATGACCCTCCCAATGCAGGTACTGGGACCCACCCACACAAACAACCAAAACACAGGGAATCAGGTTAGCAAAAAAAAAAAAAAAAAAAAGATTCCCTGCACCCGCACCGCAAGCCACACCACTAATCAGGAAACCCCGTGCCAACACTCACACCACTCAGGGTCAGATTTGGACCCTCTCCTGGACCTGCCCACAAAGCACAGACCAGCCCCCTCTTGGCCAACTCAGGGGGGAGTAACGACACACAGGGAGGGAGGTCCACACACACGCGCACACACAAACAGAAACTAAGGATGGGGCGCGACTCAGCCCGCGCCACCAAGCCAGGCCTCCTCCGCGCCCCAAAATAAAAAACAAAATCCAAAAGAAATCCAGGCAGGGACTGGGATCCACCACGGCCGCTTGCTGAGGGTCCTCACAGCTCGCCGTTTTGCACCGGCTTGGGACGGGGAAGGCTAGAGGGAGGGAGAAGGCACAACACCAAATCACCCCTCTGTGGGCTGGCAGAGCAGGATCACACACACATGCGTGTTAAATAATCGTGGGATACATCCCTCTTACCACTGGGGCTACGCCCCCACTCGCCTCCTGCCCAGCCCCGGGTATGTAGCTCTGTTGCCTTCTCTCCTCACTCGCACTGGACCCTGCCAATTCCTCCGTCCCTTCCCTTAATTGGCCGCTGTCACGGTCCCAGGCATGCAGTTCCTGCCCCACACGCTCTCCACACACGCACCTAAAAAGAAATCCCCTGCAGGATTCCTCCCAACGAAAAAGAACAGAAAATAATTAAACCAAAATCGGAAAAAATGAAACGCCGGCAAAACTTCAATCCAAAGGAACAAAAAAATGAAACAAAAACAAACTCCCGCAAACTCAAAACCCCATTTTATTCAAAAAAAAAATCCCAACACGCCAGCAGGTTCCTTCCAAGCTGCCCGGACGCAAACTGCCTCAAATTCGTCTCCTCCTTTCCTCCCCTCCTTTCCTCTGTGTCCTGGAAGCTGATTATGTGTTCTCCTTTTCTCCACTGTTCCAAAGCGCAATCTCGCCTCCTCCTTTCCTCCTTTCCTCCTTTCTCGTTTCCTCCAAACGGAGGATACATCGATATATCCTACCGTGGAAGTCTTTTCACATTTCTGGGTGACATCATTGTGCTCACGACCAGTCAGGTTAAAAGACCATTTTACCATTTTACAAAGACCCACAGAATATTTTGATTGGCTTTGGTATCTTCAGAGGCAGTCGAAATTATTACTTCATCAATAGCCGACATCGACTTTGATGACAGGCGAATCGGATTAGCTGTTCCAATTTTCGATTCATCTCCTCCTTTCCTGCTTTCCTCCACTCGTTTCCTCCCCTCCTTTCCTCCACATATTTCCGGCATATTTCCGGGGTAGGAAAGGAGGGGAGGAAAGGAGGAGACGAGAAAAAAAAGTATTGGAACGCAGCCCCTGGAACATTAATGGTGAGATCTTCAAGAATCTCAGCTGAACCCAGTTGGTAATTATATAATGAACTGCAGTCCAGGTGTTGGAGCAAGGCAACACTAGCACTAATAATGATTTTGAATGGCCTTGGACTTACATCTAGCATTAAGGTTGCTGAAAGCCTTGAGAATAAGAGCGCTAAATCTTATACTTGCATTCCGGGGTTTAAAACTTGTTTTTTTTTGTGGTCATTACATCTGACCTGAAATTCTGTAAAAGATAGGTATACAGTGTGAAGAAAACTGTATTTCTGGAGGATAACCAATTCTTCTCACAGATGAAGATGCTGGGATTGAAACCGAGCAACAGCCTCTCATAGAGTTATGGAGTGGTAAAAGCAGGGGGTGATGCATCTGTGAGCTAGAAATAACTGGCCTTTTTGCATGTCAATGAATGTAATCACAAAGATCAAGCAACTAAACGAACATATAGCTTACATAGCTGTCTGGTCACTGAAAGCAAGGACGAGTGGAAATTTAGACCCACTGACAGGAGGACAGCAAGAATGGGTCTGACAACTTACATCATTGCTAAGAGATGGTTTTGCTTTAAATCATAGCTCTCTTTGTCTTGTGCCAATAATCCTTTATTGTAGTTGGAACAACTATTCAGATGATCTCTCAATATTAGGGCTGTACCCAACTCAGACTTTTGCCAGTCGAATCGGACTTGGCTGTTTAATCCAAAGATTTGACTGTTCGTTCAATTTTTTTATATAGACTGGCAATCACAAAATCCTTTGGCATGAGTTTCAGTGATGACTTCCACAATAAAATATTCAAATGCAGCAGTGTCATGGCAACATATTTTTGAGCATTTAAAAATCAATGAAAGACGGCTGCATACGATGCAAGACTTGAAATTGCATATTTGAATTGCTGACATATCACGTTGGGATTTGTCAGACTAATGAGATGGGCAGCACACATGTATTATTGTTTAAATCAAGCTATTATAGCCTATTTTTAAATTTCACTTTAAACATTACAAACAACGTGTAAATGAATAAAGAAATGAAACCATTTAGAATACACGGCATTGCCCGCCATGAAATAACTGACATCTCTTCTTCAACAGGATAGGCCTACTCCTCTTAAGACATAAGAACTAATAAATAAATCTAAACAAGAATAAATTTACAAACGAAATTAAAGATTTAAATTATTTTAGATGAAAATAAAACAGTAGGCCTGAAAATGTTTTAATACATTTATTGAAATAAATTACTTAAATGGTTTTTAGCACTTTGGTTTGAGTTTCTAATTCGTCAATTTTTCTTTTAAAGAAATCTACTGATTTGTCTTTAAGGTGAACGTGTTTAGTCTCCAAAAGCCTGCTCAGTTTGGAAGGCTTCATTTCCTCATTGCTGAGCACAGCCTGGCAAATTACACCGAAGGGATTTTGGGGGAATTGGCTGTTTGATTGAAAACCAAATTTAACATTGGTCAGGTCATAATTTTGAGTAAATGCTTGATACCTTTTTGCCTCTGACTCCTTGTTTGTATCAGTAGTATTGGTGGTTGTTTTAGAGATTGAATCCAGACTTGTTTAGAGCAAGCCATGATGGACAGGGACGAAGGACAGCTCAAACTAGCTAGCTAGCAAGTGACACTTGGGATGTCAGGAGAAGATACAACTGACTGAGTTAGAGAGAGGGTGCAAGATGTTGATGCGGTTAATACTCTACGAGCAAGATTCTAGAACTGTATTAACAACACAAGAAGTTCAGTCAAGCGGGTAGCAACCTTGTGACATAAAAGTCCCAGAGACAGTTTGTACTTTATAGTTGATCTATGGGTTGCAGATCGGCCCATTTCATGTATTAAAATACAAATGTCAGTTTCTCGTATTCTGCTCGTGATGTAACATAAAAATGTGTATTAGGAATAAATAAACTTACCGCAACATAAACTCGCTCACTTTTACATTGGTAAAATTACCATTCCTATCTCAAAAACGTGAATATATTGCGTCAATGTGGATATGTTTGACAACGCAAAACAACAGTTTTCCCATTATTTTAAATCACCAGATTACTGTTCTGGCACTTATCCTTCAGTATTGGCAAATCCCTTGACATGTTTTAGAACTTTTTGATGGTGAAATATTCAGTGGGATGGTCTTTTAATCTGACTGGTCGTGAGCATAATGATGTCACCCAGAAATGTGAAAAGACTTCCGCGGTGGGGTACATCGAAGGCTGCGTTCCAATACTCAAATTTGTCTCCTGCTTTCCTCCACATATTTCCGGTATATTTCCGGTGTAGGAAAGGAGGGGAGGAAACGAGTGGAGGAAAGGAGCGCTGCGTTCCAATCCGAAAAAATGCTTGCTTCTTCATGCTCACTTCCCTTCAATCAAGAGAGGAGTCCCCAAAAAGCCCTGTATGTAAGATGGCTGCCACTGTGAGGGGGATTCCATTCCAGATTTTTTGAGGGAAGGGCGAATTTTCATTTGATCAAGCCCTCGGTTTCACTCCCTCCAATGGAGCCAACAAAAATCATCCCTCCAAATGTTGATATTGTCCAGAATGCACGGCGATGCTCACTCGCTTGCCCACTTGTTAAAATGTGTTTGAATATTATGCTCTTTTTACCAAAGAACTAGCAAATTTAAAAACAATTTTTACCAAGTACAAAGACCTCTGTTGCCGATTGATTATACAATCCATTCGCAAAAATGCTATGTTGTTGTTGGTGGTCGTTATTTAATTCTTACATATTCAAAGGAAATGCCCAACACTCAATAGCTTCTTATCAAGTTAATTGGTAGTCCAAAAAATATATGTTTTGGCCATGAAGTTTTAACCATAAAGTCTCATAAGCTGGTGGAGGCATAGCTGCCGTACCCATGCATTTTGTTAAGAATAACCTACATTTTTTTAATCTTGAAATGTAACAATTATGCTACCCTTAGCTTCAATCATCCACGCAGCATGAAATAGAATCTTCTGTTAAGCACGTATTGTTTTTAAATAGCCATTTAAACATACCGGTATAATTGCCTATATGTATCGCAGCATAATTTCAGGTTAATTCTTCTAATATCGATATTGATTTTTAGCTTCATCATTTTACCTGTCTCTACACATATTTACTTTTACACCCTGTCACACTTCACACTTATGTATCATTAGTTGGTTTATTGATCTGTTTTACCATATTTTATCATTACCGATTTTATTAATTATCTTTACTTGTCTATACGAATCACTTTGGGGTGCACCCTGCTCAAAAGGTGCTACACAAATCATTATAGTAACTATTGATATGATTGTGATAATTATTTAATAGGATTATTAAATTGTGCATACAAATAATTGGCTTCTTTATAAAAGCTTGGCAACTTTATTGAAAATAACATCACATCAATTAATAGTAGATAAAAACATCGATTTAAAATGGTTTTATGGTCATGGAGCCCTAGGCTGCGTTCCAATACTTTTTCTCGTCTCCTCCCCTCCTTTCCTACCCGGAAATATGTGGAGGAAAGGGGGGGAGGAAACGAGTGGAGAAAAGGAGGAGGGCTGCGTTCCAATACTTTTTCTCGTCTCCTCCTTTCCTCTCCTCCTTTCCTCCCCTCCTTTCCTACCCCGGAAGTATGCCGGAAATATGTGGAGGAAAGGAGGGGAGGAAACGAGTGGAGGAAAGGAGGAAAGGAGGAGATGAATAGAAAATTGGAACAGCTAATCCGATTCACCTGTCATCAAAGTCGACGTCGGCTATTTATGAAGTAATAATTTCGACTGACTCTGAGGATACCAAAGCCAATCAAAATATTCTGTGGGATGGTCTCTTAACCTGACTGGTCTTGAGCACAAGGATGTCACCCAGAAATGTGAAAAGACTTCCACGGTAGGATACATTGATGTATCCTTCGTTTGGAGGAAAGGAGGACAGGTGGAGGCGAGATTTCGTTTTGGAACAGTGGAAGGAAGGAGGACACATAATCAGCTTCCTGGGCATGGAGGAAAGGGGTGGAGGAAAGGAGGAGACAAATTTGAGTATTGGAATGCAGCCCTGATCTGATTCCAAGCTAAGCCCGTCATCAAAGTCGATGTTGGCTACTGATGAAGTAATAATTTCAACTGACTCCGAGGATACCAAAGCCAATTGCACTTCTCAAACGCCGCCAGCCCTTTTCATGCATTAAAAACAAATGTCCATTTCTCGCATGCTGCTCATGATGTAACAGAAACATTTGTACAAGGAATAAATAAACTTACTGCAACATAAACTCGCTCAATTTTACATTGGTACAATTACCATTCTTATCTGAACAACGTGAATATATTGCATCAATGTGGATATGTAAATGGAAAAACAAAGTTATCCCATTTATATAAATTATCCGATAACTGTTTACTGTTCTGGTACTACTTAAGTGTTGGTAAATCCCTTGTCATGTTTTAGAACTTTTCTATGGTGAAACATTCAGTGGGAATCTGACTGGTCATGAGCACAATGATGTCACCCAGAAATGTGAACTGTACAGAAAAAACTAATACATTTTCAATGAAAGTCGGGTTCAGGTTACTCAGGAACATGTCTGGTATTTAAAACAATCGAGCTTTTAAGTGGTGTGATGTCTTATGGACTGAGTTGTCAAACTCGCTTGTTTTGGATACTATACATGTTCCTGAGTATTTGCAGCCCCACTTTCATTGAGACATATATTTTAGTTTTTTGTGTATAGTCCAATTTTGACACTTCAGTATTTGTGACTTGGATTTTTATTAATAGCTGAATAAAATACATTTTACTGTATTTTTGTAAAATATTACTAAATGTAACTTCAGCACATGCTTTAAGTTTTCGTTAATATTTGATGTTTTTAACATGTGACATTTTACCGTTTTGGTGCAATTTCTTCGTTTTTGTAGAGGGCTTCTATTATGACATCCACAACCCGGAAGTACTTTTCATATTGTTGCTGGCGGAACACAGGTAGCTCAAACGCCTTCTGGTTTTTATGAACTAAAATATAACAGAACAATTATTTGATTACCGCAAACTACACACATGGAATTACATAGACGTACTGGCGACGAATCTACTGAATCTGGTTCCAACGCAGACATAAAAACACACTTTCGTGTGTGTAGGTTTATCATGGAAACCGGTAAGTTACCGATACATTCATTGTTTTACTCAGTAGGATACAAATAAAGTTTGGTATAGTACTTAGCAATAGTTTACCCAACGTTGTTGCTGCAGAATTTATTGACAGTCACACGATGGTTACTTGGTTAACGTTAAATCATCGAAAAAGGCCTACGTAGCAGCTTACGTTCCCGTTCAAGTAAATGACGGTAAAGGCAGCTATACATCAGGATTCATTAACTTAATTAAACGTTTGACGTTACTGCTTTCCAGGCACTCTGGCTTCGATCTCATCAGTTCTGAACCTTCTAAGTCGTGTTAGCTGCAACCTAATCGTGCTGAGTTTTCAGTGTTTACTGTAGAAATTAAGGCTTTGTGCGGCCATAGTGGCTCCGACGGAACTGCCCGCAGATTTAACGTCTGCAGCCGTCATCTTCATCCTCATCTTCGGATAGTAGAGACATGCGATAAATATTAGATCTGTTAAATAGTAACATGTGTGGAGAGTTTAAGAAAAATCTGAGACCTCAATGATATTTTGTTTTCTTGTTCACGCGGGCTGTCTTATTTACAGCATTTCTGTTGTGGGAATAACATGTGGTCTATGCGTAAATTCAGCAGGAAATCATTATCATATAGATAAATTAATTTGTGTTGTATTAATTTAATAAAACATTTTTGCTACCTCATACCAGGGTAGTGTTTGCAAGATGTAATGTCTGTTTCTGATTGTAGGAGTGAAACTGGGGATGCACTCGGTCCCTATAGCAACTGCCTGTGCACTGTACCATCGTTTCTACCAGTCAGCCAGCTTAGAGGTATATGAGCCCCACCTAGTGGCCATGTCTGCTATCTACCTGGCTGGCAAGGTGGAGGAACAGCATCTGAGAACACGAGACATTATCAATGTTTGTCACAGGTAAAGTTTTTGTTACAGCTTTACTGTTTGATTGATTTCACCAATATGTATATTAGCCAGTGCATGTTTTAAAAAGCTGTTGGTACAGGCATCTATAGTGGTGATATGGTCAAATGCTTTTGGAATGTAATTAAAGGGAGTCTTTTCCTTTACTGCAAGACAGAGGTGTTACCATGTAAAAAGCCAACCAAACTTTTTAAAATGGGAAAGATGTCTCTGCAAATAAGAGTAACCACATGATATTAGAAAACTACACAGATCAATGGGGAAGAGGGCAGATACTCTTCACCTCACAGCTTCGGCTTCCTCCAAAGATACTTTTGTGTTAAAAGGGGAGTATAGGGGAGAGCGGGGTGATTTGAGCCTGTGGGGAAGTTGAGCCACCCCTTGTTTTCTAGGAAAGCATAGACAAAATTGGTCATGTGACCACACATTTTTGAAGAGTTATCCATTTTACTCACCCTGTGATGGAGAGAGGCCAATGGAATAAGTGGTAAGCACATTTAAGTTCAAAAAACAGTTTTTGCCATTCAAAGTGATTTTTTCATTTTCAAGGACTCGTGTTTCTTGTGTCTGAACAATTACAGACAAGTCTGAAAAAATCTCACACGTGCTTAAGGAAGTTACAATATGAGGCTATACTGTTAACACGATGTTAGCTCTAAACTGCTGGATGAGGTTTGTTAAAATGGCAGGGGTGGGGTAATTTAAGCCAAAAGGCCTGGGGGATGTTGAGCCAGTTGTTCAACTCGCCCCACTTATAATTATTATTAAAGTATTGTTTCACGGTGATTCTTCATTGCATTCTTACATTTTATCACCTAAATGGTGTGACATTTTGAATTTTAGACCAGAAATCACAATGCCACGCTTCTATAAAGGGAAGACAGACAGGGCTTCAACTCCTCTTGTGGATTTGGACAGAGCAGTGGAAGAGGAACAGAATGGGAAGTCCATACGTCAGGTCGCAAGGGACATGAAGATCGACAGAATGACTTTAAAGAGATACAGGGACATTAAAGAACTAGGGGAAGTAAAAAGTACAGGGTATAAGAGAACAGGACATGCCAATCAAGTCTTCAATGAAGAAACTGAGACAGAGCTTGCAGACCATATAAAAAATCTAGCTGCAATGTTTCACGGTCTAAGTGCCATTAAATGTCGTGAACTGGCATTTGAGTTGGCATGACGAAATAAAATTGATGTTCCTGCAAGCTGGATGAGAGAGGAAAAAGCAGGTTTGTCTAAGTGTGCGTTTATAAAAATAGGGAATATTAAAAATTCTTTTTCAGGGAAATGCCCAGCATCGCGTTGCGGCTGGCATATAGAGAAGCGCCCACAAAATGACTATGTTTAATGACTATTGCTAAAAACAGCTACACCAGTTTAAAAAAGTACCAAATTGGGCATTGATTTAAAGATCAGGCTATAGCTTTAACTTGTTATGTAAATCTCAACGTAAACTACAATTGTTCAATAAAGGATAAATAAAAAGATAGCAAAGGTAGCCCAGTTCTATGAGGTGTATTGCAGTTGATTTTGTTTTTCGTTTTGAACTTGATTTTGTTCTGAAAATGTAAATAGGCCTTGTTGAAGGAAATTGCCTTTGAAGTTGTAACTTAAATCTTCCGATAAAACCTTTAAGAAGTCATTTGGTATTGAATACCTCATTGTCTTGCTTTGATATGGCGAGGTGAAAATGTTCAGTTTTACTTCAACGCAGTCAATGGCACAATTTACCCCTATGTGGCTCAACTTACCCTCTCCCTAGGCTCAATTTACCCCAATTTACCAGGAGCGGGTTGATCAAAGAGACCACTTTTTTTTTGAAAGTCATATTTTGAAAACTGTTTGTTAGATCCAAAATGATTATTCCCAGGGATGCACCACATCCTGAAATATATGTACATATTTTAGTTGGAGACATTACTGTCATGCCCTCGCTTTAAAAACACCTCAAGTAAAAACTGGCTCAACTCACCCCGCTCTCCCCTGTAGCATATAGGTGAGTGGAAAAGTGAGGAGTGTGAGCGTGCCATAGGAGTGTGTGCAGGATGTAAGGACCTGGTCCTGCAATGCGCAGGTGTTCCCCAGAGAGCATATCCTGTTTTTCTGTGTCCTGTCAGAATATAGAAATCTGATATTCATTTGTGGGATAATAATATGAAAATCATATTCTTTCATCCTACAGGTATTTACATGCAGACAGCAGTCCTCTGGAGTTGGACAGTCATTTCTGGGAGCTGAGGGACAGTGTTGTGCAATGTGAGCTCCTCATTCTGCGACAGCTCAACTTTCAGGTCTCTCTCAACCACCCACACAAGGTATCTAACCATATCCAAGTCTGTGGCTCACCCACACAAGGTATCTAACCATGTCTAAGTCTCTGCCCCACACACACAAGGTATCTAGCCATGCTCAGTCTTTCTTGGCCACCCACACAAGCTATTGTCAGGGAAGTCAGAATTTCATAAAAATGATGATCCCTGAATCCAGCTGATTCTAGCAATTATTGCCCTTGTTTAACGTTCGGCAGTCTGAATACCGACTAATGTAATGCTAACTACCAAAACGTCTCTCTTAAACAACAATTAAAATGAGTTAAAATATATTGTATTAAATAATTACTATTAAAATCGGTTTATTGGACAAATTCAGAGTCTAGACTTCAGACCTGGTTAACTGCCTTGAAAGACAGCGATAAAAGACATTAACAACGAAACAAAAATACAAACGGATCACAGAGTAGAAGAATGAATGAATTGAAAGTTACCAGAGCCAATTGTCTGTTTCACTTGAGGAATGATAAAGGTAGGGCAGCCCACTATTAGTTGACCAAACCATTAGTCGATGAGAAGAGTCTTAGTTGACCAAGGTTTCATTTGTCGGTTAGTCACAGAAAAGAAAAAAAAACCCTCAAACTCCATTTGGGAGATGCACCTTGTCGTGAAAAAGTTATTAGACAATGTTGGGCAGGAAATGGATGAAAAAATATTAACATTGTCATTTATGGTCGTTCGCAGTCCCTTGGCCGTTCACAAGTTTTCTGGTGAACCTGGTGTAGTTGCGTTATTTTAATATGAGTTCGGGTCAGGTCACAGTTTTTATGTTAAACGGGTCGTCGGGTATGGCATTAAATTAGTGCTAATGTGGGGTAGTGGGTCAGGTGCGGTGTTAAGTACTGTGGATGCAAGGCGGGGGTGGGTCTGCAAAACAGGACACGTGCAGGAGATATCCATGGTCATGCCCTCTGATGAAGAGCAGAAGAGAGAACAATGAAATTAAGACATACTTGGAGGACCATCAAAGGTTGATTCGGGGCTACTGACATGGTGGGACAAAATTAGGAACACTATCCCAAGCATGCCAGAGCAGCTATTTTTTTCAATTTAGTTTTTTAACAAAAGGTTGTTTTTTTTACCATTTGTTGTATAAGTTATTTTGCTGGTGTTACAAGTTCATAAGTTGTATGATATTATACTGTGTTGAAATAAATTAGCAAAATGTTCAGTCTCCTTGCTGGTTGTTCCGACACATTGAGAATCATTTTGCTGTTAACATTGTTGTGAACAGGCAGCTTGCTTTGTGCGCGCGCTTTTAAAATGTATATTTGAAAGGCTCATTGTTATGTTTTTTATTTCTTTTTAATGTAGCACAGTGTTAACAATGTTACTTATAACCTTTCCCAAAAATGTATATATTGAAATAATTAAATTAATATCATAAATGCGTGACTACGCGACTAATGGCTTGAACTAATGGCTACTAGTCAACTAGGAAAATCATTAGGCAGAAGAATGTTGCAGAAGAAAATGGAGGAGTGATGGCAGAAAAACTGAGCAATGTAAGGTACGGCAAGAAATATTGAGCTTTGGGCTAAAACAAAACAAAAAAACCAAGCAATGGGGCCTATTCTAGACCCTAATTAAGAAGGGTTTCTCCTTGGTCCACACATAATCAATAACCTGGTGGAGGAGGGCCTCAAATTTTACTCGGCTTATTTGAGTAAAACCATATATAGCATTTGAGCAAAACCCGTGGAAACTTCTAAATGTATTATTTTGATAATCAGCTCTTTATGTGCATTGCAACACCAAGCATTAAAGTACATGAGTTTATGGAGGAGAGTTCACAGAGAGGAACTGGCAGTTCTGCAAATTAATACTTTAGCTGCTATGTTGAGGGATACACTTGCCATGAGGAGACTTCAAGTTTAGACATATTTTACATGACTGTAAACTTGAAGTGTTGTGCAAAAAGGGTAATGTGATCTAAAAATATACACACACACGCGCTGCTTGTATTGGGAGGGAGGGAGGGAGAGAGAGAGAGAGGTGATGGAACCCTGTAATTGGGGACATTTATCAAAGGATTGTACATTTAGGTCGTACCACTCCCAATTCTTCTTTAAACTGGTAACCTCAAATGTAGATCCATGTTAATCAACAATAATTTTGGGTGTTTTGGGTATCTGATTGTGATCTTGATAAAGTGGTGAGCGGTGGTCATTGACTATAAAGTATATATCATTGAGAGCAATTTTTCATTCGTGGGCTCTGTTAGCTTATCTGCCCTTAGTTTGACCCTTAGATGGGCAGATGACCATAAAGGAAACAGAGCAGCACAAATAACCATAAAATGCAGGTTGCTCCCCCAACATTCCCTCTCTTTGAAGGATTAATTACCACCCCTGTCTGTGATTAATCCTTCAAAAATAACACATGGGAAAGAAACACAATACTCAGTACAATACAGACAAGTACAACATTAAGAACACAAGATAGAAACATGTTGTTGGGGTTTACTCAGGACAGAGGACTTGAAAAGACAGTTTATGATGAGAAGGAGGAGAGTGATGAGGAGAATGGGGAAGTATTGCCTTTCTTGTCTCCAATGGGCCCAAGTGTAGTCACTGGCAGTGAAAACGGTGGGTGGTAAAGGCTGATGTTCTGGTTGGGCAGTGTTTACCTTTCCTGACTGCTGAGCCGGGCCTGAAAGTGTCGTAAAATGGCTGGGGGCCTGTTCCTGTGGCCGTTTGGAGCAGGTGCTTTCTGTGGCTCTGAGAGGTGAACGCGACTCTCTAGGATCCCCGCTCTTCTTGTACAGTGTCCTGTGTGTCTTTCCTGTGGTAGCTTTGAAAGCACTTGCAGCAAAACATTTCAGCATGGAGTTGTTGTATGCTAGTATCATGTCAAGATGAAGCAGTAACTGAAATCGTACTCTGCAGAGTTTGTCCACACACTCCTCGAGCCCCTAGCTGGCACTTCATGCATTTCCTGTAGTCTTGAGCTACCTTAGCTATAGTTTGTAGCACAGGATAAACCCTGAATGCCTTAGCTATGTGTAACACAGGATAAAACCTGAATACATTAGCTATATTGCTTAACACAGGATAAACACTGAATGGCTCAGATGTAGTACATATACCTGATTGTGTGCAAGTGCCTTTATAAACTGAGTGACTCTGTAGCCCAATGCTAAAATATGACTGATTTATCGGCACTGCCTTTTCCTCTTGCAGTACCTCCTACACTACCTCCTCTCCCTGAAGGCCCTCCTGAATAGACACGCGTGGTCTCGTACCCCAATCTGTGAGACAGCCTGGGCACTGCTGAAGGATAGCTATCATGGACCGCTGTGTCTGGAGCACCCCCCTCAGCACCTGGCTGTATCTGTGCTGCAGCTGGCTCTCAGCATCTATGGGGTGGAGTTGCCGCCCGGAGCCCTGCAGTGGTGGCAGGTGAGGAGTGATCGGGAGGGACGTTTCAGTCAACCAAACTTGGGAGGAGCTCCCACAGTATCAGTAATCCAGTCAGCCATTGAAACCAGTGTAGTCATATACATTTTTCTTTCCACAGCCAATCAGTGACAGCTGAGCTTAATTCCACTTAAGACAGTATGTGTGTCAGTGGATGAGCTTGATCTTTCCTGACTGTGGCCTGTAACATGTGGGGTGTGAAGGGTGTTTAATGATGAGTCTACCTTCTGTTTTACTGCATGACTAAAGGTCTGAGAATTGGGTTTGGGTGGTGCCAGTGATTTTGGTTGCTCGCTTGATGATTCTTGAGTTTTCTCTTGCTTTTCACTATGAGGAAGTTGTACCAGGATGTGATGTTGAATGTGAGGAATGATTCGAAGAGAGACCGGTATACTGATGTTAAAATGTCTGGTCTGACATTAAAACCTTCCAGCCTTCTCAGGAGAAACATGCACTGTTGGGATTTTTGTAGATCCCATCTGCATGTTGTGTGAAGGACAGGTGGTGGTCCCGTTGCCTCTCACAACACAGCTCTTTGGTCTTCCAGATATTCAGTTCCAGGAAGCTCTCCTGGAACCAGAGGATACTGCCTGTAAGTGGACAGGGAGCACTCATCTGTCAAGCGGGCCACCAAGGCCATGTCATCAGCATACTTAAAAAGTGACAGTCCATTGCTATTGCTGGTGATTTTGTTTGTGTATATGGAGGAGAGGATGGGTGACAATACAAAGCCCTTGGGACCAACAATGTTGCTGAATTTAAGACTGTTCAGTCTGACATGTTGGGGTCTGTCCTTTAAAAAATCCTTCATCCATGAAACCAGTGTTGTGTTGACTTGTAGCTCTTGTAGGCGGTGCAGAAATATGTTTGGGTTTACTGTATTAAAAGCAGATGAAAAGTCCATGAATAAGATCCTGACATAGGAGTTTGATGAGATGAGGTTCCTAGCCACTGTATCCTGTAGTCCTGTTGAACTTGGCGTAGAAGGTGTTCAGCTGTTCTGCAAGAGGAGAGTAATGGGACCTGTCTCTGGGCTGGTTTCTGAGCTCTGCCCATTGTGGTGTTTAGACCCTGCGACACCTCCCTCACATTTCCCCTGGTGAACGTTTCCTCCATCTTGTTTTTGTAGCAGAGCTTAGCCAGCTTTGTTTTGTGCTTCAGCTCCCTTTTCAATTCATTAACACGTTGTTTGTCTCCCTGTATGAATGCCATTTTTTTTAGGTTGAGACAGTGTTTAAGCTCTCTGGTGACCCAGGGCTTGTTATTAGGATAGAGTCTGACCTGTTTAGTTGAATTGGCACTGCCAGCACAGAATGACATGTATGAGCAGATGGAGTCGTTGAGTATGTTCAGGTCACCCTCACTTCTCTGGAAGAACATCTCCCAATCAGTGAGCTCAAAACACCCCCTCAGTGTTTTCAGAGTCATTATTCCAGACCTGGATGGTTTTTGAGTGGATCTTCTGTATTTTCAATTTTTGTCTGTATTTTGGCAGCAGTGACATTTCATTATGATCTGAGAAACCAAGGGGAGGGCGGGGCCTAGAGACATAAGTGCCGGGTATATTGTCAAAACATAAGTCCAGTGTTCTGTCCAGTCTTGTTGGAGGTGTGACATACTGCTCCATCTGTGGGAGTAGCATTGTGATGTTGAAGTCCCCAAGCAGAAAGACAGGCTGATCAGCTGCTCTGGAGACAGTGTTGTTGTTGCTGTCTTCAACGTGTTCAGCTGCGAGCGCCTTGTCAGGGCCAGGGACATGCAAAGCCTGCCCCCCAATTTATTTCTCTGTTTTTCTAGTGTCCCGGTCAAAACGTATGAATTTAAATCCATCTAAACTCACTGTAATGTCCTCAGACAGCCACGTTTCATTGAAACAAAGCATGCTTGTGTTCTTGTAGTCAGAGTCAAATTTTATCAGCGCAGAGAGTTCATCCATTTTATTTTGTAGTGAGCGCACATTTGACAAAGTAAAAACAGGTAATGGTAGCTTGCTTCTTTGTCTCCTCAACCTGTTTCTTATTCCTCCTCTTGATCCCCTTTTCCTCCAAATGTGTGTCCGTAACAGACAGTGTCAATATGGAATGATGAATGCCGAATACATTTTTCAGTTTCAAGTTATTTCTATGAAAATTGTAGGTTTTTCTTGTTTTTGTGGAAGGGTACCAACACTATTGGACATGTCTGTAGATACCCTGAATAGCCCATTTCATCTTCATTATTTCAGTGTTAAAACTGTATTAAATCAAAACCAAGGTTGATCATGGTGTTTTCCAAATTTTTATCAAATATAATGGCTGTTGTGTGACAAATACAATTGTTCATTTTCATCTGCTTTCATTACTTTCACTTTAAAAATTGTGTAAACATGATAAAGTTTTCCTAGAGGGGAAACTTTATAAATTTCCCCCAAAATGAAGGTTTTAGCCAAGTAATCATTTCAGTTTTTTCCATCAACTCTCACAAATTTGTTTTATATTTTATTTCATAGCTATCATTGTTATTATTCAGAGCTGGATCACAACTTTCTTTGTATGCCAGACCATCATTTTACCATTGGAGACAATCTTTTTTGTTTTACCCTGGTAGGTTTTATGTGAAGACATCACCAAATCAACAATTGAAACCATCATCTCAAAACTGCTTCAGCTGTATGATATGGAGGCCAAGTGTACCTGATTATCAATGCCCATTGTGAAGGTGAGAGAGGTGTGTTTTTTGTGTTTGTTGTGAGCTTGAATGCAATACTAAAGATGCACAGACCCTGCAAGTATATGTCTAAGAGCAGTCGAAGAACTAGGGGAAAATTATACATTTCTAAAACCCTGATAGTACGGTTATGTAATACAAGTAGCTCATCCTGTGAAGTCACTATCTCAGCAGGTAGTGGGTAGCTCATTTGTCAGTGTGCACTGTAGCTTGGAGTCTCACATAATGGCATATGATAATGGCATAGTATAGTCTTTTTTGCAGCTGTTAGGCCAGTGAAGATTACCCGCTGTTGTGACAGCGAGAAGGTGGAGAAGCTGTCATCACTTAATAAACACAAACAAGGATCTTTCTTGGGAAGTTTCAACCAAATCTGACAATACATTAATTTGCTAATTTTACAGCATTCCCAAAACATATGCATGTAAGTTCCAGTTAAATTGATATTACAAGTGGTACAACAAGGAGTAGGAACTCTACCCATTTTGAGTCGTAGGTATGGTGTGGAGTATGCCCTATGCATACATTTAAAATTAATTGGGGAGTGGGGGCGCCCTGGTAGCCCTTCTGGTAGAGCGCACACCACATGAGGCTGAGTCCTTACCGCAGTAGCCCTGGCCCAAATCCGCCCAGGCCCAAATCTGCAGAAGATTCCACTGGGGTTTCACAGATCCTGGAGCCTGCATCCTCAACAGAAAGCCAGGAACCATTGCAGGGAACCTTTAGAATCTGTGCTTATCCACTCAGCCACAGCTCTCAGCTGAAACGATATGTAGTAAAGATTGAGATCAGGCAAGGAAAGACCCCCAGATTGCTTGTGACGCTGCAGTGTAGTATACCGTATTCTGGCCTGTTTGTTACCCCATTTTAATTTTGATATCAGGGATTGACTTCATCAATATATTTAGTGGGGAAAAGCAGAGGAAGCACAAAGATGAAGTTGAATCTTGCAGTAATATTCATTTTAAAACTTGAGATTCTTCCTTGAAGGGAGATGGTTAGTGACCTCCATTGATCAAGGTCCATTCTAATTTTGTGCATAAGACTGTTGAAGTTATCTTTTGCAATTGTTATTATTCCCTCATTAGTTAATTTACAAGTATGCAAATAAAAGGACTAGAGCTGATTTCTATTATGGTATTTGCATTTGGAAACTGTTGTTGTTGTTAACCCTCAATATGAGGTCCAAAGAGCTGTCACTGCCAGTGAAGTAAGCCATCATTTGGCTAAAAAATCAAAACAAAACCATTAGAGAGATTGCAAAAACATTAGGTGTGGCCAAATCAACTTTTTGGCAAATTCTTAAAAAGAAAGAATGCACTGGTGAGCTCAGGAACATCTATAGGCCAGAAGACCAAGGAAAACAACTGTGGTGGATGACCGAAGAATCCTTTCCCTGGTTAAGAAAAACCCCTTCAGTTGGTCAGATCAAGAACACCCTCCAGGAGGTAGGCGTGTATGTGTTAAAGTCAACAATCAAGAGAAGACTTTACCAGAATGAATACTGAGGGTTTACCACAAGGTGTAAACCATTGCTGGGCTCCAGATGATGTCCTAAAATGGTAGCCAGTGCGACTAACCTTTTTATTTCGCGACTAGTTTTTTCCTGCCAGTTGCCAGTGGTGACTGTCCTCACAAGCCAAAACAAATGGAAAAGGCATGCTCAGCAGCAAGCTTTAATTTAGTGCTCAACTCTCTCCTTCCCTGCCCTGCCATCATGTGCATTTCTGTACTGTCCTGTCCACAGCAATGGAAGCATACACGGATGCAGAGATGCAGTTTTTATTTTTAAACTTTGCAATTTTTTGAAACTCGCCCCCAGCTAATGCGCACAATGTGCTTATAGCTAGCTAATGTAAGAAAATTGACAAAAAAACAAAACGGTCAAACAAAAAATATCAGATTTTTTCACTCCATGTCCGTCCAAATCTGCCTCCTCTACATCAGATTCAGATGCAGAAACTGACTTGATCAGTGTTAGTTCTCGGGTATAAAGACCCAGTCAGTAAACAGTCATTGCCAGATGATGATAGTGAAGTGCAGCTTTTTGGAAGTGTTTCCAAAAAAAAATCTCACCAGAAGTCGCTATTGGCTCACTGAAATGTCGCTACAATGTTGCTAGATTGCATGATGACATCACACAATGCGGAACCACGTCTAATTTACATACATCATGTAGCTGAACGGCATCCCATTCTCTGTGTTCTAGAAAATCTGCTTCCGTGTACACTGGCTGATTCTACATAGGTCAATCATTACTTTTATAAATATGGGAAACACTAGAGCACTGAGAAAGGCAGACACGATGTCATTCACAAATGGGTGAAAGGTGATTTTTGCTGTTTTTCAACCACGAGAATGGAGAATATCAAAGTTGTGAGAAATTGCTAAATTTCTCGCTAGTCTCTGGATAAGATTTTTAGTCGTTAGGGAAGGTCCAAAAGTTGCTAAATCTAGTGACAAAGTTGTTTGGTTTCATTATGACAAGGGAAAAAGGAAGTGTGCAATGTGACACGTACAGTGCCATGAAAATGTTTTTGCCCCGTCTTGATTTAATTGTTTATGCATACGTCTCTCACTGAATAGTTTCAGGTAATCAAATATTAGGGCAGAAGATAAATAAATAATAGTAGGGAAACCCAAGCAAACTTTCAACATAGTTTTTACATAATTTTTTCATTCATTTAATAGAGATTGTCATGAATTACCTAAGAGTACCTGAAAGAGTTATTTCTCTGTTAAACGTAATATCTGGTTTGACCACCCTTTGCAGCAAGGACAACAACCATTTGCAGTCAAGTCTGGCTGTGGTCAATCACCTGAATCTAATTTTCATTAACAAATTTGTTGATTTCATCGTTTCAAAACTGGCAATCATTGACTCCAAAGGATTTGCAACCAAGTATTGAAACTGATGGTTTAATTGATGATTATGTTAGTTTGTCCAGTTACTTTTGAACCTTTAAAATTGGGGGACTATGTATAGAAAATTGGTTGCAATTCCTACATGGTTCATAGTACTTAAAAAAAATAAATAAATAAATAAAAAAACCCTTAACACACACACACCTGGCAATGGAACAGCTGAGCAGCCAACTGTCCAATTACTTTTGGGCCCTTAAAATTCTATGTATAGAAATGGTTGTAATTCCAACATGGTTCTTAAGATAGCTTTTGACAAAACCCTTAAATCTGACAGTCTACAATTTAAGCAAATCTTCATTGTTTCATTTTCAAATCCATTTAGGTGGCTTACAGAGCCAAAATGATGACAATTGTATCACTGTCCAACTACTTATGGACCAGACTGTAAAATTACTGCAGATTAGGGCAATCAGTCAATAAACTACCGCATTCCAGCGGATCCTTTCCTTTTTTTGAATGATATTAGTAATTTGTTTTGATCGCAATGGAAAATCTGCTATTGTCTGCATACAAGAATGAATTGTGCATTGTGCAGGGTCCCACCTCATCAGCCAAGTACAGTTCTGGTGGAATGCAATCCATCCCTGGCACTTTTCTCTAAAGTTAATGATTGAGGTACTTTTCCTGAGATAGTTTGCATAAGTCAAAAGTTGACAAAAATGTATTAAACCTCTCTTCATCCAAGACCATATCTGAATTATACAGTTCCTCAAAAAAGTTGTGGAAGTTGGTATTGATGGCATCTGGGTTAGTGGATATTACCCTTGTCCTTAATCAAATTTATCAGTGCTTTGGAGTCACTTTCTTTTAATCTAAGTACAAGCAGCCTGCTCATTCTTACCCCTTGATAATATTTATGTCTAGTATGATGGATGGAGAATGTTGCCTTGGCTATTGACAAAGCATTGTATTCACCTCTTAATGCAGCTAACCTATTCTGGGTATTTTCAGATGGATTAAGAAATTTTGTTGGTGCTCTAGTATTCTAATATTTCTCTCCAATTCTGTATATTTACTGTTCCTAGCAGAATTAAGTGCAGAAAAAAATGCAGTGCAATTCCCCTAAAGACAAGTTTTAACACCCTCCAATAATGTTTCAAAAAATCTTCTAGGCCAGATTTGAGCTGCTGTATAAATCCAGGGGTAGATAACAGAGTCTAATTGAACCTTAGGGCACGTGACCTTTCCAATGGAGAATTCACATAGAAGGGGAGATTGGTCTTACAAGAGAATAGGAAGCATGTAAGCTTCAGATAATGTGTTCAGTAAACTGGGGGAGACTAGCATATAATTAATAATGAACTGGTGTCATGATGAGTAGTATGAAAAGCTTTTTGCATTGCTGTTATTAAAACACCAAAGGTGTACTAGCTTAAGATCAGAGGTGAATGAGTTTATGACCTGCAAGTACTGTGGATGAGCACAGGTCCCTGTTGAGCGATCCAGTGATGGGGAGACAACGGTATTCATGTCACCTCGTACAAACGTCTGATAGGCTGGGAACTGTAGAATCACATTACTAATTTTAGGTAAGAAGTCTTTCTCACACATGTTAAGTGCTCATATAATTAAAAATAATTTTTAATGATAAGCACATGACCAGCCACGACAGGGATCCACAAAGGCAGGTGCTGCTTAAGAAAGGATACCATGTCTAAACCTTCAACAGCTTCAGGTAGGCCAATTAATCTCATGTTGTTTCTGCGACTCCTGTCATCCATTTTGGCTAGTTTGGAGCGCAGCTTCTCAACCTCATGGCCTTGCTCCTGAAGAGTAGCATGATCAGACCAGCTAGTGTGTTGAAAAAAGCGATCTTTGTTATTTGATTAGTGCTAGTTTCACGACTTTCAAGATGGCAGCCTCCAAAGTCCTCGAGCAAGATTTGAGGAGAATTCAGTCTCTGGCTTGTGCAGTGTCTTGCCTTGGGATATCATGCTTGTTGTTCGATATAGTTTGTGTGGATAAAGCTGAGTAAAATTACCTTAACACAAAGTTGTTGACGGAGTACTGGATTTGGTGAACTGCCATTAATGTGTCACCTGAAGCTCTACTGTGAAGGACCTGTTGAAGAAAAAACTATAATAATAGCAAAACTAGATAGATACAAACTATATAGAAGATGTAGGGAGTGTCGGGGAGAACGTGAATAATGAAGCGGTGGGTCTTTAAGAATTCGTTCTACTTCTATCATTCGTTCTGCTAAACAAGATGTCTGCTTATGACTCCTTAGAGAATGCCTTAGAATTATACCCTCTGGAAGTGAGGGTATAATTTCCTCTTTTACTTTCGCTGCTGTCATAATTTCTCTGTGGCTCTCTCTCTCTAAAAGTTACATACTGCTACGGCTCCCCTGCTCCATTTGCCGGTTTCCTGTGTATTTGTGGTTTTCTTTTGAAACAGGAGTGTGGTGGGTGGAGTTGGGATGAGCCGTCTTTGATTATGAGGCACACCTGTATGGAGTGTGCTCCGCTATTTACTCTTTCTCCCATTCTAGGAGGCTCGTTGCTTACTCACTTGCTTGCCCTTTCCATTCACAACTTCGTTGTTGGTTTTGGATCGAACAACTCTCACTATGACACTCATTCAATTACATGCTTACACAACTGATGGCTTACAAACATGACGGCTTACACATGTCATGTTTTTTTTTCCTTTTTGAATGTGGTTAGGTTTAATTGATGATAAATACAAACTTGGTCCGTAATTCCCTGTGTGGTCTCCTTCTTTTGTCATGGTCTTACGAGCCGGGTTGTGACAATACTATAAATACAAAGTAACTATTAACAAGTTCAGTATTGTTAACAGGCTGGTTGTTTAAATTTAGCAAAACTACTTATTGCGTATTTCTAATTGATCTACACTCCAGGCATAAAAATGGGTCCAGTCCAAAATGGCAATATTGAACTTTTGCTACACTTAATCGTTTGGGGAAAAAGCTTATATAGTACCCATGTACACAAAAGTAAAATCAAGATAAAGTTACAATTTTTGATTTAAAATTTAAATTAACACATCTCTAGATGTACAAAGTTTTCCAAAAATATCCTCTGGGATTTTTTTTTCCTAAGAAGTCATTATTAGCTGATTTGCCACACCCATCATAACTGATAACCAGCTCATAAATGGAAGAGTGACAGAACATGAGGGTATCTACAATATATAGTTGTGAGTCCCAAGGTAAAGGAGTGAGAAAATGTGCTCCAAAAAATACTAAATATCATATAGGGGTTGCTGTCATAAATTGCATAGCTGGTCTTCATCAGGCCAGCTGTAGTTATTCTGAAATTTACAAGGCCCTAAAGACAGAGAAAATCCGTATTTCTCTATCAGCTGTTAAGAGTGTATGTCAGTGCTTTGTAACAACAGGTGATGTTGCCAGAAATAAAGGATCTGGAAGGCCAAAGCCACATCATGCAGGAATGACCTCCATCTAAAATGCAGTTCTCAAAGACAGGAAAAAAGCCTACAAAACTCTCAGATGAATTCAAGACCTCAGAAAACAAGAGTCTCTCGAGAACAATTACCGACAGGTTGTCTCATGCAGGTTTTATGTCTAGAAGATGAGTTAAAAAGAGAAAAACATCAATGACAGAATAAAGTTTTTGTCAGAATATGGGAAATTTGATTCTGAGTGGTTTAGCAGAGTTATGTGGAGTGATGAATCACTATTTGAGTTGTATGGTGATGCTCCAGAAAGGTGTCTTTAAAGACCTGGAGAAATATAAGTGAATACACCTCCACTGAAGTTAAGAATGGAGGAAGAGATTTCATGGTGTTGCAGAGCCTTTTCAGCTCCTGGTACTGGTGAGCTGCTTCACTGTGAAAAGTCAATTAATGCTTTGGAGTAAATGAGAATATTGCAGAAAGGCTTGTTTTTGCTTCCCATGATTGAAAAGTTGTTTATTAATGAGGAATGATCAGATGTTCAGATCGCATAACTGTGTCAACAAGACACTGCAAAAACCACCAAGAAGTGGCTTGAGAACAAGTCCATCAGGGTCCAGATTTGAATCTATAGAGAATATTTGGTCTCAAAGTACCTAATATTTGGTCTAACTAACTAGCATGGAAACTAGCTAGAGCAGGTCAGCCACAGGCTTTGGTCATGCTATCCCTTCTGGCACTTGAAACTTTACACTCTAGTAGTTAGGCACTCTTGTCCCTGGCTTAATGCACTTCCAGTTGTAAGTCACAGTTGATGCAAAATTTGTGTCTGCAAAATGTCTATAATGTAATGAAACCTTTTTCACATACTCAACTGTTTGAAACCCTCAACACTGAGTGGAACAATATAGACCAGGGGTGTCAAACATATGGCCCGTGGGATGACTTTGCAAAGTGTAAAAATTACAGTGAAGACATTAACCACAATTTTTTAATAGAAATAACTGCTAAATTTGTACACTAGGGATTGCACA
Source organism: Albula goreensis (assembly GCA_022829145.1). Taxonomy (NCBI): domain Eukaryota; kingdom Metazoa; phylum Chordata; class Actinopteri; order Albuliformes; family Albulidae; genus Albula; species Albula goreensis. Next base: position 41,161,783 of record CM040745.1, read on the forward strand.
CAACTGTCAAACAAGCAAACTGTACATGCTGGAGCTGCTGATAAAAAAATGTCTGGGGTTCCATGAAGGGCAAGTTTACTGTATCGTTATTATAATCTATTCTTCGTGTTCTTTTACTGTCAACATTACACTCTGTGGCACCCTCATTACCCAAAATGTCTTTGTCAAAAAGGAGAAAAGTGAACACAGAGTGTAGAGTTTTCCAAGAAAAATGGGCCGTTTCCTATTTATTCACAGAGCTGAATGGGAAATCCATGTGCTTGGTGTGTTCTCAGCAGGTTTCAGTGCTCAAAAGAATATAATATTCGGCACCACTATGAGACTCATCATGGCAAAAAATCCAACAGCTTGCAAGGACAAGTGAGAAGAGAGAGGATAAATTAATTGTTCACGGGTCTGAAGAAACAGCAGTTTGTTTTTACCCGTAACCGAGATATCAGTGATGCAGCAGTGAAAGCTAGCTACCTTATTGCTAGCGAAATAGCATTAGCATCAAAGCCATACTGTGAGGGTGACTTCGTGAGAATATGCATGCTGAACGCTGCAGAAATCGTGTGCCCTGAGAAGCAATAGACTTTTGCCAACATTAGCCTGACGAGGCAGATAGGATTTCAGATATTTCGGCAGATTTTGAAAGCCAAATGAAGCACAAAGTCAAGTCATTGTTTGCATTTTCGGTTGCAATTGATGAGCGCACAGACATTACGGATGCTTCTCAACTGGTCATATTCATTCGTGGTGTTGATGAGACTTTGACCGTCACCAAGGAGTTCCTTGAGTTGGTGCCTATGACGGACATCACAACAGCAAATGACATTTTCAACTCTCTCGTTGGAGCGCTGGACAGGGTCGGGGTGGACTGGGCCCAATCTGTAAGCCTGGCTACAGATGGTGGGCCATCAATGACCGGGGAAAAAAAGCAGGTGTTGTGACAAAATTCAGAGAGAAAGTACAGGCTGCAAATGGAGGACATGGTTTTTGGACATTTCATTGTATTAGGCACCAGGAGGTATTGTGTTTCAAGTCGTTAAAAATAGATCAAATTGTCCGAACTGTTAATTTCATCCAAGCCAGAGGTCTGAATCACCATCAGTTTGACAGCCTTCTCAGTGATAAAGACGTTACCTATGGCCTGCCATACCACAAGTAAGGTGGTTAAGCTGAGGTGCCGTGCTGAAGTGTTTCTTTGATCTACGAGAGGAAATTGGACAGTTCATGGAGAAACCAGTGTTGGAATTTCAATCCCCAAAATGGCTGCAGGACCTAGCATTTATGGTGGATATTACAGAGCACTTGAATAATCTGAACATGAAACATGCTGCAAGGCCGAAAAAAAAGTTGTCACGCAGTATTGTGACAGCATACGCGTGTTCAAGTTGAAGTTGACTTTGTGGGACACAACTGTCAAGCGGTTACCTTGCTCATTTTCCTTGTCTAAAAGATGTGCGTGCGAGCGGAGTTAATGCTGACATGAATCGGTACAAAGACAAGATTACTGGATTGCTGCGGGAGTTTGAGCAACGGTTTCAGGTCTTTGTTGAACTTGAGACAGAATTCACAGTTTTTCACTCGTCATTCACAGCCAAGGCTTCTGATCTGCCCGTTGACATCCAACTTGAAATAATTGACTTGCAGTGTGATTCAGATTTGAAGGACAAATTTGCCTCGGCGGGCTTGGACACATTTTATTAGTATCTCTTGCCAGGGTACCCCAAATTGACAGTCCTTGCTGCAAAAGTTTTGTGCATGTTTGGGACTACCTACCTTTGTGAACAAGTTTCAATAAAACAAAGCTGCGCTCAAGGCTCACACACAAGCACTTAAATGACATCCTGAGATTGGCTGCTACTCAGGATTTGACACCTGATATTGATGCACTTGTGAAGATGAAATGATGCTAAGTTTCAGGAGCAAATTAAACAATGAGTAAGCCTAATTAATATAAAATGCTGCTTCAGACACTTGCAACCTGAAGAATGTAGTTCTGTGAAAATGAATACTTACTGTGGAAATATTTAAAGACACTGATCATTGTGCAATAGGATGTCAGTCAGCAGCTTCAGTACAGAAGCACCCTGTTGTTCATGCACTGCCACTATCTTTATGTATTTTTTATGTACAAATTTTATACATTTACAAGGTAGGGTGATGACTTAACCTTCTTCCTTAATAGTTCCCATTTTAGTTTGTATGGTGTGGTGTGTCCGTTCAGGTGGTCAGGATTACTAGACAGATGTGGAAATTAATGTAAATTTAAAATTATTTCTATATCTTGACAAGTTGTTTTGATCATAAAGTAAAATACTATATTGTTCAGTTCCAGATACCTGTGACTAAATGTTTTGTGCCTTTGTAGATAAACTGTGATCTGTAAGTTGTAATGCACATGCATAAATGATAAACTGAGGCATAATATTGTTGAAATTTCAGGTTGTTCATAATGTTTTTTTAAAAAGATAGTTCATTAAGTGTGAAGATTTTCAGAATGTACTTGTACTTTTTTGCACTAAAACAAAGGGAAAAATTTGGAGTTGTCGGTGTTTATAGGTTATTATGCTATGATTTTACTGGTCTGGCCCACTTGAGATCAAATTGGACTGTATGTGGCCCCTAAAATGAGTTTGACACCCCTGATATAAACTCTTCCATCTGTAAAACGCTTACCCACAAGGCTTTAACACTGTGTTGTTTCATTTGTTTGTGAAATGCCCATCTCTAATGAAAAAAGATTGAAAATATCTGTCAGCCCTCTTCATTTCTCCATCATCCCTCTCTCTCTCTCCACTGTGTATCCAGGCCTCCAACTTCCCCCTGTTGAGGTGTGTTTGGACAAAACCTTGCATACACAGACATCCATGAGGACTGAACTGTGGAAGCCCAAGAGTCTGCCAACTGTAAACCAAACCCAGGCCCCTGCTGTGCTCATGCTATTCTCAGTGCCCTTGCTTGTTGGACAGTCTCCCTCAGTCACCACATCACTGCAAACAGTGGATCCATACAGACAGCTGTAAACCCATCGCACTCAGCCACGGCTTCCTTTGTGCAGTGGGAGCAGTTCTTATAGCTGGTGGGGATTTGAGGAGTTTTGGAAGGGCACTTTAAAGGTGGAGGCCCACCCAAAGACACTCCTCTGCAGTGGCTAACTGGGCTAGCAAAGTGTAACACAGAGCACAACGACCTGGGATGGACTGGAACTCCTCTTCACCTCATACTGTTTCAGAGAAACAGATTTATTGAGAGATTAATGGATTGAATTAGTCCACATTTATCGCTGGTACTAGTAATTTTGCCATTATTATAATTACAATCAAATTTAATAACAGTGTCAAATACTTTACTGTATTGCAGTTTTTGTTTTGCATGATTCACTTTCTCAGGAAATGTATTCTGTTAGTCTCAATTAACTTTATTATTATTACTTCCAAATATTCTATTTGCTGCAGAATATTTGGAAGTAATAATAATAAAGTTAATCTGAAAGCTACTGTGAATTGAAGCGAAATAAGAATATGGAAGAGAACAGTAGTTTTAACGTCAAGTATTTCCATGCTGTTTTCATTCAGTAGCTATTTATAAGCTGCCTTATGATTGTAAGACAACCACTGTAAGAAAAGTAAGTCCTGATTCTATTCTAATACATTGACAGACTTCTATCGTATTGTATGTATTCTTCATTAATATGCATAGGATGCATGACATTCATACAAACATATTGTTCCTTCATATTTGTCTTATTTCCCTGTTAAGCTCTTCAGTAAACGGTGACTACCATATCCTCAAATTTGGTAAATGAATATAAAGTTGAAAAAAAGTCGTTTCACAGAAATATCAGCATTGCAGAAATGTACTTTTAAACATGGCAAAAAAATATGGAATAAATAAACATGTACGATTTTTTATGCCAAAGTCCTCTTTTTGTCTTTAGATTATGAGGTCAGTCTCAGAAATCTGTCATAAGTATTAGCAAATTAATTCATCTGAGTTCTGAAAATTAAAATTCAGTCACAAATGGGACATAAAATGAAATAAAGGAACGAAATAATCATCAAAAATGGTACATAAAACAGGCAAAGTAACTTTGTATAACCCAGGTCTGGAGCATGAACTGCCAAGTAGGTCTACTTTAAATGTGCCTGCAGCTGACATAACATTACATTACAGGTATTTATGCAGAGAGACTTGCAAAGTCCAGGGCAATGACAACAATCCTAGCAAAAATAGAACAATAGTGTGATTAATGGCTGATTAGATCTATGGAGGGATGGGGAGAGGTGCATCCTGAAGAGATGCATCTTCAGTTTGTGCTTCAAGGTGGACGGACTCTATGCTGTTCTGACCTCTCTGGGAAGGACATTACACCACTGGGGTGCCAGAACAGACAGGAGGCACATACACAAAGACGGGGTGACCAGACATTCCAAAGATGCAGAGCAGAGAGTTCTGTTAGGTGTGTAGACCTCTGATGATCTTTTGAAGATAAGTGGAGGTTGTCCCCTTAGCCTGGCGGGTAAGCGGCAGAAGTTTTAAATTTTATGTGAGGAGTAACAGGCAGCCAGTAGAGGGCAGCGAGGAGGAGGGTGACATGGGAGTGTCAGGGAGGTACTAAAACCAGACGAGCTGCAACGTTCTGGATGAACTGATGGGTGACTGATTACTGAATACTGACATGCCAGAATACTCATACGCTGGTATTGTTTTTCATGATCAAGACACAAATTTGTGCCATAAATGTAAACACAGATTAGAATAAAGTGTATTCTGGATTATGGTTCACATTACTTTTGATATTAACTTGAATTATCGGTGACTAATTTAAATGCATACCATATTTCACAAAACGTTTACAGTATTTAACTTCAAGGATTATGGGGCAAGTTTTATGACATTAATCACTACTTTGAGGTTCAGTTCAGATTAAATATAGTAAATATTTGGCAAATATTAGTAAATCTAGGGCAAATGAAATAATGACTATAGAGGCCTTTACAAGTATTGGCTTGTAAATGCTAAGCTATTATAGATAATTTCTCTTTAAGTGCTAAGTGGAAAGAGTCATTGTTTTGTGTTTAAGAAAAGAATATGAGTTTCTTTTGGCTGTCAGATGTGGGTTGTGCAAGATGGGGGTAGATGGCAGGAATGCCATTGCTTTGATTATGAATTTTACAGTCTTGGGCAAGCTTCTGTTGTGGATGAGATTGTTAGACAAAGATATTTTATTGTGCAAATCAATGCAAATCTGTTTAAGGGCATGACTTGTACAAGTTGGCTTTGTTCTAATTTGACAAATTACCAAAGGCAGAGAGGAAGGGGGGGGGTTAACTTTGAAGTAAGTTTATTAATGAGAAAAGACCAACTGACTCAGTGCATCCAGCTAAGCTACAGTAGGAGAGTGAGCTTTCTGAGAGTGCTGTCAGAGGCGAGTCTCTGCTTCAGGAATGTGGGGAGGAACTAGAGACAAAACTAGGAAAAATATATCTAAACATAAGACAAAAACCAAAACCAATAATATCCTAACAGAAATAGGACAATACAAAACCCAGTTGAACTAAGAAATAATTATTTAAACTCAAGGAGAGACATGACGCAGTAGGAGTGTAATGGTTTATCATGGCACGTTGATCTGTGGTGCAAAAATATGACGCTTTTCATCATGGAGTTTGGTCGGTTCAAAACGGTTCAGGAGGATGTGCTTCGTAGTTTTTAAAATCATTTTTGTTGAAACTATCTTTGCAAAAATGCAAACATGGAAATCTATCAAATGAAAACAGAGCTACTTAGTCAGAGAGACTTACTTGCGTTACCATTAGCAATTCAAGTCCGTCACAGTTCCGGCATCCCAATAGCAGTTGTGAGTTTCACACAATTTCACCATCTTCAGTATCAGTTGAAGACTAGCAGTGCCTTGTGTAGGCCTACCCTAGCAGAATTTGAGATACAGGATGCCCTGACTACTTTTAAGTCAGATGTGTGGCAACATTTTGGTCTCCCATCACTGGACACAAGAATGAATAAAGTAAAATGGACAGGACTAAAATGGGCTGCAAAAACTAATGAAACTGGTAACTCCAGTAATATGCAGCACCTACAACACCACCACAGCGAAGAGCTCAGGGCAGTGCAAGCGAGAAAGAGACTGCTCAAAGGCCAGACATTCCTGAAAATACATTTTGAAGCCCCGATATCTCACATCTCACACGGCCAGGGCCCAGGACATAACCAGATGCATTGGAATTTTCATTGCTAAAGATATGAGACCTTTACCGGTACTAGAGGATGATGGTTTTCGCAAACTCCCAAATACAATACATGTCCCGCCCGCACTTAGGCCAATCTGTAATACAAAGCTTGTACAACGAAGCAAAAGCGAAGATCTGGGTTCAGCAGAAAGTGTGGCAGGAGGTTTTTTTTTTTTTTTTAGCCTATGAAAATTTTGAAAATTCCTCTTTTAGGGTCAAGCTGTCTTTAGTTTTGTCTGCAATGCACAAAAAAAGTTCATCCAAGTGATGCATCAGAAATAAATTGTCATTTCACAAAAGTTTAATTACTTTTGTTTAAAAAAAAAAAACAACCGTGATAAAAATCGAACAGTGACCAAACCATCATGAACAGAATCGTGACCTGAGTGTACCGTTACACCCCTATGATGCAGTGATGGTAGCCGAATTAACTCCTTGTGTTTATAATCAAATTTTGCAACGACTGACTTGCCAGTTCTATGTATTTAGTGAACAGTAATGGATGTGGCTTGGTTATGAAGCAGTGGACTGCACCTGTGCATCATCCCCCCTCATGGGTTTCCAGAAGAGACACTCCTACTCAGTCTGATCAATGGAGTGACCCACTCAGTAATTTTTTATATTTTGTAAGAGCATAAAGTTTGGACTGAACTGACTAAATTTACTTTTCCCTTATTAAATTCCACAATCTCCTTTTGGCTGAACTCCACAGGCTCCGTTTTAAAACTGCAAGGTTGAATGGATCTTAACCAACATCTCGATTTTTTTTGCCATTGAATCAAAAATCCTTCTCAGTAATCTGTTCATCCTCATTGATAGGCAAAAGTTTCCTTCTTTTTCTTGGGCTTATCAGAAACAATAGTAGTATACAGTCTCCAGGTAACATGGTTTTTCATGTATTGTAATTTTCATGCTGTGAAGGGCAGTAAACTCATCTCAGTTTGCTTATTTTTAGTCTATGTTTAGAATATGCCTTGTAATGGAAAGAATTAAAAATCGACTTCATTTTGCATAAAAAAAAAACCACAGGACATAATGGCATCTTGGTCAGAAGTAGCAATATAAACAGCAGTTATGTTTTAGGTGGTTAGTCATTAAAGATGTGAACCAGTGTCCGTAATTAAGCTACAATGGTCACATCAGTCATTGAAGATGCTAACCAGTGTCCGTAATTAAGCTAAAATGGTCACATCAGTCATTGAAGATGTTAACCAGTGTCCGTAATCAAGATAAAATGGTCACATCAGTCATTGAAGATGCTAACCAGTGTCCGTAATTAAGATAAAATGGTCACGTCAGTCATTAAAGAGCCTAACCAGTGGCTGCAATTAAGCTAAAACAGACACTTGCTAACAACCTTAATGGCTGATGTGTACATAATTTTTGTATTTTTGGAAGTTATGTCATCCTATTTTATAAAAAAGACATTCAAATACATAGTGCCTATCATAAGTATTCACTCCCTTGGATGTTTTACCCTTTTATTGCTTTCATAAATCAATCATGATCAATAAAATTTGGCTTTTTTCACACAAAAATTTACTGGAAAAAACTCTTTACTGTCAAAGTGAAAACAGATTTCTACAAAGTAATGTTTATGAAACAAAATTATACAAAGAAATTATAATTGTTTGCATAATTATTCACCCCCTTCAAGTCAGTATTTAGTAGATGCAGCTGTGGCTGCAATCACAGCATTGCGCCTGTGTGGATAAGTCTCAATCAGTCTTGTACATCTGCACACTGCAATTTTGCTCCATTCTTCTTTGGAAAACTGCTCAAGCTCTGTCAGGTTGTGCGGGTATCGGGCAAGAACAGCCCTTTCAAGTCCAGCCACAAATTCTCTATAGGATTGTGGTCTGGGCTTTGACTTGGCCACTCCAGAACATTTATCTGGTTCTTTTTAAACCATTCCTGTGTAGCTTTTGCAGTGTGCTTTGGATCATTGTCTTGCTGGAAAATAAATCTTCTCCCAAGCCATAGTTCTCTTGCAGACTGAATAAGATTGTCCCCCACAATTCTGGTGTATTTTGCAGCATTCATTCTGCTCCCCATCTTTACAAGCCTTCCAGGGCCGGCTGCTGAGAAACATCCCCACAGCATGATGCTGCCACCACCATGCTTCACAGTGGTTGCGTTTTTGGTGATGTGCAGTGTTTGGTTTCCGCCAGACATAACGTCTTGTCTGATGGCCAAAAAGCTCAATTTTGGTCTCATCAGACCAAAGAATCTTCTTCCACTTGACCATGGAGTCTTCCACATGCCTTTTGGCGAACTCTAGTCGAGATCTAATATGAATTTCCTTCAACAGAATTTTCTTCAGCAGAGGCTTTCTCATTGCCACTCTCCCATAAAGCTTTGACTGGTGAAGAACCTGGGCAGCAGTTGCTATATGCACAGTCTCTCCCATCTCAGCATCTGAAGCATGTAACTCCTTCAGAGTAGTCGTAGGGGTCTTGGTGGATTCTCTCACTAGTTTCCTACTTGCACGGTCACTCAGTTTGTGAGGGCGGCCTGATCTAGGCAGATTCACACATGTGCCATATTCCTTCCATTTCTTGATGATTGATTTCACTGAACTCCAGGAGATGTTCAATGCCTTGAAAATTTTTTGGTATCCATCCCCTGAATTGTACTTTTCAATAACCCTTTCCCTGAGTTGCTTGGAGTGTTCTTCTGTCTTCATGGTCTAATGGTAGCCAGGAATACTGATCAACCAGTCTCTGGACCCTTCAGACACAGGTGTTTTATACCTCAATCACTTGAGACACACCCACACCACTCAGGTGATCTTCATTTCACTAATTGTGAGACTATTGGCACCAATTGATGGACCTCTATTGAATTCGACCATGAAATTTAAAAGGGGGTGAATAACTATGCAAACAATTATATTTCTTTATATATTTTTGTTTCATTGATATTACTTTGTAGAAATCTGTTTTCACTTTGACAGTAAAGAGTTTTTTCCAATAAATTTTTGTGACAAAAGCCAAATTTTATTGACCATGATTGATTTATGAAAGCAATAAAAGGGTAAAACATCCAAGGGGGTGAATACTTATGATAGGCACTGTACCAATTCTGATTAACAGACTTAATATGTAGAACGGTCTCATGTATTGTTAATACTTACTTTTCTGGTGTTGTGGAAAATAAAACAAGATTCCAAAGCTTATATCATGCATTTATTCTGACTACAATTACAATTATTTAAATCTATACAATTATTGTGAAGCCACAGTAATTTTTTAGTTATTTTAAATCATGAAGTATACTGACAGCAATGAATTCAAAATTCATGTAAGATCAATTCTAAAGGTCTGAATAATGTTAATCTACTACTTTTCATCCATTTTGTACCACATAAATGGGGAAAGTGTGATAAAAATGTATAGCTCTGAAGCTGCAACAGAACGGGTTCCCAGACTACCCCTAAGGGTGCAGTTTTTCCATTCCAAGAAATATTATATTGGTGTGTATGTTTAAAAATAATTTTCTGCTCAACAGATTTTAACATATTGTTGGTTTAGCCAATTACCTTTCACTTTATCTTTGAATTCTTCATTTTCTTCAAATGGGTTTACTTCAGTCAAGTCAAATGCTTAAAATATGTACATGTAGCCACTGATTTCAGATGTACTGTAGGTCTATCAAGTTAATTATATTTCATGTACAATGAATGTTGGTTTCTGATGTTGAGGCCATCAAGAGTACAGCTTACATCACTGCACATGAAAAGCACAAAAATAAAAATCAGCATGTTATACTACTGTTTGGTAAACCTAGCAAAATGGGGATACCTCACCGCTGGATTTAGGTTTAAACCATGCTTGTAATTGGGATTAAAGAATGATCTAAATTTGAATGAATTCAAATTGATTTCAGTGTAATTGGTTTTGGGGTGTGAAGAGCATGCCCTTTAAGAGTGAATAATTATGGCTCTGAAAAACCTTTTTGAAAAACCTGGCTTGAAAACTTTTTCACCCAGCAGTGTGTGCTCAATGCTCTGTGCTGGCATGGAGTAGTACCACAAGAAAAAAAATAAGCAAAATGTACAGACAAGTGTAAATTGACAGAAACATATTTCAGACAACTTTATTGTGTTTTAAAATGTAACTGCAACAGTCATTGTTTGAAAGCTGCTCTTCAGTTCATACCAGACAAAAGCTCTCATTTTGACATACTGATTACATAATGACAAAGTAAAAACAGGGAGGGGAATCTGTGACTGCTTTAAAAGTAATTGTGAGAAGTCTTTTCAAAAAACAATAACACTGAATGGGGAGAAAATGCTCCTCCACCCTTTCATTTACACAACACAAGTTACAGAGCTTCCACTTAGTTTCCTTTTCCCCCAAAAATGGCACATTCGTATTTCCCTTTTGTTAAATTGGACTGGCACAGCGATGGAAAATGACCTGTTACACACAATTTAGAAAAAAAAAACCCACAAATTAAAGAAATTCTTTTCAGAACACACACCCATAAGCCTTTGGCACCAGTGTTCATTTTAATGTGTTAATGTGCTGCAAACATATTCCACACTCACATTTCTGAATCTCTCCAAAGGCAAACTCAACCCTCTGCTGAAACAGCTCTAGGAGATCCAATCTTGAATTTAACAGCAGTGTGCTACATCCAGACCAAGGTAGCAGCTACTAAACCATTACTGGTAGTCTTCTACTTAAATGTACTTATCTAAACCAAAATGGAAAAAAATAATCCAAATATACTACTTCCACCATGAATGCAAATAAAATGTATGTGAAAATTTGTAAGAAAATAAGAAAAGGTATGTGACAGATGAAGAGCTGCAATAAAGATGTGAATGGAGTGTGCTGTATTTGTGTGTAACTTGGACACTGAAAGCCTGGGGGGGTTAAACAGAAATATGATAGGGGCTCCCAGGAATATGCTCGTCACCCCACTTCACCACCAGAATGTATTCCCCCTTTTCCTTCAGCTGGTAGGACACATTGTAAAGGCGGTTACCCAGGTGCTTCACTAAGATCTCCTCACATGGTACCTTGGGCCCATCGACACCAACCAACAGCATGTTCCTCCCTGAAAAGCAAACGGTCACACATATTACATTCACATCTTTACTCGTTTAAAAAAAAAAAAAAAAAAAAAAAAAAAAAAAAATCACTGTACTTTATATTTTGTTCCTTTATTATATACCATTATTTGTTTTGTAAATTAGAAATCTAACCTTTAAAATTGTTCATACAAGGCAAACATAGTCCTCTGATTTAGCAGTTTACTACAACTCCAATCAAGAATTTCACTGTATCTTTTAGAAATCACAGAAGATGATGTGATGTAATTGATAATATAAAACACTTCTGTTTTGTAAAATGACAATAATGTGTGAATTCACACAGAACCTAAAAGGACAGGACCTCTCCAGTCCTTGAAAGCTAGCCATAGAAGCAGAGAACTATAGCATCCTCCACCTGAAGAGATGTTGGATACCATATACCTCAGTGTATAAAAGTTCTTAAACTGAAATTAATATTGACTAGCTTTAATTCTAGAGGCCACAACATTTAATGGAAAATCTAGGATTTCTTTTTTTTTTTCATATATAGAGAGTAAAACAAGGCCCAAAGAGCATAAAGAGTATAAAGAGTCCAAAATTTGTAGCTATGCCCCTGACCACTAGCGGAACAAATCAGTACCGGGCCGGGGGCGGGGCACATGACCGGGCCCTTTAAACCTAATAAAGTTCATGATAACATCGCTTTACAACATACACATGCCCGCAACAGCGGGCTTACAACACACATACTACATTTTTGACACAAGCAACTGCTGAGTCCCTAACATCACCGCTAACTTTCTCTTCAAAACCTGAAATTGTCATTGAAGATCATTATACCTGACCAGCATTGCAGTGTCATTATATCAGGAAAGTTATTTCAAAATGTCAAGTCCAGTAAGGTAGCTAACCGGTAAGCGTGCTGTATTCTATGGATAATTTTTTCAACTACTTTAAAATTGCAGCGGCAGTTATAATTGTTGCTTATTAACGTTAGCAACATTAACACGCTCAACACTCCACCAATGTGAAGTCAATGGAGGCCGTTTTTAAAGCGTTATAGTTTAAAAATGAATCTATCGCTCAGAAAATACAAGCAACCTGACCAGTATATTTACACCAAGTTCGGTATGTCTACCTTAAAAACTGTCGGGGGAGATACGTCCGGAAGAACCAGGAATAATAATAATATTAAGAAGAAGAAGTAAAGATTCTATAGAAGAACAGTAGTTTGCGCCTTCGGCAAGCAAACTAATTAATTGTATTGATCAGTATTACACAAATGAAGCCGAATGACCTGTTTTAATGTTGAATCCAATAGTGATTTTATATAAGACTTTGAACCGTTATAATGTTACGATATTACTGCCAAATAATTTGCTACTCATTTTTAATCAAATAATAATTTTTAATCAAATAAAAAATGAGTGAATGGAAAAATAAAAGCAACAACACGAAAAACAAGCTTTACAGCCGTGTTTTTCCATTTACGCACGCAATACGAACATATTAGAGCACTCGTTGAAATTCCTTCGGATCCTACAAACTGATATACGAAAACTTTGATAAATCCCACATTTTTTTGCGTAAATACACTTGGAGAAAATATCGGCGATCCACTTGTAAGTTTGCACGTAATGAAGTTAAATGTGAGCGTGAAAATAAAGCCAGTCATGCAGCACGTCATTTTATTCATATTTTACACCTAACTACATCACTGAAGTCAGTCTTGTAAAGTTTTTACCAACCATGACTCATCCTGCCTGGGGTAACATATATAAGCACACACATATCGCACATTGAGCGGTGTGGTCGGGAGGGGGCCTGGTCCCCCCAGCCTGGAACAGAGGCTCTGGGCCCCGGGCCGAGGGCGCGCCGCCCTCCCAGCCCCCCCGGAAACTCCGCCCCTGCCCCTGACACTCACACACACATTTGATCAATGGGAAAAGTACCTGCTTTGCTGCAGTCTACCGTGAAGCTGTTTTTCTGGCCCACAAAACCTTTGCTCAGGCCTAGGCCCTTGGCTACTACACGGCTTGCATCTGAAGAGGTCCACCCTGGCGCCCCCTGTTGAGTAGTGGACATGCTGCGAGACACTGGATCCACCAGGACAGAGGACGTCTCATGCAGACTGTGACTGCTCACCAAACGTGACCCTGAAAGGAACAGGAAGAGAATTTACCAGCTTAACCCAACTACTACAACTACTACTACTACTACTAGTACTAACCAAAGCAGCTTCCACAGTCCATGATCATTACAGTCTTTGCATTGGCAAAACCATGGGAGTCCCAGGTAAGGTAATTGCAACAAGAACACATAAGTAGGTGAAAATAATAAGACAGCTGTCCCTTTCTCAGAATGAAAACCTTTTCCTTTCATTGCTGATTAGCCTAAAAGCTAAATCTTTGTTTATGTTTTTATGTATTTGGCTAGTTAGTTTCTAAAAGTCATGGATCTACAACATTAACCTAAACTGGCAATTAGTTTTATTGCTATTTGTGTGCAATATATTAAGAAAATGAACCCCTTTGTGCCATATTCTAAATTATTGGTTTGAGGTTGTCATTGTCATTCTCTAAACACAATTTGCATTTAACTACATACAGCAGAGTAGTATAGGTATTGGATATGTTCCACTCACCCACAAGAGAAAGCTAACAGTAAAAACAGATGGCCTTCCAATGACTATTGGAACAAATTATTATGTCAATGAAGATTTCACCAGGAGTGCTTGATAAAGCATAGTGTGTTCAACTAGGTTGAAATGATGTTAATCGTTTTGCAAGGTGCAAACTGCACCAAAGCAGGGAGCTGTATGACAAGGTGGTGTGGTGTGGTGTGGTCCTGATTTGGTTTCTTTTCATACAGCTGCCCAGCCTGTAATTGTTTATTCAGCTTCTACAATGGCTAATAAAAACAATTCAACTCTCAGATTAAATAAAAATGGGACTAATCTGATAATATCAATTCTCTCTTTATTTAGCACCTGTTTGCTGAAATGCTTGAGCCCAGTATATTTAGTGTAAAAATGTGTATTTAATCAGCTAAATAACAGTGTATTGTCAGCTAAATGACTGTAACGTAATGTAACGTAATTAATTCTGTCATTTTCTGAAATGTGTTTTGACAGTACTTGTGGCCAGGAAACATTCTGCATGGTGGAATGCCTAATGACCACCAGACCATAAAAAGGATTGACTGGCAGGCTGGCTGAGTGATTGAAATGTTCAGTGATTCATTTCAATCCTTACTAAGCTCATGTGCATGGCCTCACCAGTGATCTTCGCCTTGTAGGGACTGCCAACAATGTGGTAGGGACCCCCATATTTAATGGAGATCAAGTAGTTCCCAGGGGCCATTGGAGTGTAGGTGACCTTGTAGCCCTCAGGACATTCCTGGCAGTCCATCTTCACTTTGGAAGGCCCGTCAATGGTGACGGCCAAGGCCCCAGGGCCTGCAGAGCTGGTGTTCACCACAAACTCACATGGAGACCCTACAGAGGGGGTAGCACGATTAGCACACAAACTGGCATGAAGACCCTGTAAAGGGGATAGCACGATTAGCACACAAACACTCACACGGAGACCCTTCAGAGGGGATAGCACAATTAGCACACAAGCTCACACAGGCACCCTGCAGAGAGGGTAGTATGATTACCACACAAACTCACATGGATACCCTGCAAAGGAGATAGCACAATTAGCACACAAGCTCTCACACAGAGACCCTTCAGAGGGGATAGCACAATTAGCACACAAGCTCTCACACAGAGACCCTTCAGAGGGGATAGCACAATTAGCCCACAAGCTCTCACAGGCACTCTGTGTGGCAATTGTAGTACCCTCTCTGCAAACTCACATGGAGGCCCTTCAGAGGGGATAGCATGATTAGCACACACATTTAAATGGACAATCTGCAGAATGGAAAGCACAATGACTACATTAAAGACCTCAAAAAAACACCACACACCTGTGGTGCCTCCCTCAAGGCCAGCTCCATAAGCAGACACCATGCCTGGGTCTCCTGCCTGGCTTGTCTCCCCAACACGAATCTTAAAGGGGCTGCCAGGTATGTGGGAGCCATTGAATTTGACATCAATGAGATACAGTCCATTCTCCCGGGGAATGAAGCGCACTGCATACTTATCTGAGGGAGAGGAGGCTGTTAGCACTTAGGAATTCTGGGAAAAAAAAATCACTCAGTACATAATCATACTAAACAGAGCAGTCTTCCTTTAATATGTGCACAGTACATAATCATACTAAACAGACAATACATACCAGTACTGCATGTTCACTCTACAAATACATACATTAAGACATTTACCCCACCCTTAAGTCTCTTATTACTCATCCTGGTTACCTTCATCAATCTCAGTCACACAGCACTCCTCCAGAGCTCCAGAAGGACTGTGTACTTTGGCGTCAATGACACCCTTGGCTCCATTCAGGCTCACAGCAAACGAGGCTGGCTGGTTCACCTTCAACCCAGATTCCTGCAGGAAACCACAACTTCACACTCAAATCTTACCTTCCACCCTTCATCCTTGGGGGCAATGTATTTCAACAGTGAAAGTCTGAAACTCCACCATCAATTTGGGACCAAACATATGTAACTAATGGCAAACCTGTGATAATTGGGTAGACTCAAACAAGACTGTGGATACGATGTATTTGTACTTCCAAAAAATTAAAAGGTCTAGATATGCAATCTCAACATCAAACTAGTACTAGGAACTACTACTAAGAGGGCTCAGATTGGAGCAAAGCACTGTGGGAAGTACAGTCCACTGCAGTTCAGTTATGGGACATCTGCTCTAATTTTGTTTGGATAAGGGCATGATTAGAAAAAAAATGTTAAAGTAGCAGATGACACAAGACAAAACCCAGGGACTAGGCAAACAGCTAAAGTAATTCACACTAAGGAGTACACTAAAGAGTTAAGTGGAGTCAATATCTGGGCTGGAATCTGCAAAATGAAATTAGCAGTTGTTCAAATGTTCTACTTGTACTTGTGACTGTGGAAAAACACAATAAATGCAACAACATCCCATAGCTCACAACCATATCCCATGGTGCTGAAAAAATGTCAATAAAAACCAAAACAAAAACACAACAGCATGACGGCAAATTATACAATAATGTTACAAATATAAACATTTGATTAAAAGGAAATGAAGCAAAATCTCAGCTGAAATAAATTTACTGAACATTTTGGAAGTATTGGAGAGAATTATTTTGTAATGATGAAGTAGTATATAATGGAGCTGGCCTCATAATGTTTTCTGCAGTATTCATTGCAAGCTACATTAAAATCCATTTTTGAATGAAACTGTGAAAATGTAATATTTTCACAATAATTGACAGAGTGAGGACACAGACAGACAAAACCATAGATATTTGTTAAGGCAGGGTGACACAGACAGACTTTACCTGGATGCAGCTAACAGGGTTAAAGAACCGAGGCTTTCAGAGGGAAATGGAGGAGAGGGCAGCAAACCCCACAACCATATGCCAAGCAGACAAATTTCATTACGGATGAAGACAGCACTTGTTTTGTATGTGTGTGTGTGTGTGTATACACACATTAGAGGTGAAAGTGAGCTGGTGCAAACCATTACTGCACCGGTAGGATGTTTTTGCTTCTGTATTTAGGACCTACTTCAGTGCAAACCCTGTACTGTTTTTCTTTTTTTCTTTGTAAAACAGATATTGGCAGCAGCGGTATGAGGTGTCCCTTTTGACAAAAGAGGAAAACAGTGTGGTAATGTGGATGTCTTTGGTGTATTTGTTATTGTAGATATAAGAATACCTCCATCAAAGACCTGAGTAAGTTTTGGCCCAAAGGATTTACTCAGTTTGGGTTAGGCTTTAATATGTCATTATTCCTGAGTGGTCTTGGACATGCAGATGGTGAATGACCAAGCCTGAAAAATTGCCCCACAGCCATTATGCTTGTGCTTGTTTGGTGACTACTCACCAACATCTCCACATGATACATATAGGTTACTGTCCCATTACCAAATGCTAAACTAAATAAATGCTGTCCTTTTTTCAAAAAAAAAATAAAATAAAAAAAAAAAAAAAAAAAAACTTACTATCACAACAAGAATGATTTATGGGAAGGTGTCATGGAAATAAATTTAAAGAATCTTAGATGGATTTGTTGCTTCTGTAGGTGATTAAAGTAACAATGCATGTGGGGGTATGTGAAAGTACAGAGTATTTCAAGGGGGTCCTCCAGCCTGTTGGGTATGAGGGATGAAATCATGTTCCCCTCTGTTGAGAGCTTTCAGCACCTAAGTATATGTTTATATAAGGCAATAAATACACAATTCAGATATCTATGACACAGCAAATATTTGTCCAAACAGGTCCAGCAGTGCATTTTGAAGGTATAATAAACATGCATTTCCAATACTGTGACTAAAGCCTGCCTGAGTAAATATATAGCATGATCAAAATACTCATTCATTAGAATAACTGAGTATTAAGTAAACAAAACTAGTTTAAATGACTTTCACCCCTGGTATGCACATATGCACCCACTATGCGACTGTGTGTGTGTGTGTGTGTGTGTGTGTGTGTGTGTGTGTGTGTGTGTGTGTGTGTGTGTGTGTGTGTGTGTGTGTGTGTGTGTGTGTGTGTGTGTATGTTTTTACACAGTATGACTGACTAGTAAAGCATGAAGGCAGAGTACAGAACAGCAGCCTCTTTGCCCATCTTTAACCCTTTAGCTGCTAGATTCCATGCCTTTGGTTTACAGAATGACTGTACTGTTGGGAGCCTTTAGGTGGAGACACGAGAAACACACACAGTCCTTCAGCGTCCCACAGCCACCACACCACCCAGCAAAACTGCAGCCTCTCCATCAGTCCCTATCCTTCTGTTTCTGCACCAGATTCACACTAAATATGCCCATTTTGTACCTGGAAACATCACACATACAGTAAATGTGCATGTTGTAGTGGAAATTATATTTTGTATGTAATATAAATCTGACTACATAAATCTGCCCACTATGGCAACCATGTGAAAAGCAAACTCTGAAAAGCTGTAATTAAATGTGTTTCCCTGGTCAGTCCTGCTTTGTGCTGTGCTTTCTCTGAGAGCTCCCCTCTGTCTGAGCCCTGCTGCCTTTGCTGGGCTGGGGGTGGCCATGGGATCTCTTTGGGGTGGACAGGTGTCTGTCTTTCCCGATGTCTCACCTGAAGACTGGCAACAGTGAGGCGGCGGGCGTCATCAGAGGGTGAGGCCACAGGAACAATGAAGGGACTGTCCGGAATGTGCTCCTCGTTGAATCTGATCGAAACCTCATAATCTCCTGTGAAAGCACAGAGAAACAGCTGGCTCAGAGAAGTTTTAATTGTAGTCCTTTGAACGGCATGTCCTATTTTCTTTGACAGCATTCACACTTACGTGCTGTTACTTACCTGGCTCCTGGACAATGTAGGAGACTCCACTGGACCCATCTTTTCGGTCCTCAAAGCTGATTTCAGCTTTACTGGGACCCTCCACTGCGATGGACAGCCCTCCGGCTCCTGCCTCTCTGGTCCAAATACTGAACTCCGCTGTGCATGAGGGACACCACACAAGTTACAACTTCTGTCTTTCACTTTCTCACAAACGTGTACACATAGACATGTGTCTGCGCGCACACACACACACACACACACACACACACACACACACACACACACACACACACACACACACACACACACACACACACACACACACACACAGTACCTGGCACTCCAGCTTCGGCCCTCTCCAGGCCAGGGCCCCCAGCTCGGACCTTGTGGGCCCCACCCTCCCCCAGGGGCCCCACGGTGAACTGGAAGGGGCTCCCTGGGACATGCTGGCCCTGGTATTTCACACTGACAGTGTGGATGCCCATCTCCGTGGGAACAAAGCGAATGCAGTATGTGTTGTTCTCTCCTTCCATGATCTCTGCTTTGTGGACTTTCCCGGAAGGGCTGGTCACCTGCGCAGTCATGTCTGCAATGCTGATTTCTGAGTGAGCGTAGTGGGGGACAGAGAGGTTTTAGTGTTTGAATACAAGTACACAGGTAAACAATTCTACACAAGTAAAATGTTTTTTTTTTTTTTAACCAACCTTTAAGGTTGATTTGCTGCCAAAAATACTAGTTTCAAAGACGTAATTCACAATGACTTTTTCACTCTATAGAACTGTAGCAGAAATGGTTTATGATTTTTAATTAATTAGTGAAATTTATATATTTCAGGTTAAAATTTCAGCTGTACCATTTCGTTTTTGAGGAGGTCCTGACAAAAAATATACACAACATAAGGTACAGCACAATATCCAACAAATAACAGACATGGTTAGAGTTACAATTAGACTAATTATAAAAGGACAAAAACAAACACACACACTCATGCACCATGCACACACCAAGAAATATAGATACCCACACCCGTGTTATAACAACAATAAATAGTGACCGTTAACAGGAACAGTCTGTTGTGTGGAGAGTGATAAGAGCATTTTTAAATGAACCTAAATACTACAGAGATTTCAGAGAAGTTGGTAGCTTGTTCCAGCCTCTAGGAGCCTTATAATTAAATGTTTTTTTTCCTATTTCAAGTGAGATTTTGAGGACATGAAAAAGGAGATGATTATTGTGTCTAAGAGAATAATTAGAATTAGAATTCTGTGGGATGAGTAGGTCTTGTAGTTTAAATGAATACATTTGTAAAGAAATCGGTACCAGAGCAGCTGCCGTCTATTTTGGAGAGAAAGCCATTGCAGTTGATAGTACATTATACAGGGGTGAGTTTGAAAGTGACAACTGAGAATAAATGTTCATAAATGATTAAATAGGACATCTGAATTAGCCAAATCAGTTTTTGGAGCATTTTGATATACAATGTCTCCACAGTCAAGAACAGGCAATAACAACTAGGATACCCGCTGCTTTTTTACATTCATGGTAAAACAGTTCTATGATCTGCAGAAAACACCAATGGAACAATGAATCTTTTTACATAGATAATCAATGTGCTTTCTGTGTGATGATTCACAGTCAATCCCCAGATATTTAACACAATCAACCTTAGTGAGAAGTGCACCATCAGATGAAAAAATTGAAAAATTATCAGTAGCAGATTTAAGCCTTTGCCTTGCAATTTCAGAAGACAGAGTCCTAAGCTTCCTGCACAGTTGGTATTATTTGAAATCTATACCAATTTAAATCAATTAGGTCCTCAATAAAAGAGTCTATATTGATATTTTTCACACACACACACACACACACACACACACACACACACACACACACACACACACACACACACACACACACACACACACACACACACACACACACACACACACACACTTTCACAGTTGGCTCCACCCCTGAGCTCAAACACACACACACACTGCTCCACAGCTTCCTTCAGGCCACACTCTCTGGCTTCAGTACCTGGTATTTTCAGGCTCAAGTCACACTGGCTTCCCACATTGGCCACGGAAGCAGCGCGTCTGCGTCTGGTGATGCTCTCCTTCATTCGGCCCTCCCCGGTCACCTTCACTGTGAAAGCACTTCCTGTGATAGACATGGAGGGCAGTTTAATGCACAGCATCAGGGACCAGGAAATATGGGGGATCATTTCAGTCCCTAAAGGCATGCCACTACAAATAAAACATTGATTTTATACTATACTACAAAGGGTCTATACCACAAAGGAATAATGTCGTTCATAGTTATTAGGGATACATTATGTTAATTACAAGTATCATGACATATAGGACCAGAGAAAATTTCACATTAGAAATCCTCTGACATAATAGTAAATAGTAAATAGAGAGAGCATACTTGAAGCATAGCTGTATAACCTTGTTCTGACAAAAAAATGATCTTTATGTACTATTTACACTAAATATGCTTTTGTGCCTGGACACATTACACAAACAGCAAATGTGCAAGTTGGTGTGAGTAGATGTTACATTTTTATATAATATAAATATGACTACATAGGACTACAGTTGTTGCTTTTTTGTGCCCACTTAGGCAACCATCTGAAAAGCAAACCCAAAACAGCATTTTAGCAAATCAATATTTATTGATTAAGTGGCTTACATTAATATTAGTGGCTACATGCACCACCTGAGCAGCTATGCCATGTTGTATATCAAAAAGTAACTGCTTGCTGGCCTTTTATCAATATTTTATGAGAAGATGTGTCATTGTGTCATTCATTCATGCATTTGGTTGAGTACTAACATTATTTAGAATGTCACATTATATCTTTTGGAAAAAATATAATCTATAATTGTATTTATAATCATTATACTTTAAAAAAATTAAGTTCATTTGTTCGATGCTGCAAACAGACATGGCCTAATTAACATGATTAGCCTGGTTAGCATTGTTTACCACTTACTAATTATGAACTGTTGCAAAATCTGTGTTAGAATATGTAGAGTATGTCTTGTTAGGATGTGTGCTGTGTTTTTCCCCATGGATCTTGCATGTGGAACAAAATTACTGTTGGACCAGATGTCTTGCTGATTAATTACATGTAAATTATATGCAAGGAATTTGTCTGTAACATCTTTTAAAAAAACACACACACATGAAAGTCATGAATTGTCATGAATTACAGTCTTTAGTCTACCAAATAACACTAGTTTCACATAAATATTTACATTGGAAAATTGTTGCAAAAGTTACATGCTTTGAGAGCTTTTTGGTCAGATGATATTTGAATCTCTTGTACCAGCCTTTCTTCTAAACTTACCATGATCATTTTTTAGTTAGAATGGGTGGAGTGAGTGAAAACTGCTCTAGTCTGTTATCTCCTCTGTAACTGTAATGGATTACAGTAACTGCTTTTTGTTACTTATGGAACGGTGTTACACATGCTCCAGTGTTACTCCCTGACACTGCTCATGGCTGGGAGGCTATATTCACCAGTAAGCAAACTGAGCTAGAGTCATGAGTATTCTGTACTTGTCTCACTCTGGAATTCATTTTTGGCTGACATGCAGGGTACCTGGCACATGCTGATCTGCAAACTTGATGTTGATGATGTAATTTCCAGGCTCCGTGGGATAGTAGGTGACCTTGCAGGTGCCATCCTCCTGGTCCTCAGTATTGATATCCACTTTACTGGGGCCCTCAATGGACAGACTGAGTCCACCATAGCCTGAGTGGGAGGAACACCACCAAAAACATCACCATCGTCCGATACTGCAGAGGCAACCCCGGTAAAACACCACTCTATCCTCTGTTACTATGAGAATTCAAGATATCCCCTGGCACATGTGGAACATGCCCACAACAACACTATGCTCACCTCTTTTACTACAGGAACAAGCCCACAGCAAACACTATACACTATACTCTCCTCTACTACAGCACTCCTCTGGTTCTTGTGGAGCAAACATCATGGTTGGTTTTAACTTGGCTCCATCTTTCTTTACATCAGAACAGACATCTAATTGCAACCACACCTTGGGTATATTTTCTTATTTTTGAGAATGCATGCAGCCAATGCCTGAAAACATAACCCCTGAAATATCACATTGAGGCCAAACCTTTCCCACATCTTTGAAGTCACTGTTCTAACCTGCTTCTCTGGTGTCGATGATGAACACGGCGGGCTCAAATGTTTTGGCCTCACTTAGACCCTGTCCAGATACCCGCACACGGCTGGCGTCACCGATCTCAGACTGACTGATTGTCACGGCGATGGGACTGCTGGGAATATGGCGGCCGTTCTTCTTGATATTCACCAGGTGCTCCCCAATCTCCTTGGGCACGAAGGACACACCTGGTGGAACACATTCAGAAACTGAGTGTGCGACATACTGGACTGTGTCAGTTTGTTCACCAACACTTTTTGGGGGCAAATACATTTGATCTAATTATTACAGGGTGGCACAGTGGCCTAAAACCATTTACTACCCACAGGGGGTGGGTCAGGGGTGAATCAGGGCAGGACGGGGGCAGTGCATGGGTGGGTTGGTCACTCACCCACATGTCCATTGCGTAACATCTTCAGCAGGCAGGGCTCCTCACGGCCAGAGGGTGTGGTCAACGAGGCAGTCAGCTGGCTGAGGTCCAGCTCTCCAATGTCCAGAGGAATGTCGGCGGCAGATCCCACCTTAAGGTGAGACATCCTCATCGAGTCATCCCCTGGGAGAAGTGAAGGGAAACGAGAGTTACACATGGATTACACATGGATACACAGAAACACAGACACACAATTTATTAATTTTCAATATTAATTTTCAATCTATTAATTTTCACATTTCTTTTATCTTTTAATATTTTACATTTCTAAAATAAGTGGCACACATTCTGCAGAATGTAAGTTTATTTGGACAGGAGAGATGCTTAATCAGGGCACTTCAGAGGGTCAGTGTTACCTACTCTTGCACCAGCACTGTGCTCTCCTTGCTGCCAGTGACACTGTGTGAGCCAGTACCTAGCTTAAACCTGTTCTAACAGCAGGAGACCAATATTCTCCAGGGTTTACCTGTGATTTTGGCCACGAAGGGACTGCCAGGGATGTGCTTGTCATTGTATTTGACCAGGATGTTGTAGTCGCCAGGCAGCACAGGCAGGTAGGACACTGTGCAAGTGCCGTCCTGATTATCAGTGCAGCTGATGTCTGCCTTAGATGGGCCTTCGATTGCCAGAGACAGACCACCTAGGGAAAAACCCAACATGCAGTCAAACCCAGCAGGCCCAAGGTGTGGACCTGAGCAGCCTAACTGGCCCACCCAATCAGAGACATTAGAAGGCCAATAAACATGGATTTTAGCAGACACTCAGCTGGTGAGAATACTGCAAGTAAAGACCTATGACTGAAAATGTGTAGTGCAGTCCTGGAGCCGTACCTTCTCCTGCATCCTTGGTATTGACTGTGAAGATGGCGGGCTTGTTGACCATGCCATGGATTAACCCTGGACCATAAGCAGTCACATGGCCACTGTTTACATAGTCCACATAAAACTGCAGGGGGCTTCCTGTGAAGGCAAAATAACCAGGGGACCCTTAGCAGACAGACAGCCATATGTAGCCACACCCAAATATACAACACATGCTGTTCCCTTCAACACCTAATCCCAGTCCTCTACTTCATTTTCACATGCATTAATGTTTGTAAATATGTTTTACATATGAATTGCATGATAAATACTGCTTGAGTGTGGAGTCAGACCCTGGGCTACAATCAAACACTGCTATCCTCTTAAAATGGCACATGGTATATAACCAAAACATACTTTAGTCTTTTTCAGGGCAAATGCTTCCCTATTCTAAAATTAAAATTTATTCAAACCATGCATAGTATGTTTGCCTGTCTCCAATACAATACAGAATACTGAAAGGATCTTCAGTTTTTAAGTCTGTTTTAATTGCATCACATATGCCCTGAAAGACACTAAGTGAATTTGCCTGGGTCCTGTCCAGGGTCTTTTACCTGGAATGTGGATGCCATCGTACTTGATGTCCATCTCATGCAGCCCAGCCTCTGTGGGGGCATACTTCACAGTTACAGTGCCATCTTTGTTATCTGTGATGTCTGGCTTAGCCACTTTGCCAGAGGGCATCCGGACATCGCCTGGGGGGAAAGGGGGAAGGAGAGGCGGGCAGTCACAAACTGCAGTGGCTCTGCAAGTCGACAAGGAACACAGAACAGTCTCTGCTCCGGAGTACATACCAGTAATCTCTCCCTTTTTGATGGTGAAAGGAATGACCAGGTCGAAAGGTCGCAGCCCAGCTACATCCAGTCCATTCATGCCCATTGGTTGGTCTGTTGCCTGCAATATGGGGTCAGAGGTTATTATCACTAGATGGTCAGGTCAAAGCTAGTTCATATGAAAGGTTACCTGCCTAAGACAGCCACATTTGTATGGTATCTACATCCCTGTTCACAGTCTGTATTTATGTGTATCCAGATAATAACCAACACAAATGTTATTCCCTTCTCTACCACCCAGGACAGGAGAAAGGATTAACTTCACATTTCAGAACTTGCACACTTCTGCAACAAAAAAAAGATCAACACCATGATGCACACAATGGCAGAGGCTGGTAGGAAAGGATGGCTGGAATGAAAAGAGGGAGGAAAAAAAAACAACAACACATTTAGGAGGACTTAAACAAGATGATCATAGCTTCACCAACATGGACACTGTGAGAAAAATGACACCACAAACATATGAGGCAGGAGAAGATGATCACAGATTCACCAAAATGGACACTGTGAGAAAAATGACACCATAAACATGTGAGGCAGAAGATGATGATCAAAGATTCACCAACATGGACACTGTGAGAAAAATGACAGCACAAACATATGAGGCAGCAGAAGATGATAATTTCACCAACATGGACACTGTTAGAAAAATGACATCACAAACATGAGGCAGCAGAAGATGATAATTTCACCAACATGGACACTGTGAGAAAAATGACACCATGACACAAAGATGCAGGACTTCAGGTTGGGATGGAGAGAAGGGCGGAGTCAGCCCCACTCACTGAGAGCAGGGCGGAGTCAGCCCCACCCACCAGGAGCACCAAAGACTTTGTTTCAGTACCAATCGAATTTGTAGTCTCAAATAATTTTTTGCTCAGAATCAGTCACTTAAGAACTGAAATGGATTCAACAGTTAGCTTTTCCAGGGTGTTCCAGGAAAGAGATCTTAAACCTGCTGAGCAGAAGGAAGCTGCAATCCCAGAGCTGACGGCTAAAGGAGACAGGATGGATGTTTGCTAGCAAAGCAAAGAAAGCACAGAGGAGTGCAGAAGAAGGAAATGAGGTGGTATGTACCCAAGGCTGGCCCATTCTGGGCGCGTAGGCATACTGTGGAACCTGGGTCTGCTGCAGGAGCTGCTCTGTGGGGCCTCCATCCAGGGCCTGGAGGAGGAGAGGGGGCGGAGCGCAGCGGGGAAAAACCAGAGAGGAGGAGAGAAACAGGGGAGGACAAGAAACCAGAGAGGAGGAGAGAAAAAGGGGAGGATGAGAAACAAGGGAGAGAGAGAAACAAGAGGTGAGGAGAGAAACAGAGGAGGGAGAGAAACCAGACAGAACAGAGGGGTGGAACAGGGCAAAAGGGAGAAACCAGGTTTTCCCCTTCATTCACTGGCATTACTGACTCAAAATGTGATTATGCCAATCAAGCAGCTGTAGAGAGGAAGTAGGATATACTTTATAGAGGATGACAGTGCAAACAAACTTCACAACTGAAAACTATGGCTGCCAAATGATCCAAGGGTGAAAGGGATTAACTGTGCACATCAGCTAAAATCTTGATTCACTTTGATTACTCATTTAAATCAAATATTTAAAAAGTAAAATGTTTTTTGATTCAGGTTGCTTTCAAGTATCTTTTTGTGTTTAACTGCTGTAATATAAAAGTAAAATTCCTGAAATTATAACACTAACTTGAAGTCATGATGATATCTGGTTATAAGCCAGTCATCAAAAGGTAAACAAATATCAATATCATGCTACATGATTAATATCAGTCATGAGCTGCAAAGTGCCAGGAGGCTGAGAGACCCAAGGCACTGTTAAGCAGGGGAACAGAGTCTCACACAGAGGGGAGCAGAGTCTCACACAGCGGGGGAGCAGAGTCTCACACAGGGGAGGAGCAGTGGTGTACTTACAGTGACCTGGAAGGGACTGTTGGGAATGTGCTCTCCTCCGAAGCGCACGCAGATAACATACTTTCCAGGCTGTGGAGCAGTGTAAAAGATATCGAAGGTCCCGTCCTCATTCTCTACCACGTCCACATCCACCTCTGCTCCATCAGGTGTGCACACGCTGCACGTCACCTTGCCCTTTCCTGCTGCCTTAGCATCCACGGTGATGACGGTCTGCTCTCCGATCTGGATGGTGGGGCCGATTCCTGCTCCTGACGGGGGCCACACATACCAGCCAAAGTGAACATTAACCATCTCCACATCCATTACTATAACTGCTTACATAAACCCTGTAACCACATAAACCATTCAAACTGCTAAAAAGATGCACAAAAAACTGGAGGTGTTGGCAGGAGAGGGGGTGGAAATTTTCCATTGTTTTGATCATTAGAAACAACAGATACTTCATAATTCCTTAATCTAGAGGTTTCTTTTGCCAGCATCTGTCAATACAATTGTGCAGCAGAATTTGAACTGAATTAAAATCCCATTTGAGGTTGAATTGAGGAGAGATTTCTGTAACTGCCTGAGGCTTCCTGAATGAATGTGCTTTGTCCACAAATCCACACCTTCACCGCTTCAACATTGCTCCAATTTTCTGAACAACTAATATAATTATGCTTATTAAATTTTTTGGCATAACTTCATTCTCAATTATCCATTATATATTTTCCCCACAACCACATAAGACTAATTGCAGCCATGACAACAAACAAGTGCATGACTGTGGTTAGTCATTAGTAACCATGACAACAGCCCTGGGGGTAGAGCATGCAGCCAAAGTTTTGGAATCGATTGACGGACAGACAGAGAGGGAGAAAGATCTACTTGGTTACCACACTACTATTATTCCAGCTAATCAAGGGGTCAAACAGCCTTAACCCCCTTAAGCACAACTGTTAAACGTGAACCATTACAACTGTTCAACTGTAAGGCTAATGGTATTATTGTGTGTACAGTGCCTTGCAAAAGTATGCACCCCCCTAGGCATTTTTATTATTTTGATGCATTACAACCTGTAATTTAAATGGATTTTTATTTGGATTTAATGTAATGGACCTACACAAAATAGTCCAAATTGGTGAAGTGAAATGGGGAAAAAAAAAAAAAAATTAAAAATGCTCACTCATGGCCTTGAGATCAAGTCAATCATGGAATAAATCTTGTATTCCAAAATGTGCCTACATTTTTTGGAGCAGAATCCATTCCACACCTGAAAATGGCATTCAAAAGACCTGATATCACTTTGTGCATGCAACAACATAAGAGACAAACCAATTTGTAAGGGAAAGTTGGCCCATATCGAATCCAAGCAACATATTATATAAATTATTCTGAAAACCTTTGGACCTCAGCCAATTTTAGCTCTGTTATAGCAAAGGGGGTGAATACATATGCATGCAGCACTTTTCAGTTTTTTATTTTTTCAGATTTTTTTATTTTTTCCCATTTAACTTCACCAATTTGGACTGTTGTGTGTAAGTCATTACATAAAATCCAAATAAAAATCAATTTAAATTACAGGTTGTGATATAACAAAATAGGAAAAACGCCAAAGGGGTGAATACTTTGGCAAGGCACTGTATGGGTCGATCAACTGTGTTACTTTCCCCATACCCCTGTAACTCCTCCGTCCCCCACTAGGGGCAGTGTTCCATCCTGTTACAGAGTCATTATCATACAGAGAAAGTGACTTCAAAATCACAATTGACAGATACAACATTATTTCATATGTTCATACAGAATGTGATGAGGCTGCTGTATAGCAGCCAGTCACACAATTTCAAAGGATAGGCGTCAACTCCTATCATGAACAAAGACAAAAATATAAGTACAAGTCTGTACATGTGAAATCTTTACATGTGAAATGGTTCAGTAAATGTGTCACAATCTGCATTGCCTTTTATTTTTAAAATTACATTTTTATTAAATTAATTTTTTACTTGCTATGGTTCCAACCCAACAAAACCTAGGAGTATTAAAGACAATAGGAGGGGAAAAACTTGTCACCCTATTTCTCAACTTAGAATGAAAAATGAGGAATGAATGAGAAGCATTCTAAATGCCAGGTTACACAGCTTGCCTGAACTGGCCCATGCCAACATACATGCAGTATTATAGAGGTAAAGGGGAAGTTTTACAAAGCGCTTACCCAACCCATGACCTCCAATTGAGACTGAGAAAAGGTGAGAAGCAGACAGCGAAAAAGTGAGATGGAAATAAAAATAAAAATCTCAGCAACAACAAAAAGACAAAATGTGCTCCAAAAAGAATGAAGAATGATAAAACCAAAATAAAATGTGACTTGAGTGTGAGCAGCAGGGCAGAACAGGTGCTGTGTGTGTGGGGGCTCTTCTGAACACAGGGAGCACAGTGCAGATCCATATCAGCCATCTGAAGGCACACAACCAATCTCAATCACACTGACTTTCCTCTCTTCTGTGTTCTAATCACACTGACACTGACCTTCTTCTCTCCTGTGTTCTCACACTCTGTTCCCTGTCTTAAATCAGTAGTATCGCACTCATCACTCATGCCCTGATTCGCTGTTCACTGGCTTTGTGTGTATACAGTGTGTTTTGATTTCCCATTTTATTGTATATCTTTCCACACAGAATGGTTTCAGATCAACAAATAAAATATAATATTGGACAAGGGAAACCCAAGCAAGTAGAAAACATTTTACATCACTATATTAAAAAGAAACAGTCACCAATTACCAATATTGCATGAACTGCTTGTCTCAGGTCCTACCACAGCATCTCTACAGAGTTCAAGTCAGGGCTTCAAGCTTCCTGCTGCCTCAGTCTTCCAGGTTCTGAGGCAGCAAAATATTCCCATACCATCATACTGCCATCACCATGTTTCAGTGTAGGTATGACATTCTTACAGTGGAATGGAGCACTTGCTCACTCTATAAAATTACACCTTTGACTCATCTGTCACTAGAATATTTTCCCAAAAGACTTACGCATCACACAGGTGCTTTCTCTTCCATGAAGTCCAATTTTGCCCAGTGTATTTCTTATTGAAGAGTTCGACACTAACCTTAGCTGATGCTAGAGATACCTGCAGTTGTTTGGGAATTGTTCTGGGGGCTTTATAGTCTTCCTGAATGAGGCTTTAGGGAAAGGGCGGAAATTTTACAGGATGACCACTCCTGGTAAGATTCACCACAGCTCCAATTCTTCTCCATTTGGAGATAATGGCATGCACTGTGGTTCACTGGAGTCTAAGAGCCTTAGAAATGGCTTTGTAACCCTTTCCAGACTGATATCTCCACAACTTTTTTCCTCAGTTGTTCTGGGAGCTCCTTAGATCATTGTGTGCCTGTTGAGACTTTGAGGTGACTACTTCTTTCTGATGGTAAGGTTCAATAAAAAACATCAGAACATCAGAAGTGCTGCTGGTTGCAATCAAGTCTAGCTGTGTTCAATAACCTGAATGTCATTTTCAATGACAAATTTGTTGATTTATTTTTTTTTTTTTTAAAGACTAAGGGGGCGATTACTTTTTCACTGGGGCAATATGAGTAATCAGTGACTTTTTAAATGAATGAAAAAATGATGTAAAACTATCATATTTATGTGTATTTTCCTGGGTTTCCCCATCTGCTGTTATATTTTATTTGATTACCTGAAACCATTCAGTGTGATAAATAACAGGAAATAAAAAAAAAACACTGATAGCTGAATTTGCAATCTGCAATTTGATAACTGGAATAAACATTCAACACCCATTTTGATCATTTGAGTCATAGCTGTGATAGATTTAATGTGTAAACAGTAATAATAATCATCTTAATTATTTCCATTGTGATGACAAATGAAACATCACTATTATAAAGATGAGAATGATGGTTAAAATTACTGATGCAGTTGAAATTATTTCCTGTTACCAATGGTGCACTTAATCTATAATATCCAATTCCTGCCAAAGTAATTAGAACTACACAGCCATGCACAACTTCACAACCATGCACCAACTGCGCCGATCACACCTGGGTATTAACATCTCACAAACATGCACCAACTGTGCTAAACACACCAGGGTATTAATGTCTCACAACCATACAACAACTGCACTGATCACACCTGGGTATTAACGTCTCTAAACCATGCACAAACTGCTGTCTCTCTTCACTCAATTACTTTCCAAGCAGTATTATCTAACTGTAAGAAGGAGCCAAAGGCATGTTGGTGATGAATTACATGATTCAGTCACACAGATATAGACACACAGGCGAATCTGTACCTGTGACAGTGCACTTGCTGGCATCTCCTGTGGGGAGGGCTCTGATGCGGTATGGGGAATAAGGAATCTCATCCCCGCCGTACTTGATGAGGATGGTGTAACGACCGGTCATATCGGGCACATAAGACACCAGATACGTCCCGTCCTGATTATCCCTGATGTTGGCTTTCTTGGGTTTCCCCTCTGGGTCCTGCAATCACCATGGAGAGGAATCAATCAGAAACCGCCACCATGGACACAGTATTATGGGGCTGTAAGGAATATAAAAACTGTGCACACGTAACACAGCGGTGCCTGGCCCCACACTCACCGTGATCTGCACTGCCAGAAGCCCTTCACCGGCATCCTTGGCATCGATGGTGAACTCCACAGGCAGGCTGGCCGGCACCCCGGTGGTGTTGAGTCCTGGGCCGCTGGCCTTCACCTTGCTGGCATCGTGAGTGGGCAACACCTTCACTTTGTAGGGGCTGACAGAGACATTATGGTCACTCTCGATACAGACAGACAGTACTTTTACCCCCTTCACCTTGCTGGCATTGTGAGTGGAGAACATTTCATGTTTTGCTTTAATTCAAAGTCTTCCGAAGATGTACAGTGCAGTCAGTGAAAACTTTGACAGTGACACATTTTCATTTATCCCTGTACTCCAGCACATTGGATTTGAAAAGAAACAACGACTATGACATTAAAGAACTGCCTTTCAGATTTAATTTGAGGGTGATCACATCCACAGTGGATGAACTGTGTAGGAACTGTATCGCCTTTTATATATAATCCCCCAAGTTTTAAGGGACCAAAAGTTGTTGGATAAATTAACATAAACTTGAATAAAGTCATATTTAATACTTGTTTGCCAATGTTCTGCAGTCAAGGACTGCCTGAAGTCTTCGATATCACAGACATCACAATGCTTGGTGTCTTCCCTTGTGATACTCTACCAGGCCTGTACTGTAGCCATCTTCAGATTTTGACACATTTCATTGTGTATTTCAGCAAGTGAAATGCCATAACAACAAAAAAATGTGTCATCATCCAAATATTCACTGTGTGAACTGTATGCATCAAACTATGGTAGATTACTCCTCACTGTCACTCATCTTCTGTGACAGGTTAGATGATCAAAACAATTAATACTGTGGCACTATAAATAACTATAAATGACTACACTCCATCAGACTGACCTGTGCAGAATCTTTTTACTATACTCCAGAGTCACCCATGTGGAATTTCTGTATCTTGGTCCAACTCACCTGTGTGGAATCTCCTCATCAGCGTAAAGGACATTGATGGAGTAAGGGCCCTCCCGTGTGGGGACATAGCTGACAGTGTGTGTCTGATCACCGTTATCCACCACTTCCACTGGTTCTGTCACTCCTGAAGCAGGGAGATGTGCACAGTAAGGGATCAGCAAGTTCCTCTCCTCAGAGCCTTACTGCAAAATCAACACCCCAGCCCCAACAGCTAAGAGCACTGTAGGGAGGGATTCCCTAGGCCTGTGGGTGCATTAGGCTGTCGGTAGATATCAGAGTTTGGGTATGATGTAACTTTATTCTGCACGGGATAAACCATTCCGGATGAAGACCACAGTTAATAGTTTGGGAAGACACTACAGTATGTGGGACTGTGTTCCTTGTCCTTACCTTTCGGCCCCTGCACCCGGACTTTGAGTGGGGCCACCCCAGCTTTGCTTGCATCCACAGTGAAAGCCTGGGGGATATTGGCCCTTACATTGTTTCCCAAACCCTGCCCCTGGCACTTCACCTTGGTGGCATCTACAGTGTCATGCACTGGCACAGAAAACGGACTTCCTGTAGCAGGGAGGGTGGGAGAGAACATTTACAATATGAACTACAATCACAAAAACAATAACAAAAACAAAACTAGCAAAAAGTGAAATTAAAAAACACAGTAAAACCACTTCAGCTGCCCATTCTCTCAGAACATTTCCCAGATTTTGAGATCTCACTTCAGCAGCTGAATTCCGTGTGGAAGGCCATATCTCACCGGTTATGGGCTGACCACCATAGGTGATATTGAGGTTGTAGGTTCCTGGCTCATAGGGGATGTACTCCACAGAGCAGCTACCATCTTTGTTATCAGTGCAAGACATCTTGGCCTCTGAAGGGCCCTCCATTGCCAGACCTAGCCCACCGGTACCTGCTCCACTGAGGGGGAGATGGAACAGACTGGCTTCAGTAAACAGGAAAACTGCAGCGCATGCATATAGGCTAGGCCTGTCTGTACATGCACATTGCTGGCAGAACGTGGCCTGCAATTCCAATAGCTGGGCCTCACCGGGTCTCCACAGTGAATTTGTTGGGTTTGTTGGTGATGCCAGACTGCAGTCCAGGACCATGAACCTGGACACGGGCGGGCTCGCAGCCCTCTGTCACCGGCACGCGGAATGGGCTTTTTGGCACAGGAGTGCCATCATACGCCACCTCCACGTTGTGCACACCTGGCAAAATATTCATTGGGTGAGTTTTTTTCCCCCACCCCAACACTTTGGATAAGGCAAGCCCAACATTATGTAATGTGACTCAGTAAGGCCTCACCCTCTTCATAAGGAGTGTACTCCACTTGATAGGTTCCATCTCCCAGGTCCCTGATGAGGGCGTCTGTACAGTTGCCTGAGGGGTTGTTGATGCAGGTCTTAATGTGGTTCCCGCCAGACTTAGTCAAAGCACGTGCATCCACTGTGAAGTCAGTTGTGGCCTCTCTGAACACTGCTTAAAGAGACAGCAACATTAGAGCATATACAGTTAATGCCTTTACATTAGATTGAGCCCTGATGATGTGCAGGCTGTACCTTTGCCCTCCACTCCAGGCCCAAACACCTTCACTCCGCTGGAGTCCACAGCAGGCTCCACATTCAGCCTGGCAGGGAAGTTTGGCACATCTTGGCCACCATAGCGGATGGTGAGGGTGTAGGCCCCGGGATACAGGGGAATGTAGGTAATGGTGTAGGTGCCATCGCCGTTGTCCTGGATGTGCACCTCTGCCTCAGTGCCATTGCTGGAGATGATCTCTATCGTAAGCTCGGCAGCACCAGCGTTGGTGCAGTCCACCACGAACTGGCCTGTCTCACCCACTTTGGCCCGCTCCAGGCCTGGGCCAGAGCACCGCACCTGCAGTGGAGCAAACAGATACAGCTGAGAATCTAACCAGAAGCACAAAAAGGCAAGCACATAAAGCCAAAAGACTCTGGCATAAACAGGGAAGCACATACAGACAAGACCCTGCAGTCTACACACAGGGCTTACCTTGGAGGGGTCTGTGGGAGCCACAGCCTCCACTGGGAAGGGGCTCCCAGGGATGGGGGCCCCATCGTAGGTCAGCTCTACCTCATGGGGGCCTTTATCCCGTGGGATGAAGTGTACTAGGCTGGTCTCCGGACTGAGGCCTGGCTCAACCTTACAGGGCAGGGCTTTGCCCGAGGGACTGGTCACCTTGGCCCCTACTTTGCCCTGCCCACCTGCACCTTTGGTCTTCACTGTGATCTCCTGGTCTTTACCTACTGCCATCTCTGCGCATGGAGAACATCAAGTCAGCAATGGTACTCAACCAACCAATCAGCCAGCCAGACACTGAGACAGCCAGCCAGACACTCACGCGTTCATTTGCCAGCCAGCTAGCCAGCCAGACACTCACTCATTCATTAACTCAGTCAGCCAGACACTCACTCACTCAGCCAGCCAGACACACAGACACTGGCCATGGTTACACACAGGTTCTTATTCATTCTGAATGATGGTAGCAATTGTTCAGTTTACATGAACGCTAAATAATCAGATCAGACATATTCTGTGTTTACATGGTTCATAGAATCAGTGTTCTCTCATTTCTGACATACATACATGACCACATATCCAGCATTCTAGGCCAGCTAGCCTGCTTAAAAATGGACCTGCTTTGTCTGTCAAAAATGTTTGCATTTCTACACTTTTCATGCATCAACCAACAGCAGAATGTTGGCCTGCTTGGTCATTTACAGGCATTAGTCTGGCAAAGGTGAAAATCATTCAGCGGTTCTTTATTTGGTTGATGGTTCTCGAGATCCCTGCTTCACTGAATTTTTTGTTTTTGTTTAAGTAACTCTAGGTTTTTGTATTCTTAGGTTTACGTCCATCTAGATGTGGACACAATGACTGATGGTTCATTGGGCACATGTAAAATGATCCAGACATAAAATGTGCTTAAACTGCATTAGAATGAGAGATGATAGAATATGATGATAGAATAGAAAGATGCAATGTCAATTTTCTTTATTGTTAAAAAAGTGCCTGATGTATTAGAACAGCCCAGATGTGTTTGAGAAAAAAAAAACTTGGGGTGCAATGTTTTCAGAAAACAATACCTGTATGAGACATTAAAAGTCACCAGAATGAGACTACCTTGAAGAGCGCAAGAGAGCAAGAGAAAAAACAATTCTGAGAAGTGCACAAACTCACTGTCCCCAAGGCCAGACACCTTGACCTTGCTCAGGTCCATAGTGGGGGCGACTGCCACAGAGAAGGGACTTCTGGGAATGGAGTCCCCACCGTAGGTCACATTGATGCCCATATTCCCCTGAAGGTGAGAGAGGTCACAAAGTCATGGGAATTACACAGACTCTCCCATTCCGGCAACTGTTCATGTCCGGCTGCCTGGTTTGGCCTCTCACCTGTTGCACAGGTGTGTATTTAACAGTGTAGGTGTTGTCATGGTTGTTAACGATATCAAAATCTGTGACAGCATCTGCCTTGGCGGGACCAATGAACTGGGCATCCAGCTTGGCTTTGCCTGCTCCCTTTGTGTTCACAGTGAAGTGCGTGGGCTTGTTTAATTCCACACCTGAGAGAACGAGAGGATTTTCAGTTTAAAATTTCATAATGCACATCAGAAGAGATGACTATTCAATTCATGAACTTCAGAAATACAACTGGTCTTTAAAGAAAAAAATAGATCTTTACAGTAATTAATGACAACTGGTGCCAGCTCATTTTTCCCCAACACTTTTTAATCACTGTTGTGACCATCCTGAAACAATGGTGTTGCATCCTTCAGTACAGCACTGATCCATGTAGACTAAAATTACAACTAACTTCACATATTCTTTAAGTGATGAGAAACTGAAAGGAGCTCTTAGTTAAACTGAGGGGGATGATGGATAAGTGTTTCGGGTACATTTCCACCAAATTCACCATTTAAAATATAGTTTAAAATATAGAGACAGCTATTTAGCCAACTACAAGTACCAAAATCAGCGTTAATACTCAAGCTGCACACACATCCCCTTAACTTTAGACCTGAACATGTAGCGTGATACATCTATGGCAACCAGCAGTAAGTCACCTTGGACATGCTCCTCAATCCATTTACAGTGGGCTTTGTATTGACTGAATTATTGTTGTGCTGATTTGAATGTGCATTGAGTTCTAATCACTTTTTACCTCAAAGTGCACCAAGGATTTTCTTGTATTCTCATCAATTAATGATGGCAACAGAGTGAAATAAATTGTGCAATGGAAAAACATGTGCTTCAAATAATATCAGTTGGAGCAACATGTTATCAGGTGGAGCAACATGGAGCTGTGCTGAGCTACTGACATTAGCTAGCAGTGCTGAAGTTCACAGGAATAAAATTCAGATGGGAAATAAGAAATGACTCTGGGAAATAAGAGAACTCTTAAAGCTGCAGTGCTGAAGCTCACACCTATAAGAGAACTCACCACTTCGGCTGAGCCCTGGCCCCTCTGCCTTCACTTTGCTGGCATCATGAGACGGATCCACTTTGATGCGGATGGGTGTCATGGGGATGGCCTGGAAGAGAATCTCCAGATTACAGCTGTCCAATCACTGCATGGATTAACTAATTCTCTCTGCTACCATTTTAACAGCAACCACACCACAGAAAATCTGAACATTGTACACAATCTGGCACACAGGACCAGCTTCCATTTTGAAGTACAGGGCTCAAGTACTTCAAATATATGAGCCATAGTTACCCAAAAAGGTTTTTGGAATAAAAATGGGGTATAAACATACCTGATCAGCAAACAGGACCATGATGGTGTAGCTTCCGGCACCAGGAGGAGTGTATTTAACGGTGAAGGTGTCGTTATCATTTCGAATGATGTCAAAGTCAATGTCTGCCTCAGCAGGTCCCACGACCCCTGGGGCACACTTGATCCCGATGCTGATATCTCCTGAGGAGACAGAAGAAAGCCCACATGGTCAATGAGTCGCCCTTATTGGCACAGGGAAACAGTGCTCACCTGCTTATATGCTGACCTTGCCCTGCCTCTGCGCAGTCCACAGTGAAATAGGTGGGCTCAAAGGCCTTCAGGCCAGTCTTTGCTACCCCAGGGCCTGACACCTTCACCTTATTGGGGTGACAGCCTGCACCCACATTCATCTACACAGAGGAGAAACAAAAACAAATTCAGTGCAACCAGTTTTGCAGGGATAACAATTGTCCCAGCCAATTACATTCTCACAAGTAGAATGCCACTACAAAGCTGTTAGAATGTGTAATCTACCAATGTATGCTACAAGGAGAAAGCATAAGTGTGGTTTAGTACAATGCTCCTTGAGTGTTGGTAAGCAATATTATCATCTTCAATTTTAGAACCCAGACCTACTCTGTGACCACATTTGTTTTGTAAGACCTCAGTGACTTCAGAGGTTAACACTGACCCTGAATGGACTGTTGGGGATGTTGACCCCACCCCATGACACCATGACAGTGTGCTTGAGGGGTTTGCGGGGGGTGTAACTGCAGCTGTATGTCCCGTTCCCATTGTCCTTCACTTGCACATCTACAGGATTACCATCACCATCCTGTGGAAACATAGGACACTGATTAACATGGAGCAAAAAGCAGCTGTCCACATGTGCAAAGATGCAATCACACACACACACACACACACACACACACACACACACACACACACACGGTGCTCACACAGGCACAGAGAGATGTGCACACACATTATACATTTCTGTAAATCTCCTGCACTCAAAAACTCAGGAAAAAAGCAGGAATTAGGAACTAGGAAAATGACCTAATATGAAACCTATAGCTATGGAAAGCTGTAAAATGTATAATTAAGCAATATCACACATGAGGAGTGCTGTCACACTGAATAATGATGATATTCAGTGTAACAGCACGACTTTGAGTGTGTTCTACAAACAAGGCTGTTTATCAAGTAACGATAATTTGAGGCAACAAGTTTTTTTCGGCTCTACCAACAACAATAGTTCCTTCAGGATTACATTTACACATGTTGTCAAGAAACCCAAACAGTTTCTTGACTGCTGGTTAGTTAGCTAGCTTATCATATATGAAAAGACTAGCTAGCTACTTTTTTTCCATACCCGACAGCAGGCTCGGCAGTTTTTATCATCCAAGTAAAGGCTAGCTCTAAGGTAGGAAGGCAAGCACACCACTTTTAATCACAGCCCACTACAGGCTACCGAGCTACTTTTTAGCATACATGGACAGGCTGGATATACAGTAGGCTTGCTAGCTACCTATTGTTTATCATATCCAACTGCAGGCAAGCTAGGTTCTTTTTTAATTATACCACATTTGCAATGTGGGTAAATGCAAATTAAGTTTGCATTGGTGTAATCAATGATTACATCAGAACATCTGTAAAACAAAATGATACAAAATAGTAAAACGTACTGTTATACTAAATATCAGCACTAATGGAATGCCTCCAGTTCAACCAAATTACTTGGTCGGAATCAACTGTTGTAAAATGATTTTTTGCACACACTTATTTGCCAGGTCATGAAAAATATTAAAATAAGCGTTAATACATTTTACAGACTTTAATCTTAAAGAGAAATCTTGCGCACATACCTGGGCATGGATCTTGAGAGGAGCTTTGCCAGCTAGCTTGGCATCCACAGTGAACTCCGCTGGCTTGTTCACATTCAGGCCACTGCTCTCCAGCCCCGGCCCGTACGCTTTCACCTGAAACACAGCAGGCGGTTCCTCACTCTGTGCTTTCACTCATGCACACCAGTGCCAGACAACCTGCCATCTGCTACATTGTGCTCTGATTCAGAGTTGCCTGGGCACTGAGCTCTGGTTTCAGATAAAGATAAAACTTAAAGGCTCTGGAAACTACCGGCTCCACTTTGCTGAGAGTTCCTGGCTCCAGTGGACCCTGATTTTACGTGGATTAGAAGGAACTTTGGTGTCTAATTCAAAGATAAGTTCTGTCGTGCATTATTTTGGGCTTACCTTCTCTGGGTGGAAGTCCTTCCCTGGAGATGGCTTGATCTGGGCCATGAAGGGACTGTGCTGAATGTCCTCACTGCTGCACAGCACATGCACCGCATACTCTCCAGCTTCCGTCGGCCAGTACCGCACGTCACATGACCCATCACCCTTGTCATCGCACTCGATCTTGGCTGGGGACGGGCCCTCCACAGAGAACCCTGTCATTAGCGGACAATTACAGGATTTCAGGACAAGGACATGGGACTTAAATCCTGAAGGAGAAGACTGCAGATGAGGAGAGGCAATATATGAATAGACTTACCTAGTGTGCCCACATTGTCTCCAACAGCCTCAACCACAAAGTCAGCAGATTTTCCCACCACACCACTCTCCAGTCCTGGACCCCATGCTCGCACCTTCTGGGGCCCTGCCTCTGTGCCCACCTTCACCTCAAAGGGGCTGACAGAGGGAAGTGTCAGGGCAAGAGTGAAGACAGGAGCAACAGAAGGGGAGATACAGTATTATCTTTCAAATTCTACAGCTCATTTCAAATCCAGTCGTGTAGTTGGACATGGGCCATTGTGAAAGTGAAGTCATAATTACAGATGAAGCTCACATCTACAGGCTGAACACACAATGAAGCATAGTGGGAAACAAAGTAGCATGTGCCGATTACAAATGATCATTACTGGTATGGGTTTCATGCTTTCCATTGACAAAATGTTTCTCAAAATACATCAAAATTACCCAATGGGGCATGTTTTAATAATACTAATAAAAAATAAAATGCAAGACACCATTTGCTGAAATAAGGAATGGGCAGAACAAACTGTTCAAATCAAACTGTTTGCAAAACATCCCAGAGACTGCAGCAAACTGAAAAGGGTGATCATAATTTGGTATGCCAACACAGGAAAAAGCATATTCTATTGGGATCTACATTACAGAATAGTTTGCTCAAAAAGCCTATAATTTGTAGCCATAATTCTATAATATAAAGCAAATAACTCCAATCATTAAGTGCACCAACGACTGCATTTCAGTTCCACATTCAAGTTTATGAATTTTCCACTGAGTCTCGATTGCCTGGGTACATAGCTCTCTGAGGTAGTTCTATACACATATTTCAGAAAGATAATGTTGCCTGTGAACAGCATCAGCATACCAAACTGCTCAGTGTACACTTCAGCCCTGAGCATAAAAATGCCTGTAAAAGTGCCGCCGACTGAGCGTCTCATTAGTAATACTTCAAACAATGAGCAATTCATATGAACTGAATATACACAGAGATCTAAAACACTGGGCAGACGGGTACACTTACATCCATGACACTTCAGTCACAAAGGCCCCATACTGGCTTAATAAATAATAAGCAGAATCCGCAGATTGTCTCCTCACCTGCGTGGAATCTGCTGCCCTCCCCAGGTGATGGTAATGATGTAGTTTCCAGGTGTTGTTGGGTAATATTCAAAGCTATACGTTCCGTCACCCAAATCCTTCCTTTTGCACGGTTCTTCCAGACCCTCTGGGGACAGAAACAGGAGAGAGACTGATGACAACAGCTATTGTTCAGGTTTACTGCATTTGACACTCCACCTCCCAAACAAGTTGCTGCTAAATGTAAAAAAGCCTCATCCATTTTTTTACATAAATGTTCTTACTGGGTCCTTTGATGGTGACTTTGAGGTCTCCTGTGCCCGCTCCCTTGGTGTAGACTTTAAAATCGGCAGTTTCTTTAATGCGCAGCCCTTTGGGCTGCAGGCCACGCCCTGACGCTCTGCAGAGGCTGGGGTTACAGGCTGCCAGGGAGAGAGATAAATTCACTCAACAGGAGTTAACCAGGCATTCCAAACCATTCATGGGGAAGCGGAGCTGAATCCATCCTTACATGCTACCATATTTGTAGCTCTTCCTACATTACACTCTCTTTATTTCTCAACAGGCTACTCTCATTTTGAAGCAATAAACCTTTAAATTAACCAACAATCGAACACAGAAAGTACATGTGTAGCTGGTTTACTACCCACAAAACACACATACACCAATGGAAAGAATTATTTGCACAAGTTTAATGCTAAAATTTATGAATCACTGACAAGATCTACGATCTACATATTTAAAGTTTATTCATACTTAACTCATTTGTTTTCCTTTAATTGTGATGAGCTATTTTGTCTTTCTAGCCAAATTTTGTGGGCACAAAGCCAATTTATAAAAGCACGTTTCAAACTCTGCGCCAAGTAATTACATTAATTGGCCAGTTTGTTCATTTAACCAAATTGTATTACCTGCCAAGTGTATCAATACATGTCACTTTGTCTAATTGCAGTGTTATTTGTAAATATGTAATGTTGATACTCAGTTTAGTTATATTACTAAAAGTTTAGTATTAATATTACTATTAATAAACAGAGTACCTGTGGGCCTCCCCCCACTGATACTCAGTTTAGTATTAACCCCCCTGACACTCAGTTAACAATTACCCCCCCATACTCAGTTTAGCCATATCACCCCCCCATGATACTCAGTTTATTAATATATTACCCCTCCACACTGACACTCAGTTTAGTAATATTACCCCCCCTCCACACTGATACTCAGTTTAGAAATACCCCCCTCCCCACTGATGTTCAGTTTAGGAATACCCCTTCCCCCACTGACACTCAATTTAGTAATATCACCCCATCCCTCATCCCTCACTCACAGAGCAGGAAGCAGAGGAAGACCAGGGCAGACTGGAGAGATAAGCTTCAAAAGCTTATCTGTGAGAGCAGGGGGACAGGATATATTCAACTCACAACTTTGGAAACAGCAGAAAAAAAAAGCCCAGGGATGACTGGCCTTCAGTGAAAGGAAAGGAGCTCCATCTGACAGCCTCTGATTAGTTAAAACTAAAATGTGAAAGTGCCTGCATAAATGTCCATGTGTGCAATTTGTGGGTATGACATAGAATTTATTAATAAAATATAAACATGATGGACTAATCCAAAAAAATAAAAAAAAAAAATACTCAGGCAAAAAAAGAAATGAAAATAAGCCAATCCTTCAGCTACATGGAGTACACGTGCAAATGCACACCTGAAACCACTATGAAACTGTGGAACATTAGTTTGATGTAAAGAACTGCATGCAGCACACAAACACTCAACAGATTTGTTGGCTACCCAGCAGAGATCCAAGGAAACAGGAAATGACATCAGAAGTCAAGAAGCTGATCCATAGAGACAGGAAGAGATAGCAGCTGCCCAGGCTATGATGAAAGAGAGGACAAGATTGAAGATGACAAGTAATATATCAGGAAGCAGACAGA
Source organism: Albula goreensis (assembly GCA_022829145.1). NCBI lineage: Eukaryota > Metazoa > Chordata > Actinopteri > Albuliformes > Albulidae > Albula > Albula goreensis. Next base: position 41,204,542 of record CM040745.1, read on the forward strand.
CAAAACAAGTACATCAAGACAGCAGGAGCAACACCCAATATAATTTCTTATGATGTAGTTTTCTTTTTATACTGTTATGATTAAATTGTTGACTTAGAAATGTATATCTATTAGTCCTGAAGCAAATCCTTATAGTACTACACACATACTCAGTCCTAGTACTGCACACATACAGGTGTATATATCTTCTACAATTAGATGAATCTATGTGGTTAATCATATTATGAGCTTTGGAGCTGGGGTAAAGCCAGGTGTGCTTAGCCAGAGTCATTTCATCTCCGACACAAACTTTGACATCAGCTCCTCCCAAATTAAATGTCTGCACCAGTTCAGTCACTTTTTACCAAACTACTAAAGCTTGAAAGATTATCAGTGTCCAGTGCTGTCAAAGGGCATTGCACAAAAGAAAGCCATCTTGTCCATGGTGTTTGTTAATTTGCGTTGTTAAAGTTGCATTCAACTGCCCCTCACAGGCAGTTCAGCTGGAATTTAAGTGAGGAAAGTTCCGATGCATAGCTGTAACCATGACCTGTCTTCATAAATCCAGCCCAATGGCCAATCCAACCCTCTTTCCCCTCTCTGCTCATCACTCACCCTCTCCAACACTGACGGTGAATGGGCTCTTGGAAATCTGGCCCCCGGCGAAGGTGACATAGATGGTGTGCTGCCCTTCCAGGGTAGGTTTGTAAGTGCAGCGGTAGCTGCTGTTGCCCTTGTCTTCGATGTGGCACTCAACGGTGTCTTTCTTCCCACTGGGGTCAGCAATCACCACCTCTACTTCACCCACTCCAGCTCCTGCAGGGGAGACATGACAGACCATGAGCTACAGTCCCATCATCCACCAACCGTGCCTTTCCAGCTAAAGTTTGACAATCGCCCTCCCCTGCCTAATGTTGACTCTGTGCTCCTCTGACAGCATTGTAAAGTGTGACTAGGGTCTCCTCTGTGACGTTACAGTGTGGGCTCCAGCTTTCAGAGGTGTGTTTTGCCACATCCTTCGTAGGCCTTCGGCATGGGGTCGATAACAGAATTCAGCTCAGGTGGGGAAAACAATTTTAGAGGAAAAATGCAAAACGTCTATCACATAAGCATGTTCTATTGTATGCTGGTGTTGAGAACTCACTGTTTTTTGCTGGAGCACAATACACGAGTTAAGGGGGGTTATACATTTTTCATAATGAGCGATATTCAAAAAATTTTATTTTTCCACAAAGAATATTGACTATTCTGCAGCTGAGGACCAAACCACACCATGAAGTCACTTCAGGACTTTTAAACTCTTTTGCCATTTTAAATGAATAAAACACAGATGATTGCACCTACAACTCAACAGATGAAGGGAAGACTGAGGTAAACTTCAGTTAATGCTGAAACTTTAGCATCTAAAGGACTTTTAAACGTTTAAATACTATAAAGTCTGAATGCTCCATTCATCACTAAATAGTGGTCTCTTTAGCTTCCTGAAGTAATACGTATACAACAGAGGCAGACGTGCACATGCTCAGACGCACACAGACATGCACATGCTAAGATGTGCACAGACACGCACATGCACAGACACACTCAGATGTGCTCAGATGCACATGCTCAGACACGCACACTGTCACATGCCTACAGATGCATGCACGCTCAGACACGCAAAGACGGACATGCTCAGATGCGCAGACACTCAGACGTGCACAGACATGCATGGGCTCAGACGTGCACAGACACAAATAAGCTCACACACGCTCAGATTTGCACAGATACAGACACACTCAGACGTGCACAGACATAAACATTCTCAGACACAGACACACTCAGATGTGCACAGACACAAACATGCTCAGACACACACGCTCAGACGTGCACAATGAGGCTTATGGCGATACCTGCAGTGTAGACATCGAAGTAGGTGCTCTTGTTGGCGATGTTGCCCACGGGTTCGAGGCCAGGTCCCTGCGCAGTGGCTTTGCTGGCATCTCCCTGCGCCATCCCCACCTCCACCTCAAAGGGGCTCTTAGAGATGTGCAGACCAGCAAACAGCACAGTGACCTGCACAAGACAAATCACAGGCAGTTTTAGGACTATAACCCTTGGGTTCCACCAATCAACAATAGCATATTGCATGGGTGTGCCAATCGACCTCTTTATTTCACCTGTACAAGGAATTTTCTTATTCACAGAAAACTCAAGTGCCTGCAATAAGGAAACACTTGGGACAACAAGTGAGGGGCAGAAAGCATATGCAAACTGGAGGCTATTACACCATTATGCAAAGATCATGCAGTATGCAATTGGACCATGTAGAGCAGTGGGGGCAGTCTTACCCACTCAGGGAGAGTTAGTTTATGGCCCATTAAAAATAATACATTGGTAAGGTAAGTACTGATTCCAATTGAAAAAGGATTGTGTTTGCACCTGTAAGGGTCAGCTGTATTTCTAAGTAGCAGGACTACAAGAGCAGACCACTGAGGCAAAAGGGGACTGACTGCTACATTACCCAATGACCTTTGTGACTACTTCAGAAATACTGTTTATCCTATACAAATCTTTTCTATGGGATAAAACTGTACTGTACAAGCTAGCAGCACTTGCATTCAAACTGTCCAGTTCAATTGTGTTACGATGTAAAACAGGGTCTTTGTTGGACTGCATTTCTCTTGCATTACCTTGTGTGATCCTGTGACCTTGGGAATGTAGAATACTGAGTAGGTACGATTCTTGTCATTGTTGGGGGTCACCTTAGCCTAAGGAAACAACATTAGAAGCAGATTAAAATACATTTACAGAGGTGCATTTGAAGCTCCAAGTCAAGAAAAGCACAATTCAGAAGCTGACCTGTTGATCATGTCTAAGGAAATTTCACTCCGCCACTCCCCACCCCGAAACCGCCATGCTGCCCACCCCTGGGCCCCCCAGGCCCAATCCCCAGGCTTACCTCCTCACGGTGCCCGGCCGGGTCTTCCACATACACTAGCACCTCCCCCATCCCTGCGCTGATGGTCTCCACGGTGAACACCGCCTTCTTCATCACCACATTTCCTGTGGGCTCAATGCCTGCACAGGAGGGGGAATACCCCCAATTAGGACTATTCTTTTGTCACACCACAAGTCACAGAGCAGGCAAAGTAAATTCAGCAGAACAGAATCAAAAATCAGTCAATGGAAAAATCATCATGCTTGCATTCTAATTACTCTTGGAAGTGACTGAAGATATGGGACCTTGATAGCTGGCTTTTCATGGTGAACATGGTATAAACTTCACTGAAAGCTTATATGTGATCAACAAAGAAAATTAATTCATACATGAAAAAGCAAAAGGTCCTATTACCCATGAAAAGGACCCAAAACACAACCCTACCCATTAGAAACCCCCTCTAGGCATCATTTCACTAAACGTACCAGGTCCATAAGCACGGGCCTTTTTGGGGTTCAGTTTGGGGCGCAGAGGGGCGCCGGGCTTGAGCTTAGCTTTGGGGAACTGGGACAGGTAAGTCATGACGGAGTGCTCGTCCACATTGGGGTCCACAATTTCCTCTGGGGTGATGACCTGAAGCACAGGATGGAGACACATAGATGTCAATGCAGTTACACAACAGTACTGAAGCACCCTTGCAGCCTAATTTCATCTTTACACACGTGAGCCTCTATACCCCAACCCCTCATTTCTAACTACAATCCAAACACATCCGATAACACACCCCCCATAACACCCAGAAAGGGAAAAATGCTTCCAATAATATACATAGCACCACAGATAACACACACAAAATGCTTCCAACGACCCACAATACCTTGCACAGCACCTGTGATAATGTGCAAAACGGCCACGACATCATGCATTACAGAATTACTGTGCATGTGGTTGTGAATTTGATATTCCAGTATGGAATTATGGGTGTGATACAGGCTAAATATGGAGGCTCTAGAAAAAACCTTATAATCTTATTTGACAAAAAAAACATATATTATTTCATTTTGCATTAAAAAAAAACAACTGCCAAGCTGAAATGGCTGGAAGAAATACTGTATGAATTTCAGATAAACTTCAGCTATCCATTAAAAAAAGTTGAGGGTCAGATATCAGACCACACAGCTCTGACTGGCACAGGATCAGTAATGGGAGATGTGTCATGCAGAATTAAATAAATGAATCTGTTCAATTCTGGACTTTATTACACAGAATTCGGTATAACTTTATTATCTCTTCTTTATACTCCACCATTATTTTGAAAACAACGGTTTTGAAATGACTCCTGCCATTTCAAACTTTTGTTATCAAAGGAAAGCGTGACTTATTTTTGTTTGATGCTCATCATTTAACACGACTGATACCACAAGATCTGTGTTTGGATGGTAGGACTATCACAAAGAAAAACTCAAGGTATCTCCACGCATGCTGGCAGATCACTGACAGATGAAAGATATCAATGTTGCCTTACATAACCTTTTTTCAGAGAAGAGGAATCTAAACCTACTCTTAGCAGAACTACTGTGGCCGGAAACCACAAAAAGCAACTGCCAGTCTGGCAGCATACTGGTTACTGTGCCAGGCACTCAGGTCTGGCAGGCTTCCTGTTCACCCATCGTTACGAAAGATAAACATCAGTTAAACACTACGTCCTGTGCATTTACCCAATAATACCTTCGACAATATGACCCCTTACATCAACAATCCTGAACATGTTCTCTGTATAATTACTGAAAAAAATGAGGGGTCTAAACCTGCTCTGTGCAGGGTACGCATTTGATGAGCCCTGCCTCTGTGGAACCAGACCACACGCAGTCATTATCACTGGTGGGAAATCCTCCCTCCTATCACAGAGCAGATCTGTCTCTAAGGGGCGTGTCATTGCTGAGGGGCGTGTCGTTGCACTTACCTGCGGGATTCCCAGCCAGTCATCTGCTTGCTGCATGGCCTCGCGGGCATTCTCCACCGGTTTGGTCTGGTCCCAGGAGTCCCAGTCGGGACACAGTCCTGAAGGGGTGGGAGACACATGGGCTCTTTACAAAAGCATTTTAAACAGTTCATTCTCCCTTTGATTATAGAGAACAGAGGACTCCCATCCAGCCACACCTCCCTAAACCCCAGTCTAACCTGGGGCACAGCTGTCCACCAGGGCGCCCAAAGCTCTGCCAGTCTGCCAGTCACGGCTGAAGTTGGTGATTGGCAGCTCGGGCAGTTTGTTTTGGATCCATCCCAGCAGCCTCTGCTTGGGTGTCTTCTGCTTCCCCTCATCAGCATCCTCCTCCTCATCCCACATAGGCATGGAGATGGAATAGTGCAGAATCAGTGTCCAGATCAGCCCCAGGATCAGCTTTAGGTTCCCATCCACGATGGCCTTGGAGTCTGAGATGGAAAACAAGCACACTGTTACAGTAGCACACACAGACAGCACTGCTATGATGGGCTGAGTGACGGAGCCTCGGTACAGCCGAGCCAAGCGTAAACACAGCAGGCTGCATCAGTGCAAACATCCCGAGTGTGGTACAGCAGCAACCTGCACTCTTAGTGAGACCCTCTCACGCACAGTAACGAACCTCTGCCCACGACATGACAGGTTACATCTATGTGCTGCATGCTTAAAGAGGTCTAGGCCTCTAGACTGCTGGACTTGGAAATGAATATACACAGCTATGATTCAAAAGTTCAGATTTAAGGCAGGGCCAATAAATATGGTGAAATTCTTTGCAAAAAGGTGGTGCTGAATGTCAAATCTGTGGTTAACTTAGTTTCCCCCTGTACTTCTATTTGGGTGCACTTGCATCCAAGCTTTTATATACATTTTTGAGTAGATTTTCAACTTGCATACACAGGTAGAAAACAGTAAATTTCATAATTTTGTTAGCACGCAAGGCAAGACAAAATTCATCCCTGCACCCCGCCCCCCAAACTATGCACCCGTGCAGCAAACAGTGTCCCCTTGAATCACTCTGCAAATGCTGCATGTCTGCACGTCTGTATGACTCAAGCCAAGATCTGAACTCAGCTGTACTCCAATGGGCATGAGCAGAAAGAAGCCACTGCAGTTACTTCTCCATAAAAGTAGAAATGAAAGGTGTCAGTGTGGTGTGGCATGTACTTCCCCGCCATGGTCTGGTGGTTTGATGAATCATGGGGAGTAAAATGGCGTGCCAATGAGGTTAGAGTAGCGTGCCAGAGAGGACAAGGTGAAACACAGAGACCTTCCAACGCATGAGTCTTGATAGGCATGGCTACCCCCACAGACATTCACACTTGTGTGTGGGTGTAAATGGCACCAAACGATAGACCAAAGTATATACCAAAAATGAATTAATTGGCCATCGCAGATGATGAAATTTTGTAGCATGATGTTGTTTTGTCTCCTTAAAATCTAAATTTAAAAAATTACATATATTGTTTTTAAATCATGCTACTATATGCATGCACGCACACACAGCAGGTATATTATACTGTATAATTTACCCTTGATTCATCTGTTGGATGACCAACACAGTGACAGACTAAGGTGTGTGTGACAGGAGATACTCAAACATACGCAGCCTCAGACATTAACCCTGCTGACACAGATGAAGCAGCTTTTAAGAATTAACATTCTAAACTAATGTTAACATAAAGATTACGGCCTTATTACTGACCGATTTTAAGTTCTGGTAGTTTAATATGAAACTACATACATAAATACGCACATCAAGACATTGAGATTTCACATAAAAAGAAACATTTTAAAAGCAATTCCTTCTGAAATGCTTCTATAATAAAAGGCTCCTCATACCCAAATTTGGTGCAAATCAAGGGAGTAAAAATAGAATCACTACAGGTTTGACTGGCACTAATTGACGCTTAGTGGTGCAAACCCTGTGAACACCTGAGAATGAACTGAGAGAGAGTAGGTAAGAGGAGGTCTGGGTGTCCATGGGGCTTGCAAGAACGGGCCTGGTCATGCACACATGCACGCATTCACGCAGACTGACAGACAGACAGGCATGCCGACTGACAGACAGATGTGCAGACTGACAGCCCGACAGACAGATGCAGAGACTGACAGATGGCACAGACTGACAGACCAACTGACGCACAGACTGACTGACGGCGCACACCGACTGAAACCGACCGACGCACAGACCGATGCGCAGACAGACAGATGCTGCAGACTGACAGAATGACACGCAGACGGATCGACAGACTGACGCAGGCAGACCAACACGCAGACATGTGTCTGTCTGTGTTCACATGTGTGTCTGTCTGTCCATCTTCTATCTCCGTGTTGTAATCCATACTGCTATGTTGCCACATAAAAAGGGGGAGGGGAAGAAATCCAAGGCACTAATTACTGTTTGCTATTATTGGTTTATTGTTGTGTCGGCGTGAACTGGACTAACAAATAGTGTGATTTAAGATTTGGCTGAGAGAACAACTTTGGATGCATGTATGAGCCATAGAACTGCAACTGACAGAATGTGCAATGTAGCATAATACTAACAACCTCTCTGTACAGGCAGATTGTGGAGACGTTTTAAGTATTCACAATCGTAATATTGTCATATCGCACACCCTTACAAGAGAGCAACTTCACAAGTCAGTTCTTGCCAGACACTTTCTTCTCCACCCATCTCAAATGCAGTGATGAAAACATAGGCAAGGGGAGTGGCTCATAATGGTGACCCACTGTTGAATAAACACTCACTCACACAGCACTTACTGTGGAGCACAATGGCATACAGAAGTATAATGGTGCATACAGCTCTGTTCTTCACTCAGATATGAGAGCTGCTTGGACCCCAAATTTAAAGATGATGTAAAGTCAAAGGAGGCGGGTGCTGCTCTGCGGCAGACGGAAGGCATGATTTTTGGGATAAGCCCCGAGGGAGAGGTAGCGTTCACTTATCAAACAACGAGCAACAGGAAACATGACAGGAATCCAAGCATTCCATCCTCTATGCACCCATTCAGCACAACAAAACTCCTGCATGGCCTTTTTTGGACATAAAGACTTACGCTGGCTAAACCGCAGTTTAAAGGCAAATTCCCCAAACATTATCCCCCAGCACTAAGGAGCCACAGCTCAGCCCTGACTCATCTGTTCCTGTAAGAGGGTGCGGGGCTGCTGCTGAGCCACTGCTGAGCCTCTGCTGATAGTCTGAGTCACAGTGGGGACAACCCACTCACAGCCAACTTCTGCTATCTGCCCCTAACATGCTCTTCCTCACACTAATCTGCCCTTCTAATTTTGTTTTTATATAATTTTATTCAGCATACAATTTCTTCTGAAAGAACTTGCCTACAATTTCTCTAAATGTGGGAATTTATCATTTAACACTGATATTCAGCACACAGCACAGCATACAGCACACCCTCCCCATTAAACTCTGATATTCAGCACACAGCACAGCATACAGCACAGCATACAGCACAGCACACCCTCCCCATTAAACTGATATTCAGCACACAGCACAGCATACAGCACAGCACACCCTCCCCATTAAACTCTGATATTCAGCACACAGCACAGCATACAGCACAGCACACCCTCCCCATTAAACTGATATTCAGCACACAGCACAGCATACAGCACAGCACACCCTCCCCATTAAACTCTGATATTCAGCACACAGCACAGCATACAGCGCAGCACACCCTCCCCATTAACTGATATTCAGCACACAGCACAGCATTCAGCACACCCTCCCCATGAAACTCTGATATGCAGCACACAGCACAGCATACAGCACAGCACACCCTCCCCATTAAACTGATGTTCAGCACACAGCACAGCATACAGCACAGCACATCCTCCCCATTAAACTCTGATATTCAGCACACAGCACAGCATACAGCACAGCACACCCTCCCCATTAAACTCTGATATTCAGCACACAGCACAGCATACAGCACAGCACACCCTCCCCATTAAACTGATATTCAGCACACAGCATACAGCACAGCACACCCTCCCCATTAAACTCTGATATTCAGCACACAGCACAGCATACAGCACAGCACAACCTCCCCATTAAACTCTGATATGCAGCACACAGCACAGCATACAGCACAGCACACCCTCCCCATTAAACTGTGATTTGAAGCACACAGCACAGCATACAGCACAGCACACCCTCCCCATTAAACTGATATTCAGCACACAGCACAGCATTCAGCACAGCACACCCTCCCCATTAAACTCTGATATGAAGCACACAGCACACCTTCCCCGCTACCCTACAGCTGGGCAGGGCAGCCCCAATGCAGCTAGCATTACCTCTGCTACAGGGGTGCTAGAGAACTAGCCACTGCCAGAGAAAACCCTAAAATTGTTTCACACTTCATAATAAATAAAACATTATAAAAGCAATACCTTCTATTTAAATATGTCTGCTGATATTTCCCATTTACACATTATTTCCAGTTTACACAATTCTAATGTGCATGGGACCAGCAAGTACATATTCACCAATTACACAGCTCATATTTGTGGGCTGTGAGTACCTTACAGCTGTGGCAGGGTGATCAATGGGGCTGTGAGTTACTTCACTGTGGGCCTTTGAGCTATGTCCAGGCTCATCATTAATGACAGAATGACCCTAGTGCACTCAGTTAATTTTTTGTGTAGCAGATAGGACTTATCCGATGTCTCAGATCAGTGCCAAATGTTACCCTATGTACACAGATGATAATAATGCCCCTTCACTTAAAGGTTAACAAAAATGAATCATGTCCTACAGACTCACTACATTTCCACAAGAGCTGGAGGAAATTTTTCACATTCCAGTTACCACTGTTTCTAACCCCAAACCCCCTACCCTATCACTCCCCTGCCCCAGCTCCCCCCCATCTCCATGAGCCAGTCTGTGACTCAGGCCTCCTGTAGTGGGACAGTGGGGGGAGGTTCTGTGATTCACCATTACCCCCGAAAAGCCTGCAGAAACTCCATGCTAACTCATTCCATTCACTCTCTCTCTCACACACACACACACATAATGCATAACAGCACCTGGGGATTGTAAAATTCCCTTTAAAAACTATTTCACAATCAGGTGAAATCCCTTTGTAGTACAGCACTTGTGCTAAAGTAAAATGGCCAAACATGGAAAATAAACTCCAAAATTACACTGCTGAACACGAGAGAGAACATGTCTCACACATGGTACTCAAAACTTCCCCTCCTCTCCTTGCATTTGCCTCTCCCACCCTCCTTCCCTCCCCTCCAGCAGCTGGAAGCATTCCCCTTGCTTTTTTAGCCTTAAAAGGGCAGAAGCAAACTTGATCCTGGCAGACTACCCATTCCTCTGCTCTGGGTTTCTGATTACATCAGGAACAGAGGGGAGGAGGAGGGAGGAGAAAAGGAGGGTGGGGAAAGCACAGCCTTGGAAAAGTGCTGTGTGAGGATTTTTTAACGGCTCCAGTCTGACAGTAACGGAGTGCTAGCACTAACCCAGACCTGCTGATAAGCAAAGACCGGCACCACAAGTAATCTCATTTAAGAACTAACCAGCCTTAAATTATCACAGCGGGGTTCAACAGTCGTCAAAGCCTAACACTGTCTCTTCATCAGTTTTTCTTTCAATGCTCTCCTTCCACAGGAACAGAAGTGACGACATGTTTTCATTCCAAAATGAACAACCCAAAACACTCTGGAAGAAAACTCAAAATTACAAGCACATACAAACTTTAACTGTGTGAGGAGCAGCTCATGGTGAGCGCTGTATTTTACAGGCAATCTTCAGAGACTCAAAGCACAGTTTTGCTCTGAGCTGCAAAACTTATGTCTATTTGTGTCTAAATGAGGCTTGTGAACACAGAGAAAAGAACAAAAACTTTGCAGTGCTGTAGTTCTGAAACATTATTGACTACATAGCACTGTACAGCAGCCAGCTCCCAGCAGCACAAACATTCTACCAACCCTGCCAACACTAACACAAGGACACTCCTGTACCTCACTTCAAGCAAACAGCAGGTTTGTAGCAGCTACAACACTACAGCAACATTTAATCTTTAGAGAGGGCTGTGGCTTCACCACTATTTGCAGGTGGTGCATTATGCCTCTCTTTAAAAAGAAGATTTTCAACTGCAAAGTTATTCATATTTAGAATCTGTGTGCTTACTTACTACTGCACTGTGAAGTGGTGAGTATTAATATTAAAAAATATTGATTTTCACTGTACTTTATTCTGATCAGCACATGACATCAGGTACATGAAAAATGATTACCATTATGGATATTGGTTACTTCTTATTGGCTACATAACTAGTAATGCATTATAAATTAGCAGTGCATATTACGAATGAGAATACATCATGCATTCCTGGTTTGACAACCTCAAATCTGCATTAATCCCTGGAGTCACTTAGTCATGTTCCCTTTTAGGGGGCAACCTGTTCTTACTGCACATGAAAGGGACCAGAGGGCATGTTTTTATGTGACATTGACACCAACATTTTCAACACTACAAGAACAGTGTGACTGGTGCAACCAGCAGGCAGTGTTCTCTATGGAGTGCTGTACACAGTGAGACACTGAATGGAACACAGAATGCAATATATAAGTATGTGGTTGGGAAATTAATTCACCACATTAATGTGGAATATAAGGCAATGTGTTTGCAAAGGTTCCTCATGATAAAAAAAAATTGGAGTGTGCTTATTCAGACTAGGATGCACCTATAGCAGGCTAGTACCAAACTGTGAGGCCAACAGGTCTTCATCCTACAAAAACATAATAACAGGATGCATAAAAATGAGAAACAGGAAATAATGAAACCCTAAGATTGAAACAGAGCCTTTTGGTTAGCGTGCCAGGAGGTTTTGAAAGCCTTCACCCACATCATTTTGGTTTGGCTCTTCGGAGAAAACAAGAAAAAATACAGACATCGAAATGTGGTCATTGCAGCTGCGCTATCATTTCATGGTAAACCCCTGAGTTGGGATGACAACACAAACCTCTCAAATATGTACTGTAAAACCAAAGGTGTGATGACTACCCAAACAGCCGAATGCCCTGGATGCCAGTATGCAGAGTGATCCATGCTGCCAATGGTAGCCACAGTGTCAACAGAACAAAGCAACACAATCACTGCTTCCTTTATTAAAAATTGCTTCCACTTTTGTTCTTTATTTTGTTGGTAATTTTGGAATACTACCCAAAAACACTGTCTTCAGTGGTTCAGATTGCCATATTTTTGCTAAAGAGGTGAAATGTGACTTGCACTCTGGCAGCTACTGTGTTTGTGAGCTGTCCTTGGTTCCACTGTCACAATATTATTTTAATTGTTTAAAATATCTTCGCAAATCTCAGAAGTTTATTTCTTATAAGTACTTCAGACTATAACACTGCTTATATGCACAGACACATACAAACACAACTTGGCTACAATCAAAAGTGAGTTCATTGCTTTCATTTAACAAACCTACGCTAAAATTAACTGTAAAATCTTCGTTCCTAAGCATAAATGGCAATATAAGGGGAACAGGAAGTCAATTAACATTTTATTATCAGAATATGAAAAAGGATCAATGGAAAGAATTTCCAAACTCACTGGTATAGCTACATGCCATAATTCAGGAAAAAGTAGGTGGCAATAGGAAATAGGCTTGTGCTTTACCCCACAACATGAGGTTTTAATCTAATCAGTACCGTGCTTTGCCCTTGAACCTGCAGAAAAACAATCATTTGTTTGATTCTCATGAAATATCTAATGATTTCAGGATCCAGTGAACTAATGACCATATCAAGATCTGTCTATGCTGAAGGGCTGTAAGTTAATGAGACTGATGAGCAAGGCCAGTGAATGCTAATGAGGACTAATATGAATGCCAAAGTGGGCTAATGCTATGAGGGTTAATACTAATGCCAAACTGGGCTAATGCTAATGCAAAAATGGGCTAATGCAGGTGATAATGAGGGCTAATGCTAATGCCAAAGTAGGATAACGCTTGTGATAATGAGGGCTAATGCTAACGTGGGCTGATGCAGGCAAAGCTGCCCACTGAAAATATTCTGTTCATATTACGCTTAAAATGTCAAAACAACTAATTCATATATCCAAGTCTGAATTTTTGGTTTGATAGTGTTTACAAAAGAAGATATGTTGAATGATGTTGAATGGTAAAAGTGTATCTCTCCCAATGGCCGTGCTATAAATGTTCATTTGCAGATTCCTGGTTACTGGATGTCGGAATTATTTAATGGAGTTGCATGAAATTTTGTTTGAGTGGCAGAGTGACACCTGCAGTTGTCATATTTTTCCCCAAGACATTCTGTTAAATCATTTCAGACAGCAAGTTTAAAAAAGGATTAATTAAACCATTAGACCTCATGATTACCTAGTAGCTTGATTTGTGCCATTAAGTACAAGACTGTGAGAGAGCGGCCCTTCCCAAACATTGGTAACTGCTTGTTAATTGGAAAATTGGTTTCTGTGACTCAACCAATTGTATGATTGAAATATGGTGTGATCAGATATGCCTATAAAGGTGGCCATTCTACTCAAAGAAGGGGTTGGGAAGGCAGGCTGCTTATGCCTGCTTGTGTTTTTAAAATAAATTACTGATTTCACCAAGTCTATTTGACCCAGTTGTTTTTAAGCCTTTTTTACGTTTGGTGTCAGAGTAGGATTTTAGCCCCTGACCCTTTGGAATGACCCACTTTTTTTAAAAAGGCTTTTAAATTTGTTTTGTGCTGAGTTTTTATTGGACTTGGGAAGGTTTTACACAAGCTAACCTCCAGAACATATGACTGCATTAGAGAACATGTCCAAAGGGAGATCCAGGTGGGGCCATGGCACTAGGGTAAAACAAAAACCTTGCATGGCAGGAGGTTACTGTGGCTGTCAATTTCTTAGGTATAGAGAGCCAAACATGAAGAAAAAACTAGGTGCAACATCAAGGTTGAGGCAAAAAGGTGTATACTTGCCCACCTGCAAGTGTAGGAGCAACGGACGGCAGGATGGGGTTGCCACCACTGAGTTCCCTCAATGTGCATCTAGCTGAGATTATCTTTAATTTATTTTTTTAAATGTTTATCAATATGAACGAATCATGACATGACCCTGGCCATCGGGCAACCACATTTGTCGATGTCATTTGTGTGTCACAAAACAGTTGCACTTTTATTGAAAGGGAATTCTTATGATTTACTTGCACATACAGTGCCTATCATAAGTATTCACCCCCTTGGATGTTTTACCCTTTTATTGCTTTCATAAATCAATCATGGTCAATAAAATTGTTTTTTTTTTCCACACAAAAATTTATTGGAAAAAACTGTTTACTGTCAAAGTGAAAATAGATTTCTACAAAGTAATATCAATGAAACAAAAATACATAAAGAAATATAATTGTTTGCATAATTATTAACCCCCTTTTAAATTTAATGGTCAAATTTAATAGAGGTCCATCAAATTGGTGCCGATAGTCTCACAATTAGTGAAATGAAGATCACCTGAGTGGTGTGGGTGTGTCTCAAGTGATTGAGGTATAAAACACCTGTGTCTGAAGGGTCCAGAGACTGGTTGATCAGTATTCCTGGCTACCATTAGACCATTAGAAGACAGACGAACACTCCAAGCAACTCAGGGAAAGGGTTATTGAAAAGTAAAATTCAGGGGATGGATTCCAAAAAAGGCATTGAACATCCCGGAGTTCAGTGAAATCAATCATCAGGAAATGGAGGGAATATGGCACATGTGTGAATCTGCCTAGATCAGGCCGCCCTCACAAACTGAGTGACCGTGCAAGTAGGAAACTAGTGAGAGAAGCCACCAAGACCCCTACGACTACTCTGAGATGGGAGAGACTGTGCATATAGCAACTGCTGCCCGGGTTCTTCACCAGTCAAAGCTTTATGGGAGAGTAGCAATGAGAAAGCCACTGTTGAAGGAAATTCATATTAGATCTCAACTACAGTTCGCCAAAAGGCATGTGGAAGACTCCATGGTCAAGTGGAAGAAGATTCTTTGGTCTAATGAGACCAAAATTGAGATTTTTGGCCATCAGACAAAACGTTGTGTTTGGCGGAATCCAAACACTGCACATCACCAAAAACACACCAACCCCACTGTGAAGCATGGTGGTGGCAGCATCATGCTGTGGGGATGTTTCTCAGCAGCCGGCCCTGGAAGGCTTGTAAAGATAGGGGGCAGGATGAATGCTGCAAAATGCACCGAAATCCTGGAGGACAATCTTATTCAGTCTGCAAGAGAAATACGGCTTGGGAGAAGATTTATTTTCCAGCTAAACAATGATCCAAAGCACACTGCAAAAGCTACACAGGAATAGTTTAAAAAGAACCAGGTAAATGTTCTGGAGTGGCCGAGTCAAAGCCCAGACCTCAATCCTATAGAGAATTTGTGGCTGGACTTGAAAAGGGCTGTTCTTGCCCGATACCCGCACAACCTGACAGAGCTTGAGCAGTTTTCCAAAGAAGAATGGAGCAAAATTGCAGTGTGCAGATGTACAAGACTGATTGAGACTTATCCACACAGGCGCAATGCTGTGATTGCAGCCACAGCTGCATCTACTAAATACTGACTTGAAGGGGGTGAATAATTATGCAAACAATTGTTTTTCTTTATATAATTTTGTTTCATTAACATTACTTTGAAGAAATCTGTTTTCACTTTGACTTTTTCCAGTAAAGTTTTGTGTGGAAAAAAGCCAAATTTTATTGACCTTGATTGATTTATGAAAGCAATAAAAGGGTAAAACATCCAAGGGGGCGAATACTTATGATAGGCACTGTATTCATCCACTGGCGGCGCCCTTGTTGCAGCTTGAGTGCAGTTGATTACATATGGGAAAACAAGTCAATGCTGCAAATTGGTCTTTGATGTTTTCTGGTTGTTTAGGGGAATCTAATGTACCTCAAGCTCAGATGAATGATGCCATCCAACACTCATGGTATGACATGACTGAGTGAGGGCTGGGATATACCCAACCGGTCTGCTATTTCCCATTGGAAACTCCCTTGGCCGAAGAACCCGAGTTGAACCCGATGGGCTGGTATTGGCTAGTTGCTACATGTAGGATGCTCCAGCACCAGCACCAGCCCCAGCCCCAGTCCAGCACAGTGTTCCAAGAGCACAGCTCATGTTAAGAGAAACTGGCTTGTGAGCCAGTCATCATCATCAGCAGCCGGAATAAGAAGACATAAGAAGTCGAATGTCCCTGAAGACACCATCCTGCCACAACAAACCATTCACAATATTCTTGAGCAGTGCCAAGGCAACCATTATCATGTTGTTTCATAGCTGTTGTCACACACTTTAGGTCTATTTATGTGAGTAAAATTAATTGATCAAAATGCAATGATTGCTCATATCTGATGATTTAATGTATCACATATTTATGGTCAAAAACAGCATTTACAATGAAAAGTAATGTGATCCAAATTAATGATGAGGAATAAGGAACCTATTGTGCAAATTTCTTTTGGTCTCTAGGGTGTGCTATTTAGAGAAAATATGTGCCCTAAAAGTGCATACGCATGTGTCAAATGTATCGTACAGTTACACAAATTCTCACATCAAGTCAAAGTTTTATAAATCCCAAATTGTACATGGAAATTGACTTACACACATTTGGAACTGTTTTTTGTCCATACACACAGTTTATAAATGAGGCCCTTGGTCTTTGCAAGCCAGTATGAGGGGCCTATAGCTGGTTGGGAAGTCGTGTCCTGTCCCTGTAGGGTGGTGAATGCCAGAGGGAAGAGCTACCTGGATTGCCTAATTGGGGACCTAACCTCAACAATCTGGGAGGGAAGCCTTATGTATATACAGATGTCTTGGACATTTGTATTTGAATGCAGACTTTGTGTTAAAGGGCATGATGGTGCCTATTCTGTGTTTTGCAAGCCCAGGTATGCATGACTGGAACGGGGGGAGGAAATGTGAAGGAGTGGCCATTCCCAAACATTGCCAATTAACATGCAATTACCAATATGCCAAATTGGTTTCTGTTAACTAACCAATTGTATGACTGAAACCTCATATGATCAGCTCTGCCTATAAAGGTGGCCATTCCACTCAAGGGAGGGGATGGGAAGGCAAGCTGCTCATGCCTGCTTGTGTGTTTTTAAAATGATTGATTTTACCAAGTCTATTTTACTCAGTTGATTTTAAGCCTTTTTACAGAGACCAAAATGTCATGGAAGGTCATGTCATGGAAATATAAGGAAGCTGAGGCTGTAGGTAGCTGCATTCACAGCACTCCATTTTGCACAGCCCAACACTTTCCCAGCAGCATTACACCTTTGCACACTGGATACTTCAGTTTGGTTTTGCAAAAGAAATTTCTGCAACATGGCAAGCAGCAAGTCAGTCTTGCTCAATCCTGTTCCCCAGGCAATGAATTCCTTGGGTGGAGTGGGACACTCCTTTATGATGAAGAAATAAATCTTGAACATCACATCACATTTACTCAACCTCTCCCTGTTCATTAAATGGCCTCATTCCTGTCTTGGAGAAGAATAACAGCAGTGTTAGATAGACACACACCCCTAAAAATGGACTTGCCTCCTCATGCACAGGAATGGGAGCTTCATCGTCTTAGTGTTTCACCAGCACCGTACTGCCACAGAGACTGCAGTATTTTACCCAGCGCCACACTGTCATAGAGACAGCATTTTAGTCAGAGTTGGCCTGTGTAAGTGTCCATTAGCATCTGTGCATTCTGACAGGTTAGCCTGTTTGAATACATTGTTCCAACATGCTCTCGCTCCTCTTATGGTTGGTGAATCACACCATTGATCATCTCTTTCCATCCTCCACTGACTCTGGCTGGCATTGTGTGTGTCATGCACTGAGTGAAGCATGCAGTGCCAATTCCTTTAAAGGACTTAGTGGACTGATCTGAAAGGGGAGGGGGGGTTGGAGGGGGATGGCATGCAGGGGCACCGCCCCAGCAGAACTTGTCACAACATGGACTCGGTACAGTTACAGAAACCCAGCTAAATCACATTCTTCTACCGCTCTCATGCAGGCCTGTCAAACACAAAACTCTATAGACTGTTACATTACTTCAGCTGTTCATTTTCACAAAACATATTCTGTTGCAATAAACACCTAAATAAATACAAAACTTCCCGCTCCACAGATTAAGCATGTACAGATGATGGTAATCTGACCATATTGGAATTAATGTGGAGGTACGGGATTTCATATCCAGAATTAATAAAGTACCCAACTGCTAAGATTCCAGGACAGTGCACATGGCTGAAGCACAGGTCCCACAAAACAAACCTCATCTCCCATAAAGTAATGCCTTTAGCCTAAAAGGGAGTACTTTGGAACACTCAAAAATAACACCATGACAATTAATCCTGATTAAAATATGCAGTAAACATACCAAGGCAGATAATTACTGGGAAAATCTTAATTCGAGAAACAATATTACTTCAGACCAAGTTTAAAATGGCTAACATACTCTCTATAGAAAACTGGATGTGCTGGCACACATCCCATAGCCCCTATAATCTTGCTTTGTTAGATTTTGTTTTGTTACAGAGATACCACAATGAGGTGTAAATGCTGAAGAATCAGAGGACCCAACAAAAGAGGGGATGAATGATAAAACACAGACAGATAAGAGTATGAGGTACAGGAGGAGGAAGATGAAACCAGCAAATGCTCTGCTTGGCCCCCTATAATGCAAGGACCCAGGTACATGGCTACTAATTAATAGCTGCACAGCTTGTGACACTTTTTCAAAGAAAAAAATACATCATGACAGGGGCAGGTCTTTGAGGTGTAAAGCCTACCACGTCTGTTGTGCACTCATGTGTCTGAGAGCTATGAGAACACTAAAACTTAACTGTGAAATAGTCAGTTGACACAAATCTGAATAAGGATTGCGATACACACAAGAGGGATATTGCTTTCAATGGGGACTGACATTGTCATGCCTTGCACCTCTCATAAACAAGGCTGACAAAATGTCAATACAATCACAAGATAAAATCAAAAATTATTTACTGATAACTGAAGTGTGACTTATTTATAAAATACATTCATGTGAGCGATTTTATCCACTAAAGATGCTTGCTGCATTTGTGTTTTTGACACTATCATTTTCATTTTCACGATTGATGATTTAACCACGATAAGCATGCATTTAGTTTGATGCGTCTTTAAATGTGCTTTGTAGCCTTCTTCATAAGATCTAGTCTATTGCCTTGCGAGAACTGCGTAGGTGGAGTCAGCTGCTGGAACAGAAGTTAAGTTGCTGGTGAAAATGGAGAGTGGGACAGGTGAAGGTGCAATGTTAATGATTTCATCCCAAAAAGAAAGTAGCAGTCGATGATTTGGCAGTAATTCAGTAAAAGAACGCAAACATTTCTGACTGATGTGTTTGACTTCTGTTTGAATTTGTTGAAAGTTGGCCGCATGTTATTCTGTCTTGAGACTGCAAATTTTATTTGGATATGTTATCGTTATCACCAAAATGTCTCAATTTATTGTGATAACATTTTAAAGGCTTAGCGCCTAGCTCTAATGTACATTCATTTTGATGTTTTCTGGATGTTGAGCACTGGGTGGGGCTACGTTTCATCAAAGGACAAAATTAAAATACATATCACTCCACCAAAAGGAGAGCCTGTGTGACCAGGAATAACCTTTCCCTGTTCTGCTATTCCAACCTAGTGGTATACACAAGAACATGTCAAGAGTTGGCAAGTAACACCCTGGCTATCCCTCTACTCATGGATCTGGATGTTAGCTACATATTGGGGAAGAAAAAAGTATCATGCAGGTACAAAATATTTGCTGGTGGTTAAAACTACCATGGGTGCAGAAAAAGTACAGCTGGCAAAAGTACTGGGGCTTAAGACACTTACTTGAAAGTTGCCTCTATTGCAAACATGCTCATATTTCAACTTCAGAGAGTTTCCTATTGAAAGATAACAATCACAATGCTGTACAACAGCACCTCAGCTTTTGGACAACAGGATCCATTGGAACACAACAGGCCTTTCACAGTTGCGGGCATGTCCATTCGCCACACTGAGTGGGCGTGTCCTGGCATTACCAGTGTCCACACTGTGAGTGGGTGTGTCCTGTCGCGGCCAGTGACCACGCTGTGAGTGGACGTGTCCCACCGTGGCCAGTGTCCATGCCGTGAGTGGGCGTGTTCTGGCATGGCCAGTGTCCATGCTGTGAGTGGGCATGTCCATGATTCACAACAGCCTCTTTTCCACTGCCTGCATCATGCCGTTCTGCGCTGGCCCAGACTCATAGGAATGGTTATCATTTCTTTTTCCAACAGTGGTGCTGCTAAAATCATGACTAGGAAGTACCTAAGAAAAACTACAGTGACAAAAGCGATGGCGTCTTTTGTATGTAAAAACATTTTGCACCTCGAAGCTTGGTTTATTTTTGTGCAGCATTGTATCAACATGGACCATTGTGAGGAAAGTGTGAGTGAAAAGACGCCAAAAAGGCATAAAAATAGTCAGGTTTGGTTGCATTTCACATTAAAACCTATGGAAAATGTAATGTGGTGCAGCATTTCTTAGATGGACCTGGTTTATCATAATACCGTGTCGTCCGTGCTGCAACACATTAAAAGAAAGCATCCTGCATTTGAGCAAGATGAAGTGGGTACAAGGTAAGGAATTAACACTGAATGCTCTTGCTAGTTGTGTGGCTCCGTCGAAATTCACATCACCCGTTGAATTAAACAGGCTCGCAGAAGAACGGGTTGAATTGAATGCACGTGTATTTTGTCTGTCCACTTTCACCTTCCTGAGAACAGAGTCTTGCATATTAATACCTTCAGTCACGCTCTCCCAACAACTTAACTCCACCGTCTGGAGTCATTTTATTCTTCCTTATATAACAGTGATGTGCTGGTACATACACCGATGACTATATTTTAGACTGGATGTTCGACACGTGCATTTAATTCAACAGGGTCTTTATAAACTCTCTTAGCTGTCAGCAGTGAGATTGCTAGCTCACCTAAGTGTAAAGAGATGTATTTTTTCCAGTGCTGACTTGATGAGCTGCTTAACCATGAATATTAAAGAATTCTGTAAAATTCATTAGTACACTTGTACAAGTGCACTTTTTAAAATCAATTATAATTTTGTGTAAATAAATAATACACGGTAATTGTAAAACAAACTTAACTGTACTTGTGAATGGTTTAATTTATTAGTTGGAGATTTCATGATAATTAAATGTACTGTTCATCATTCATTCATCCCTCATTTAAGTACATTTTTACTTATTGTTTTTACAATCAATTGTCAAATTAATCATTCTCATTTATAATCATTCAGTAGAAACGTTTTTTGGATATTTATTGTGGTTATACTGGTTTGGGCTGGAGTCCTCAATTAATTGTCAAATTAAAGGTGGAGATGGGGGAGGGGGTGGGTGCGATACAGAGCACGATGGGAAATGAGGTACTCTTTTATACTTGAGACTGGGAATGGTTGAAAGGGGTTGTCAATATAATCAAAAACTCCATTTAGTGACAGCCCTACATGCGACCCCACTCTAGGTGGAACAGACTAGCTTCCATGAACTCAAAGATGAGAAAGTGAAAGAACAGAAAAAGACCATGAACTGGGTTTAGTTTTCTGAATTTGGGAGTGACAGGGTGGTAAGCAGTTAAAGTCCGACCTGAAAGGCCGGAGTTGGTCTCCTGTCAGCACCTATTCATCAAAGGAGTTCTGCCAGGACACTCCAAGCAGAACGGACTGTTTACTGAAATGTTTCAAGCCATAAAACTAGTCACCCACTGACCTGATGGCAATTCGGATGGCCAAAAATGGTCATTCCAAAACCCACAGCTTTCCCCACCATGCTTTGTATACAATCTGTTTAAAGATCTTTAAAGATTGGCTTTAGCCAATTTAGTGTCAAATGACATTCATTTAATCTCAAAGCCTGAGGTCAAACATTTTTCCCCAAAACACCAAAGAGCACTTACAAAAACAAAAAAGTGTCACACCTCAGACAAGTCACCGCAAGAACAGACCAGCTGCACAGCAAATGGTCTTCAGCAGACTTTAAAATCAGCCCAATATAAAACTCACAGTTCCCCCAAAATCAGGCCAATATAAAATGAAAGACCCCAATATCAGCCTACTGTAAAATGACAGTTTCCCCCAAAATCAAGATGTCAAAGTCCCACCAAATTTGATATTTCTCTTGTTTGATATTGTATATTCAGATTCAAGAAGAGTTTTAGGCGAAGTCACATCGACATTAGCCATCAACAGACTGTACTGATGACTGAAAACAGGTTGGGATTCAATCAACATTTGGCTCATAATTAAATACAAGTGCTTATTTGTATCTTCAGTGACACAGTTTGACAAATTCAGTAATTAAAAAATAATAAAATAAAAATCTAATTTAACTGTTCCTGTGATGGTAAGGCATAACATTTTTCAACTGTAAACAAACATTAAGGCCAAAATGTAAGTGAATCCCAGCCACAGAATGCTTAAAATTGTATACCACAATTAAATCACAATAAATGTAGCCCAAGTTGCTCAGCTCTGTGGTTCATCTGAGAGGCTGAACATGTTATAATACTGAATGATACCTTTAAAATATTGCTGGAAAAAGACTACTTCTTTAGGTCACACTGCCACATCTATGTTTGTGAACTATTTAAAACATTACTTTTACACATAACAGAATCATCAGCTAAGAATATTACATGTTAAAATGGCTAAGAAATAGATTTGGTTGGAAAATATTTGGCGATAATCCTTGCATGCAAGCATGCTTACCGCAGATAGGCAGCTTTATTAGGTACCACATGAGCTATTAAGCTATTTTGGTGCCTTGTCAGAGTCCTGTGAGCTATCCCAAGTAAATGCCAGCTGTCAAAACCCAATATTCTACATTAAATGGAATTCTTAAATGTTATATTAAGAATGTGTTGTTGAAAATACTACAGTAACCCAGGCATAAGGTGTTTTTAAGTAGTCCAGCACACAGCATGCAAAGAGAAGGGCAATACACATTGGGTACTGGGTTGCATCAGTAGGGCCCACAGGCTGGCACTGGGTTCTCTCAGCACTGAATCACTGCCTCGGTCCATTCGAACTGTGAGGGACAGCAGGAGTGTGCACTACACTTCTTTAGCTCGGTTAGCACTGAATTTGTTTAAACATCTAACATAAATGTTTTCCGATAATGCTTAAAATGATAACACTGGATAGCCATGCCTCACTCAGAATATGCGTTAGTGGCAGACATTGGGAAGCAGACCACCAAACGTTGTACATTTAAAACAGAATGAAAAAGCAAATCAAAATGGTACCATTGATTCCATAAGGCATCCCATGTACATCTTCTTTGAGAGTACGCCTCTAAACAGTCAAGCCCTCTAGTTTAATATACCTACATTGTTTTACATAGCTAAGTTTTTCTCTAAGATTCGGATGTACTATTTTCTCTACTTGTTAAACGAACTGTCCAATACTCTTTGAAAAGTATCGTGATGTAATACGGTAAGAATTTTGTTTGATTACTCATTTTACTCATATTTAAGAAATCATAGTATTTTTTAGGCTTGTTCCTCTAAGAATTTTAGAAATAGCGAGCTCGTTCTCACATATGGAAAGAGAATTTGCGAGTTCATGTACTCTATGCCGTTTTGGCAGGTTGCCCGAATGTC